>JADMLL010000002.1:8600751-9800751 GCA_016920875.1 Columbicola columbae
TATATTTGAGCTTTGACGGTACAAAAGCGGAAGTTATTTATGAGGGAAAGCTCGAGATGAGAGCGGTGATAGAAGATGAAATGATTAAATACGTTCACTCACATTCAGAAAACGGGAAATGAAAATTCGCGCGAACACCATAGACACGCAAACGGCACGAGTGTGTCTCACTGACTGACGAGTTTTGCAATCAGTGGTTCGCTTCCATTCTAAACCCAACAACTTTTTAACTGGTTCACCTTACTGCCCATGCTTCTATCATTTTTAATATCGAACTCAGCCACCTTGTCTTTCCGATCGTTATTTTCAAACTTTTCCCGCCAAATTGTTTTAAATCCTCTCCTTCTTCCCAAATGGGAATTCGATGAAGGAACAAAGCTATTCCCGAAAGCCGTTTTTGAGGCTCGAAACCAAAATGGAGGTGTTTCAAACGTCACAAAAGTCGTTCGAGTCCTTGTAACTATGATTGGCTAACGTATAATATACATCCACCCTATAATAATGCGTGGTAACGTTGTGACTTGTTTACAACACTCTCACCTTGACTCGAGATCAGATCTCATAATTGAAAGATGATAGCTTTCTTATTTGGCTCTAATGGACCGTTTTTGCAAAATGGAAACAGTCCTTAGTTTATCTGATAATTGAACATCCCCTAATCGTTTTATCTATCGACCAGATAATTCGTTCGCGATTTCGAGCTTTGTTTCTGCCAAATGTCGTGTCGTTGAGGCTGTCAGGATTTTATTAGGCCAAGTCATAAATCATTTTCAAAGAAATGCAACCACTTGGCAAGATATTATTTCATAAATAATGCACACTATGATGCGGAGTTTGTTTTTATCTTTTTGATCATCTTCCAGTTAAAAGTTGTGTGCGTTTTTTGTGAAGTGAGTTCCACACCGAAATGAATATTCTTTGTAAGAGTGTGCAGTATTTATGAAATGATTTTCTTCTCACAAATTAATCTGATCGAAACCGGAAGCGATTTTCAACTGGATCCCTCAACAGTAGTTGAAGGGATTTTGTTTCGAAGACGCCGAAATTCTTTCATGGACTGCTGACTAAGCAACATAATTTGAAGGTGTGTGTAACTTGACAACGCCCATCATACCAACTAAAGAAATCTTTGTAGTTTCAATTCAGGTGTTCCTTTTGAAATCGTCATAATAATGATGATGATGATAACAATAATAACGATCCCACCCAAAGATACGTTAGAGCAAGACAGTAGTGATTGTAGTGACAATAAGGATTGTCTCTGATCAGTTTGATATGATTACCGTGTTTAAAATTACGGATTCGCGAATCAATCAAAAGAATTTGGGAGAAGAGGAGGACCAGGTTCAATGACCTTTCTTTGGTTAAAAGGATTGATCATTGTAGGCATTAACGTAGCTCAACGGTTCTAAGTTGTTCTTCAAATCGTGTACGAAATGAATTGTTAGTAGAAGTGTGCATTATTTATGAATTAAAATTGCCTGACCAAAACGAAGCTTGTCCTCCATTAAGTGTGCATTACTTTTGGAATGTATTTGTCATAAAACTGTGCAATATTTATGAAATACTCTCGGTAAAAGTGTGCATTATTTTTGAAATGACTTCTTCACAAAATTATACGTTATTTACTCAGCTTTTTCGGAAGTTATTAACGATTCAATCGCACTGACACGCGAGATCGTATTCAGGCTATAAATTGTTCAGTTTTGTCTCTTGGGTTTGCTATAAACGTTTGATCGGGTCAAAGGAGCCAAACCCATAAATCTTCAAGAGGTCGAAGCTGTACAAAGGAAGGGCACTAATCGAATCACTGAGAGAGTTTAGGAGTCGTTACCTGTTACCCTACATTGCAATCATTAATCAACCGAAGAGCGAGAGAGAAAGAGTGAGAATAGTGAGCCAACAACTTTTTCCACGGTTCTGAAGTTTAAGAGAAAAAGCCAAATTGGAAAGCTTTTGGGGTGACGCGGGAAGAGATTTCGAATTTGACTCTGTGCTCTTTCGCATCCGGTGCCAAGTTTAAAAATATTTGACAAAACCGTCATCCAATTTTTCAAACTTGAATAAAAAAAAGGGAGAAAGGAGTCATGTAGTAACTAGACTCGCGTATTTTATGGGTTTATTACAAACCGCGTAAAAAAAGTCAGAGCGGTTGGGTTGGGTTGGGAAAATCGAGTTTTTCGGAGTTTTTCGCGTTCCCCTGTTCTCTCGGTGAAAAATCCCGCAATCGCCCTGACTTTTTTTATGCGGTTTGTAATAAACCCAGGAAATGAGTAATAATTTTGTCTTCTTCCGGTTAATCTAGTGTTGGGACTTCTTGTACAGTTTCTCCAGGAATGTGGACCTTCAGGTCTCACTGTACCTTTCACCACCACGTAGATGATAGTCTTCCTCTTCCACAAGGCCCTCTAAGCGACTTAGAGCCACCCTCACGGAGTAGTCCTCTTCGCTCTACCACCACATCACAGCCTTCTCTTAGCTTTTCATCTCGAATTTTCTCGGTGAAAAAAATCCCGCAATCGCTCTGACTTTTTTTACGCGGTTTGTAATAAACCCATAAAATGAGTAACTGTTTAGTATATTGTAACTAACAACCTCGAAAGTCCAAATAATTTTTATCTCCTTCCGGTTAAGCTATTGACGGGGCTTCCTGTTTCTCCAGGACACTGAACCTTCAAGTCTCGGTGTTCCCTACCACATAGCTCACAGCCTTCCTCTTTCACGAGGGACTATAGGCAATTCAGAGCCACCATCATACCACCGCCTTCTCTTAGCTCTTCAGCTATGGGAACCCCGACAAATTCATCTCGAATTTTGTACAAACGAGTCACTCCTACGCAGCATTCTCACCAACCTGCTTAGTACAAACATTCTTATCAAAGACTAAAATTTATTTTTCAAAATCCAGCTGATTTATTTATTTATTTTTAAGGTTCATACCAACATCCAGGATTTGATAAAATGCACGTGTGACCTTCGCAGGGAGAAGAACAACAACAAAAAAATTAGCATTCGTTGGAAATTCCGAATGTGAAACGAGGAACAAGGTGCGGTGGCCGTCGTAGAGGAATTTTATTTGAATTGGCGAGGCACCTTCAAGAGCGAGAGAAACGCTTGAGAACAAAGCGAAAGAAAAAATTCCTCGGTGAGTGCAACTAGATAATCATAATTATGGATAAACAAAATTCAGCGAAATCTTATTTATCGGCAAATGATAAACAAAGATGGAGGAGGAAGTGGCGGTGGGAGGTTGGGGGGTTATTGCTTTTATATAATCCATTGTTGCGTAAAACCAAAACCAAAAAAAATTTATTTGAAGACTTGTTTACACTCCCCGAAGAAAAAGAAAAAAAAAGTTGTACACGGAGTCTAAAAATAAAATGAAATAAATTTATTTGAACTGGAGCCAATTTCCCCCCAAAACTCAAACTTTTGTGTTCATTTGGTGATTATTGCGCTTTTCGACCGTTTCCAATGATAGTTATGTAACCGTTCAAACGAAAATTCGATTTGGAATTTGTTCTTCCATTCGTTCCCCTCTGATAAACTAATTTTGCAGTACAGATAAATCAAACAAAAGAACAGTTAAAATGTTTGAAATTTGAAATGACTTTGTAAATGTTGATATTAAACAATAAGTGCTGACCTGAGTGTACGGAAATCCGTCAATGGACATATCAGCTACCTATTCTGTAGAGTAGTTTTCATGGTTGGTCCTCTCCTCCTGCAAGGGGTCCAAACAGTTAGTCTCAGCAACCGGTCAGCTTTCTTATTGTGTTAATGCTAATTTTGTCTATTAGATAAATAAATTCTTTGGATAGATCTCTGGACCGTTTTTAGTTTATGTATAATTTTGGCAGCCATGGTATTACTCCAGAGTCCCAAAGTGTTCATTAGTGTTCCATTTCTGGATGCTTTTAGATTTCTGCATGTCTTAATAGATTCCATTTCATAAATACTGCACACTTAATCGAAACTCATTCCATAAATAACGCACACGTCTGTTAGGGTTTATATATAATTTTGGCGGTCACTATCCTCCAGAGTCCAAAAGTGTTCATTAGACAGAGAACAATTTCTAGGTAGAGACTACCTCCGGTTTATTTCTATTTAGGTTCTATTATGGCAACAGCAATATTTCTGGATGCTTTTAGATTTCTGCATGTCTTAATAGATTTCATTTCATAAATACTGCACACGTCTGTTAGAATTCATTTCAAATCTGATAATCTACATGCTATGTCCAATTTCTGGAACCACATCAAATGAAAGCAATCAGGTAATCTGCAAATTAACTATGTAATGTATTCTTTAACGACTCTAATAAGAATCAAAGACCAAGATGAGCAAGTAAAGAGAACCGACCATAATAACACCAAGCTATAGATCTGCCATCTTGGAAGTAAATTGTTTTCAACAGTTTTCTTCTTACATATCCCATTTTGATGTGACACAGGTGTGCTCATCTGATGGTCGTACTACCAAACATGCTTTGGAGTCTAAGCGACAAGAATTTGAAAGATTTTAGTTTGCGTTAAATAAAAATACGAAAATAAATTTATTTCAAAACAAAATAGAAGGAATTGAGAAATAAATAAAATATTTAAAAACTCAACTGAGGTTATAATAAAATGAAACGGATTATCACAGTTTTTTCCGTTAAAATAAAGTCGATTTCCTCTACAAAGAAGAGTTCTCGAATTAATAAATAAATACTAAAGTTGATTTCATCCTACTGATAAGGTACCTGAAAACAAATTTTACTCAATTAGGAAGAAAAAAGAATAAAACTCCTCTCAAGGTAAAACATGTAAAAATCATTCGTACTTATTTATTGCTATGAATACTTGAAACGGCTATGAAAGGAACCCTTCGTTAAAATGTCTCCGCATCGTCACAATCTGCTGTATCGTGACCAAACACTGCAAACAAAAAAAAAAACCGTTAAAAACAAAAGTCGTTAATTAAAAAAAAGTTTTCCAAAATCAAGACAACAACCTTCACATATCTCGCAATACGGCCTTTCCGGTGGAGGTACTTTGGATTTGGAAGACTTTGGAGGTGGAGCATCGTCCATTGACTGAGTAGGACAATCCTCGGTATCGTGAAGATCGAATCTGTCGCAAATGTCGCAGAACAATCGAGGAGCAACACTTCTAGTGTTAATGTTGTGCCTAAAAAAAAAGGAAAACAGGTAACAAAACCATGTCAAAATCAATTGTCACTCACTAAAATTGCCAATAAACCGACAAATCACTTACAAATTGAATTCATCGACGTCCTCGGGTGTAAATCCCATTTCCAAAATCTCAATCCTAGCTTTCAAAGCGTCGTTTTTCTCTTTTGCATATCGACTATGACTGAATTTAAGAAATCAACCTGACCTTTAGCGAATTCCCGTTCCTCTTGTAATTCTTTCTCTTTGATATCTGCAAACAAATAAAAAACATGAAATTCATTTTAACAATGACATAAATCCTAAATTAATAACATAAATGAAAAGATAATTGCCACTCAATCGCCTAGAAAACAAGAATCCGCTTCATGGATATTTGAATTCAATCAACTGAAATTTTTTTGGGGCCCCAACGCGGCAATTTTTGTACTTCCTTCAGAAAATAATCCAACTTGATTTTGTAATTTGATTTAAATTAATAATTTGAATGAAGGAAAAAATATAATTTATACTACAGTTCATTTTTAAAAATTTAAAAAAAGAGAGAATCAATGCGATGAAAAAATGGTAATAAAAACGAAACAAAAAGAAAAGAAAAAAAATCGTTTTCACGCTATGCGAATGTCATAAAAATTAAGTTGGTAGCCCTTTCGAAACGCTTAAAAATTTTTTAAAGTGACCGTTACAGGTATTAAATTGTTCTTAAAATTATTTATTGTGTTTAATGTGATTTTAAATGAAAATGAAAGTAAGTTGTGTGAAATTTTGTCAATTACAATATTCAATGTTTAAAAGTCATCTCGATCCGCAATGCAATTAAAAATGTAAGTTTTAACTGATTACCAAAATCCAATTCTTCATATCGATTAAGGTCTTTTAGTTTCTTGGTGTCTTTAGCTTCTAGCAAAACTTAAAATTGATTATTTTAAACCAACAAACTTGTTGATGTTTATTTCAAACACCACTTCACATTTCCAGAATATTAAACACTTCTTGTTTGGGATGATCTTGCTTCATTTATTCTCTTTTCACTTATTGTATATCTAACTACATATATATGCTCACTGTATATTTAACCTTTTGAATGCTGGTGTTCTAATTTTTTGGGATTTTATTGCCAGAGAGAAAAAAATTGAAATAAATCATAAAACAAGTAACACATAGTGGTTAAGAAGGTAGGATACCTGATAAAATTGAAGACAAGAAAATGAAGGAAATTTAGAGATTCAATTTGTTGTCAAAACCAAAGAAAACCACCCCACCCCACAGGTTCTAAAGTTAAAGGGTATGGAATAGGGGCTATAGATGCACAATAACAGTTTTGCAGCTGGATGTAAGAGAATGAAGTAGACCACCTAAAGCAAGAACTTTGTGAAGGTGTGAAATGGTGTGAAACAGACATTAACATGGTTCTTGTTGGAAGGATGAACATTGTTAGATCTAAATAATAAATTTTAAAAGCCAAGTAGGAGCAAATATTGGCTCATTAATGTGTTCATTAATTAAAAACTTTTTCCCTAAAGCAGGAATTTTGATGTATTCAAATTTATGGGGGCCCCAGGTTTCCCTTCCTTATTGCATGAAACAAAACTCCCAAAATACATAGAATTTAAAAGATTTACCTTCTGAATTTGCATTTGGTTGTGCTTTTTCTGGTACTTGTTTCACTTCCTGAACCTTTTTCTGCAGTTCCGTTTTCTCCTTCTCCCAGGACTCCGCCAGGATTTTATTATTATTGAGTAAACTAATTTTCTCTTTTTTGAGCGCTTCCAATTCGTTGGCCAGTGCTTTCGTTTCGTTTTCTCTCTGACTCAACAAACTATTAGTCGTTTCTAACATTTTCTCAAGTGTTTCCCGTTCCAGTTTCGAATTGTTCACTACTTCCTGTTCCCTTTTCTCGGCTTCGCTTAATTTCTGACTGATTTCAGCCAACTTACTACTCATCTCGGAACTGTTCGCCAAAAGTTTTGATTGTTCCTCGAATCTTTCCTTCAGGTCTATTCTTTCCGTTTCCGATTCGCTGCATTTTTACCATATTCCTCGCACTTCTTTTTCTCAGCTTCCAACTCGAGTTTCATCTGCTGAAGACTCTTTTCCAGTTTACCGATTTGTTCCGTTTTCCTTTCCGATTCGTATTTATTGTCGTCTAATTCTTTCTTAAGCGTCGCCACGGCTACGTTGATATTTTCCAAATCTTTTTCCTTCCCCGAAACTATTTGACTAGACTCTTGCTTTAATCTGTCTATTTCCTTCTTTAAATTTTCAATCTCGTTGTTTTTCTCCGAATTTTCAGTCGCTCGTGTCGTCTCAGTCTTTTGAAGTTTTTGTTTGAGTTGATTCGTTTCCTCTTCGAGGTTTTTAATTTTGACCTCGTTTTCGGCGTCTCGCATGTTTTTAGAATATTCCAAAGCTTCCATCTGAGATTTTAATTCGGTGACCAACATCATCTTTTCCGTTGTGTCCTTATCCATGTAACACTTCTCCTCTCGTAACTGATTTATAGTTTCTTTTAAGACTTTGTTTTCGCTTTCAACTGCGGACGCGTTCATTTCGAGTTCGGTGTTCTTCACCTGAGTCTGTTTTAGAAGTTCCTCCATTGCTGTCGTCGTCGCTTCCAGTTTGGACTTTTCCTCGTTCAGTTTATTTTTTTCGTCCTTCGCTTTACTGAGTTCCTCAACGGTCGTCACCAACTTTTCATTAGTTTCCCGAAGTTCGTTTCTTAGCTTTTCACTCTCGCTTGCATACTGTTCTGCTTCCTTCTTCGCTTTCTCGTCCAATTTCTTTTCGTTTTCTAAAAAGCTTGACTTTGTCTTTTCAACGGCTTCAGACAAGTTTGTGCGTTCTGCGATGAGTTCTTGAATTTTTTGCTCTAGCGAGCTTTTCATTTCTTTCGACTCTAATTCTACTTCCCTGAGCTTCTTTTCCAAATCACCCTGAACTCCTAATAAATTTTTAACATAGTCTGCGTGATTATTCCTATCTTCTATTTCCTTTTTCTCTAGACTTCTAATTTTCTCCTCTAAATCTTTGATACGAGTATCCGACTCGTTGGCACATCCGGCTATTCTCTTCTTCCATTCTTCTTCGGCGTCTCGGAAAGCAGCAGAAGACGCTTCGACTTTACTCTTCCAACTTTCTAACTCTTGATTGAAATCTTTATAACTTTTTCGTGTTCTTCTTTCGAGGCTTTTAATTCGGTTTCTTGCTTTTCTAAAACTTGTTTGAATTCTTGCTCGGATCGTTCAAAGTTTCGCGTTTTCTGAGATAGTTCCTCCCGAAGCAAATCCATTTCCTTTTCCTTCGATCTCAAATCCTCGTTTAGTTTGTTGAGCTGGAGGGACGAGTCGTTGGAAGAACTTATGAAATTGGCCATGTCTGCTTCGAGTTTGGTTTTTTGGTTGGTGACCTGAGTCAGTTTCTCTTCGACCGATTGAAGCTTTCTAGCAACGTCTCCTGCCTCCAATTCCATTCGATCCTTTTCCTCCAAAATTTTCTTATAGTTTTCTTCCAAAGCTGTGAACTTTTCCTGTAAGTTTTTACTGCTGACTTGTTCGTTCTTCACTTCATTATCTCTTGCTTCTAAAGAATTTTTCGTTTTTTCTAACTCCGATTTCAGCACTTCGATTTCCTTTTGTTTTTCTGTTTCGGCATTTTCCAAATTTTTTATTCTCGTTTTGAAATTTTCCTCGTGCGACTCGTACAAGTCTTTAAGCTCTTTGTTCTTCGATTCGAAATCTTTTTTCATATTTTCCAAGTCTTCTTTTGCTTTCTCTACCTCCGATACCCTTTCTCTTATAACTTTCTCCATTTCGTCTTTCTTTTCTTCCTGTTCTTTTCTCGCGGCGTATAAAAATTCTTTCAAAGCTACACATTCTTTGACGTTGATTCCAATTCCGTTTTCACATTTTCCAACTCTTCCTTTTGCTTGTTAATGATTTCGTTCATCGTCGAAACTTGTTTGTCCTTTGATTCTGATGAAGAAGCTAATCGATTTTTCATTTCCGCCAATTCCTTTTCGAGTTTCTCTTGTTCTCGTTTTAATTTTTCTGATTTGTCTAATTCTTCCTTGAGTTGTGCGTTTTTCTTTTGCAATTCTTCTGCGGTATCCTTTAATTCTTTTTCTAGTCTTTCTTCTACTTCTTTCAGTCTGTTTTGCTCGACGGATTTTTCCGCCGTAGTCTTCGATAATAAAATATTGACTTCGTTTAATTTTACTTCTAAACCGTTGCAGGTCCTCATCTTTTCGTCTAATTGACTTTCCAATAACTTCAACTTCGTTTCCGAATTGTTTTTCAAGTCTTCGAACCTCTTTTCCAAGTTTCCAGTTTCCGTTTTGTGTTTCTCGTTTAATTCGTTCATTATTGTTAAATACTTTCCGTGGATTTCTTTCTCCTTTTCCACAAAGCTCTCTTCTTTCGCTTGCATTTCCTTCGATAATTTGTCCGATTCCGCTTGCTTTCGTTCTAATTCCTTCTTGCATTCCTCAAATGCTTGAACAGCTTTCGTTAGATTCTCTTTGAGAGTGTTATGATCTTGAGACGCGGATGATTTCAAAGTTTCGTTTTCGATTTTCACTGATTCGATTTCGGCTCGGGCGGATGCTAGCTGGGCTTCAATCGAAATTCGTTCCTGTTCTAATTTGGACAGAAGATTCTGAAACAGAAAAATTGAGTGGATATTAGAAGAAGTAAAAACGAAATCGCGTTTAAACGACTTTCATTTAAGTACACCTCACCTTTTGTTGCGAAAGCTCTTCTTTAGCTGAATCGAGTTCGTCTTTTAGAATGACCATTTGCTCTTCCGCTTCGAAAAGTTTATTAGAATCTTGTTCGAAGGTGTCCGCTCTCTTCCTCTCTTCAAATAATGCTTTCTCGAGGGTTTTCATCTTTTCCTCGTATTTCAATGACATTGATTTGATGTCGGCTTTGTCGATTGTCTCTTCTTCGAAACTGTAATAATGATGAAAACATAAATTAAATGGAAATGTCGATGATGAATAAAACATGTTGTGCTGTTGTTCTGATAGTTACGTTTCCTTTTCATATTGTGTGGTACCGCAAAAGATGGAAAAAGAAAAATTACAAAAAGAATATTATAGTTATAGTTCAGTTTTAATGCCGTTTTTCATTCTGTTGGGTGTAACAGGATGCAGGAGGAGGATTTGAACTCGCGACTATTAATTCTTAGTCTGGAACTTTGTGTCTTTGACACCACAAACCTCCCGCACAATTTGTTATTTAATTAATTAACACTATTAGGCCTCGTTTTATGCGGGAAAAATTGTTTCTCAAATTAATGACAAATTTTCTCCCGCTTCTTGTGACAAGTGACGAATTTCAGAGAACAATTTTTCTTAGACGTTAGCTTTAACTTCATCTTCTACATTCTACAGTTACAATCAAGATAATACAATTCAAGAAGTTGTGTTTTTAGATTTTCTTTGGTTCGAATCACGTGATTAATCGTCTTTTTGGATTCAAAAAATTTTTTCCTGAATTTAATATGAAATGGGAGGTCTGTAGTCTAGTGGTTAAAGGCCCGACTACAGAATCTATGGTCGTGAGTTCGAATCCTTTCCTGTTACACCCATTTAAAAAATAAGTATTGGGATACGTAATTTGATATTCCACTGATCACTTTCTAATAAGTTATGTATTAATAAATAAGTTAATTAATCCGTTTACTGTTGGTCATCACCGTTTTAGGTGTCTCGTGGTAGATTATAAAGGTTTTGATAAGATCTGATAGGTCTGACACTTAGAAGAATAATCCAAACACTCTGAATCGTCATACTGGTTGTCTTCGAGTAGTAAACCCCGACAATGAACTAAATGAGACCATTTTTGGCGGTTTTATGTTGGTCCAATTACCTTCAATTACATCCTAAAACCTGCCTTGACAGTGCGGACTTAATTTAACCTACCGGAACTGGAGGTCTTCGTATTTCTTCCTTTCATCATCTAACAAATTGTGAAGTTCTTCGTTCTCCGACTTAAGAAGGCACACCATGGCATCTAAATCCGAAACCCGAGCTTCTGCTTCTTCTTTCTGTTGCTCGAATTCCTGTTTCAACAAGGCAAGTTTTCTCTCTGCTTCGTCAGCTTGACTTGCAGCTCTCGTCACTTCCGCACGCTCCAAATCCCTTTCTTTTAACAGCTGTTCGATATGAAGTTCTTTTTCTTTTAACGTGTCCTAAAAACAAGAAAAATAATTATAAATATAAATATATACATACTGTATCTATGTGGGAATTATAGAATCATTTGGAAAAGACTTTGACGGGTAGAAAAAATGCTTTAAATAGACTTAAAACTTTCCTCTGTACCTGATCAGTATGATTCACGCTCAATCTATGTAGGTGAGATGATTAATATATATATCCAATAGTTTTTTATGTAAATCCATTTCCTTACGTCACTTTTCTTTAGAGGGATTTGTCATTAAGATAGTCATCAAACGAGAGATTTAAACAACAACCAATGAAGTTGTAACAAATCAATTTCGCTGTCAACCACTCAAGACAGGTACCGAGTAGATTTCCCATAAAGGTAATAGATGACAGGGTAAAACAGGCAAGACTAAGAAGGATGGCAATGGGTTACTGATATTAGACCCACTAACTAAACCCAAAAATTTTTAAATCCAAAATCAATAAATTTATTGAGGTTTCCGGTTTTATCAAACCACTATGAGTCATACCTTTCGATTGATATCAAAATCTGTGATATAAAGAAACAGGTTTGGACCTTAAATGGGTTTCAGTGTTTTGACTTCTTTATCATCAATAAATTTTTATTTTTATGTCATTTGTAAAATTAAAAATAAAATTTTAGCTAGCCGTTATGATTTAAAAGTTTCAAAAACGCAAAACTCCCAGAAAAATGAAAAAAAAATTTTTATTCTCCAAAATAGTTTCAATCAATTTACAAAATAGCTTATGTACATAACAGAACAAAACGGAAAACTAAAAAAACGAGTAGGAAGGAATCATCGTGGTTTAAGAATCCAAAATCATTCTCTTACGAGATGACTATATCATTCGGGAGCTTTCGGAAAGCTTTTTAAAAAACCATCGTGGTTTTAGGAAGAATTTATTTGGAAGAAGGTAGGTTTGCCTCAACACGGATCACTAACTAATTCAAGGTTGGATTGTCGCTCGTGAAATTGCGTTGGTACGACAAGGCCATAATCATCCCACATTTCTTTTATTTATTCAATTCGGTTCATGTCTTAAAGAGATCCGCCATCTTTTTACTTCCTGCCCACGTTTGAGTCGAAATGTAAAATTACCTTTAATAACCATGTGACAAATTGACGGTTTCTATTAGACCCAGTAACCTTTTCAACTCGTATTCGAGATGGAATTATTAGAAATTGGGTTACGATAATTATTTTGGGTGGATGAAGTTAGCCCATCCTGGATGTGGTTTTGAGAAGTGAAAGAATAAGAAGAGAGTGGTTGATAGAGTTCTAAAAGAGTCTGAGAAGAGCTTATAGGTGGTCGTTTATCCACTTCCGGTCATGATAAGGAATAAGACTACTAAATGGAGATACCGGTTTTAGGTTTTATAAAACTCAATTTTCAAATGAAAAACCAACATCCCCTAAACAAGACAGAAGTATTGATGATGATTATGACTACCGTTATCAGTTCCAAGACTTGGGCCCTTTACTACAAGACTACAAACTCTTTAACTCGAACTCAAAGTTGGGACAAAAATTCAAAACAAAAACTCCGACTTAAGGGCAAACTCTGGTACCTCCAAAAGTGACATAAGAAAGGTAAAAATTAAAAAAAAACCAATGACAATTTTATTTAAATAAAAAAATACAAATAAAATAAAAAATTAGTAAAAAACGAAATAAAAGGAAAAAAAAATAAAAAAGTTAGTCGCAGTAAAAATTGTTGGAAGCTGTTCGAACCTAAAAACTAATTAAAGCCTTTTTAATTTGGAGATAAAACCAAAAAAAAAATTGTCCGCATGCTGATGATGACAACGTCTAGTAGTATCCGTATCCCCAGTAATACACCACTTCTTCCTGCTAAATACAATTTCAATATTCTCATCATAAAAACTTGTTAAACAATTTTTGACTGTTGGTTAAAATAGTTGTAGAAGACAAAACCAGTCGAAAGGAGAGTTTTGGAGTTTGGGAGAGGAAAGTGGAAAGGAACTAAATTAAGATAGAAGAGAAGAAGTGATAGAAACTAGAAATTAGTCTACGAATGACTGTTATAAAATTGTCACACTCCACCTAATAACACAGACTAACCTGTAAAGCGGTTTTAGCCGATGTGGGCGTTGTTGGTGTTCGAACTCCAATTTTCTGAAAAGAGAAATTCGGTCAACAAATAATTTTTTTGGGGTTCTTGTGACGCCATATTGAAAAGCCGCACAAGACAAAACCCGAAAAACTATCATCCTTACCCTGTTCGTTGACTTCATGGAAGCAGCGGTGCTAGTAGTAGACGAAAGGGATACTAAAGACTCTTTCGAGCCTTGTCGGCGGATTCCAGTCGGTCCTTTCGGATGTACCACGCAAGGTTGAGACAGGCGTTTGTTGGCTGGGCTTTTGCTCACCTTGTGCAAAGGTGCGAACAACCCGAATTTTGGACGGCATTCGAAGTATCTGTAACAATTCAAAAGGGTTTTATCAAATACCAGTTTTGGAAAGAACGTTCACCAAGATCCAATGAAAAGACTAAAAGCGAACCTGGTACCGGAGACCGAACCGTCGTTTTTACCCAAAGGATCGTCTAATTCAACACCGCACCATTCTCCAGCAGCGAAATCCGTAGTTCCTAGATATCTAAGAATTCCCGCCTTGGATCCCTGACTGCTTTTAACTATAACGCGATCTCCTACTGCTACGTTCGGGTGAGGGGCAGGATCTAGAAGAAGATAAAAGGAGATTACAAAAATGGAAGGCAAACTAATAGGATATTAGAGTTATCAGTAGAGGATATAAGAAGAAAGGAAGTTCTTTTCAAAACAAAAGACAGGAATGAAAGAAACAAGTAAAAATGTTCAGCAAAGTTTACAAGTAACACGATTAAGGAAAAGAAAATTTGTAAGAACTACGAAAGAAATTGTTAACAAAGATATCAGATGGAGATGAGAAACAAAATTAGGAATCAATGGTCCAAAGTTATGAATCGTACCAGGAGAAGATGGTTTGGAAAATCCATTTTTAGAAGCCACCGAAGGAGTCAAAACCAACGAGGACTTCTTAGGCACGGACGCATACAAATTCCCATTACTCCTTCTGGTTTCCATTGGCACTGATCTAGGAGCGGCTGGTTCTCCAGCTCCTCCATCGACTATAGGATATCTCGTTAGTCGAGTCAACCTGAAAACCCAATGAATCAGTCACCAATCTGACAACCCAATTTGATGGAAAGACCCGAACATCCACTCTCGTACCTGGAGAATATTCCCTTTTTAGGCTCACACTGAAAATATCTAATGTTGGCAACGGTTCCATCATTTTTACCGATGGGCTCGTCAAGCACGACTCCTGCCCATTCTCCTGGCGCGAACTGAGTCTCTCCAATGTACGCAATTTGTCCAGGTTTGACACCGCCGACCCAGACCCTGTCTCCGATGATGAACTGGTCTGTGTCTTCTGTGAGCACGACGCTCGCATCTGAAAAATTTTAAGCCCAAAGTTACCACCACCTTCTCGCCATTCCCTTTCTCCAAACAGAGCGACTAACATTTCAAGGTTTTCGTTCTTAAAAATACTTACGCAAAAACCTTCATACCTGACTGACTACTTGTTTCAAGTTAAACAAACAGGAAGCTTTTCGAGATATTCAATCAAAACTAGATTTTTCTCAATAACGAACTTGACTTACCTGAAGTTCGTCGTGGCTCGAAATCAGATTTCCAGAACTCGCTATAAGAATCTGCAGACATGGAAGCATCTACAACGACAAAAGCGTGACGCGTGCAAGAAAAAGCCAAAACAAAGAAAGAAAAGTAACTACAAAAGCATAAAAAAGTCCTTAAACCTGTATACCATTTCAAACAAGAGTAGAGCAAGATAGAAACTCTAATAATAATATAATATAATATACTCAAATAAATAATATACTTTTGCGAAAAACCTACGACACTCCCCTTCCCCTAAAAAAAATGTGCGAGAGCTTTGTTTTAAACAAAGTTTCCTACAAGCTTTCCCTGCAAACAACGCAGAAGCATAACAGCAGGTTTTTCTCTGTTGACAGAATTGTCCTCACCTGAAGATCTCTTCTTCCTCAGTTCGTCAGGACTTGATCTACGACTTGAATCACTCAAAACAGATCCACCTGTTTCCAAACATAAACAACACCAAACTCAAACTACGCTATATAAACAAAAAAGGCAAAAGTATTCACGCATAACATAAAGAAAATTTTTTTTTGCATCGATTTGTTGACGTATCGAAAACGGAAAACGTGGGTAACACGTGGGAAAAAAATTTTTTTGCGTCCGTAATCTTTAAAATCACCGGTTTATACTTAGTGACAGTGTCTCGGGATTTGTACCTGATTTTTAAACCTTTTTTAACGGGTTTTGAGGTTATTAATGTCATCTTGTGGGCTTTTAGAATCGGCTATTTAAACATTTTGAACGTATAAACGCTTTGATATACCTAAGCCAAACGTTTAGCCAAATTTATGACCTCCTAGATCGAATGGGAGTCATGTTCTTGTTGGTATTTTCGATTTTATTTCATACATGCCAGGAGGTCAGAAAGCTGGCAAAGCGTTTGAGTTTAGAAATCATTTTTGGAAAGAGTCAAAACCTAACAAAAACCGCTTCTAACTGAAAAGTCTTTCCAGAAGTCTTGTTTTATGCGAGTTGATTTAAGTTCTGGCTACTTCGACTTTAAATGGAACATACAATATACATGACGTATCACTCGCTTAAATCGAAACTTGACTCGATTCTGCTTTCAGTCAAATTTTTAACTTCACTGAACCCGACTCGACCCCCAAATAATACGACTAGAAGTTTGAGACTTGACCAATTGACAAACTCGATAGTTTCACTTCTGCCTCCAACTTTTCCAAGCCTTCTCTCAGAACCCAAAACTTGACACCCTCAAAATAATTTCGATGCAAAAAAAAAATTTGGTGGATTCAAGCGTCTACTTACTTGACATCTTTCTGTCGTATGTCCATTTCCCACCTCCAAAAAACGGAACACTGTTCTCGTCTGTCTCATCTACATCTGTGCAAAATGCAAAACAAGAAAAAATAGCATAATACAAAACAATGCAACAAACAAACAAACAAATATACAATCAAAGGTGTACTACAATGACTGACATGCAAAACAATTTAAAGAATTCTTTTGCGCATGCTCTGAAGAGCAAAAGATCCTAATTTGTCACTGGAAAGAGATTTAATCCTAAATAATTAAAAAAAGTTTCAAATTCAACGAAGGAACAAGGTACCAAAGTGAAAACCTCGAGGATTTCACTTGGTGGCCATCGTCCAGCAAGTAAATAAATTTTTAACACATCCCACATACGAGAAAAAAATTATTTTGATTAACTTTCTTCTTTACGATAAAGGTCGTGCGGACCTTGTAAGGTATGATCGTAGCTACGGAGTAAATTTTTGGATTTTATGAGCGCGCCTACCAAATGATCGCCTAAAAAAACAACTCGAGGCAAACAGTAAATATTTACAAAGGCAAAATGCTTTTATTTCGCGAACGGGAGCCACTTCTAAATGTAAAATTGCCATTTTATTCCTTCATCTTACCTGTGAGTCTTTTTCTGGCAAGTTCGTCGCTTATCTTCCTGATGGAAGACATGGTAGACATGTTTCCTCCTCCACCAGCTCCAGTTCCGTCTGTTAGATCAAGCACAAGCCAAACAAGCCAAAACAAACAGAAAAATCAATAAAAGTAGAAAAGAAAATTTGGTGTTGGGTAACAACTGGGTGGTACAAAATCCCCGCCTTTATCTCTTTAAAATTGAAAGGTTTGATACAGCTAATTTTTTATCGATTTCAGGTACAGTTGTCGTTCGAAACCTTAAACCCTGATGAGTGTGACCTTTATAAGGTTACCCAGAGGAGGCGGGGTCAACAACGATCAAAACCGTTAAACAGGATAAAGTTCAAAGTTCAATGGGTGAGTTACTTTTTTTTGGTTTTTCCGAAAAAATTTTTCGAGTAGTAGTTCGAAGGTTATGGGTTTTTAAAGGTTCCAATGATCACGATTTTGACTCGAGGTTCTTAAGCCACCTTAAAACGTGATTTATAATTAATAGTACGGTCGAAGAGTTACGGTTAGGTTATGCTAACTAAACGAAACCCACCCAAACTAAAACTAAGCAGAGAGAGAGGGAAATAGCTAACAAAAGCTCAATCGGCGAATTTGGGCATAATTCAAAAAACGTAACTTATCAAATTTTGCGACTCTAACAAATAAACAAGCCGTGACGCAAATCTAACTCCTTCAAATTTGAAAATCGCAAACACCTATTAAGGTCATTCGACCAAAACAAGAAAAAATCTAGAAGCAACGCCAGGATTCAATCCTGAGGCTGTTTATCCACTCAGAAAACCATATAAAACACTTAATCCTCCCAATTTCATCTCTCCTCAACTCGATAGTAAACAATCCTAATCCCACCATACACAATTGTCAGCGGTGAGAGACAGCTACCACATCACCGACAGCTCGAAAGAAAAACGAAAAACAGAAAAAGAGCTCACCGAGACACTAGAAACGGTGTAAATATACCAGCGACTTATTTTAACTGACTGTCGAGGTGTAAACATGACAAGAACGAATGCATCCCACGGGTTGTTTTACCAAGCAAGGTCACTTTGACCATCCTCTACAAAACTAATCTAACACATGCACCTAAAAGTCGACGATTCGAATTAAATCACGTCACGTAAACGTTACACTAATTGACGATGGGTTTGGAAATTATCCTGGTACTCTAGAGGAACCACTTCATCGGTACTGGGAACCTGAGTCGAACAGGTTGGATGTACAAAGAAAAAAAATGAAAAACATGATTTCATGGGTTTGAAGAACGTCAAAGTTCGAGGTCCTCAAAAGTCGAAAGAATGTGTGAAGGTTGCGATGAAAGGTATCGTCGCCGGAGAGTGAGAGCGAGAATCACACGAGTTTGTACAATGTTGATAGTCATCTCGAGACGAGCTTTTAAAGTGGAAGTCGGGGTCGATGATGTTTTGCGTAGTTTATGCCGTACTTCGTACGTCTTTCTGTCGGTTTGTCAACTTAATGTTGTGGCATGATTCTCCCTTCACCACAACTCCTCAAGTCATCAGCACAAAGAAATTTTTTTCACACAAACCAAACGACCGGGAGCTTAAAAAAATCAAACAGACACTAGAACACGACACAAATTCGGGTAGACCCCAAGCTCACTCTTCACTCTCTATTCAGCTCAAAACCATAAAACCAAAGCTCTGAGGCAAACAACCAACCTTAGAAAAAAAACAACCGAAGCACTAGTACTCAACGTTCGGTCATTCCCAAATGAATGGAAGACACCTCTTCGGATCCTCCTCGAACAAAACCAAAATTCCAACTGACACAAAGCGATGGAATGAAGGAAGGAAGGAAGACCTCCAAGTTTCGCGGAGATAGAAATAGGTCTCGCGTTCAAGAGAATGACCAAAAGAAGCGAGGAAAACAGGGCTTGGCCTGCCTGCCAGCTTACCTGGCCCTAGCCAATTCGACTACTTTCCGCGGTTCCGCCGAAGTTTTTATGAATTAATAATTAAGATTGTTAACATTTTTCCTACGTCCGAGGAGGACAACAAACGTGTCAGGTGGGGTAAATGGTTTCTGGATGTCCCACGCAACACAAAATCCTCGGTTAGTATTGCAACATCCACAAAATTTCGGGTGCAGTAGAGCAATTTAAACGGTTTCCATTTCCAAATCAAATTTTGTACTCAAAAAAGCTCAAAAGCTTCACTTGGACTACAGGAGTAGACTTGACCATTGAACTATTCAACTGGTAATAGACTTTTGAAATTTAAAAAGACCTGACAACATTATAAATGACTTATTTGAATGAAAATTGAGTAAAGGCAAAAAGGAAAGCGATGGTAGTGGGTTTACCAAAAATTAATTAAAAAATGTTGGAAAATAAATGTCTTAAGGATACGCCCCCTCTTGAACCTGGGAATAATCGGATTTGTAAACAGTCGCTATTGATTAAAAAATTTTTTTAAATCGAAAGGTAGAAGAAAAATTCAAGGTTTCGTCTCCTCCCAGAAATGACAACCTAGGTACGCCCAAAATTTCAGAAACTACAAATTTTCCAAAAAATATAAATGATCGATGATCTGTGTTGTATCATAACTGGAATTAACGCCTTAAACATGCCGAAAAATTTTGAGGTGACGTGATAACAGCTTTACCCCAAATTTGGTTGTTGGTCCATAAAAAATGACACAAAAAATTTTATGGTAACCGTTCTCTGACCACCGCGAAACATAGATATACTGAAGGCTTAGATAACTGAAATAACAAGCTTACGACTACACCTTCTTCCTACAGCCACCCTACCAACAGGGTAATAAAACCTCTCGGCTGTTGGACTGTTACATATATTATGATACTCTTTGAAGGACAGTCAAAATTTTGCGATATTTTTCAGACACCTGACAACTTCTCTCGTGAAAACGGGAAGGATTTTCACGACTCCCACGAAAGAAAAAAATGAAAGAAACCTGTTTTAAAAGTTCCTGTGGGTGATTAGGTCCTAACCCGGCCATAAAGACAATACATGCGTATGTGTCAGGTTACGAAGATCCGCCAGACTATTTTTAACTAACTTAATTGAAGGTGATGAATTGCGTACAAGTGAATTTTGAAAGTGGGACAATCTAAATTCCTTTATCCCCGCCGAGGTTTTATTTGTCAAAATTTTGCCGCTTTGCCAAGGCAAAATCTCAAAAACGACCGAGTAATGGGTGCGTTAAATTCTCATCTCTTAACTTTCATCCAGCCCACCCAAAACCAACATGTCCATTTGTGCGTTTCTCAATCATTGTTTAACAAACACTTGTCAAAGGTTTGACCACCTCCTCGACATACTTACTCCTATAGTGATCGTAATCCAAATCGAAATGAACGACCGGCTGACGGATTCCGATGTCTCTCAACGACACTCTATCGCTGAAAGCATCTCTGAAAGACCCATAATGAAGGCCTTGATTGAACGTTTTCGTGTAAGCATATTTCAGACTAGCGCTGTAGTCTGAAAGTCTCATTAACGGCTCAATTTTGAAAAGATAATTTTTAATTTCCTCCCGACAAAAGATAAACCTCCTCCTTTACGCTAAAATTATCTTTAAGACCTGTCAAAAAGTCGATAGTGTTTCTAAACAGACCAATCGATCACTGACAGCAGAGATGTTATTCCGGTCCTCACAAAGCAGGAAAGAACGGTTAAAAGCTAACTGTTAACAGCTGTAAGGAATCATCACCTAATTTTTAAAAATCGGAGGAAAGGGACGTTCGGAGAAAAACCAAAAAGACAAACAAAACGTTCGAATGAATCAACGATAACGTCACGCATGCGCTGGTGATTAATATTAAAAACCAAAAAAAGGAGAAAAACTGGGAGAGGTTAGCAATCTACCCAAGGACATCTTTTTTAACTACCGCAAAGGAATTAAATAATTTACGAAACACTTTAATTTACATAAGAATAATTTGTCTTTATAATAAAACACTAAAATTATATTTAAAAAATAAATAAATTTTTCTAAACCGGCTGTGATTAATTATATTAATTAAAAATGGTGGGAGTGAGAGGGGCGTTAACGTTTATACTTATGGTGTGACAATTATTAAAGAGAATCGCAAAATTCAGGTAAAGTGTGACACTAGATGCTGATTTCCGCCAAAAATTTTTATTGAAGTCTATCAACTTAAACAGGGATTTAATCCCCATTTCCGGTTTTATGGAAAGTTTTAGAGATAAGGCACTCGAGTTACAGCGGAAGAGAAATCAAACCTAGAAGTAGGATGCTTTTGGATTTATGGGTTTATTATAAACCGCGTAAAAAAGGTCGTGAACGTTAGCGGAATATTGTTATAACCGATATAATTGGGTTTCACTGACAAAGCTGTTGACATCTTCAACGACACAATTTAACTGAGCTACAAGTCAAGTTAGATGCCAGGTTTGAGGTTAAGCGTAGAAACTGTCAAGAATATTTCAAAATTGCCCTTTCGGTTATTTGCTAACGTTTTAGACTTTTTTTACGCGATTTGCGATCACCCCAAAAGAGTGCTTACATACATTGTTTAAGTTATTTTATAGATAACTCTTAGTAAGAACTTTATGAGAATAAAAAGATAAAATATGGGCATCTAGGCATACAAAGACATGTCTACCAAGTTTTGTCTGTGAATTAAGGAAAAGGAAAAAGCGGTGAGGCGTTCCTCGTGGGACAGCTTAGCCCTGATAAAACTTTAATGCGAACTTGATGAAATACAAATCAACGGATTCTTTTAAAATTAAAAGCAAACAAAGAAAAAAAAAGGTTGGAATAAATTAAAACGTAAAAGTGATTGATCGATTATAATTCCCGTCAATCATAATCACACCTACCGACGGTTTTAAAATTAATGAAAACGTTTTACCTCATTTGTTTTCTATAAGCTCTAAACGATAACTTAAATTCTAATTTGAATACCTAATAGTCTGTCAATCAAAAGTTTTTCTCTTCCGACGTATGTATGTGCTTTCGTTAAAATGCGGTACCTCCGAATTATCTAGATAATCTGCAGATTAACTGATTTGATCCGTTAATGTGCGAAATCAGGAGTTAAAAATTTTACTGGTTAATGTGTAAATTCAAGAACAGTTAAAGTTTAAAAGTTTATTTGTGTTAATTGCCTTCTTGGATGCTGTTGTTCCAGCAAAGATCTTATATTTACTTAAACATGCAGATTATCTGGAGCAGAGGTGCGCAAACTAGGAGTCGCCAAATTTTTATAAATTTCGAATTTATAGTCGAATATAGATGGGACGATTAGAAACTTGCAGCCTTATACATCTCATTAAAAGGATATTCTACTGATTTATATGTTGTATAAAAAGTATTTTCTTAAAATTATAAATAAAATTAGTATTTGTCAGATTTGATGATATTTTCATTCGATATAATAAAAGAAATGCGCGGACTATACATCGACCAAAATTTTTCTCTCTACTGAAGGGACAGCAGTCGGAAAAAGTTTGCGCACCACTGAACTAGAGAATCAGACGAATATCCAGTTAATGTGAGGAATGAAAAAAATTTTCTACTTTAACAGATTTGCCTAGTTAATGTTTAGCAGTTTTTTCTTTTGAACTCCATGTCTGAAAATGTGAAAACAATCGCAACAGCTGTTATCTCTCGAAGTAACAGAAAATCTAATTCTTATTAGTGCTATTAATCAGACAAGACAAAGTACCCAAAGGATTTGTTTAACTGACTGTAACAAAACTACACTCATCTCCAACGAAAACGAATCGGGTGTGAAAGACAACAAGTTCTACTTTGGAGCTTTCTCTCAAAGAAAATTATTCATTCACAAAAGAATTTAAAACCAAATAAAATCGAATTAAAGGAAGAGAAGAAAGATATAAAAATATACAATCCGATGACAGCTTATACCAAACAAATGAGACTAAAAGAAATGAAATAGACGAACACGAAATGATTCGAAAACCTAAAAAGACCAAGAAAATGAAAGAAGGGATGTACGCGGTCAGCAAAAACTTACAAATTCTAAATTTTAGAACTCCACTAGATACAATAAATAAATTTTAATTATACTAACAAATTTCTATGTTAACAAATTAATATAAAAAATTTACTGAAGACATTCATTTGGCAAGATTCCTATTAAAAAATTTTTTATCCTTGATAAAGGTTTCCGGAAAGCTTTGATAAAGCTAACCAATTATTATCGTTAACTTAAAGAATTAGAACTTCTTTGTAATGAAAGGAAACCTTCGACACGAATTTCTGGTGACGAAGTTGTCAACCAAATACGAGATAATTGCACACACGAAATTAATCTTTTAAATGAAACAATTGACGTCAACCTACAAAGACTTCGGAATAAGAAAAACAAAAACAAGAAGAGAGGAAAAAGCAAAAAACCAATTAGAAGCCCTTCAGAAGACTATAATAGGACGTCTAGAAAGACAAAGCGTTGTTATTATTACTTATAGAGCGTTTAAGAACGTCGGAGTCGGAGATTAGACAAAAAGCAGAAGAAAGCTTTCGAAAAATAGAAAACAAGCTATAAAGAATTACGAGGAAGAAATGGAAGCAAACCCAAATATTGATCCGTTCAATCACTAAATTGTTTCGATCTTAATAAATTAAATAAATAAATAAACGAAACGCGACTAAACACACTATCGACTTGATGACATGAGCTTCGAAGCTTTGCACCCGCCTCACGGTCCAACAAACGAAAGAATGAGGATGGTTTAATGTTCGAGACGTACTTGAAGACACTTGCGAAACCGCCCATTACCTGGGTACTTGTGTCCATCACTTATCTATTCATTGTTTGTCGAAGGAGATTCTCTCCGTCTGTACACTCTGTCACCCGTTAATTTAATACTTCCGTTCTGGAAAGGAGTGTTCGGAAAAGGAGAAGAGGAAAGGTTGTGTAGTGGATAGGTTTGGTCTTAAGAATTTTGCGATGTCATCCTGTCGGGACAATTTTGAATAAAAATCTTGAAAAACGATGTTTCTACGATAACCTTTCTGTGAGCTTTTATGACCTTGGTACTCAAACTGCGGCCCATCAAACTACTGAGTGGCCCAGTGAGAACCGATTGAGTGAAAATTTGTGAAAGGTCGATTGCTCATTGTTAAGGCCTGTGCTCAGAAACTGCTGACATTGTTTGCCTCAACATATCTTTGTTAGGCAATATACAGAAACAGACTGATAGATGTACACCCAGAGGGTGGAGTGTATGCGTCGAAAGTCGGACTCGTAAAAGCTTTTTTTTTGGTAAGTCGTGTGGCCCAGTCACAATGGTAACGATGGAAAATTGGCCAGGGAAGGAAAAAGCTTGAGTACCAAGGTTTTATGACCTCTTCCACCCTCAACCCCAACCATAAAAATCTCCAAAAAATTTTGAAACATAAAACTTTGGTTAAAAAATAGGAGGCTAGTGGTGTATTGGTCAACTAGAGAAGTTATGGTCGTGACTTCGAGCCCTCTTCCACCTCCTGTTTCACCCAAGAATGAAAAACGGGATTAAAATCCAAACCTCAAATTCAAATTTCGATTAAAAATCCCAAACAAAGACTGATTCAGAGACGCAGACAGCGGCTCGCCAACATAGTCGCCTATAAATCCGTGAAATGACGATATTCACGGAATTTAAAATGCTAAACAAACCTAGGTGTTCCCAACCCGACGTAAGTAAGCAAGAAAGCAAGGAAGCAATTCTCGCCAATTAAAAGAAAAACAATGTCTTCGCTTACCATGATCTTCTCAAATGACGTAATTTCAGACTCATTCATAAAAAAAAAACTTTCAAAGAAAACATTTCAAAAACATTGTGAAGGAGGTAAGCAAACACAAAGGTCAGGGACGGAGGACTCGTTAAAAAAATCCCAACCCAACAATCGTAAAAAATATTGAGGTACACTTAAAAATAAAATTTGATACTTAAAATATGACAATATAATATTTAAAAAGATTCAGGCTTCCGGTTTCGGATTTGCGTCATCTCCATCAAATTTAAGCCTCTTTAAGTTAGCCCAGAAAGTCGAAATAATCAAAACTATGCTACAGTATCAGGCTTTCGATACTTGGAATCTTATATCAAGATGACCTCTGAGCTGTACTGATTGACATTAATTTACAAATACCAACCCCTTCCCTCTACAACCCTCATCCTTGTCTTTCAATTATTATAACCAAAAACAAGCCTAAAAGATGAGATTCAATCGTCTTTCATGTAAAGAATCCTCTGACACCGTTTTTACTGTTTCCTCGATTACGCTTCATTAATCCCCCCGGGTCTTTTTTTATGCGATCAATACTTAACACCCAAAACCGTATATGAGAAAATAATTTATCCTTTGAATAACCTTCATGGTCTTTGGGTTTTTACTGAAATAATTTTTATAGTATATATGTTACGGTAAAAGTGATAAATCGGACGAATTTATATAATTTTTAGCGGTAATTCATGATTACCAACTATGTTTGGGGGATTTAATAAAAGTTTCTCACATACTTGGTTTCTGTCGCTTCTTGTTGGAAAGTTGCTTCTGGCGAGCACAGCTGCTGGGATTGCTTGCCTTTTGTCGAGAAGTGACAGGAGTCAGGAGTGTAGTTTGAGCAAACTTTTATTATTTTCCTCGTTAAGAGGTGGAACTTTTAAAAACGGTAAATGTGATAAATATTCATTAATTTATCACATTTACCAAATGGTGATTTCATAATCATAATCACCAAGAATTGTACATAAAACCCGATTTATCACTTTTACCCTAACATGTATACGATATTGCTTTCCGCTCCATTTTATTTCAGCAAAACGCAAAGTTTATATGAAATATTTGCTTATATAATTACAATGTAATAGTCTGTCTTCTTATAATCATAAAATAATCCATAAAGTTACTGAGGTCTTCTTCAGGTCTATCTACACAGATTTTTTTATTTTGAAACGAATACCGCATAACTTCAAATAATACGCATAAAATGATACACAAATAACGAATTTGAGATTCTCCTACTTCCAGTTTTAATATTTATGTTTTCCTTATCATCCTCCTTCTGAAAGCGACTGTGACATAATCATTTTCTAGGTACTCGGAAGGGGGTTTCTCACGGACGGTTTAGGGGTTTGGCACTCCAAAATCACCTTCTGTGAATTATAATAAATAATTTCTTACTTTAATTAATTATTTTTGTGCGACCATAATTTACTGCCTACAAGGAAACTAAAGCTTCTAATGAGAAAGGACATGTGTGTCTAAGACACGACGACTGTCTCTCACCAATGACACAAATCTTGTGTTTGAAGTAAGTCCAGAACGACAGGATTTTCGGGTTAGACATGGATTTCCAGAACTCATCGGGAGGGGGGTTCAAGAATAAGAGGTGTCAGCTAACTCGAAAGTTATGATTATTAATAATAATAATTTACAAACATAACGACTATTTGTTCTGTAATAATTATTAACATAACGAATTATTTATTACACTTCGCAAAAGGCTAAACTGAGGAGTGGCTAACCTGTAGAGAAGGAAACGTACCAGAATTTGGAGATTATGACTCCCAAAACTGGGTTGATATTGATCGATATCTGGGAGAGGATGGGACTTTGACTTGTCGAATATTCAAGAGACGTCGCTTTGATTTCACAGACAACAAAGACGTTAGCGATAAGAATCCGGCACCGAAACCCGCACCCATGTTCCTGATTCATAATAATAAACTTCTTATTAAACCTGTATTTGTGTTGGCAATTATGAGCATAAACAATTTTCCATTACCCGTAATTATGTTTGACTTTAAATTTGCGATCTTATTTATTAACAAAAAAAAAAGTTTTAATGAATAATTTTTGTCAAAATGTCCTCCAAACCACACTGTTATTCCATCCAATTCCAAACTAAACAATTTGTCGAAAGTGTCCCTGGATAACTTAAACCATCGTTAGGTCTAATCATCAAAACGAACCTGGTGGAAGGTGAGAAAATACTTAACGTCGACTTTTACATCTGTAATTATCATTTTGAGGAGAACAAATTGAAAAAGTCATTAAAGACCACCCAATCCAGTAAAGTATCATTAATAATATCAGAATCATCTTAAAGAAGAAACATTACTCATACACAATCGGTTCATCGGGCGGCAGGACAAAAAACGGTCGCGCAAATATCATCCCGGAACTCGTCATCGATATACAAGAAGGTCGTGTAAACAAAAGGCTATAGAAGGGCGTGTTAAAGAAAAAAAAGAAACCAAAACAAATTTCAGATTGTCATGATAACTGATATTTGGGGAACAAAAGGAAATGGCGCCTAAAACTGAAACACAAAGTGTGCCCTACAATGACAAAACAAGACATCTATTCAGGTATTTGTTGTCAGATTGTCTCGAATAATGATGATGCAAAAATCAGGACATCCGAAGCTTTGAAGGAAAGGCATCACCCAATTAAGTGTCAGTTACATTCTAATCGGAACTGGAGTTTGGTGATGATCCTACGCTATTGCCCCATGCGGACTTGGATAGTAACGGTGTCCAATCCAGTAAATGTGACTTGAAAGTAACTACAGCAACCCACGAAGTAACAACAAAAGACTATGGTGTAGAGTCTTCACGATATTTTGACTATCCACTGTGGAGGAGGAAGAACGCTTCTGGCAGAGCTTAAATAAAATCTATTAAAATAATTCTTTTTGTTGTTATTAAAATGGACAATGAGGGAAAGGTCAAGGAGGCGGTTTCATCTTCGATGACAAAGTCACTAACATCATGCATCACACACATCAATGACTAATTGTTCGACAAAAAAAAGTAATTTATTGTGCTTCTGGTCGTTTTGAGTGGATGTTAGACTCAACCTGCGTTGTCTCTCCTTTGCCCACAACATCCCGAGTTGTTAGGTGTTGAATCTAATTAATAATTTTCCATCAATGAGTCTTTGAGAAGTTTGCGCCCGGATGAATAATAAAATACTTTTTTGGAGTAACAACAGAATGGGAGCGAGAAAATGGTATCACCGGGTTACAAAACTCACAACAAAGACCCATTCAACTCTGAGAGGACTGTAGGTGAAAGAACAACATAAAGACGATAGACATAGCTTGAATTCTCAAATTTCTTGAAGCCAAATTAAAAATTTTTGAGTTTGGTGTGGTGGTTTAAGCACCTGACTAAGGAAGTTATGGCTTGGCTGATATTTCATTCGCTTCAAAGACTTATATTCAGTTTAGGTCAATTGCTATAGAAGTTAAGAGTGTCTGAATGGTGGGAGGAGGGAGATAAAGCTTTGTTTACATTTCTATCGCGAGACCTTGGTTAAGAGCATCGGCATCACTCGTTACTTTTATTTGTTTTGAAGAAGAAAAAAAAATTTCAAACCAGATAACAATATGCGGGTTGGGCGAGTGAATAGTAAATTGAACATGGCGTTGAAAAACCACAGAAGACGTCAAAAAGACGGCTAGTGTTCAAAAAATGATTGAGCACGATCTGCTCTCTTTCGGGTCATGGGTCAACACCGTTTAATCATTTAAGAAGAACTAAAGAACGCGTAGAAGACAACAACACGACAGCGGTTCGAGTCTGTAAGAAAAAGACCGCGAGCTCTCTACACACTTGTGTAGGCTTATCGCCTACCTAGATCAACTAAGATATAATGCTCCATGATATAACATACTGCCCACGAAACCTTAGAGCACCGCGCACGTACAACGATGTGCGGGGGTAGTCATCGCCTAATGTGGGACGCCTAACGTGGTTTTTGCCGTTGTTGGAATGACATCCACCAATTTCGAAAGCCTAATCTCTAATTCGGGTAGTAGCTCGAGACCAAATCTCTCGAGGCTCGCGTTCCATCCCTTCAAACACACCCAACAAGAAAAACCGTTTTAATCCGAGTTGACTTTGACTTTGATGATGACCCCACAAAAACCAACCTTTGGCTAATTTTGGACGGAGCAACATTCTCTCACCTCTCCTTTCGCCGGATTTCATTCTTGATTTCATTGACTGAGACCGTATAAATGATGACATATCAAATCCTACTTATACAAAAATGGGTGCCCACTGTGAGTCATTACTTTCCGGAAAAGAAAAACGACGACAAAAAAACCAGATGATGTCTAATTAATCTCGTATCGACCCTGAAAACACTTCGAAACTTTACTTTGTCTAGTGGGAGTGATTTTAATGCAATGTCAAAGGACAAAGAAGAACCTGATGGCCTAATCAACACTAAAATCTTATTATTTCTTATCTGATGTCACCTTTCCAAAACTGAAACGCAACAGGATAATGCGCACCATGCGCTTATTCAAGACCTAATAATTAAGCTCAAGATAAGAGCCAAGCCCAACCTGATCCGATCCGGAATCAAAACCTGAAGATTTATAATTAACCCTGCAAGATATCAAGGTCCTCATGGATAAGATGCAACTAAACAATTGTAACCTTGGTCTTGAAAATTATCGACATGCCATATTATACTGAACCTCACAATTTTCACTAAACAAAGGCTTCAGGAACTGCTCTACTCATGAAGCATGAACCTGTTTCAACATATCAACAACAATCAGGACAAATGACCTCTAACCCAATACTCATCGACCTGTGGTTTCCCTTGGGACCAAATCAAATAGTGGGTGGCTTTTATGTCAACACCGACCCTGAATCAGGTTTTGTTTTTGAGATAAACCAACACGCTTGCCTCGGTCCTGTTGAGACATCAAACCACTGTCATTTTCTAAAACCTTAATACAAAACGCAAACACATAAAAGCATCAGCACATCTTCTCATTGTTGATCTCCTTAATTATGATCGAGCAAACCATTTACAAACTCGGTGGCTTATTTAGAAGCTACCTACTTGTCTAAAACAACCTTATGTGTGAGAGTTTTATTATGTGTTAATAAGTGAACAAAGTGAAATGACTCATCGGTGAAAAATAAAATCAAACAGGTGTCGGAACGTGTTTTTCTGGAAAATTCCGAAATGTCGCCAAAACGAATTTTTTTTGCCAAAACGCGGGCGAATATTTTAACTAAAATGGTCTCGCCGCGATCATTTGTGATTGGGAAACGATAAAATATTAAATATCCTTCTATGGGAGGTTTCCCTCCTAATTTCGAAAAATTTGTGGGAAGGTCTTCAAAAAACCAAAAACATAAACTTAATAGCAATATTTATTAATTTAAAAGATTAGGTTTCATTCAACGGTTCTTTTCCACTTTTACCAACTTCGGGGAAAAAATTTTAGGGGAAATTTCAGAGGGAAGCGGGGAATTTTGTAAGTTCGCGGAAAATATGGAGGATAAACCGTTTCTTTGTTATTTGATTCGTTGTAATTCTTTTACTGAAAACATGTTAAAACGAGTTAATTTTATCGTTTAGAGCATTTTCAAGGTGGTAATTAAAAGAGTTATGAAGTGAGATTCGTTCATTCTCAAACACAGTGACGAAAATATTTACAACTTAGCAAAACTTGACATTATGCCAAATAATTTTGATTTTCTTTAAACGCTTGACAAATTACATGACTGTTGGAAAAATTTAGTGTCCACAATCTTACTTTCACCTTAAACCAGATTATCAAAACTTTTGTTTCCTTCAAGCTTATCAAAAGTGATTAAAACACACCACAGCAATGTTAGAATTGAATTGCTTCAGCAAAGTGCAAAATGTTAGTTAAAAGTAAACCAAACTTACTTGCAGCTGGATTTGGAGGTATGGCAGGTTTAGGTATATTATTACACAGACGACCTATTCTAGTAGGAGCAGGAGTGCTGCTACTTAATGGTAGTTTTAATCCACTAGGTTTAGCGATTTTACTAGTTGAAGAAGTGAGGGCACTAACTTTTGAATTTTCTGACTTTTCACTTTCACTACATGAAGATGTAACATCTGATGCAGATGTTGCTTCATTAACACTTGGCTCATTGCCTTTAACATCACTGATAGGTTCACTTTCTTGACTAGCTGAAGGAATGCTGGGATTTGGATCACTCATTTTGTACTATTATCACTTTGTAGGGAAGTGGCAGACACACAAAAAATTAAATAACAAAAACAATAAATTGCAAATGATAATAAATAATTAAAACATCACAAACTGATTTGTTTTTAACAAGATATGTTTAACAACATTTCAACCTAGAGTGTATGACACTGCACCAAAAGAAACAGAAACTGAAAATTATGTTGAATATAAACTTGAATCAAACTTTTAATTTATGATAACGAAAAATTTTCAAGCATCACAAAAATAATAAATAAAGTTCAATAAGATAAAGGATTTCATCACCACTTCTTTTATCTCAAAACTGTATTGACTATAAAACTGTTATAGTAGCTTCAACTAGATGTTCCACTTTTATTTATTTTATACTCATGATTGTTTTGCTGACCTGTGAGAATTTTTAACTGATGTATTAACTAGGCATTAGTAGATTATTGAAATGAGAAAGAAGAAAATAATTTTTTTAGTTATTTATGGCTAACCTACTTCAATAATGAAAGATATGTGTTGTCTAACATAGTTGAGCTCCACTTGACTTCAAGAGCAGATTTTCAGCTGTTTTAAATTTAAGAATTTTGATTGGCAATAATGGGGTCATAAAATGAAAACTAAAGAAACAATTAAAAATAGTCAATGAAGCAAAATAAATAAGTTTTGAGTTCAATCAAAAGTATAGTGAATAAATTAAATTCATCAATAAAAAAGAGGAGCGGGTGCAAATACGTGTCAACAAGATCCATTAGTGACAAGACAGATTTCGGTTGTAAGGTTTATATCCAACAAAATTTCCAATTAATAAAAAAAATAACTTTCTCCAACTAGGACACTATCGAGCATATTTTAAAATTGATTCGGTGACGAAACCACTATAATATGAAAGTCATTTCATTACACGTCGTTAGATCCTATTTTGAACGATTCGTGTTCAATCGGTTGTGTGGATTTATTAATATTTACATGAAAAAATCCCGAATTATACATTTTGACGAACAAAAACAACTGTAATTGTAAACAAGTGTTCTGCTACTGGTTTCCCCGACGTTTTCGACAAGGCGGTGAGATCCGCCATTTGCAACGCCGCCATAGCCGTGAAGTGTTTTGGTTATATTCGAGAGTTAAAAATGTCGGAAAAAGGAAAAGATGCGGATTTTTACATTAGATACTACGTCGGTCACAAGGGAAAGTTCGGTCACGAATTTTTAGAATTCGAGTTTCGTCCGGAGGGTAAACTTAGATATGCAAATAATTCGAACTACAAAAATGACACAATGATTCGAAAGGAAGCTTACGTCCAGGAATGCGTGATGGAAGAGTTAAAACGCATAATTCATGATTCGGAAATAATGCAAGAAGACGATACCTTATGGCCGCAGCCTGATAGAGTTGGTCGCCAGGAATTGGAAATCGTCATAGGTGATGAACACATTTCCTTCACAACTTCCAAAACCGGTTCTCTAGGGGATGTGAATAATTCAAAGGATCCGGAGGGTTTGAAGTGCTTCTACTATTTAGTGCAAGACTTGAAGTGCTTAGTATTTTCACTGATTGGTTTACATTTCAAAATTAAACCAATTTAAATGGAGTGCTATAGTTTGGACAGGTTGTCAAATAAGGTGATCCACTCTGAAAGACTATGTTGACAAAGGAAGCTTTTCAGTATAAAAAGTCTGTGTGATAATCTCCATGCAGCTATTTATTTTATCACCAAAACAGTTTCCTATCAAATGTTTCATTAGGATACCTATATGCAGACCTTTTCCTTGTGACAATTTTAAATGTGCATTAAATTAGTCTCGTTTCTTTATGTTGCACTAGCTTAGTCAGTTTCAACCATTTTTTCAAAACAGTTTAATAAAGTATGAATTGTGTAAATCTAAGGTTATAGTTTGTATTCAATGACCTTACCTTAATCATACCATTTAGGTTCTGAGAAATCTAAAATGCATTGACAAAGGTATGTTGCACAGGTACCACACACTACAATTTTTTAAAATAATTATTCAATTAAAACATACCACAAACCATTTTCCGAGTCTTGGTAACACTACTTTTTGTAAAATTTAAAAACTCAAATTTCACATCCATAAAGATTGCACAATTGACAAAACATGTGTCCCTAATAATTAGGTGATGTCATCTGGTATTTTAAAATAAAGGGCAGGGCAGTTGTAATTTTAGTAGGGTGGTGAATCACTTTTTGGTGAAATTTGGCTGAGTTGTGTTGGATCTTGAGTTGTAAGAACTGATTTTATAAATTACATAAGTGGAATTGCAGCAAAAGATGGAGTGGTATGGATATATTTAAACCTGAGTTAGGTAACAGTAAGCCATTTAGCTCATGTTTGGTTCTCTGTTGAACCTAAAAATTTGTTTGGACGTTTTCATTCTGAACACAATTCTATCCTTCAGTGGAATAGTTGTGGTGCCTTCACTTCTGGTCTGGAGTTGAGGGTTAAATTCCATAAGCTTTTGGGCCTCCATCTTGGTTTTTAACCACCCCTCACAACCATTATTGAGCTTCTTACAATCTTCATTTCTCCTCAACACCTTTCCTACCCCCTCTAATTAAAGACTCGAAACCTTGTCAGTGTTCTCACATCACTGAGACCAGAACGTTCTTTCAACCATGAAGTCATGAAGGTCAACTCTGGCAATCAATACATGAAATTATGCTTGGTTGAAATGTGGACCTGAGATAAAGGAAGCGGAAAATTTTATACAACAAAAAACCACATACACTTCTTCATTAAGTTGGAAATACAGTTTATAGGTTTTTAACAAAACAAAACTTATGTATAATATATATTATATAAATCAGGCAAGAAGAAACTTCACAGTATAAATGAATTCACTAAACCACAAAAATCATAATTTAAATAATATATTTAATCTATATTTAAACTTTCGTATTTAACAACGATTTAAGTCATAATCATCATAATAAATCGAAAAGTTATCGAGAAATCCAAATTTGATTTGCAAAAAAATCGAAAGTAAATTTCACGTCGAGGTCGTTTCATAAGTTTTGCTTGCATACTCCTTCCCCGCGTAATACATACAAAGATTACACTCAAATTTTAAAAAGTGGAAGAATACGTCCTAAAAGAAAATTGCGCTAGTTATCACATTTCGTTGGAACAGTTTTACAGCTGTTCCCACCCCCAACCCCCACCACACATCACTCAATACGTCTTAAACGTCGAATCGTTATATCTCAGAATTTTAACACTAAAACCCATTAAAATCGTTTTATAAACATCAGAAAAAATCGAATAAATATTAATTAATATATGCAAACATAAGTGAAACTTATGGAACGACCTACAAATAAATAAATAAATAAACGAATAACCACTTTGGGGGAGGGGGATACCGCTTTGAAATTTTTTTGTCAATTTCAAAATCCGTTTTTACAAATTGTGATATACCGATTGTAAAATCGGTTGGTGGTTATTTGTTCATCGAGTCAAAAAAGAAACTAAATATAGACGACATCAAATAAATAAATAAATCCGAATGTAGTTCTCAAGGATCTTATTATTTTAATAAAACGAAGAAAGAATAAATATTTCTCTAACACTTTATACTTATTCTTAATTAGTATAATTAAAACGATGAGGTTTCAGGGGAAGGTTTCACATCAATATCTAATTGAAATGTTTAAATATTTTAATCATGTCGATAATATGATGATAATAATAATTATACTAAAGTGTGGGTGTGTGTTGTGTTCACATATAATTAGACTAATTAACTTCAAAATTTTTAATAATAAATCTCACACAAGAGAACACGAATTAATTTCAAAAACACAGACGTGCGTCGTGACGACTACTAAGACAGTGTCATAAAAACTAATTAATCAATCAAAGGTGCATGACAGTATATAACTATTTGTGTCGTACTGCCTTCACTCATACCTCTTTATGATTGGGAACGCGTATTAACTGATATATATATACCAATGTCACTCAACCTCGACCCCCCTTTAGTTCCGATTTCAGTATATCGAATTCGAAACAGTTCCAAGTTTGCAAATTAAATATCGAAAAAGATCTACATCCGGATCATCATCTAATAGCAAATCATTTCCTAACAGTCTTTGAAAAAGAGTTTTTTTTTTCGTCTTTTTATGTAAATTTAATTTACATTTTTGACAATTACAATTATCACCAAAACCAAAAAATGAATATACAATAAATAGATAATCCAGTAATCAAAAAATCTCCAGGAGAAAGGAGTTTTGGTGATAATGTTTTGTATCATACAATAAAAAATAAAATTTTTTAAAAATTTATTTACATATGTGTTCATTTTTAAATACCAGCGTTTGTCGTTTAGATAATATTATTTATTTATTTATTTATTCATAGCTACTTTTATGATTTTTTGAGTGCTCGATATAAATCTATAATTTTTGTTTAAATGGTCTTCCGTTTCTGAGAGGAAAGTTAGGAGGTTAAATCCGATTGACTGTTAGCAATTACAATATATTGCACATAAGAATTCGTTGATGGGTCTGATGACCCCTCCCTCCATACCCTCTCCTCCAGATAACATTTTTTTTAACAGACGCCACTGATTAAACAGAAATGTCCTACTCGTGTACCAGGTTTGAATTGTTTCCTTTAAACTATTATCTAACTATAAGATCAATTTCACTGCTTTGCTAACTTTCCTTAGGGATGGTGTTGGAAGGACCCTCCCTGTTGTCAAAATTAAGATTAACAACAAAACGGGGTGGTTATCCGTTTGAGAGGTATGCTGTTTTAGGTTCTAGACAATTTGTAGTATGATAGAGTTTAGTTTGGAAATTAGTATCAGGTCTCGTTTTATGCGAGGGATATGTTCAACAGGGAATAGCATAAGCTACAAGTAAATCGATTTACTGCCATGGAACTTTTGAGAAGTCAATTTAATTTAATAATGTGAGATAACTCGTTGTGTGGAAGGAAAGAACCTACGAGCTATATCGTACTTAAAACAGGACATTAATTTAAACCTGAAACAAGTGTTTGACACTGACTGCACATCTCCAAAAAAAGTGGTGAAAGATTGTGGTAAAGATCACTCTTAAACCGAGACTGACATACATATAAAGAACTTGGCTTTTATATTTAGAACAGATTAGGACAAATTAATTGAGTATTGAGCGAATCAAATTTTCAGAAGCTACGCGAGCCTCATGAAGCACGCTCTAATATCAGTAACAAATCAACTGACGTTTATCCATATTTCTTCAAAAATATTTGAAGGCAAGAATTTACTTTTTGTATAAAAATTTTGTTGAGTTTTTGCAATAACGAGACAGATCGTATAACTTCAAAACACCTCGAATAAAACGAATCCTAACATTAATTCTGTTCTTTGCTGAAAAATTAATCAAAGAATCTCTTGTCGTTCTTCCTCCCTGATATAAGTGAACAAAGAAGTTATCAAGAAAACCAAAGGAAGGCACATTATCAATAACACGAGAATAATTAACGATTTGAATACAGAGGGGGGGGGCACAATCCACGATCAAACGAATCCGCTTTTCATTCCTAAAATTCCCAGACCAAAAAAGTCGCAGGGCAGAACAACCACTCTAGACAATGAGACATTAGTCACTAAACCTTGTTTATCCAATGGAAACCAGAACATTGACCAAAACCACAGACCCAACCTAAAAACAATTTCCAAAACTATTGTATGATGGTGGTAATAATACTCCCCATCCCCCATATGAAGAAATTTTGAAAAACTTCAAGACTTCGAAAAATTGTAAAAACCATCATCATATTGGTTCCAAAAGGCAGGATAGTGTTCGAGACGTTTCAATTAGTCTCAGGTCAGGGGAGGAACGACAAAAGAAACTTAAGGAAGGATATTCACAGGCCAAATAAGGTTTCCGAAACGTAAAATTAATAAACCGGAAACGGGAATAAGGAAACGAAGTACTAAGCAATGAAATTGATTTTGATATATATGTTAAAGCGGTTCGATTTGATTTCCTACTCTCTCGAAATCGCTTTTCAGTTTTCTTGGTACCCGTATAGTTCGAATCTTATTCTTTGGAATGTTTACAAATACAAAACAAATTATTTACAAGTGAAACAAAGGTTCTTAACCTTCGACCTTTAACTATCATCTCAAATTTCCTAACAAATATATTTTGAGTATTTGTCCGAGACTTTTTCGAAAGACACCTTTCCCGGAAGTTTATGAGTAAATACTGATTAGCCGGTCTTCCAAACATTTGGCTTCTGCCCATTCCTTTAACCCCTCCTTTCTCTCATACTGATACCTTAACCATTCCAACGCGAAAATTTGAATTAGGCTCTATTTTCGGCTCTTTTATCAAAATTATGTGAATTTGAAGAGGAATCACCAGCTCAGATTTAGTAACTTAACTCGTAACTTCAAAAGCGATTTTCCTTTAGCCTAAATACAGTATTCGCGGTGGAATGATTTCGTAGAAATTCCATTCTGGAAAAGGTTTCTCTCGTAAAAGTTTTGTTTGACCTTTGAACCTTTTTTTCAGAACCTTTAAGGTCCTAGTGCTTTGGTAAAATTATTTTTTACTCTTATCCATTATAATACGCAATAAAATCTTAAAAACTAGAAGAATTGGATAAATACTTAACAGACAAGAAAAATGAACTTCAAAGTGACCCTTCAGTACAGAGTATCTGACATGTGAACAGTTTTATTAGAACTGACACTACTCGATAAACAGATTCAAGTTTTAACTCGACATCATTTTTATTTTTCGAAAGGGTAACCAGTCTGCAGACTGTATGAAAGAGATATCTGTTTTTAATTTTAAATTTCTCTCCCACATCCCACCCTCTCTCTCTTTCCGTTCTTTAAAAATACACACAGCTTAGGAAACAGGTCCCTCAATGAAATTTTACTGTGAAGGAGGACTGTCATACCACAAAAGCTTCTCAATGTGTCACCGACACACCATTCCCGTCTGTTTGTTTTCGTTATAAACAATGTTTGATGTTGTGTGGCACTTTTCCAATTAACATCCTGCCATGTCATCAGAGAACTGCGACTGATTGTCTTCTTTTTAAAATATAAAGCTTTTCTCCTCCTTCAACCCAAACCCTGCTTAGACCCTGCGTCGACAATTTTTTTCTCGAGTTCTCCCAAACCTCTATTTCATCATGTTCAACTTTTTGGGCTCGAACGTGGAGCCCATATCCGGCTCTAGCTAGAAAACACTCTCGGCTGACCGTGATAAATGAATCGGGTGTGAAGGACTCCTCGCCAACCTCTTTTCGGTAATTTCTCTAATGTTCTCAGCAGTGTCGAGAAATCCGGACGATCGGCAGCTCGATACGACCAACACATCATTAATATATCCTGAATAAAACAAGACACCAAACATAAGCGAATATAATTCATTTGCTGAAACTAAAAAGCGAATTTCTGACAAAGCAACAGCAGACCGACCTTAACATCTCTTGAGGCTTGTAAATTCGCCAACGATTGTTTCATTCCTCTTCCCACTTGCCAGATCACCGCTTCTGGTATCTGATTTTTGAAGGGCCAATCACCACAAAGAAGCTCATACCAGACGGTCCTGCAAAAGACATTCCCAAGTCGAATCCCACAATCGTCACACAAAACAAAACAAAAGTCAGAAACAAGTCGAGGACTCATTTACCCGAAAGCGTAAACATCGGATGCTGTTCCAAATGGTAACTCCTCTTGATCGGGTTGATATGACGACCTTAAACTTCGCATTATTTCCGGTGATAGGTAGCACAACCATCCCGGCGGTATGATTAAACTTTCCGTTCCTTTCCTAAACATCAAAAAAAAATTGTTTGGGTCGAGAAGTCTAAAATTTGGTAAACACGTTAGTTGTACAGTTTAAATGTATATCTGATGACAAACATACAGAAATACAAACCTTAAAATGAATACTTTTACCTATTAATAACTAAAATTTACAGATAACCTATAGTACAGCTAGAATTTGGGTCATACATTGTCTTCTACTTTACCGTCAAACCGATCTTACCTATTATTGTAACACAATTTGGTGATGCCAAACAATCCAAAATCAGTTATGATGACCTTTCCACTTTCTAAAAAAATATTTTTGGTTTTTAAATCCTTATGAACAATTCCTTTAGCATGCAAGTAACCCATTCCCTAGAAATAAAAAATGGTGAGAATTAAATTCACGTCTCTGATTGGTTAGCTTACAAAGTGGGTAGTTGAAGAGATTAGGAAACTCACCTGTGATATCTGTTGCGCGATTATGGTAGTTTTGTTCATCGTGAATTTGTCTTTTCTAAGATGAATGTGTGTGTACAATGTCATTCCTTTGCTGAGAGACGTCACTATCGCAAATAGCTGAGGATTGACACATGCTCCGACAAACAGAATCAAATTCTGATGCCTCGTCTTACGAAATGTGGCTACCTCCTGCTTGAATGCGTCCAACCTCTTTTCGTCCTCCAGGTAATCCATATTCAATACTTTTATGGCGACATCACCGTGCCAATTTCCCCGGTAAACTGTTCCAACCTTCCCTTTCCGATCCTGTCACCCGTTTTCAATTCTTCGTATGGTATGTCCCACTCCCGCATCGAAAGACTGTTTTGCCGAGGCCAGCCTGAAACCATTCAAGAAAATTAACTTTTCACTCAAAACTCGAGAGAAGGAAATTCGCTTTGAACTTATATCCTCACCTCTATCAGGTTCACCATCGGAAACTTGACTGTCTTGGCTATCCACCCGAACTGGCGTTCGCTCTGAATCGGTACTGCCAGACGCCGATATGGTTTTATCACTGTCTTGACTCGTCGCTTGTGGTTTCTGTTTCTCTAACAATTCTTCTAGAGCTGGGGCTGAAGTCAAAGGATGAGTTTCTAAGGTGATACCTCGCTGATCTCCTTGACCCACATCTACAAAAACAAATTTAACATTTATTAAATCAAACTGAAGATTTAAAATTAGAGACAACCGAGGAAACTGTTCAGCAATACATACCTGGGTATAGGAACTGGGGTTTTCCATGAACCTGAGGTGTCAAAGAGGACATGACCAAAGCTGGACTTGATGGTGTGGAACTATTGCAGCTTGATGTTGAGCTCGAATCAGGGCCCTGAAAAAAATAAATAATATTAGAACCAAAATTCGCTTTGACAATTTCCAAATTTCATTTTCTACCATCTCAACTCACCGGGAAAGCAGGAGTTTGAATCGATGGTTGAGGATACGAGGGTTTCCTCACCCTATTCACATATCTGGCTGTGGCTCTGTGAGGCGACGATATTGAATATCGAGCACCTAGATTCGGTGAATTGTTTACTAAAAGCCGAAAGAAAAAAGAAAATTACAACACTCTCTTCACAACTTAGTCTTGGAAAAATCAAATTGACTATGTAATATTAAAAAAACATTACGGATTATAAACTCTTCTAGAAGTTTCCGTGGTAACTGGCAAGAAGGCGGCACCTTCGATTCGCAATCCCTGTGACACTTATATTTACATTCCTTGCACTTAAGTCCGGTTCCGATGAACATTTGCTTCTCGCAATAATCGCAAGTCGTCACCATTTTGTATGTTTTGGTGAATCTATGAGCGATCACGTGACCCATGACTCCAGGCCGGGGAAGAGTAGGAGTTCGAGGGGACTTGGGTACTTGTAAACCTTTAAAGAAATTTTTTGTAAATACTCATTCATGCAAACAAAAATTACACTGGTTCAAGAAGAAATTTCGGAAATTACCTTTCTGCTGGAAACTACTATCATCGCTATCCCCTGCTGAATTATATGGCGGAGATTTTGCAGGACTAGAAACAACAGGAGATGGATAATCCACGTCAGAGCCAGAAGTGGTTCCTGTTTCCGTTGGCAAGCGACTTCGACTTTTACCACCATCTCCACTGTAAACAAATTTCCGTTTGAAAAATTTTTAAAAAGGGAAAAGCTTTGGCGCGCCCACTCACTTTCCGATTTGATTTTGTTCGCCGTTTCCAAATTGAAACTCGTGTGACCTTGATTTAGTCAGCGACAACTCAGACAATAATGTTCCTCCTGGCGGCATTCCAGTCTGATGCTTTTTATGCGGAGGAGGAGTCGTCGGATATTTGGATTTTTCTCCTGAATGACAAAAATTATTCTCGTCAAAAATAATTTAAACCCAAGTGTGTCACATCTCAAACTCTTTCATTTCCAAATTCATCGACGAACCTGCTTTAGTGCTTGTGAAGTGATGAGTAGGTGTGCTGCAGATTGATGTCAGAGAAACGGCGCAGCCCATCTTTCCCGACATATTGTTTAATAAATGGTTGTTATTGAGATTGTTGTTGTTGTTGCAGGGAAGAGCCTCATCAGATGGAATGGAACATCTTGTCGTTCTTGTCCTTGACGGCCTATGAAAACGTTTATCGTCACTCACATTTCAAGAGCAATACCCGAATGACTGACGGACTGAATTATTTATCAAATTGCTTCCCTTATCAAATTTACATAAACTAACCTCGGTGACGATCTTGTGTTTCCTCGATGTCTATCCCAAGAGTCCCAGTACAATTTGAGATCATCCTCGTTTGTGTCTCCTTGATTTAAAACCTCAATATACTTCCTAAGATTATGTAGCGCCCTGATTAGTCTCCTCACCTCCTCTTCTCTGGCATTTTTCTCCAGTAACAGTGTTCGCAGTTCATGATCGGATTTCTCTCGTAACGCCTCTAATGTAGGTATTCTTGAAGTAATTGCCTGGAAGGGAACCATAGGAGGAAATGATTGTCCATTTCTCATTCGTACTTTTAGATTTTGATAAAGAATTAAATAACAAAAATCATGAAACCTGATTTTTTCATTAAAAAGTTTTGATTAATTAAAAATTCTCATCATTAATTAATTACATCAATCTAATTACTCCCCTTCCCACCCACAATAATTAATTCGGTTCACATGTGACCTGAATATGTGGTCAATATTGTTACGATTTGTGATTCTGATTTCCACCCTTTGAATTGTGTTAATACAATTACACCTTAATCAACTCCAAAGTTGGCTGATTCATAACTACTTCATACTTTAAAGGAATTCATTTTCTGATTAAGGAAGCATGACCAACATCAGCTCAGGTGTGGTGCTGCTAAATAAACCAAATTTAAATCGAATTATTACCTTGATGGCATCTTCACTTAAGCCAACAACTTGAAGCCACTGCCTTAATCTGGGAATATTTTTCATTTCGATAGGAAGTGCATCTTCTGAAAGCTTGGCTTTGTTGACAATTTGTTTGGAGAATAACTTGATGAGCTTGCCCTAAAACGAAACAAATATTTCTTTTTTAATTTGTATTTGATATTTATAGTAATCGGACATTTTTGTTATTGTTGATTATCAAAAGCGAATGCCTTTTATGGAAAGAGTATCAATTAGCATTCAGTCCATTCTGTTATCCATATACTGAGAGGCCTGTAGTTAAGTAGTCGAACCACCTGACTAGCAAGTAATTGTTGAGAGTTTGAGATGACCCCTTTCTGATGCTTTGCTCCATATCATTATGCAAATGATATAAGCACCCCTAAACTCCTGCTTGAATCTTTTGTTTGAGCTCAACATGACATCTTAAGAGGCTTCTTTCTGATTCCGAACTAATAGTCAAGAAAACGACAAATTTTTTCATTCCATCTCACATGTCTAGAAACTAAAAACTGACTAAAACACCCTTTTTATTTAATATTGTTATCTACTTTACTTCTTCCTTCACTCAATATAATTTTGTATTGATTATTAAGATTATGTATCTTCTTATCAGTCGTTTTATAGTATAAATTCCCTCATGAAATCCAATGACAATTTTCAAACTGTGTGCAGGGGGTCTTTTGTCTTTATTTGGGAATGTTTGTTTTATGCAGCTGGTTGAAATATATTTCATTTCACCAGAATGTTCTGATTGAGAAAGAAAAATCTTCCATAATAAAATAAGACTGTATAAAGCAGAGCATATTCATTTCAAAGTTTATGTTACTTTTACTTCGTTCAAGTGAAATCACCCTCCATATTTCAATAATCAATTTTAACTCAAATACACATTTCCTCATTTCCCAGTACAATTCAATTAAGCCTGGAATAACCGTAGCCCTCAAATAATCAAACTCAAAAATCATCAAGTCAAAGTAGAATGCCTGTTTACAGTTTACTGAAACCTGAGATTAACATTTAAACCATCTAATTACTATCAAAACCAGAATTATATTCTATCAAGCTCAAGTCGTGGATAATAAAAATGAGAAAAACAAACGAGAATCCATAATTATAAATAAATCAAAATCAAAATACCTCCAAAGTTCGTATTTCTTGTTGGGTCAATTCAGCACTAGTTGCACACTGTGTTCTCAACCCTTCCAGACGATCTGCAGAAATGTCAATCATCGACTGAAAAACGTCCAAAGATCGTTTAATTTCATTTTCAGCCTCCTCGTCAGCCATTTTGCTTAAATGTTGAACTTCACTGAACACATTCTATCATAAACTTCTTGACTGACAAATTAAAATAATTGAAAACAACGAACACTGCTCACACCACTACTATTAGCACTGTACGCCATTTTGGTAATCCCGAAATTTTTCACCCGATATTTGTCGCGCAAAGTAGTCTTTGACGTAAATGGTCACGTGACCAATATTTTTAATTTCAGAACGTGTCTTCATGGCACCGACAGTGAGTTGAGCCTTTAACAAGTCTGCATTTCGATTCCATTATCAGTTACCACCTCTCAAATCCGGCTTTTATGTTTTTTGTTTTGTTTCATTAAATTATAAAAACATTTTGAAGTTTTATGGTTTAATATATTTGTCTTTTCGCTTTATATAATATTATTTTACAATTATTTGAAGTAGTCAGTTACATAACCACAACCGGTTTTGACTTATCTCTCAAGAATTCTAATTTCAGAGGAAATCTGTAGTTTCCAAGATAATCATCTTAGAATAATGATTCGTATTCAATTATTTCTTCTTAATTAAAATGAGTAATTAATTTCTTATATTAGATTGAAAAATAAATTTTACTCTGTCGGCTTAGGATTTTTTAGTTTCTAATGGGAAACCCCTAACGAGAAATACAAAAATTTTTAAAGATGAATTTGAGTTCATGAATTTATCAAACGTCAGCTCCATTTTTTTCATTTGACTTGAAAATAGTTGTTAGATAGGATGACATGTCAAACGTGCGTGTTTTAAATAAAAAAATCTCGATCAACTCGAATGATTGCACTAAGTCCAAACTTGACAGTTCATCAAGTTCATTAAGTTCGTTTCAATAGTTTGTACAAAAAAAATTTTTTCTCCAGAATTTATTTATTTAAAAATGAATTGAAATATTATTTAGAAGTGTGCATGATTTTAGCAAAGCTCTCTAAATATGTCAACAGCAACCAACAAATGGTATGAAATAATTCAGTTCAAAGTTTTGAAATGTCATTTTCATTTTCATTTATTTAATCGTTTTGAATTTTTAGGGCATTTAATTTTGAGGTGTCAAGACCGCACAAGATTTCAGAAAGGCAGGAAGCAACAACCAACCCTTTGAAACCTCTAGCAGTTTCTGTCAATGATTGTAGAATTGTTAAAAGACTTGGAGGGGAGCACTTCAAACAGTCTTGATTCCTCATCCCCTAGAACTCCAACACAAATCGTTTTAGATCCACTAGGAGCTGCTCTTGATGGAACTGATCCATTAAGTCAGTTTGCCAAGCAAGAATCAGATTCTGGTGGTGATGCTGTAAGTGTCATTAAATAATTAAGATAATGTGTTCTTCAAATAGTACAAATGATGGCAGTTATATTTCCATAAATTTCAGTGGGATTCACCAAGCAGGAAAAAGAAAAATGTTGATTCTGATTTCGCAGTGATTTTGAACCTTGGTCTGTTAGAAAAAATGCAATACTTAACAAATTCACCACCTCTGAAAAGCTTTCGATGGTCACTAGCTTTCTATCAGGAGGAGAAAAAGGTAACAACCAACATTTAGATAAGCTAACTCTGTGTCAGTCCCAATCTACAATAAATTCTTATAATTGCAGTGGTTGTCAAACCTCAGAGTTCTGTAGTTGATAAAGTGAAACACAGGCTAGAGCAACTTGATGACTTTGAAGAGGGATCAGTTAGACAGATGTTGGATTTAACTCAACAGGAATACATTTCCAGAATTGAGCAACTTAATCAAGAATTAGTCGTAGCTTGGAATCAAGATCAGAGAGTGAAAGCTTTGAAAATAGTTATACAATGCTCCAAACTCTTGGTCGATGTTTCAGTTATTCAGTTTTATCCGAGTAAATTTGTACTTATAACTGATATATTAGATATTTTTGGCAAATTGGTGTATGATAGACTAAGGACCAAAGCAGAATATGTTAAGTAAGTCGATATTAAAGTGAGAAATAATTTTTTCACTCGGAGGTATTTTGTTTACTTTGCTGATTTTATTTGTTTAATGAAAAATTTTTTAAATTTCAGACCAAAGACCAACACCCCAGTGACTTTGCCAGAAAATTTCACTCCAGATATGGTTTCAGAATCAGCTAAGGAAACTTGTAGGAATTGGTTTTATAAAATTGCTTCTATTCGAGAATTAGTGCCAAGACTTTATTGTGAGATGTCTATATTGCAGTCGTATAGTTTTCTAACATCGATGTAAGTACTAAGTTTGCACTTAATTGGGGATTTCAACAAAGCTTTTTGGAGGACATCCTTTCAGTGTTCTGTTGATTGTAACCAAAAGTGTTGGGAAGATTTTAACCAAAAAACCATCTCAAGAGTTTAAATAGTCGTTCGTATGAACTTCCTTTTTTAAATTTGGAAGTTTGAAAATTTATTAGCACTGATGGGTGAAAACATGTCACAGAACCCAACCCAGTTCTTAGAACAATTTTAGAACAATTAGAATTTTAATTACATTTTAGGGAATATTCTCAAGCTTTAATGAGACTGACACGGATGATCAGGGGAATCGGCGATCCTTTAGTAGCTGTTTACGCAAGGTGCTATCTATGTCGTGTAGGACTTAACATACCGAACAACGAAAACAGAGACTTCATAAAAGAGAATTTCTACGATTTTCTAGCTTGTTATAAGCAACTCATGAACCGCGGTGTTCGAGATGAATTAGCTCGTCAAAGCATGGACTTCCCCATTTATTTAACATTATACACTCCTGCCTTAGATTGGATTCTTCAGGGTATAGCTAACAACGCTCCGGAATCCTTGCTCGAAGAAATATTGAAAAGGTGTCAGGAAACTTGTAAAAGTGCTCTTTTGCTCAACACAATTATGGCCACGTTCAAGCCGGCTTACATAGCCTCTCGTTCCCTGCAATTCATTAAACTGGTTTCGTCGTGCGATGATCTTCACGGTTTTCCTCATTATTTGTTATTTCGAACGTTGGGTTTGTGTTTGTCTTTGTCGGATCCGCCAGTCGAGCAGAGAGCTCAAATTCTAAACGATGTCTGGAGAGTGGTGACGAAATTGGAGAAACCCGATGAATACATCAACTGCGCTGAGGTTTGGATTGGTTTCGTCGTCAGACACTTTAATGTAAGCGTTTAGAACTGTCTGTTGGACAATCTAGTTAATTTGTAAGAGCAGAAAGCGTAAAATCTGATTTGTTTTACTTTTAGAAACGGGAAATAAATATTTTTTTGGGTGATATAATCAAACACATGTCTCCGGATCGGGCCTACGAAAATCACTACCCTCAGTTGCAGACGATCATGAATAAAGTAGTTCAAGGGACTTCAGATTTTGAAAGCTTGTTCGCGATGGATAAGTTTTTACCGATGCTCGACATGTTTCAAAAAGAATCCATAAAGGTGGACGTATGCAAAACCATAATGAACAAGTTCAGTAAAACGCAGCAGGAGTCGTTCAACGACCCCGTCGTTACGAATGCTCTCATGTTTATTTGCCGCGTCATGCACGATTCTGTCAAGTGAGTAATGTTTTAATGTTTGCTCTTGATGTTGCAGAACATGGAACCACATTTTATGTATTTTTAGAGGACATTGAACATCCATAAATATTTTTCTGTCATTTAAAAGTCAATTTTATCCAGTGTCATTGCTATTGACGTTGTCATCGAATCCACTTCATCGTATCTCATTGCTGTTACTTAAATACGTCACCTTGTGAAAATTTTATCTGAGATTTAGCTTGTCTAATGAAACGTGAGGAGATGTGTCACCTTGAACACACAAAAGAGCTTGTTTAGGGAAAAGTATTTGTGATGCAATTTTATGTGCAATGTATCTGTCGGTTATGGGAGTTGATTTATTCGTTCGTACTATTCAAATGAATTGGCGATGTCTTTTTAGATTTCATTAAAGGAGTTAAATAAAATTTTATAAGGTGGTAATTTAAGAAACTGGTGCGTTTAGTCGTGTTTTTGAAATAGTAAAACATGTTTCTGCATTTTACAAAGCAAATGATATCCTTAAGACATTTTTATTAGATGACTTAGTTATTAATTTTATTTTAATAAGAGACACGTCTTTTTATGAAGAAATATGGAAAAATCAGGCCGATTTTGTAATTAGTAAACAGTTTCCTAATCGATTTTCATCTCCAATCGTTTGATGTCCTTTATAAATACAATCAAGCCACCCACAGAAACAACAGCCGTTTGCTTTTCCTTTCAGCGCTCTCACCGTCGAAGATGAGAAACGACAGATCGGATCTCTCATATGTTCGTTCGTGAGAAAAGTTGAATTCGGACGGGACTTCGAGCAACAGCTCAGTTTCTACGTGGAATCAAGAGCATCGTTTTCGAACTTAGACGCGGTGAACACTCTACTCGTGCAGAGCGTAAACCGTTTGGCTGTGGAAACGAGGAAAGTCGTCAAAGGACATCACACAAGAAAGACGGCATCGTTCGTGAGAGCCTGCGCCGCCAATTGCTTCATAACGATACCTTCGATAACGTCCGTTTTCACGAAACTCGAATTGTATTTGCTGTCGGGTCAAGTGGCTCTGCTCAATCAGTGTTTAGGCCAAGCGGATGCTTGTTTTAAAGCAGCTTTGAACTTGATACCGGAAGTACCGAAAACGGTAGAAGTCGACGGGAAGCAAAAATGTTCGGAACCGTTTCTGATTTCGTTTCTTTGTAATTTCTTATCCACTTTGATCGTAGTTCCGGTGAGAGTTTTTGAAAACTTTTCCTAACGATCTTCATCTTGAAGTTAAGCAATTTACTTCTAAACGTAATCATTTTTTAGGACAATCCCGAACAGGGCGTCCTTTACTTGACAAGAGGATTAGTCAACGTCGTGCAGAACTACAACTGGGATCCTAGTTCGAGTGGTAAGACTGTCGTCTACCTTCACGTCCTCGATATGCTCCACGCAGTCGCTCAAGAGTCTTATCCCTATCACATCGCAAAGGTAGACTCGAACGACACTCTCTACGGCTGGGATGCGAAATTCTTGTTCGAAATCAACAAAATGGCTTCCATCATTCTCGACGAGATATTAAATCATTTGAAAAGTCTCGGAGCCAAAGAACAATTCAAAAAGCAGTCTGCTCTCTCGTTGGAATTGTTTTTGAGAATCGTTTTGCGGCTGATTTGAATCATCCTGGACTGGCCGACTTGGCTTTGAATCTTTGGAATTTAGCGCATAAAAATGGGTGTCTGGACAAGGGATTGGCGGTGTGTGGATTTATTTTTTCATTTTAGTCGCTTTTTTGTTTCTTTTTCATTTTATTAAAATCTTTTGCTGTTGTCTTATTCCAGATGAGAACGGGGGAGTATTTGAAGAAGAAAATTCACTCCGAGAATAATTCGGAGTTGAAAAATTTAGTATCGAAGATGTACATAGTTAGGAAATGAAATGTAATCAAGTCTCGTTTTACGCGTTTTTTGAAAACTTATCTTCAATGTAAAGAAAAAGTTGTTTGGAACTGAATCTTAGTTCCTTGTGGCAGTTTTGTGGTTCTCATCAATCGTATAAAACGAGACCTAATTGTATTTTCTGTAATAAAACTTGAGGACTTGTATCAGAGATTGATTGTGTAAGTATTGAGAGGATTTATTTGTTTATTTTAGTTGATGCTAAAGATTCAGAAATATGCCTTTGAGTTGAGTGTGAGACGAGCAGATGCTGTTAGTGTGTACGATTTGGCGTGTTGCTATAATTTGATGCGAGGTTTCATTCGAAGGTAATGAGAACATAGAAAACAAAAAATTATTTCAATTATTCTTTGTAGTGTGAATTACTTTTAAGAAGGATAAATTGGAAGTGGAAACGGAAATGAAGAAACCAAAATTAATTATTATTATGTAATATAAAAATTTGTTTCGTACATCTAACGAAAAATAATCGGTAACTATTTAAATTGAGCAAAACACAAGCAAGCATTGGTGCCACCAAATCCGAAGGCATTTTTAATGGCGATTCGTCGGCCGTCTTGGCTCAGTGTCGTCCATTCCTCGCTTTGATTAGCGACGAAATTCAATTTAACGTCTTCTTCGATCGTTTCTAAATTAATTGAAGGAGGAAGTTGGCCCGTGTGAATCGCCATTATTGTGAAAATGCTTTCCAAGTTTCCCGCGGCTCCCAATAGATGACCATGACTTCCCTTCGTCGAGGACACCCTAACGTTTGACGTATGATCGCCGAACACTGTACGAATGGCTTTGGATTCTATGGCATCTCCCAGAGGAGTCGAAGTCGCGTGGGCGTTCACGTAACCGATATCCTGAGGCTTGAGATTAGCGTTTTGAATGGCTCTCTTCATGGCTAGTATGGCTCCCATTCCGTCTTCGCTGGGAGCTGTTAGATGAGACGCATCGCCTGATAAACCGTAACCCAATACCTCCGCGTAAATGTTTGCGTTTCTTTCTAAAGCGTGGTTTAATTCTTCGAGGATGAGAATTGCGGAGCCTTCACCCATGACGAAACCATTTCGCTTTTTGTCGAAAGGTCTCGACGCGGATTTGGGTGAATCGTTGAAGCTGGTAGCCAAAGCTCTCAACCTGCTAAAACCGGCTATTGACAAAGGACCGATACAGCTTTCGGCGCCACCACAAATCATCACCTTAGCGTCTCCGGTTTTTATAAATCGAAATGCATCGCCTATGGAATGAGCACCAGTCGCGCAAGCCGTCGACACCGAGTGATTAGGACCCCGCAACCCGTATTTAATGCTAATCTGGCCGGCAGCCATATTGGGAAGTATCCGAGGAACGAAATAAGGACTCACTTTCTTGAGACCTTTGACTTTCATTTCTTCATGAGTTCGACAAATGTCATCGAGGTCTACCATACCCACACCTACAGCGACTCCCGTGTTTTCCTTCTCAACATCACTTTGAGGCGACCAATTAGCATTCTTTAAAGCTTCCTCCGCCGCAATCAAAGCCATAGCCGACGACGGGGACATAGTTCGTAATTCACTTCCGGAAAATCGATTCCCAAATAATTCATTGATTCCTAATATCTTCCCGGCGACTTGACAAGGCAAATTCCGATATTCGTCTCCATCTAGGAATATGATTCCACAGTCACCTTTAACAACTCTTGTCCAAGCTTCTTGGAGGTTGAAACCGATTGATGACAACACTCCCATACCCGTAACAACGACTCTGGGTGCTTCGGACACCGTATGAAGTGCCCTCCTTCCAACTGTTAACATTTTAAAGGGATTTCACCTGAAACCAATAAAATTTTACATTTCAAACGCTTTTACGACTTCTGACTTCCGTGGGATGGTCCAGTTCCCCCAAAAATGAAAACACTTGTTGTCATAGATTAAACTTTTTTATAAAATAAAAGAATTTTTCCGTGTGTGAGAGGAAAACAGTTCGCAAAGGCAGTGGTCATGTCAACAAAAATATTCAACAGTTTCTTCTGTAAAAATCTGAAGAATCCAAAACATCTTCACTTATATCCATCACATCGGTAATCGTATAGCGATTTTATTGTGCGTGAGTCATTCGGAAGTGTGTGACACGTGAAAACGAAAGGGAAGCGCCGGAAGTAATTTTCTTTTCTCTCGTTACAGGGCTTTAGATAAAAATCCTCATTTTACCAAATTAGGCGACAATGGAACGAGCAAGATATACACAGGAAACCTGGAGAAAGATCACCTGATATTCGAAGCCATCGGAGTCACAGAAGAATTAAATGCGTTTATAGGGTGAGTCAAAATTTTTTAGGAGTGCGAGGAAGAGACAGTCTGCGAACAAATTCTGAGTTCTATCTGAGGGTTGATATAAATATATGAATGCTAGCTTGTGGTAGGAAGGAAATGATTCTAGAACAAATGAAGCGATTTGGTGTAACTATTACTAACAATGTGAAAGTAGCAAACTAGCACTCAGTCATATATATTTGGCACATAGTATAACAAACGCACACATAACTGATACTTGCAAAGAATTTGCCAAGGAAGTCAGTTAACTGAGATGTACAGTTCTCCTCCAGAATAGGATTGGGAGTAAGTTGTTTCCTCTGTTCTTCCATCGGACAATAATTTAATTAGTTTATGTAAATTTAAATAATATCTCACATCATCTCAATAAAATTGGTGTATAGTAACAAAATATCAGTTAATAGGTAACATCTCCAGACGTGGACATACAACACTCAAGTAATTAATATATGAAAGTGGTTTTGAGTTGTTGTTGTTCTAAAGGCAAACACACGTACCCTCTTTCTTTATTTAGAAAGATTTGTGTAAATACTAGAACGAGTGTCAATATTTTAAAAAGGATTTTTCATATTGCTGTTGTGTATAAACAACACGATGTGACCAAATTCCTGTGGCTTTGATTTATTAAAAAACCTTTATGTACATAATGGCACGTTGTGTGGTGATGATGGTTGTGATTTTAAAAGAGTTTGAAATTTTGGGAGGGTTTGAGTGGTTGGTCAAAGGTCTTTTTAAAAGTTTTGCGAACTGTACTAACTGTAACGGAGACACAGGAGACTGAAATGAATTTTTGGCTCAGTCAGGACTATTGTTAGGTTTTTATGCGAATTATTTTTATACTGTTTTGTAGTTGTCCCTTGAATTTGGCATAAATTTTTTGTAAGACATAAAGACATGAAAATTCATCAGCTGATATGACTCATTTCGACGATTCTAAGAAGATTGATGGTTTCATTACAATTAAAATGATAATTATATTTTTTTAGAATTTTCTGAGATTTGTTTGAAAGACTAGAAACATAAAATCTTATTTTGTAACTTATTAACTTAGCAACTTCAATAATACTGACAATAAATGAGAAAGCCTTGAATAATCCATCAGCAAAATTTCCTGCCACTGCCACGGTTCAATATTTTTGACGGTATAAACAGTTTTCGAAATTTTGATTCCAGACTAGCCAGAGAATTCGTCAAAGAAGATGAAAGACTCACTCCACTTGCCGACAAACTGAGGCGAATTCAATTGGTATTAGTTGACGTGATCGACATAGTAAGCAGTCTACATCCGAAAGATTCCTCTGTGGATAAAACAAAACCACCCACACCACCGTCAACAGCCAAAATCACAAAAGGAGACTTAACCGACTTGGAAATGTTGATATCTCATTATGGAACGCTATTGCCTCCTGTCGAGAAAATCGTTTTACCAGTAAGTCCGACGGTTTTAGTCTCCTCTTCCTCTCAACGACCAAGCTATCATCTCTCTCATGTGTTCATTTAACTTTATTCAGGGCGGTGGGAAAGCCAGCGCAGCCTTACACGTCGCTAAGTCCGTGTGCAGACGATGCGAGAGGATTTTAGTCACCATATTCAAAGGCATGGAAGAAGAAAAAGTTCTCCTCCCATACATAAATAGGTTTGTCTTTTAATTTTTAATGTTCTGCTGGAGGTAAAGATGAGTTTGAATAACACCCAGGTTTTATTCCTCATGTTCTCAGACTGTCATCTTATTTATGTCAAGCTGCCAGAATATCAGCCAAATTTGCTAACAGGCCCGAAACCATTTACAAACCTCAAGACAGAAAAGATGGTAATGCTCTGGACAAATAATTTAACTATATTTTTATTTTTATATTCAGCTTAATATATATATATATATTATTTTTAATTTTATCTCCAGCAAATGATTTATTCTAGTAATTCATCACCCTCAACAACTTCTTTCAAATTTAATAATTCCAAACTTCCACTGCCTTTTGTTTCTGATCTTACTAGTTCGTCAACTTCTCTATAATGACCAGGATCTATTAGACACACCTAGAATAAGCATAAAATCAATCATTATTTGAATCTGAGAAAAATATCAGAAATTAAAAATAAAAGAAAATAAAAAAAAGTTTCTTACCAGGGTAAGTTGATTGTCATCCCACTCATCGACCTCTACTTTACTGGTCAGTTTAATTATTTTTTCTCTTAATTTTTTTATTTTCCTTACATGACGATACAATTTTTAACCTCATTTGAGCTCTCTCTAAAGGAATTGATTCTTTTAATTGTGGGATAGCGTCTAATGCTTGTTGTTTTGCACTACGATTGGGTTTCACAGAGAAATGAATATCTTTCATTGCTTTCTCTATCATCGATACTGGATAAGGCCTTTTCGTATCTGGATTGACACATTTTTCTGCAACAGTTGTTGCGATATCTTTAAATAATGAATCTAGTTGACTGTGTCTCTCTTTGTCAGATACTTGAAGCTCTCCTTTGGCCAATATTTCTTTACATATTTCTGTTTGGTCATCTTTTCCAAAAGCTTTGACCAGATCTTCCTTTTTGGCTACCTGTCCTTTGGATACATTTAAAAATACTGTGTGCGTTTGCAAAACCTCGTCTATATCTTTTTCTCTGTAAATGACAAAATTGTGAATTGGTCCGAAATAGGGTATTATCCTTTCTTTTTGTCTTTCTTATATTACTTTTTACAACCATTATGACACATATACACCACACTCACCACTTTCACCATACAATGCAATCATGCGGGTGAACAATACTTACACTTTATTTCTCCAGGAAATGACTTTGTTTCGGTAACAGGCTATTTCGAAACGTTTTCCACCTTTTTTCATACGCACCACGGCAACGTTGGTCAATCGAATCTGATTGGTAGGAGTGAATATTTTCGACATTTTATAAAAATGTGATTTTTATAAACAAATCCTCCATATTTGTTCGGGGCCCTTCAGGGATCATTGGCGCAACTCGTGAGGAACGGAATAAGTCAGTTGGTCGAAACGAAAATGGCGTTTGTTGAGTTATCATTTTTTTTAGAAAAATTAATTATGGAAATTTAGATTATAGAAGTGAATAAAAACTAATCGTGTTTAATTGTGGCGAATTGATGGAATGGCTCTGGTGACGGTACAGCGTTCTCCAAGTGTTGGTAGCTCTCCACCAAGTTCTGTAAGTGTATTAATTCATCCAAGACCTTTTCTTTATTCTTTCGTGTGAGCAAATCTGTAGCATACTTTTGTTTATTCCCACCGATATCTTTCAAATTCTCCCATAAATATTTTTCTATTTCGATTGTTACGACTCAAACTAACGTGATTCATAAAAGATTAATGAATCGTAGCGAATTTAATCACAAATCAACATGATTATAACCCCATCTTAGAACCATTTGTAAGCAACAATTAATGTTTACAAAATGATTTAAACCAATTGAGTTTCTACAGTTATGTCTCAGACTTATCCACCAAATTTAATTTGTGAATCAAGGAAATATCCTTTGATTTTGAGTGAGATTCTAACTTATTCCAAATTACCACATAATCACTCATGCGATGACAAATAGACAACAATGTTTTGATATCAAAATCCATTTCCAGCACCCCCACTGTTAATTCCTTTAACATTTATTTTTATTTTTTGTATTGTAATTTTTGGGCACTGTTTTTGTTTAGCCTATGGTTAACCTATCAATATGTGTTTTAGGTTTTAGAGGTAACTACAAAATTGCCATAATTTTTTAATTGTCAATTTGTAAAAAAATATTTCTGTTTATTAAATCGAGCTGAAAGTAAGAATAATAATTGTTTAGGTATTTCAAAACAAACTTCAATTTTTAGTTAGAAAAATTGAAAAGTTTTATTATAAATGCCAACAAATTTGTTTAAGAAGTTTGTAGTGAGTGTTTCATCAGGTTTTAAAATTGTCTTTTGTAAATTTGGTTTACAGCATTAGAACTGACGTTTTCATTTTTAAAGTCTTGAATATTAAAAAAAATGGAGGTCTAGTTTCAGTTTTTAAGGACACAAAATTGTGATGAGATGTTGATTTTCTTGTCTTTAAAATGCTTTTTGATGTAGTAGTAAAGAATTTGAAGTTATGAATTACTCTCGAGATATATATTTATTAAAGTGTTAAAATGAAAATTGTCCTCATTCAAAGGAGGACAAAATTTGACTGTTTTATGTAATCGAACTATTGGAATAATCAAAATCTTCTCAAAGTAAAATGAAGAATTTGACAAATGTCTCAAATTATCATTTAAGAGGTCAGATATTCTCTGTTCGAGGAATGATCATGTTGCGCTACAAATAAACTCTGTGTTTTGGGACTCTAGGATGTTTTCAGGTGGTTGTTTACTCGAGGACATTATTTCTATGTGTTTGATAAAATTTTCATGAGCTTGTTTTGCTTCAAAGAGGATACGATGAATATTCTGTGTTTCAATTCAAATGTTTCCATCCAAGTCATTGTACAATATGAGAAAATGGGTAATTTAATGCGATTTTTGGCCAATTCATCATTAGTCAATTAACAAAATTAATTGACAATTAAAATTGATTTGGTGATTGGATCCTTAAGCAAAGCAACAAGTTGCATGTTTTGGGTTACAGAGCTCAGGAAGTTGTCTGAATAAGGCGAGGTTTCCCGGATTTTGTTTATACAAATCGCGTACAATTTTGTAGACTTGAGCAAACTTATGTTTATTTATTTATTTTTTTAAACCAGAGCTCAAACACACAATTCCTGGACCAATAATGGATATTGTGATAGAGGTCAAGGACCCACTTCCGATCCTGTTTTTGGTGGGTCTCCCATTACCCAAAGTCGCGAGCGATGGTAAAAAAAATTTTGGGAACAATAATCGAAGGGCCCATTCGATTAATCGAATCGAAATCAAGTGACAGATTTGCGTAGTTTATGTGAAACCATTTTTAAATAACGGTTTTGAAAGTAGATTGATGTTTAGCTTGTGGAAAGGAATTGTCGAAAAAGTCTTTTCCCTTTTCTACTGAGTTGGCCAATGTTGAACTTACGTAAGAAACAGTTTCACGGTTCTTGTTTCGAACGTAAGTAAATGTGTTTCTCTCATGTTTCGGTTATGTTGTGAACGAGTCATTATTCCCGTTTTCTCTTTTTCTAACTTTTTGATTTTGATTTTTTTCCCTTTGAAATCCGTGCTATGGTGGGTCTGTTGGTTCAGTCAGTTTGTGTTGCCTGACGAGTATAGTCGTTAGCTATGTGAATCGCGTAATGTAGTGTTCGCGAACAAATTTTTGTTATCGTCTTGCGGAGTTTTTAAATTGTCTTTTAAATAAAATTTGAATGAACCAAGGAATTAATTAATCAGTGATCGTGTAACTCCGAGTGATACTTAAACTTGATTAAGGGTAGTTTTTAAGTGTTTTGTATAAAAGCTCCGGCCCTTCGTCGGGAAAATTGTAAAACAGGATTTTAAAAATGGCTGACTAGTTAGAGAGGGAAATGTTGTACATTTTACCACCGCCACCTAATCCCGCTCCAGCATGGCCTTCCATACTCTGTTCAACGAACAAGACAAATGGAAAGGTTCACAAAAGTGGGGAAGGGATCACGGCGAAGGATCCCTGGAACGCGGTGGCCTCCACCGTGGGACCTTCAAGCAAACGACCACCGAGATCTCAAAGCCTGAGGCTAAAATCTAAAAGAAAGGTGAGTTCACATAATCTGTTAAAGGTTTTTTGTCTCTCTCTCTCAAAATTATAACGAAAGAGGTAGTCAAGGGTAAAGAAATAATGGACAATTGCTATTTTGTAAAAATCCAAGGATAATTTGTGACAAGGTTTTTCTGCGGCCGGTCCGGAATCAAGTGCATTCAACCGGGGACTTTTGTTTTGCATAATTTGAGAAGTGCATGTGCAAGTGAAATTGAGGGATGTGTTTTCGATAAGAACTCGCGTTTATACTCTCTCGGAGTCGAAAAGCTGGGCGCTTTCCAATGGGGAAAAAAATCTTTTCTCAAAATCTTTGCCAATGACATTTTTTGTTTTATTATTATAAATATAAATGAGAAAAGCTCTGCCAAGTGAGAAAAGGAAATTGGCGTGGTGTTATCACTGCTATTTCCTTTTTCGGGGAGGACCTTTTTATCAGAGCCAACGTTTGGCAATTATATTTGGCTGATGTAAGTTTCATTTTGTGAGAATTTTAGAGTTTTCAAAATCAAACATTTTTTTTTGTAGTAAAATGTAATTAGTAGTATTGTGCCAAATCGTACCTTAGCTGCGAGATGTTAGTTTTGTTCATATCCATACGTTTTCAAGGTGGTTTGTTAATTAACCTAAGAGCTAGTAATGATGGGTTATTGTATCGTTTATGAGAAAAATTTCAAAACCACACATTATCTCAGAAGAAGGGTTTGAAGTTGGAGGTATTTCATCCGCATCTGCATTGTGTGAAAGCTTTGATACCAAAGCTCTGCGTTTAGGCAAAGACATAAAAGGCTGTGAGAACTGTTAGGTGTAATCCCTGATGACCGGGGAGGAGAACAACCATAAACTTGTGAGTTTTAATTTTTGTGGCTGTAATTTTGATATTAGTCATGTAGGCATACTAACTTTTGGCTATTAGGCCCCGTAAAATTTTTGAAAAACAAGAGAATTTCCTCGTACCTTCCGTTTCCACTGAAACTTTGCCTTTGTCAAAGAATTTGAAAGTCAATTGAATAGGTTGAATGAACAAAATGAATGGAAGGAGGTAAAGGAACCAATGTTTCGCAGGTATAATGAAAGACAGAAACAAGACCAGAAAGGGTAGAAAGAAGAACAACAAAAGAAAAGAAAGAATTTGAGAAAACCTTTATTGTTGAACTACGTTGATGAATTGTGACGCTGTTCAATAGCCAAAAGTTATACTAACTACAACCATAAACTTGTGTAGTGTGATACTCTCCTACCCACACTAAAGGTCCTCATTGAAACCTCTCCCAAGTCCTGGAGGTCGTGGATCCGGATATAACACCAAAGGCATACCTCGAGGCTCATAGGAAGACTCAAAGACGCTCCGATGGTCTGATGAAGTAGATCTGGCTTTGATGGAGAGGAAGGAGCTAAGCTATGGTAGATAAACCGCCAGAAATTTATAAAGAAGAGAATTGTGGTAGTGTAAGCAATATGCATGCAAGGTTCAATTCCACAAGGGTTACCAACTTAGGGCGTAGGAGAGTTCCTACTGTATAATTAGAATGGTTTGTCGGAAAATGATTTTTTCTCATATGAAACAGTAATCAGGACTGAAAGACCTCACTCATGGATTCTCGGTCATGGAAACACCAATTAATCCAAGGGCTTTAACCGAAATTTGAGGTTTCGGAAATGAAATCAGGAAAGTCCACCCAAAAATTAGTGTTGTTATGGAAAAAGAAAGTTTTTTGTGTCTGTTTTGACTGCGTTTAGTCTAATTAATGGTGCACGATTTTGTTTGTGAGTGTGTGGGGAGGCGAGATTCCCAAACAAAACCGTGATTTTCGTTTTTGTTTTATTTTTTACTTTGAAATTACTATTGATGATCATTAAATTATACTTTCAAAATTTGGAGGAGTGTGGGACGTAAGGGAAAAGCCTGAAAAGGAAAATCTTTTTTCGAAATGTCAAAAATGATTTCTCCGACTTGGGGTCAATCGATCTAACGAAAAGACGTCCTCCATCTCGTCGCAATTTATTTATTTATATGTGTCATATTAAAAACGAGTTTTGTTGTTGATAGGTAGTTGTAGTTGTAGTAGTAGTAGTGACCGATAGTTGCAAATTGAAGATTTAATTATCGGTGGAGAGATTTCTTTTGTTGGGAGAAGGAGGAGGTGGGAGGGACAGTTTGATCTTTTTTCGGGTTGAAGAGTATTTACTCAAATTTTCACTTGTTGTTGGATTTGTGAGATAATTATTTTTACGTCATTGGAAAGTAACAGTTAACAGTTTTTAAATGCCTTTCAATCAATTACACGAGTAATTATTTAAAAAAGAACAAAAAAAAAGTCGATTGGAAAGCTATTTGCTTAAGTTTTTCTGATCGACATTTTTTCTCTTTTGTATGTTTGCTTTTGTTTGTTTTTTTTTTGATCTGACTGAGTTCGCCCCTGATAGGAGACTGGAGTCTGGGGAAATGAGAGAAAATTCGTGCAGGGTGTGTGGGAGAGGAGAAAAATTTTTTTTTCGTCTGGTTTCTTTTATTTAGGTAATTTTTTCTTTCTGGAACACGCGTGAGATAACTACAATTGTGGTTAGTTTATTTTATTTTTACGTAATTTTTGTGAATTTTTGTTTGTTTTTCTTTTATTTGGACCAAATCGGCGGAGTGGTGTCTTTGTGTGATGGTAGAGTGTGAGACGTAACTCATCACAGGTGTGGTACCGTGGCTTTAGGTCGGTGGTTTCCAATTTTTGATCTAACGCCCCCGGAGTTTTTTTATTTTTATTTTAGTAGTAATTAATAGGAAGTGTATGTGTATTAATGTTTTACAGGGGTGTACATGGGCCATAAATACTTTTTAGTGGGTTTAGATAGTGTTCTGTCTGTGGGAGTGGGGTTTTAGAAACAGTTAAGTTTGGGTGTGGACAGTCAGTTTCTAGTCTTAGACCAGTTCTAGTCAGAATTTTTAGACCTATTTACCTCTAGTAGACAATTTTTATTTCTTGTATTGACAAATAACTATACCTGTCGTAAAATTAGGTTTGTATGTGGGGTAGTGTAGTGCTAAAAGCTCCTGACTTGGAGGCAAGTGGTCGTGAGTTCGAATCCTCCTCCCGCATCTTGTTATACCCCCCAAAAAGGCTGAAAAACGGGATTAAAACCACTACCACTACAAATTAGATTTGTATATATTCTTTTGATGATAATACAGGAATTCTGGGAGCCCTTAAATCAAGTAGACGTGTTCCATAGTTTCTCCAGCTGTGGGATGCTGGTCCAGCTCCTCCAGAATCAAAATCCATGACCTCTATTCCGAGTAAGTTTTTTGTTTCCTTTCTGTGAGGCATTTATCTAGAGTAATACGTCAGGAAATCAATGAATTTAAGTTGTAGTTGGTACCAGTGGGTTGGAGAAGACAGATTCGAACTTCCTTACTGTTGGGTTTGAATTCATTATTTTGGTTTTCGCAGAGTTTGAATTTAGTCGATTTGAGGTTATCCCAATGCGTACCCGTCTTGACAAAGTGACAAATCCCGCCCCAGGGACGTTGTTAGTATCACTATTGGTTTTGTGCTTTCAGATTTGAAGGAAACGGAAATAATGATGTCAGCTGTGTTTTTTTAAATATTATTTATCACGCTTTTAGCCCCCATGAGTGTAAAAGGATTTCTAAATTCTGGAAATGTGTTTTTTAAATTAGAAAAAATGAGATGCTGACTTGTTTTTACGATTTGCTGGCGTCAAGATCTGTGTCCGACGACTGTAATTAACCTAACTGGGGACGAGCGTTTTATCTTCTCGTCGTCGTCGGCTTTAAAATAGCAGTCGGAAGACAAAATTTCATCAACGTCGATGGGAAATGAAAGACTCTCCAACCATAATTACGGAAAAGGGAAATGGTTTTAATCCCCTTAACCAGGAAATCAATAAGTAATTTTTTTTTGCTTAACAAAAAGGTTTTTGCTGTTGAAGGGATGAATCAACCCCTTGTGTGTATACTTCCCCCGATGGTTGTGCTAGTCGTCTTTGAGTTAAAAAATTTTTGGGTGCGAGTTCGTGATCTTTCGCTTCCTGAGAACCGTGGGATTGTGTTGTATTTTGGGGAGGAACCCGTTGAAGGTTTTTGACATAACAGGGTTGGACGTCTTCCGCTTCTTTTTTGTTTTTCTCATTTTGGGTTTCTTTCAATCTGATATCTCGGAAGATCGTGTTGAGGTTGTTGAAATGCTCGACAGGTTTTTGGTTTGAGAAGAAAGGTGGGAAAGGAGGATTGGCGTTCCATTTCCTTAGTTCTTCTTTGGTGATTCTTTTAGGTGGATTTGTTAAGTTTGTTTGAGTTACGAAGTTGATTAATCAGCGAACTTTTTCGAAAAGTTTTTTTTAGAACTTCGGAGGGTTTTGAGTTGAAAGAAGAAAAATTTTCTGTCTCTGTTTTTTGCTCAAACTTTTAATTTGTAACCTTTTTGTATTTGCCTTTTCTCTGGTCCTGTCTTGTTTTCTATTATAAATTGACTGGGTTAGAGCGAGAGGGTTTCATCAACATCTTTCCGTTCTACGCTCTATCTTCTCTATCCACTCACCCGCCGTCACTCTCAATTAACCCTGATGCTGTTCTCGCCCTATAACTCGCCTTTTAGGTGTCCTACTTCTACCCATTTAAACCACGTGACTCGTTTCGCTGCAATCTCAGGTTTCACGACCCCAGTCAACCTTCCAGCGATGAGTACAATTAATCAGATTTCCACGTCGTGCATTCTTCGACCTTGACCACTCTCCTCGTCTAGTTCTGCTGTTTCCGACCGAGACGAAATTTCGAATCCTCGCAATAAGAGCCGCTTATTTTAGCTCGTAATTACGAGGGCCTCACCTTAAGATTCGCTTTTATAGGGTTTGTATATACCGCATAAAACGAGTTACAGCGTTGTTATTAATCAAACTAGGTACTGAAGTGTTTACGCCACCGCAGCAGAAGTTACGCTAGTGCGCTATAAATAGATAATAAATTAGAACTAAGTCATCAAAACCTGTAAATTTAAATAAAATTTTAAATTTGGAGCTGTATTATTTAGTATTTTAACTTTTTGAATTAGAAAAGGGACTTTATTTAAAAATTAACTTCATAGTTTTTAAAAACATGGCGGAATTGTTGAAATTGAATACCGAAAATTTCTTTCTATGAATGGATATCAATCAAAATAATGTTTCCGTAATGTGGTTTGAGTTTTAATTTATTTGATCAAGATTCACGGAAATCATTTAGAGATAAAAAATCGCCAAATCTGTTGCTGCGGTGGCGTTAATAAGTAAGTACTTCGAACTGGAATAGATTTTGCAACCCGTTTCACCTCTCTTTCTGTTTGTTGATAAGTTTGGTTCTGGAAATCCTTGGAGGAGGAGGGATGAGGAGGAGAATGACGAAAAGATCTTAAATTAATATCATTTTTTTATAAAAAGAAAAAACTAATTATTATTTATAATAAAAAACAATTGGGATTATATAATAAAATGTGGGTCAATCTCAATCAATAAATTGTGAGATTTTCGTTGTTGTGCAGAATACAATGAAATAAAGGTCAGGCGTGCAGAACAATGTCTTATTTCTTTAAATTAAATAACGAGTTGAGAAATTTTCCTTTCTCCTCCTCCCCTCCTCTCACACTTCCCGGTTTTTTCAAATATAATTAATTAATTAATTAACTAATTAATTTATCTCGCGAGTAATGGCTCTTTGCGTTGATAAGATATAATAAAATTTAGGCGGGGTTACGTATCCGTTGGAAAGCTGTGAGTAGTCGTTTCCAACATGGCGGACCGAGGCCTGTCTGGAGGAAAAACTAAGAAAATAATTGCACTACTGCATAATTAACCTAATTTTCCTGCGAAAATTGGCGCTTTAAAGTTCCGTGACATTAAAAAAGCTTGAAAACGGTTTTGGATACGTATAATGGCGGATGAGAGGTGGAGGGGTGGGTGGGTGGGTGTTTGTAAAACCTAACAGCCAGAAGTAGAGTCGTTACCTCTGAACACGCATCCCTTATCAAGGAGTATCGTGTCTGTCGCCTTCGAATTGAGTCTCGACGGTTTCTCCGTCTTATCGGTTGACCGGGTTGTTCACGGAAGTCAGACTGCGACGGATTCTTGTGAGAGAGGGCTGTGGTGCGGTTGGAGGTGAGAGACAATGGATACAAATCGGTTTTGTCGTTCGTCCAACAACGAAGATTTTGATGGAATTCCTTTTGTGAGAAGGAAAAGTTGAGTGTCGAGTCCTTGGGATTCTTTCCGAAAATAACTTTTTTTGTGTTTTCGGAAACAGTTTTTTGAGGTTTTGTTTAGAAAATAAGGGGGAGGGGAGGGAGAGAATTATTTGCACAATGGCGTTTGTTTTTGTGCAAAATATTTGAGTAGTGTGTCGAGTTCTCACGAAATTGCTCACCTTCCTTTAAATTTGTGCAACGCAACTATCTCAATAAATAAATAAATAATAAGTTGTGAGCTTGGTTAACTGCGCATTTGTTTCTGGGATTTGGTGATCCCAAATTACCAAATTTCGAAATCTCTGTTTTGAGTAGCCAGGGGGGTAGAAAAACGGACCGATGACCCACCTCTAGCTCCCAGTGGAATACCCACATATGGCAACGATTTTACTTTGGGCGACGTGTCGTCGACAGTCGAGGAAGGAGAGAGAGGTCGTCCATTTATTGTTTGTAGGCGCGATTGTAAAAGTTGTTGACAGCAATAAAAATGTTACAATAAAGATCGTCGTCCAACTTTCTCGCGTCCGACCGGGTTCAAAGCGACATAACCAGGGCGGAGTGGGTGGGATGTGTCTCGTTTGTCGCATCCGAAGATTTGTTTGTTTGAAAATTTTTGGCGGGAACCGTGTCGGACGCCAAGAACCGACCTATATCATCGTCTCCTACGTTGTGGATTCGTTTCGCTCTCTCCTGAGGTATCAAATGGGTGATCGGGATTAGGGAGGAGTCACCAAAACTTAAACGTCAGGTGTGTACCTTAAAATTTCTTTTGATGACCAGGAAAGGCAAGAGACAGAATGTGGATCGTAGCCAAATTTTATTTATAAAAAGCGGTTTTGGCTGGGGGTAGGAGAAAGTTTAAATTTTCGCGCGACATTTCCTGATGGGCAAGTTTTTAATGGAGATTTGGTTTGAACAGCTGAATTGGTTGTGCGGGCGTTGTGTCACGCAGCAGGACGAATCATCGGTTTTTTCGTTTGGTGTGCTGACGGTGGGTGGGGGTGGAGGAGAGGAATTATATTTAAAAATATAATTCGGTGGAAAAATATTGCACAAAAATTGATTCGTTGGATTCAATGAATTTGCTCTTTTGCCAAATACGAACTTCAAAAGCGTTCGGGTTAATCAAGATTGATGTTGAGTCAAGACATCGACCTCCAACAAATTAAGCGATGGATTTTTTTTTCTTTCAAGGTCATTTCGGAGCTTTCGACATTCGGTGCCAAAGAGAAAATTTATTTTTTTTATTTCCTCTCTTCTCAAAATATCCGTTTTGTATTGGGACAACATCGCGTTTGTAATTGTTGATGTGTCTAAGTCGAAGTTTTTGGTTTTTCTGTTAATCGGGAAACGAAACATACAGTACGTCATACCGACTCCTTAATTTTAGGTTGGATTAGGGCGTCAAGCAATCCGGAAAAGCTGGATAGAAGAGAACAACACAGGTTGACCCAGGCCACGTGTATTCTTCAATTTTCAGTCACATCATTCCCAACACACAACCTTATAAACCGGATTTTTGAGCGGTTTTAAGAGACATGTTAAATTTTTTTGGTTCAGGTTTCAGGACCAACAACATTTACGTTATTTTTGATGGGTCCATAAATTGGGAGAGACCATGACTTATTTAACCCGATGGAAAAATCGATTAAGCCACGTTTTTATTATGTTATATCATAATAACATTTTGAATGTGTGTGTGTGTTCTCAAGCACTTGTTCGAAATGGTAGAAACTTCGAAATTTTATTTATTTATTTCGAAGACGACGTGTCGTTTGTGTCGAAGAACCCAGGACAAGGAGAGAAGGAATAAGGGAGGAAGAGAGTAGAACCATTCATCCAAGTTCATTTTGTTAAATTACAGGTGTCTGTGGACACGATAAAAATTCAAATTTTTTTACTGCCTGATGAGGACATGAATTATTTTTAGGCGCGGTGAAGGCCCATTTCGAAAATCGTCCGTATTTGGGATTTACTTGAAAGCCATTATTTTAAGATAAATAAATAAATAGCTTTTCTAAAATCTGGCTGTCCGACTGCCACAAGACCTTGGTCTGGGTGACGGATAACGAAAGATATAGGCGCAGGTATCTTAAACTTTCATCTGACATTAAGGCCGTAATAAAATAAATTAAAAGAAGAAGAGAGGAGAGAGAAAAAAGACTTTCTGATAACAAACTGACAAGCCTAACCGCCCAAGAGATAAATAAAAGATGGAGTTTCTAATTTTTCTATTCTAAATGTTGTTGGGTGGTTCTCACTTGGAAATGGTTTTTTGTGTTTGATTTAAAAACAAAAGTAGATGAAAGGGAGAGTAGATAGAAGATGGGAGGAAGGATAGGAGAGAGAGAGAGAATTGGAAGATCGTTAAAACGGGCCAAGGTTGCGGGAGAAGATGAACGGGAATCGGGTCATTTGTATTCGATCTTTGATGTGGTTTCCTTATTCGAAAAGTTGCTGGTGGTTATGGTAATGAAAAAGCTCAAAAGCTCAATTTTCGAATGTTTACTGGTTTTTGGGGGAGTTTTTCTCTCTTCAAAGGAGTTCTTTGTTTCGATGATGGGTTTCTAGTCCACGTGTCTTGATATTGGTTTGGGTGAGGGAAGGAGGCGTTTTTTAGAAAAACGGTTTTTGGTTGGAGGTTTCTATTCGAAACTGATGTGGAACTGGTCTTTAATACGTGAACGGGCGTAAATCTAAAGGACTTCTATTAAATGTCTTGTGGAAGAAATCACTGGAATGGATGGGTCAACCAAAAGTCAACTGAGTTGAATCACTTTTGTCAGATATGAGCGGAGGGGAGTAACGTCACAATCGAGACTATAAAAAAAATCAAAAAAGCTCCAAGGACGAATCGGAGACGTTCTGTTGTCTCTTGATCTCTCTGACCTTCCAACGTTTAAGTAAAAAAAGTTTTTTGTTTAACACTTGGGTGGATAACTGACCAGAACCTCCAAAGCTCGATTTAGTGATAGGTAAATGACGTGGAAGAAGAGAATAGAATCGAGGGACTTGCTGTTTATTAGGATTTGCTTAACTTGCGGATTTATTATATTTGGTACACGTGACTCCCTTTTTTCCCTTCACTAGTCTTCCTTTCTCCAATCTTGTCTTAGGGGCGATAAGACCTGACTCGACACGTGTATGTAGAATCCGGTACCTGTTTGCGTGCAAAAAAATTTTTTTTTTGAAATTTTCGTGTTTCGGTCGAATTGTTTTGTGGGTTTGTAGGGAGAGAGAAGGAAAGAGGGGGCGGTTGTATTGCCGATAAGAGTTTAGATATCGTGTCAGCAGTTCCGAAGAATAACGGTGTTGTCAAGTCGTTATGTAACCCAATGCCTTGACTAGTCGAGGAGTTATTTTTATATCGAGTACAGATGATCTTGACATTGCAAAAGTGTTCACTTCCTCGTTCGTCGGTCTACACCCAAAAAAGGTGACGGAGAATGAGAGGAAGTGATTGTTGCACGTGTCGCCGTAGCCAAAGTGGACGGGATTTCCTTTAGTTCACTTGTATAATGAAATTTCTAAATCAGTCTAGTGATGCTGTGGCAATAGGAGAGGGCTGCTATTCGCTGATAGACGACACTCATCTTTGGTGTTGCTATCTTCTCGGAGTATGGACCCCATGCTCTATCGTTTTGTTGTCGGTTTATGTTGATGGCCTTGACGAAATCAGTTGAGTAAATAACTCGAAGGAATGATGGTTTATATAAAATCAAAACCCATGACAGGTTCGCTTTTTATTGGAAAGATGAATATACCTGAACGTTCACAACTTATACTTCTTATTTATTATCATTTCACGTTCTCTCTCTGTCTATCTCTAGCACCCGGACGACCTTGGGAAGGCCCTTAAGAACCAATCTGCATAATCACAAGTAGAATTATAGTGATCCTCTAGAGTGAAATTCCGAGGTTGGTCGCGACGGAAACCTTGGATTGTTTCGACTCGCAGTCTGAGACCTCTCTGGAACTTTTTCACAATAAAATTTCACCTCCGGGAATAGTTGGGAAAAGAAACTTCGGTGGATTCCGGAGGAGCGATTTCAGTTCTGTTTGGTTTCAGTGAACCCGTCTTGCCGTAGGAGACAAAGGAACAAAAAACCGGTCCAATTTTTTTTGTTTCTGTTTTCTCGAAACGGTAGCCCATGGCTAGATGAGTAAGAAAAGTTGGGTCGGAGTCTCCTTTTATTGACTTTGATTTCACCCGATTGTGATGGAATCCAGACATGGACGGGGGTAGGGTGCCAAGGAGGAAATTTCAACTCCGAATTCGTATGCCAGTGGTCGTGACTCTAGAAACTTTTGCTTTCGTTCTGCCAAAATTGTGAAGCCCCAGAAGCGGAGAGGTTTTGGATGAGGTTTTCGGGGGATGAGAGAGGATCAACGACCACAAGTCGTATGGGTAAATATTGACCCAGGATAAACATCCAAAATGGTTTGTAGTGAGAAGTGGCCAAGCGTGGATAATTTTTTAATTAAAAAATCTAATTTCTAGCGGGTTTAAGCTTTCTCATCGATGATGGTTTTGTCGTTGGCGTTTTGAGTTCCTGTCCCTCTTCCCCACCTCCCTCTCCTTTGGTAAGTCCTCGGCACTAGTGGATTTCGAAACTCGCACGTTTTGTTGTCCGTCATTTTGGTACCCGATTGTTTAACAATAATTTTGGGTTCTATTGTTTGTTGTTGTTGTTGTGGTTGTTGTTTTGCTAATTGCAGTGTAAGCAGCCTAGTTTTTCATTTTTACGCTTTGCTAAGCAAACAAAATTTTTTTGCGTAAGGATGTGTTTAGGTCTTTTGTTGTTGAGGAGTGTCAGGTGAGGTTGTGAACTTTGGATCTGAATAAGTGGAAGACCACTCGCGTCCTTGTTCGCTGTTTTCGGATTATTAATATTGTTTGATGTTTCGTGTCTTCTTCAAGAAACATTGCTATATTGCTAGCTATTACTGGAGCTTGGACATTGGGAAAAAGGGAGAAAAGCAGGCTATACTCATTTACTATACTTTTGCTCTTATATAGAACGGGGCTCGATTTTAATGGGCCCTCGCGGCTCTCTGTCACGGTCTCTCGAACCCGGGATCTGGTATTTGATTTTCGCTATGACTTTCACGAAAGGATGTCTACTCTCGTGAGAATTTATAAAAAAAATAAAATTTTGATGTCGAGAGGGGAGGAGAAGAAAGGATTTATCCGTGACCGCGGTTGTGCTAATAAGGACCGTTTTCTCAGTTTCACCACCCCGCGGTTCTAGTTTACACAATCTTGTTGCGAAATCAAGTCGAAACGAAACGCGTTTCTGAAAAATCATCTTTCGAAAGATTGCAATCAGCTATTAGGGGGAAATTGTGAGTCAAGTTCATTAATAAATTATAATTAAAATTAATTGTTCGGGACTGCAACTTGTCGTCGTGTTATTTTCCTATTTTGTGTTCGCGTAAAAGCGCGGAATTTGACGAACGGGTCCTACTCCTACCGGGTTTCTATTTCGTCTTTGCTATTAACAGCTTTCTGGTCCTCCTCCTTGTTTTGAGGAGATTTTGCGAGGTTTTTTTGTTTTACGCAAGGTTTTTCTTTTTGTTTCTTTCTCCAAAGTTCAAGTGTGAGAGAATTGTGCATACTCGAATGTGCAAGCGGATCGCCTTAACCGACTTTGGTCCCATTCTCTCTCTCTCAGTTTCAAGAAAATGATTTTGACGTGGTTGCAGGTTAAGAAAGTTGCGTCAGTGATGTTTCTTTTTGTTGTTGTAGGAAAGTGTTCTTTTGCACTTTCGAAAAAAAAGAATCTCACGAATTAAGCGAAATTCGGTTTCGTGGCCGGATTTTTTCCCTTCTTTTTTGAGAGAAAGAAAGTTTTTTCGAAAAAAGGAAAAATTTTTCGTGATTAGAAAGCTCTCTCTCTTGATGAGCGTAATTTTAGTTGAAGCATTGTCGGCGAGGAAGGGAACGATGACGTTTTAGAAAGCAATTGTCAACCCTAAATGATTCGAGTTTTGAAGGGTTGTTAACAGCTCAAGAACGGGGGTGAAAAATTTTGGGTGGATAGCAAAAGCTTCTAGCTTTCGAGGCTTTCAGTATTGCTTTCTCCAACATTTTGTTTTTTGTTGATGAATTTAATTGTGTCATGAGATTGCTGTGTAGATTTGAAACCTAGTTGGAACCTATGTGTTTGAAATGTTAATGGTAACAGCAGCGAGAATATCACACTGGACGTACTAAAACTGTTAGAGGCTGTTGGAGCTGTTTATAGTTTGGTAGTAAGAAGGGTTAAAGCCGAGCGTCTTCTATTAGTGAGTCTTCTGGTTTTCATCTCTCTGCAACTTTTTTTTATTGAAGGTAACGGCAAAATATTCGGTCAAGGGAGTTGATATTGTTTCAAGCAGAGCAGAACTCGAAGCCTCTCTCGCGACCTCATGATAAAATAAAATAAAAAGTAGAAAACTAGTTTTGCACGGATTTGCAATCTGGTAACGGAAGTTTTCGGGGATCGAATGAAGGCAAAGATCTCGGGAAAGAAGTTAGCCGCGATCTTGTTTCCACCCCGTGGCCACGTTGCCCCGATACGAAGAAAAAACGTCGCCTTGTAGGTTTTAGCGAATAGATCACAGGATCACGACCGTTGACCCTCTCGAGTTCGTGTTGTTTTCGGAAACATAAGTCGTAACCGGGTTTCTTGGTCTGCGGTCGCGGTGGCTATCGCTTCGAGGAAGACATTCGTTACCACCACGGATAGCAGGAAGGGAAGAGGAAAGATGTATGGCGTTAGGAAAGCGATGTTGAGAATTACCTCGAGGATATGCCACCCGTTGCGAAATTTAAATTATGGTTTCTTTTTTGGGATCGGGCGCAGGTGTTGGCAAATGTGAGGCTCTCGTTTCAGGTATCGGAAATTGTTTTCGCTTAGTAGCTAAGACTCGTTGTTGATGATACTACATCCACTCGTCGGCTCCTGCTTTCTTCGGAAGATTTATTAGGCTTTCCGTTTCGCTACTCTTGTTTTGCGGTTTTGGCTTTGTCTGAGCGTTATCACATCAGTAAAGTTGACGTTTTACCGAGTACAAGGCTGATGGCAAAGACCTGTTTTGCAAATGTTGTGCAACGTAAAAATTAACTTTGGATTTTGGCTTCTAAGACCTTCTTTGGGGTGACGGTGAGTTTGGAATGATGGGAACCACCCACACGTGCGGTTGCTTTGTGTGTAATTACTACCTCTTGGACGGAGCCACGCCATTCTGCCGTTAGCAGATATTTTTCCTCGCGGAATTTCTCTTTGGCGAGTTGGAGGAGCGGGGTGTGAAGGAAGTATCTGATAGAAATCTAAACAGGAACTGGCGGAGAGTCTGTAAAGTTTCGCAGACTTTGGGATTGTTCAACTCGGTCCATAACTTTTCTTTTGCGCATGATCGGTGTTGAAGGTAACCGGTTTTTGCGGTTTTTTTTTACTTCTCCCCGAGGGCGGTGATTCACACGTGGGAAAGTTTGTTACCCCAAGAAGGAAAGCTACGTTTTGTAGTGGAATTTAAAAATGGCGGGCTTTAAAGCTTCGACATTTTTCCCATTTATGTATTAGAGAAGTGTTACCCTTTTTTCTGGCCGAAGAATGTAGAACTAATGGTGGGTTCCCTAAAATATATTTTTCGAACTTGTCTTAATAGATAAAAGATTCTTAGTCGGATCAGTGGTAAGGTCGTTGGAAGTTGTTGACATTTCGTCGAGGGATTTTTGTCATTGGAAAGCGGATTGAGCACGAGTTTTGCGGTTCCAACTTCCTAGTCGAGTTCGGACTCCTTTTTTGGTCGTCGACGGTGATGAAGCACCTTAGGTGGGGATGAAGGGAAGTAGAGGAGGTGTCGTCTACGTCCACGTTAGCTTTTCATTTTTGACGTTTCTGTTTTCTTTGACTTCGTGAGAAAGCCTCCGATGAAGTCGACTGTTAAGCTTCGAATCAATCAGCGCTGGTTTTTATAAAATTTGTTTCACTAGTTTCAGTGGTATCGAAGAATTTGTTAGCTGGTGACGGTTTAATTTCTTTTAGTAATTTCGCTGATTGTTTTGCAAGAAAATTGAATTTTGTCAGCAATATTTTTTAATAGAAGCTTTTTGGTTTGTTGTAAAATTAAAATCCCACTCCCTCCGCAAATGTTTGGCAAAATATTTCAGCAGCGGACTTTATCGTCAAATTCTTTTGTTTGTTGCTTTTGGCCATGTGAAAGCGCCTGCATCAGTCATCAGTTAGGTCATTTTGAGGCCGCCTGTGAACAAAACAAATAAACAGATAGAGAAAGAGAACCAGCCGAAAATTGTTCGTCTTTCCAACACGTTGTGTGAGTGACGAGGTTCAGAGTTGCGTTTTTGTTTACACTTGACTTGTAGTCGTTATTTATACCGAACTGGCTGCTACCATGAGAGGTAAGGGGAAACAGTCTGGATTAACAGTATTAATCATAGCGTACAAAAGCTGTTTTGATTGCAATTAGAGTTTCGGTGACCGGTAATCAAGTCTCCTCCTTTGAAACGTACAAAAGGACAACTTGACAGAGAAAGTTAAAAAGAAAGAAATGGAAAACGTCAGTTTATAAATGAACTTGACTGCTTTTTCCTTTTAATGGCGATCGTTTCGTCTTTTTAATTGGTGGATTTCATCATAAAGGCAATGTTTTGGTTAATCATAATCGGCTTTCATCATTTTTTTTTATTGGCAGCCGATAAGTTCTTTTCTTCTTTTTTATTATTAATTTGGAGAGATGGGGGGTTGTTAGCCAATCTCGTTTTTCTTAATGTAAGGTTGCCTCATGAAGAGACATTGTCTTTGTATTAACCGGTTATAGCGGTGGTACGCAAACTTTTCCGACTGTGACTCCTTCAGTAAAGAGAAAAATTTTGGCGACCCCTTGAGGTTGAGGTAACTTTCTGCTGCAAGTTTCTACTTATCTCATCCATGTTCGGCGATAACTTGAAATTTAGAAAAATTTGGCAACCCCTACTTTGCGCACCTCTGGGTTGTAGTAAGTCATAAGAGGCGTGAGGTATGGCAGTCCTGTTGTTTTGTAATCAACGTTTTGTTTCAATATCGTCGTGGAAGCAGAAGGAATTCCTCAGGAATAACATGTCGGTTTATAGTCACATGTTATCATAGAACAAACATTTGATCGATTTCCTTTTGTTGTTTGTTTGGGGGAGGTAGGGCGGGGTTGGTTTGTACTCTGGAGAAGAATGAAAGTTGTTTGCCGCCTTGAAAAAAAGAGGAGAAGGAGGAGTTGGGAGAGAAACGATTCAAATATTTATGAAGTTGAAAAGTTGTGTATAGTTTAATTCGTTGGGCGTCGTCGCTCCCCTGACCCTCTTTTACCATTTTGTCGTCTATGGTACTGAGGTCACCGAGTGACTCTTGGAATGGAACTTAGGTCATATTCCAGGAGATGAAAAAATGGTAATCAAGATGATAATTAATTAAGTAACAATAATAGTGATGATGTAAGTGTTAGAAAAACGTTTCGCATAAAAGTGGGAATACTTTTATAAAAAATCTCTGATTAATAGGTTCGAGAGTGACAAATTCCTTTCATACTATAACCGGAAACAACCACCGCCATGTCTTATGACGGAAATCCAAGTTCTAGATGCTATGGAAGGGAAATAAAGTCTATTTAAGTGAGCTTAATAAATTTCTTCGTGTGTATACTCGAAAATAATATTTATATTAAGCTCTTTTGGGTAGGGTATAGAAGTATTTCGGAATTTGGAGTGAGAGATGTTTGTTCAAATAATTATTTATTGAACGAGATGTGATTCCTGTATTTGAGCTGCGATTTCCCAAATGTTGCTTTCTTAATTATGTCAAACGGATGTGATGATTTAGCGTATCTTCGTCAAATTTTGAGGTAACGGATTTTAATTTGAGTCTTATAGTTAATAAACTTGGTTCTCGGTGAGTTATACTATAACTATTAATGTTAGTCATATTATTCTGTTGGTTGTTACCCCCCTCAAGTCAAATATTTGTTGTCTGCTTTGATTGTTGTCAATTGTCATGTCGTTTTTGTGAATGGTTTGGAGTTATTTCATAAATATTGCACACTAGTTGGATAATTTCAAATATTCAGGATGTATATAGTCTTGAACGTGGACGGAACGTCTAAACGAGGTGAGGGAAAATGCCCGTAATAGTCGAGAGGATAACATTACTAACGTTAACCTAAGCCTTGACTTAATTTCTCTTTAAGCGGATACATCAAATGTAACACATCTTAGGTGACACACGATGATCTTTTGCGATGAAACTTTTTTTTAACATCACCGTGGGAGTGGATCTTAATTTTTTTTTACAAGCCGTACTTACAAATCCGGAGCGATTCTTACTCAGATAGCCATAAAACGGTAGCATAAACACAGGTTAGGGGGTGGGTGGATGGATGAATGACGGTTGGTTGTTTGTCAGATGAAACTTTTTGTCAAGGAGCATGCAATTTTCACAAAATGGATTGTGGGCTTAAGTGGGCTTGTACCACACTTGAATATCGCTACTGTGTTTTGAGTTTCCCCAACTTCGGATGGAATTAATGGATTTTGAATAAAACTGATTGGAGATGACTGTTCTCCATTCCTTTTATCGGTCGCGTTTCTACGTGCTGTCGATGACACTAATTTGTTTTGAAATGTAAGACGAGTTGTCCAACCTCATATGGGATGTGAAAGAAATTCTTTCGAACGGTTTTGTATTCATAACGAACTGGATGAGAGTTAGTATCGCACCTTTTTGTAGAGAGAAAGAAGTAGAGAGGTGTAGAGGTTTTTTTGAGTCATAATTTTAGGTTCGGTCGAGAACAAAGGCTTTCATAGAATTTCATCGGTGAAACGGGATCTCGCGACTGACTAAGGATGAAAAATCGTAATTTTGCTAATTATTACGGCACCGATATTACGCTAGCAAAAAGGAAAAAAATGAAGATAATTGCGGATGTCAAAAACCTGCATAAGATAGCACCTAAGTGATTGAAGGAGGTGCGAAAACGGAATCACAATGCACTTGAACTCGAGTTTTATCTTTTCCATTATCTATGACCGGAGCTACCCCACTTGTCACACCTCTTCGCAAAGCCTATTAAGGTTGATGTCGATGAACGTTTCCGAGTCGATGATCGGGTTCCGATAGTTGGTCAATAAGTCTTTAAGTGAAAAAGTGAGGCAGGCAGGGCAAGTTTTTGCGCCTTTCAGAAGGAGAAAAGGTCATCAAAACACTCGTTTTCCATGCTTGAACGAGTCCGTTAGACCCGTTCGATTATTTGGAAATGATTCAACTGGCATCTTCACGGAGTGTTTTCACTTCGATAAGTAAATAAATACATGAGAAATGCTCCGTTACCCTGAACTGTATGAGTGTGTTGACTGTACCCTGTTCCACATATCCATCCCGTTTTGTTACGTTGCTTAGTCAGGGAGAATGTTGGTGTGCGCGGTGTTCTGTCATCCTGGCGCCCTCAAATACCGAACGGGTAGGCGAGTGTAAGGATTCTGGAGAAGTGGTCTTAGCCATTAATGCTGTCACCAAAGTTACTAATCCTAGACACAATGACTTACCAATAACAAGAGATCATCGTCTTAGTCTTCAGAGATTGTGTTGGCTGGTGATGCGCTTTGTCTTGTTTCTGGTTTAAGGTCCTGCTTCATCTTCGGAGAGATGATTATGTGACCCTGAGGATTTAATTTGGTTTTTCGCGTTTCCGCTTAGAAACTAACCTCGTGGCTATTCAAATCATTTTCTCTCTCTTGATTAGATTTTCGGTTTTCTCTTTTAGTGAATTCCAATATTCAAATTAGGAGGTCTCTGGTTAGTTCCTAAGGGACGGGGACCGGTCGAGGCGTTGCGAAACTTTTGGAAATTTTTTTTTGCTTGTTTGCGTTCAGACTTATGTCGAAGCGCGAGTTTTCATCGATTTCCTCTTTCGAAACTTTCTTTGCTGGAAGATAAATGTTTTCTTTATTTTTTTGACTTTGACGATTCCTCGTCATTTTGCCCGGTTGTCCATAGAAACTTTCTCTAATTTGCAATAATCAAAACACATGAACCGTCTTAACTGATTGATTGTTTCTTTTCTTGTTTCTTTTTCGCTTTGGGAGGAGAAATGGTCTTGTGCTTTGGGTGAGAAGGTAGCGAGGTGGTAATCAATGTGAGTGCGTGTGAAATGTTTCCGGGGTAATTGCCTCTGGCGTCAGATCTGTCTTCTTGTTGTCTGGATTTGTTACGATAGTTGACTCATTCGAATGAGTGTTTCTGTGTGTTAAGTAATTGTCTTTAGGAGGCTGGGAAGCTTGCACACTTACTCTCAACTTCGTATTTGTTGTAATTGTCCGTCTGTCACTCTCAAAATATCAGCAGTCAGTTGTTACTGGTTGTGTGTGTTAGACGTCTTCACCTTAATCTTGTGCAGTTTGCGAAAGGCTGGTTTCAAGTGCTGAACAAACAAACGAAAGCAGTTATCAGATTCAAAAATTTTTATTATCTTCCAGTTGGGCGGTTGAATCCTCCCAAGAAGCAACAAGCCTTCAAGTCATTTTAAAATTTTCGTTCAAGACAGTTTAATGACACGTGATGACGGTGGCAGCGATGCCGTTTTCCGACACCAATATTATCATTTAATTAAAATTCTTCTATCAAATTTGGACAGGTTGCCTCGAATTTAATTACCAACAACAATTTTCTTTTTCTCGAAAAGTAATTTTAAAATGTTGGTTGCCATTTAAAGATGTCGCGAATGAGGTGTGATGGACTTTTCCTTTCTTTCCCTCATTTCAAAATCGAAATGATGGTAGTAGTAGTAATTTATGGGTTCAAGTTTTGAGGTAATTATTTCGTTTTGATTATTATTATTATTTTGTTTATCATCTGTGCGGTCGTAAAAGTTAAACGTGTGAGTTTTTTGCAGACTCTTGTCCGGGAGGAGTTTATGTAAACATAGCAAGAAGTTAAAACGAGTCTCTTAAGACATCATCTGTTTAGCGTCCTCGTCGACATGTTTATCGCTCCCTTTTTTGCAAAAACATGTTTCTGAGTGTTTCTCTCTCTTTTCACATGTGGGTTTTGTTATGTTGGATAGTTTAAACAATTGGTAATAAAGTTATTTTTAGTTTTTGTGTTTTGGGAGAAGCCCGATGTGAAAAACTGAAATTTTTTTATTATTTAAATGTGGGTTGTGATGAATGGTCAGTGCTACCAGGATGAGGAGAATCAGGACTACTTAGATGGTGGTAGGAAGGACTGGACACAAGGCAGAGAGGAGTGGCGACGGTTTGTTTGTTGCGGATATGTATTCTCGAAAGTCCCAAACCCTCAAAGTTAGCTTAATTAATGATTAAAGATGCCGTCAGAAGGATGAGTTAGCTTTGGATGGTATTCCTAAACTCATAAATTAATTAATTTTGGGGGATGTTGAAAGATTCCAATTTGGAATGACGGTTTTGCGAAACTTTGAAATCAGTTTCCTTGTAGTTTCTAGTCGCTCTCACAAATTTTCTAATTTTAACGTGCTTAGAAACATACTGGTTTTGTGAAAATTTGTAATTCATGAAGACATCTTGAATGGTTTTATCACATTCATGAGCTTTTCGGCCACCGAGTAATTATAATAAAAGTCACGTTGAAGGAAGTTTTTATCCGATTTCTCGCCATTTATGGGATAATCGCGAACCCAAGTTTTAATACCAACGATGGAAATGATGATAGAGAGACAAAGAAAAGGCGAACGATGACGGAAATCACTGTTTAAATAGAGAAAAAATTAAATCTGCATGTGGCACCTCCCAAAATCCATACAACTAACCAAAAGACACCCTTAATCTGTGGGGTGAAGAATAAAGTCATAAGCCCGGTTATTTGTTAACCCATAACCGCTCATCATGTCGAATTCATTACAACAATTTCACTACAAACTAAATCAGAGGTTGAAATGGTTTGACTTTTCCGATGGTTTTCATCCGAAAGTCAATTTCCCTGATCGGATTGGATTGTGAAAAAGGCTAATTCGTCCTTCCCTCGTTTTATTTTTGGGTTTGGTCCCGTGGGAAAAATAGCTATTAAAGATAAAAAAATAATCAAAAATAGGGGCTGACGAATAAAAGAAGTTCCATAGGGAGAGAGAGAGAGAGGATGACCTTTTGTGAAGAGTTCAACGAGGCGTTCCAGAAATAGAAGGAAAAAAGGGTCTCGGTAGAAATAAATTGTTGTTGACATTTTTCAATTCAATTTAATTAATCAAGAGAAGAAAAAAAAGAAAGTTATACAGGTACGCTTATAAAATCCTAAAGACGGAATTAAGGAAACTGAGAAGATAGTGAACAAAATGGTTTTTGTTTTGTTTTGTTTTCAATCGAATTAAATTTTTTGTTCATGATGGACAAAGAAAAGTTCTCTCCTTCATTTAGCGGTCGCTACAGGTTTCAATGTTTATTCGTGAAAGTGTTTTTGTGGTTTTCTTCTGATTTTTTGTTTTGAATTATTTCCTTTTGAATTTATTTTATTTTATTTTAATCGTACTTGACTCGTCGAGTTGATTCCTGGAGAAATTTTTCGGTTTCTCAGTTTTTCTTTTTGTTTGTTTCGTTGTTTTTGTTTTGGTTGGTTTTTCTTAAGCTTTCTTCTGTCTTTTGTGTGTTGGAATAAAGCTGGTGGTCTTGAGTGGCTTTTGTTTGGGTGTATTCGTCGTGAGGTTTGGTTTGAGTTGTGTTTTTAGCCTCGGGTATAACGCAAAGGTTCTCCTTGACTGTGGGTTTTTCACAAAATGTTTTGTGTCTTTGTACTCAAACTGCGGCCCACCAAGCTCTACTGAGTGGCCCAGTGGCTCAGTGGAAACCGATTGAGTGAAAATTGTGAAAGGTCGATTGTTGAGGCAGTACAAAAATGTTCGGGCCTGTGCTCAGAAACTACTAACATTGTTTGCCTCAACATATCTTTAGGATGCAATATACAGAAAATACATACAGAAACAGACTGACAGATATACATACAGACGATGCCCTGAGGGTGAACTGTATGTGTCGATAGCCGGACTTGTAAAAAAATTTTTTTTGGTAAGTCGTGTGGTCCAGTCACAATAGAAATTTGGCCCGGGAAGGACCCAAGAGTTTAATGCATGCCGGTGTATTATCTATTAACTAGATATTATCTTAATAAAACAGGGATGAGCAACACGTGGTCCCTTTAAACATGTTTATGTGACCCGCCAAGCATTTCTAAAATTGAATTTGTTTTATCGACTTTTTCTCATCGGTATATTGTTATAATATTAATTATAATAAAATTGTAGTATATAATAAACCGAAAAAGGTTTTTGTGACGAGTTACTCACTTGCCGGCGACATGTTCAAACATGCAATACGAACGGGCCACGTCTGTGCTTGTTTGTGTTTGCTTCTGTCACAAAATCAGTCAGACTGGTAAACTGTTAACTAGCAGTTTAAGCAATTCTGGTGTTTCTTGAAAGGTGTGAGTGCAATATTATTGTCGAAAAGGTAATATCAGAGCCTTTTTATTCAAAATTAAGTTTTTGTACAAATTTGTGCGGCCCGCTAAAAAATATTCAAATTTAAAATAGCCTGTTGACTGAAAAGGTTGCTCACACCTGTTACAAAATATAAGAGGTCAGTGAGGAAAAGGGAAGAACTGAGAATAGATGGAGGGAGGTTCGAAAGGATCGACAGAACTGTTTTGCAAGTTGTAATGATTTAGGTTCGTGTGGGTGTGGATCGTTTTTGGATGTGAACGCACCAAAATGAACTAGATGTCTGAAAATTTGGAGCACGGAATCAAGTCGTGGAGTATAGTTTCTCATTAGTTATGTAGGTTATTTATTATTATTTCTTTCCATTTTTGTTATTAATTGTAGACGTTTCGCATAAGTTCCTTTCCCAGCGTCTTGCATAACAGATCTCGTTGGTTTTATTTTTATTTGGTGTGTTGGAATTTTGTGTCTATTGGTCGATGCGAAATTTTTTTGCCCAAGTTAAAACACGTAAAAGCGTTTTGATGCATTACTCTAATGACAGTGATGAATCGCCACTTTTCTGGAGTGACCACCTCGAATTTACTTTCCTAAACTTTCAAAAGGTTGAAGAAGACCGGAAATGTAGTCAACAGGCTTTTAAGATACAATTTCTTCAAGAATTAAGAAACCAAAATAAAACTTTGAACTAAGGAATGAAGTCTCTTGTATTTAAGAGGTGATAAACAGTCGTGGGAGAAAAAGAATTTTCCCAGGGAAGACCACACAGGAGAGGAATAAACAGAAAACGTGGCACTAATTTAATATTTTGGGAAATAAAAGTTCACAAACCTGCCACGAAATCGTTGGGAAACAATCGACACAAAACGTGGTTTCTGACCTTTTTTCACGTACAAAACGAAACGACGGCGATTTATTTCGGTTCTCTGGAAAAGATGTTGGAATGGATCGCACGATAAGTTTGGGTAACGTGAGAAGGGAAAAGGAAGCGAGCGAATATCTTGAGTAATCGGAACAAGTGCCATCTTGGAAGACGAGGGTATTCTTTCTACTGAATAGCAGCCCCATCGTTTCTGTCACTTTGAGGAAGGTATGAAAAGGAAGGACTGTAACCTAATACCCGAGTGAGGTCGAGAACAAGTGTTGAGAGGCTTTAATCCCTCCCGACATGTTTGTGAGGAGTCTTCATATCGAATTTCACATTTTTTCACTGGTGGATGGTTTGGAAGGAATTGGATTTGATTGCTAAAACGGCCAAGTTTTTCGTTTGCTTGGAAATTTATTCCCATGGAGGCGAATTTGGGTTTTATTAGGAGTCGAGGGCTTGTATGGGTTGGTAGAGGTTAAAACTTTATTTGGCCGTCTTCAGTGGCTGGAATTAAGCGCCCAACAGCCTATCTCCTGATTCTCATCCTGTGTTTAATTTGTAAACTTTCGCTCTGATTTTTATAAAATTCGAAAAGGAAATTTGGTTTATCTCTTAAAATACCAGCTTTGCTAACAACATTAGTGGGTTAGATAGCTTAATAGTCGATAAATTAGAACTATCAAGCAATCTTAACGACCGCAAAACCTTTAAACCTATCATTTTACAAACAGCTCTGCCCTTTGATGTGTTTTAATCTCTTCGCGGTTGCTCTCAGATTTAAGATTAGTACCCCAATTTCTAAGCTATTTGCTCATCATCATTCTGAACCGACTACAGCGTTTACCTCTTCAACTTTTCCTATCCAGCATCTGATTAGCATTTGGATACATTGTATCACGATATCAGCAATTCACAACTACATACACTCCCGAACGTTTGAAATTTGAAATCAATTTGAAAACATCTGAATAAGCGAAGGAATTCGCTAAGCATCCATATTGTTTCAATTTATTCACTAACCAACAGCTGCAGAGGCCTAAAATTGTTTTTTTATCATTTCGAACGATAGGCGTTAATTAGACTCACATTCTGTTCTTTTAATTAGGTTAGTCGGTGGAAGAAACGCGAAAAATTTAATTTGCTGACAGTTGTGTCTTCATGTATTTCCTGTTTTCATGTGAGTGTCAGTATCGTCGGAAGGAAATTTTTCATTTGGGAAAATTGTTTCTAATTTTTTTTGTTGTTTCGTGCGTGCTCATTGGTCGATTTGTTGGAATTTGTTTACAGATAGTCACGGCTGATTTTTTTTTGAAGACCTTGATTTTCTCTGGTTTTATGTTTCTTAGATTTTTATTGTTTTGTACATATGTAAGCATTAATCTCTTTTTTGTAGCCTCGTGTTTAACTTTAATTAACACCTCGCTTAGAGAGAGAGAAAAATTTTTGATCTTGTACACAATATCGCGCATTTTGGATATGACAAGTTAATAAATAAGAACACGCGAGCGTTTTGCGTTATCCAAAAGACACCTTCTGGTTTTGAAATCTTAACTTTAAAAAAAAGAAGCAGGAGGGAGGAGGAAAAAGAAAATGGTGCACCAAACCCATTTCCATATTTGCCGTCGTTATCGTTTATTATTATAATAAAAATATTTTTCTTTTAGTTGAAATGATATTTTGGAATTTTTAAGGTTGTTGCTCGGAAGGATTGTCCGTTCTGGTTCTCCTCGAGGAATTCCTCACGACCAAATTCATCTGAATGGATCGAGTTTTTGAATTATTCGGTTTCGGTTTTCCCGTTCGGTGACATTGGTCCTTCAAAGAGACTGGTGATACTTTCCACAAGGTGAAGCTTTGGTCTGTGGCTAATCGTTTTGTTGATTTTTCGAGAGAGAGAGGGAAAGAACAGGCGACAGGTTGAAATTTGCCCGAAAGATAGAAATTTTTTGTAATGATTCGTTGGGTTTGAACAATACACTTTACAAAATCATTGCCCTTGGATCGGTTCGGTAGCAAGGACGACTAAGGGCGTGGTGATGGTGGTGGTGGTGGTAGTAGCAGGTTCCTTTTCATTGAGTGGGACACAGAACATCTTTAACTTATTTTGTCACCGGCCTCGACCCAGTATACTGGATTTGGTTTGTGGGGGTTGGGTGGTGGTGGTGGTGGTGGGTATGAGGCAGGTTCTCTCTCTTTTTCAATTTGGTAAGTGGACAAAATTACAACTCACAAAGTCCTTGGCTAACGTCCAGTACTTTTATTAATTATTTCACGCCCTCCCTTTTGTCTCTCTTTCCTTATTTCTTAATGGGTTCGTTTGTAAATCATTCGATTAGGTTAATTTTTTGATTTTGATTCGTTTCGAAATGCTTGTTGAGGTGACCAAATTTGAAGGGACCAAGGACGAGGGAAAAGAATCGCAAAAATTTACTCGGATGATTCATTTTAAAACGTAGAGAATACGATGCTTGAATATGTTAGAAATGTATAAATATTTGGAGTGTCACGTTTTGGATTCATTTAGCAGTTTGATATCACATGTGAAAGCCACGGTGTTTTCTTCCTGCCTGGGAAAGACAGTTTTGGTATACAAAGTTCTTGGACGAAGTTACCGAAAGTTTTGAAACTTCCTTTCCGAATGTTTTGTTTTTGTCTCGAGAGTCGGCGACTACGCGTCGGCTTTCCAGAACGCAGTATTTCCATGCAAGACAGCTATAATTTTCAAAACCAATTTGGGTTTGTTAGGCGTTCTCGCAATTAAATGTTTTTTAATGGAAACAATTAGAGGGAACCTAAAAACCGGTTTACGAAAAGGGGAAAAAATTAAATGACCGGGTATAATTAAAAACCAAAGAGCAAGTCAGCAAGAAAGAGTTTTTTGTGGTTGTTGTTTAACAGTTTAAAAAACCTATAATAACCATCCGGTCGTAGTATTACCACCGCCGCCTAGAAGAAACATGGTCGGAGGGGGAGATGATTCTGTTAACTTTCGATCAGGTTAATCCAGATTTTGCTCAAGTCGATCATTTCCGATTAATCCGAATATCTCCGGTTACAGAAGTGCATCGAATGCTAATGAATACCTGGGCGGACTTATTAAACGGATCTTAATGGCTTAGCGCCGAAATGGCGTAATTGCGTTTGACCCCCTTCCACCCGTGGGGTTGAGGTTCTTCGCCTCTCGTTTATGACCTCCGTGGCGCAATGATTGCCAATTTCTTTCCTAATGATTGTTTTAATTACTGCGATGCGTTTTTTTGCGCTATTATGACTTGATATAGTCCGAGGAGAGTGTCGAAGTTCATTTAATTGTTCAATCGTGACATAATCGAGCCAAGTGCGAAAACGTAAAAGGTTTCTCGACATTGCGAAAGGATATCAAGGCAGGTTCTTAACACTCAAGGATTTTTGTTTGGCGATGTATTTTTGGACGAGGTTCGAGCACGCCTTAATTTTTATGCGCGGATACGTTTTGTTTTTATTAAATATTCGATTAGATTTAATTCCATTCGAGATAAAGTTCCCAAGTTGAGGGCCATATATGGTCTGGTCCATGTGACAGCCGGCAGTAGCTCTCTCTCACTCTCAAAAGCGAGGTTGTCGTTGCCATTGCTTTGAAATTCAGGAATCGGTATAAATTTATTAAATCAAGTTCTTCGTACTCAGATTTCCATCAGAACTTCAAGGCTCGGGTTTGTTGAACCTGATTATTTTCAAACCAGTTTAAATTTTTTATTATTATTTTGTCGTTTTGCTCTCGGTACGCGTAAGTGAAAGGAGGAATGAGGAATGGAAGAGGAGAGAGAAGAGGCAAATGGTGGCGGTTGTGGTTGTTGCTGTTCTAATTGCTTGCGATCGGGAGACCTGATGTAGTGGTAATGCAGCTCGACTGTAGGAGTTATGGTTGTGAGATCAAATTCTCCTTTCGTATCTTGTTATACCCAAGAGTGAGAAACGGGACTAAAACTAAAGCTAAACTAAACTATACTATTCTAATTGCTTGTGTGCTTTACCAAAATTGCAGTTTAGTAGTGTCGTATGGATTGTGACGCAAAGGACACGATTTTACCAATAGCAAATGGGTCGTTTCATAAGTGATGCACAAACCATGAACGCATGTGTAGTTAATATTAGAGGTTTAGACTGTTTAAGGTTAGAAGAGCTTTCCATCATTCCAGTTGTTTTGAGATGAATGAAAATATTTTCCTGAATCACGTGATATTGACAATTCTGATACTGTTAGTAGTCAAAAATTTAAATTGAAGGTCGATGCAAAATTTTTGCAGATTTTTGGCCAGACGGACGGAAGAAAGTGTCACCGCCCTTTATATGAAGCGGTGATGTTCCTTGTTTACAATTTTTTCTTTGCTTTTATAACTCACATGTAGTGAATACGCCTCGTCGGGTAATTGTCTTTTCGGAGGCGGACATGACAAAAATTTTTAGGCGAATGTGATTCTGCATTATTGTCTCTTTCATAAATAATAGTTCCGAGGATGTGTGTGTGATCATAATTTTTTACAGTTACTTGCGCCTTTTTTCTTTCTCTTCTCGCCTCCTTCCTCTTCTTCTAAACGATTATCGTCGTTCATAAATCCGTTTTCTCGGAAACGGTTTTGATTCTGGGTTAGAAGCCGTCTCGATGAGTCGTCTTAATATCCGTGACTTATGATGTTGATTTGATCCTGCGGTCACTTAGCCGGGGCGTGGGTTTTGAGGCTCCTAGGTCAGGATCGCTGCCAAGAAATCATTTCAGTATATATACTGAAATTGACCAACGTGAGGATTTTACGGTTTCGTAAAAATTCGAGGGTTGATTGATAGAGCAAAACAACTTCAAGGTTCGAACGGTTCGAAATATTAGGAAATCAAATCAGGTTTGCAGGCGGCGGGGAGGGAGGGGGACTCTTCCTCAATCGTTACGAGTGTTTCTTGTCTTTGTTTAATTATTAAACAATTGAGTTTATTGACAGAATTAATGGATGTTTAACAGATGGTAGATGGATTACGAAAGGTGTGACAATGACACTAGAGATACGTAGGAGACTGAAGAGCGGTGGTGGCGGTGTCCGGGAGGCTTATTGTAAACAACTCGATGAGAAGCCAGGGTGGGTGTCTCAATTTGCGAGACTTTTTATAAGTCGCTTGGAATGTTGGTCGAGTTGGGTTATCACAAGGTCTGGTCAGAAGAGGAGTTCCTAACGGATTTGGTTTTTATTTAATGATTGACTTCTCCTCGACAAGATCATGACATTTCCGTTACCGGAGACTGACACCTCACCATCATTGTTAGTGCCCATTCTTAAAAGAGTTTAATCGACCGAGGTCTGACTTGCATCATAAAATTACCTCCGACGCAGTTGTTTTATAGCGAAATGGAGGAGGAAGGGCGATAGTAATACGATGTTGTAAGCAGAGCTTACTTGTAATGAAATTGACATCGATCTCTGAAATTGTAAACCGAGTATGAGAGAGACATCATCGGTCGTTTTACATCGGAAACGGATTAGGTTTGGTGATTGGTTTTGCTGTGATAGCTTAACCACCGCACTTTGAGTCCTTTCTTTCGAGCTGTACTCCGGTCAGTCATCTTGAAACTCTTAAAACTTGCGTGTTACTCATAGCCGGGTCTTCGACTTCGAACTCATCGGTTCTTTGTTCGTTCACGAAATAAACAATTTATTAATTCTGGTGAGGAGAAGAAGATGAAAAGCTCGAACCGTATAATTTCATGATTCTTCTAACCCCCACTCCCATCTCTCAGAATTAATGATCACGTAAAATGATCTTACTAATACGGTCCTCAGAGATGATAATTTACATTTTTTGTAATTAATTACAAGCCGACTTTGAATATTAATAAAATATAAATATAATGATTTAATTTGACTTCGTTAGCATCAGATAAAAGCGTGGGGGGTACTCACTCTTCCTCCTTCTCCTCCTCTTCTCCTCACCCTTGTAAGGATTTTTTTTTTGGCTAATTTACATATGGATTACCAAAATTGTTATGTAATTATCTGTGAGAACCTTCATGTGTTTAATTTTAAAATGCGAATCGATAAACGTTTGATGATGATGATGATTACTATGATGGGTTCGGAAGAGGAGGAGGTGAGGGTTGTGTGTTAGGATCGTCAAAAACTTAGGCGGTATGATTGCCTAGGCGAATAGTGTTGATGTTGAGATTTTCTTACCGATTTGTCTTTTCTTCTTTTTGTTGATTGAGCCTGAGTGTAGTGTCTTAAGGAACGGTTGTTTCAAGGCTGACGCGGAGGTGAGAGAGAAGCATTAAACGCTCACGATGAGGAAGTGACAGGTTACCGGGTTATTGGAGGCAGAGAACGGAAAGACCTGGCAACGAATCCATGGTTTTGCGGCTACGCATTCGTCAAAACCAAGAGTTGGTTAATTAGCTACTATCCAAAAGTTAATTCGTTTGGATCTTATTGAGTTTTTTTATTTGGCCCCCGAAAGAAAAAAATCGATTACTCGGTTACCAATTTAGGCACGAAGGAAATTAACACGAAATGAAAAGAATTCGCGATTTAAATGGCACCAACTTTTGCAGTAATCATCAAAGTCATTAAAGAAAACCTCAAACACGCGTAACGGATCATTAGTATCGTGATGAATATGGAACAGGCATTTGAAGAATCTGAAGTTGGAAAAGTCTGAAAAGAAACAAAAAAATAAAATAATATTATTGATAACTCGGTTTCCTTTGACAATTAATCAATTAAAATTATTCTCGGAGGTCAACCAGAAATTAGGCGGTTAAGGTCAGAAACTTTTTTTTTTATGTTGGCACCATCTTTTGATATTAAAATTTTAGTATTGGTAAGGGGGAAGAGGAAATCAGGTTGGCATGTTGTAGTTTGTGGGTGCGTGTGTGTGTGGTGCGCCCAGAAATTCTCATCTTAACATAAGATCAAATGAGTTGTTGGGTCTTTTACTCCATTAAAATGCCAAAGTTAGGTAGCTTGACAGTTGTGATTTTTATCGGGGCGAGTTAGGTAGAAAAAAAAAGGAACGGGGAGTGATAATAAGAAATGTTTATGTTAGGAGGAGGAGGAGGACATGATTATTTTGTTTTCGCGAAGGTAGAAGGAAAAAATTGAGAATAGGACCCAAGGAAAGTGGGTCGTTCATGACCTTTGAGAAGGAGATCGATTGGCATTATGATAGACTTTGATGTCGGGTTTATTGGAGGAGAGACAGAGAAGGTAGTAGGGTTTGGTGATATGAATAACATTCTTGTGGCGAAGGTCTGGCTGAGGAAAATACGAAAATAGGTTCATCTGACGAAGGCTTGTGATTGTGGTTTGTAGCATACCGAAAGAAGGCATAATACCTCCATAAAAGGACAAAGAAGTCGCAAAGAAGTGGTAGCACGAGACCACCGATTTATCAAGATAAAGTGGCGCAATATCTGACGAAATGCAGAAATAAAAGTTTTTTTTTGTTTTTTGTTTTAATTAATTGATCAATCGAACGGCCTAAATCCGATTCCGGGCCCCAAACAGAGTTTGTATTTATCTAGAAGATACGTGTCCTAAGGGTGGTCTTGTTGTAAGAGAAAAAGATCCGAGGAAACGTCGAAACGGCGCTGAGAGAATCGATGTGGCAATCTCAATCAAAATATTCCATCTTATTAAAACGGAATTGCGCCAAATTCCGAGTGAGTTTTGTTGTGTGTTTCTTTTATTGGTCGGCCTAATTTCTTCGCATAATTGCGCCCGGAATGGTTTATTGATTTTGTATTGTTTTCCCGTAGCGAAACCAATTAACGGGGAATCGGAATAATGAAGGCGCGTTGCGTTGACAATGATTAATCGTTTTGGTTTCCTGCCTTCGCACCCGCGCGACTGTCTTCTGCACTCGGCCTTTTTTCCAATCGTTTTCACGTCTTTATCGAGAGGTTAGTGCTGTGGTTTCAACATCGGTCATTGCCTTTTCAAAAGGTGAAAGGGTTTTAAGAGAATGGAAACACGTAGGGTTTCATATATAGACAAGCTGGAGGTGAAGGAATGAACGCGCCAAAAAATTTGAAATGTTGCATGGAACTTTGTCACACATTTTCCGGGGTGCGCGCTGGTTAAGAGATAACCTTGATGGTAGTTCCGAACTGTGTTAAGGTTTTCTTTGCTCGAGTTCCGTCGCGAACCGGGGTTCTCTTTTAGCGGTTGGTTGTCCTCCCGCCTTTAGGTTCCCCGACTAATTAAGGTCAAACCGCCCCGGTTGCAGGGCCCCGTTGTATGTGTGGGTCGGATGAATCAACGTAATCAGTTCCAGTCACGCATTTTTAGACACCCAAAAAACCATTTCATAATTTTTGTCGATTGACTCGGATTAGAATAAACAGAATAAAATGGTGTTGGGTGGAGAAGGAGAATAACGAAACCCAGAAAGACAGACACTGTCGAGAGACAAATAAATGAAAGATGGCGCTGTCGAGGGAAAAGAAACAACAGACAACGGGAGATTTTTTTTCTTAATTAAGTTGAAATCCTTCGTTTTGAAAAATTACAGTGAAAGAGGTCATGAAGCGGTTGAAGATGAAAAACGGAACTTGTGTCGGAGGCAGGAAACAAAAATGAAAAAAATTTATTCGAGAGAGGCATCAAGATTTGGGCGAGAAGGGCTGGTACTCGCTGTCACTTGAAACACACGCACCCAAAACAAATTTCGTCTCGATATTGAATTTGTAGTTTAAAATTAATATTAATGCATTCTAGCATAATCGTTCGAATTTGAGGGCCCCGAAGGTTTTTCCTTTATAACAATGAGGTCGTTAAAAAATGTGTTCTTCCCAGGAATCATAAATCCGAAGGACGTAAATGAATCCTTTTTTGGCTTTTGTTGTGTAATTTTCTCGCGACCTAAAGTCTTTTCCGTTATTTTCCTAGAAGGGATACGGGGGCCTTTTAACAACTTCTCATTGCCTTGGAGGAAGCTGGAGGATTGGCGGGGGTGTGTGGTGATTGAGATGATGAAGGGGTCCATGTGTTATCTATCGATCTTCAGATTATAAGCTTGAGCTTAATGATTCTCAAATGGGGCTTCTTGAATGAGTTTCCTAAGTTCTTTTGCCAGCTTTTAGGTTAGGTTCGAACACGGATTCGTTGGAATATTGGAAAACTTATTCTGTCAACAAATTGCTATTGAAGATCGGTTTTGATGACGGAGTATCAGTAACAGATGGCCAGAAAAAATTTGTTGCAGAAGAATTTCGTAATTTTGGGATGCGGGGGTGTGAAAACTTTTTTTTTGCTGTTTGTGACCATTGACAATCTTAAACGGAAGCTTTTTGTTAATTTTGGCGACACATTTCCCAATTTTCCCGTCAGTCTCTAATAACATGACTTGTCGTTTATGTTTTCTAAAATTCGAGAACTGTCGAAACATGTAACAGCTGGCTAGAAGTTTTCTTAACCCAGTTGAATGGGCCTAACTCCAACAAACTCTGGTTTTGAGAAATTCGAATCCTGATCAACATCTCATACCTGCTTAATCTTGTTCAAACACAACCTCCTCGTATCGAATTCTAAATTTTCTAACCCAATATTCCAGTCAGTTGACCGGGTGAATCAACTGCGATTTCTCGGATTTTACAACTTCCGACAACATCGGAGCCACCAAACGAGTTATATTCATCAAGTTTTTCTAATCCGAAACCCCTGTCCTGTTCTTCCAGAACTGAGATGATTTTTCAAACGGAAACCCCCTGCTAACTTTTTTCTAACAATAATTTATGATCGCCGGAAGGGAGCTCGACCTTAAAAAGTAGCAGAAAGAAAGAAAAAAAAATTTGTTCGAGTTTTAATTGATTTTTTTTTTCTTTCCGTTCATAAATTATTTTTGTGTCCGAATCAATAATGGCAGTTAGGCGATTTTTCAACAAATGTTAGCGACAAAAAACTAGTTAGGACAAAAAATAAGATCAGAATGATTTTCTCTGCCAATTATGGTCGAAGTGTTTTTCAAAAGTTATGCCAAAAAATAATTATGCAAAATAGTTTTTTCAATTTCTTGTAATTTTGTTTTTTGCTTTTAATACTATATACAACCATAAACAATTTGAAAAGTGATTTATTAATAATAAATCAATAGAGAACCTCGTAATGCATTCAATGAAGGTTTCAGTTATTAATACTTGTTACTAGGAGGAGGAGAAAAGGAAAATGGCGAGGACGAATGATATTGAAAAATTGTTTGTTTATTAAAAAATAAATAAGTTTTATTATTAGTCTGAGGGATTATACTATAAAAAATGGGATTTATTGAAGGTCAGTATGTAAAGTCTTGGAAGTAGGAGAGACTTTGATTCCCTGCAAGAATAGAGCTTTCGAGTTAGGGGCTGTGGCGGTTTGGTTGGATTTGCTTTATTTACAATCGAACGTTCACGGTTCGGTGGTTGATTGTCGTAACGGTTTTTTGAGGTCGCTGAAAGTTGGATGAAGGTGCGGTACTTCACCTTCTGGTGAGGAGGTGGTCGATTGATATGTGTTTTGGTGGGTGAGGAAGTTTGCTGTTGCTGTTGGGTGAAGAGCTATCGTATGAAACCGTGGTAGTTCGAAATGTACTTCTCAGATTCTTATTTGGGTTAAACAGGAAGTAAATCGGTTTTGTCTCTTTCAAATTAGCTGCTGACAATATTTAGAGTCGATGGTAATGGCGACAATTACTCGGTTTGAGTCAGGGTTAACTAGACGAAACCAAAACCGGAAGTGTTAAGATTGAGAGTATTTGAATAACATGTGTAAGTGTTAGTGTTAAAACAATTGAATTCAAACAAGACGCGGTGAAGTGTTTCACAATCCGAGCGTACGACTTAACTCGTTTATTAACCTAAATAGCCGCGTGCGAATGATCGAAAATATCATCAGGAAACATGATTATGTCTTGTTCGTTGTAGTGACACAGCACAAATTGAAACCGACTTTAATCTCAAATTGATCAGTGATGGTGTGCACTGACGAAAATCTGACATTTTCCTTAAAACTTGGGGAAAGGTGATACGATTGTTGCGAAATCGATTCGTTGTCTCTCTGTTTTGGGAGTTAGGTTCGGTCCAATTTGATTTTGAAAGTGATCTAAGATTCGAGAACTGGTTTTGTATTCGTGCTGTCGGATTTGTTTTATTACGAATTTGAAAGTACACAATTTGTTCAAGTTTTTTTTGTAGAAAACGTTTCCATCGAACAAAACGAGACGTAACAGTTTTATTAACATAATTGCTGTTAATAATTAAAATTTTCTGAAATTATGTTTCAATGAAAGCGTGTCATTGGTTGCGATAACTTTGTGAAGAAAGGAGAGAAACCTTTTTGTTTTGGAGAAATCGTTCCAACTATAGTAGTAGTGTCTGTTGTTGATAATAGCACGAGCCAAATACTTGTTTAGAGTAGGCTTGGGAGTCAAGGAGAGGAGAGATGTTCCCAGGTGACGAAAAATTAGGCGAAATGACGAATCGAGTCATAGGTTGAAAGTGCGAAGGTACGAAAGAAGAGAAAGGTACCGGGGGAGGAGGAGGAAGAAAAGAAGTCAAGTCATTCCTCGAATGAGTGATTTTGACCTGGAAAAATGTGAATCATTTAAATCGAAGTGAACACTGAACTTTTTTTAAACAATAAAAACATTTTATAAGTCACGCCACTGAACAAGGAGCGTAAAAATTCCCACCGGTACCTTTTGCACCCAGTCTCTCATATTTATTTATTTATTTAATTTTATTTAAAACGCCGAAATCGAGTTTGGAAGTTGTCGACCTCTTTTTGTGTATACACATCTATCAGTGATAGCCTAGTTTTGAGTGGCACGATGGCGAGGAGAGGTTGGGCGAAGGTATTTTCAACCTTCACCCTTTTGGCAAAGCCAAGACAAACCCGATTGAATCGAGAGAGAGAGAGAGAGAGGAACGTTCGATTTCATGACCGTCATGACCAACTTTTATTTCTGTTTCTTATCTCGTCGACTCGTGATTTCGTCGAATCCGTGATCAAGATTTGCAAAAGATAGTTATAATTTTATATTCGATCTAATTTAAATTTATTATTATATAAATTTTTAATGTCGGACCGGAATTGTAACTCGAATAGTAGAAGTGGAAAGTTGACATTTTTATGGGTTTCCTTTCGTTAGATGAATGTACCCACGAAAACACCGTTCATGAGTCTAATACGATTGTTATACAATTGGTCTTATTCGTTGTTTTACAATATACAGGTGTTAGAACTATACAAGGATACCCCACGATCCCCTATGAAGCAGTTGATGTTATTGCTGGGATGGTTTTTATACAAAAGAAATAAAATTTTTGAATACAGGGTGTGCGGTGAGACTGGTGTTAGTGTACACCCCATTACTTTTGGGTTTGGTATGGTTTTAAGTGAGGGAAATTTTTGGAAATTTTTAGATTGGAGTTGATTAGGTGATGTATATAAAACCGGAAGGAGCTAAGGAACAGTAAGGAAGTAGTGGTTTAGTCGGATTTATTATTTTTTTATTCTTAACACTCAGGGCCAAGCATTGTGGTAACATTGGTTAATTGGGAAGTGGTTTCTTCTTTCCCCTTCCTCTCCTCTGTTACTCTATAATTAGCTTTTGGAATTTGTGGAAGTGAGAGTTTCTGTATAAAATAAAGGAAATAGAAATTTTGGATTGTGTGAGACATTGGTGACCGGCATTTTCGTCATCCAGAGGAACCAAATACAGTGGAACCTCCCATAATGAGTTTAATTCGTTCCGGAGTTTTACTCGTAGTGCGAAACAATTTTTTCCATATAAAATGTCAAATGGAATAATGTGTTCCTACAAAAATTTATTTTTAGTATTTAGCAAAAGAAAAGGAGTAGCTAAGAAGTTGGAGACTGTGAAATGAAAGAATTTGGTGTGGTAGTGAAGAAAATTAGACAGATACAGAAAGTTTTAACTTTGAATCTGTTCTGGTTTGGAGTTCGGAGTTTTTTCTCTAGCTGTCGGGAATTCCCCATATACAAGTCGCCAAAAATTGCTCGTTATGAGAGTCATTTTTTTGCAATTTATGTAGCTCGTTATGCGAATTTCTCTGTATAAACTGTACCAATTTGAAATATATTCTAAGAGCCCTTTTCTGAGACATTTTTAACTTAAGGTTGATAGTATACTCTCGAGCTTGCCTTTATTAAATACTGTATGTCCTAGCTTAACTATCGATACATTAAATAAAACTTTGTATCATACTTATGTATGAATAATACTTAGTCAATAAATTATTCTCTGGAGCTGAATTAAACATTTTGTGGAAGAGCCACAGCCAAGGAGTAACAGAGCTCTGGATTAGAGGATGTAGACTTACAAATTTTCGTTTTTGAATAACTTGGGGCAGTCACTAAGTAACTTGCTTGTTCGTCGGGAGGTCATTTCTGTTCTACAAACTATCGGTCTTTGCTGTGTTTACCGTGTTTTGTGTCCGACCGTTCACTTCCTTCTTCCTTTTTTGGGTCTAAAGAACATATATTAGGATTTCTCAATTAGTCCTTGCTCGTCTTCTTGAATTTTTGATGTTGCACGTCTGTGTCTTTGTCATCTTTATTTGGGTGTTTGAATCTTTGGGATGTCTAACAATCGAACTATAGTTTTGACTCGAAACGTTTTTAGGTTTTCGAAGTCGGACACGAGGTTTTGGAATAGTTTTTAGCTTGAAGATGTTTTTGTTTATAATTTTCATTTTTTTTGAAGTTTCATCGCTTGACTTGCCATGACGCTTTTTTTTGTTTTCGTCGTCTTTTATGTGTCGAAAACGTTGCCCCGTTATTTTCTTAAATAATTTTTTTTGTTTTGTTTTGTTTCAGGAATCCGGAGCCGGAGTTTCTATAGATGAAGAAGATGGAACCCGAAACAAAAGGTGAGTGATTCTTTTTTGCTATTTTTGTCCTCCATCTTGTTTTTTTTTCTCCTCTCTTTTGTTAGGAATCGAATTTTTTTGTCTCCTTTAAAGTTGATTGGAGTGGATTTTTAGACATTCGGATTTGGTTTTTAAAAAATTTTGTTCAGAATTTGACACGAGGTTTTTTGCTTAAGACTGTTAGCTGTCATCGCGTTTTGTAAAGGAAACCGATTTCTGTTGGAGAGAATTTTAGATTTGGTTTCAAATGCGGTTTGATGTGTTATAAAAGGTCATTTCGTACGATCGAATTATTGGATAACTTGTTTCATAGTTGGCTGTAGGATGTGAGTAGATGTTAATGTCACATTGATAAATAGATTACTGTTTATCTAAAGCTATTTATAGCGCTATATGAGTGCTATTTTTATACTTAGACATTTTTTTGGCGATAATGAACAAACTAGGAGTGGAATGTCTATAATGCTCCCCTCAGAGAGAGTTAATTTTACCGACACGACAGATTTTAATGAGGTTGGAGATAATTTCGCGGTTTTCCAACAGCGCTAAACTAATTAATTCGTCGTTTTAATCAGTTTTCAAGTTTCTAACAGCAGTTACTCCGTGTCTGTCTTATTCGGTTCTTTGTCACTTCCTGCATCTGTTATAAAGCACCTCCCTTCGATTATCCTACCATCGTCAAGGCTCTACTATCCCATTCACGTGGTTCTGCAATTTTTCAGATATCACGACCCCTCCCAATCAAATCCCGCCGGGCGATGAGTAATCTCGAAAACGAAATTTGAATTTTAATGAGAGAATAGGGAAGGAGAAAAGCTTTAAAAAGGACCGGTTCGATGGGAATCGATAAATTTTAGTTGAAGTAGTTTTGAGAGAGAGAAAAGTCTTGAAGGAACACCACAAATTTACATATTGTGACGTTATTGTTAAAGCGCGTAGCCAAAGAAAAGAAAAAGGCAGCATACATAATTACAGAGAATAATTATGCAGTAAAATAAATAATAATACCAAATTTGGTGAAGGCAACTAACCAAGACTTTGGACACCATAATTGTCAAGTACCGCAATGCGAAGTTTTTCGTTTTGGCAAAAAATAATTTTTTTTCTTTTTGCTCTCTCTCTCTCTCTCTGCAGTCTCCAATCGACCACGAATGGCAAATAGCCACAAACAGCTTTAATTGCGACTCTGTTTTCCTTCCCTGATGATCGCTTTACCCGGATTATTTGGACGCAAGATAGATTGTGTGATCTTGATTTAATTCTGTTTCATTTATATTCAAAATTTTGCGAAATTTTTTGTGACCCAAAGGTGTCCTTGCCTTTCACTGCCTCCCATACCCCTTTCAATCGCCTTCAAACGTCTCTTTCGATTTGATGGATGATATGTCATCCGACATAAAAGCGAGAAATCATTTTTTGTTTCTTTTAACTTTAATGTCGAGTAAATGTCAAATTTATGATAGGTCTTTGAAGTCAATGACCTCAAGTGATAAACAACAACAAGACTTTGTTTACAGTTTTAGCAGGTGATCAAGTAAATCAGATGTTTAGTCAAGTTGGTGTGAGAAGACTGACGAGGACTGGGTGGGAGGGTGGGAAAGATGTACTCAAATCAATACAAACATTCGACTTCCTCGTTCGAAGTCGAAGTGGAAAAAGCGGGAAAGAAGGAAACCACGTGTCATTTAAATCCGATGAACGGAATTAGGTCAGAGAGTTCATCATCGCGTTCTTTTTTCATGGGAAAGTCACAACAGGCCAAAGTGAGGTTTGATAAGAGAGTTTGAGTTGAAGGGAGGAGGATGTAGAAAGGAAAGTACACACGTGTGTTTGAATAAGAAAAAAAAGCGTCCCAACACGACAGAGTGAGAGAGAGAATATGTCCTTAAAAGCTTTTTCGGATTCGGTTTTTGTTTTGGCAACACCGCAAAAGTCTTTAACGACATTAGCTTTACTTCTTCCGCCTTAATTACAAACTCTAGTTTTCGAGTTAATAAAAAAGAAGAAAAAGAACCCAGGTAGGATGACCCAGTTAGGTATTCTCATTAAAAAGAGACTTGGTAATTGAGCCATAAAAATCGTGCAAAATTGGGATTGGTCGAGTGACAGTGGGGGGGCAAAACACTTAAAATGAAGACAAGGAGGAAATGGTTTTGGAGGCAAATGGAACCGCGTCTTCTGCTACGGTTATTGCCACGTTAAAAAAAGAAAATGTTTACGAGGCTTTTTCTTTTTTAATTACGCCTATAAATAATCACCAATAAAATAAATAATATGGCTTTATATGTGGGAAAATGGAAGACGGGGCTCAAAGCGCCATCGAAAACTTTCTTTGTTTTCGGTGTCAATCTGTCTCTTTTGAATTTTTCGTTGCGTCATTCCTCGCGTGTGACACTTTTTATCCTAGTTAGAACAGAGCAAACAATGATTATCGGAATTTTCATTAACAAACATTGTTTTTATCTGTGAAAGGAGACACACATACGGAAGTAATCCGAATCGATAAACTCTGTAGATTAGAATTTGAAAGTTTGATGCGGGGCCTTTATGAGGTTTGGAAATTGAAATTCTGGAGGTTGAACTGTTTAGACGTAGACTGAGAGAGGAGGATTGTGAAAGCGATGAACCTGCGTGGGAGTTAAGAAATTTGTTTCTGACAGAAAGGTCTTTTAGAAAGCTCATCGAGGCAGAAGAAGGTTGTTCACCCTTATACACACGCTACAATGACTAACATGACAATGACAGCCATCCCTTGTCTCTTTCGTGCTGTAGGTGTATTTGACAGGACTCATTTTGAGCTTTATGATTTTGTTACTCGAAGGATGTGTGCTACCGGTAGAGTTTGGAATCTGTATGAAACCACCTAAGCAGACAGCTTTCTATACAACAACTGGTCATTCGATAAAATTCCGCACTTTGTCAGCTCGAAGTCACCTCAAAGACGTTTACGCCAATTCCGATACGGCCGATAACCTTGTTTTGAGTTTTGCTAGAAGATTCGGTTGATAGGTACGGTAGAAAGAGTTTAGGCGAGTTAGGGTTGGCCATTGTTGGATAAATTACCGGCCAACATGGTGCCGTCGATGATTTATTTTCACTCATTTATTCTTTAATGAAATTATTACCTTAATAATGGAATCGGTGGGAGGAGGAAAGGTATTAGAAGTCGAGGCGAACCTGGATCCTGGCAAACCTCATCGGTATGAGTTGTGGATTTTTGTTTTTGAGGATGGGAAATTGGTTAGCGGTGAGTAAGGAATTTCTTGGCGGAGGTAATCGATAGCCCGCATTTATAATTAGAAAAGTTAAATAGTTGTCGTAAAATTTATGTACGGAACATGATTTCAGGTTTTCTTTTTATTTTCTCATGTTGGTTGCTTAGTGAGTTTTTATTCACCCGTATTTGACACACAAAACGGATATTTCGGGTGTAAATTTTAAGGTTTTAAGGATTATCCATCCGGGTTGTGGGCGTCTGTAGTTCTGGAAAAACGGTTCCAAGATTTGAAATTTTCGAACCTGTTACGATTAGTGTTTCCGTTATCTTGTTCAGACGATATGAACATTGCTAAGAAGAACAGTTTTGATTTGTTTTAATAATCGATTTCTTTCTTAAGCAAATTTTGATCGTAGCTAACATCTATTTCACTATTCATGATACTATGAATGGGTCATCAAATCTTTTGTTCTCTAACCCTAACCCAAAATTTCTTTGTGTGTGTGCGTGCGCCAGTCTTCATTTCACAGTTCTCCAAATTGGCTTAGGTCTTTAATTTCTGTTCTCTTTAAATTTTATTCTTAGATCTCTTTTAGTGAAATAGTTGTAACAGATTATTCCTCAACTTTGGTCTTAGTTGTAGGATCTGGGCGGGACGACCATGATCGCAGACAAGTAACAAGAATAAATCCATTATTTATGAATCCGTTCTATTTTTTTTAACGAACGGGTTTTGCGTAACGCATCAGAATATTATTTGAGCTTACTTCCGGTTAGCATCCCATCAGTCGGAAGTGGGGAGAGAGGTGGAAATCATCACACGAACAGATGGTTTAACGGTGTTGCGATGACCTGAACATATTATTATTAATATTAATACAATTCATCACGACAGGCTGAACGCTTGGTGTTTTTAAATAATAATTAACAAAGTAGGCCTACCTAAATGGATTGTTGTTAGGTTTTTGTTTTGCTTTTTCGGGGTCATGGCGTCCTTGGGTCATGTGCGATGCGTGAGCCAGGCAATCGACTCAACAAGGCGAAACTATCTAGTAGATACGAACGGATACACGTTCACGGGAAAAAAGGAAGACTCGTCGTCATCACCCCTATAGTGAACATCAATTTGGTGTCACGTGGGACTCCAATCAAAGGCTATAGATAACGGAATATCGAACGTTTTTTTTTTCGGTTTCCGTAGTTTTTTTTGTGCGAAAAGTCAACGACCCGTTCGGCTTTTACCATATATTTCCCTGGCTTGCGCACATAAGTATGTAAAAAACTTTCTTCCTGTTTATTTTATTGTCCTCGCGTCCTGTTTTGATTTTTTTTCTAGTAACCCATCATTATGGAAGCGAGGATCCGTTACAAAATCCGTAAGCTTCGTTTCCCATGTTTTGCCAAGAGGTCTTGGTGTCGGTTTTTGTGTGTTTTTGTTTTTTCGTCTCGTTTCTTTTGATCTTGTGCTAGAGGAATAAGAAGGTTGATAGTAGACATCTTGAAGAATCCTAACGCTATTCCAATTTTTCTCTCATTTTGAAATTTCTATAAATGGAAGCGGGATTCGGGATTTTAATAAGACGACAGATTTGGGATACTTCTGTGTGCGGTCCCTTGTTGGAACGTAACGTTACATAAGTTCGTTTGGAAAAATTTGGCCCCAAGGTGTAACGAATTTTTATGTAATCGCTGTCCATTACCCTGTGCCTGGACTGGTTAATGGGAATTTTTTTCGAACCTGTTTTTGTGTAGTGATGATTAATTGGGGGTGAAGGTACTTTTTTCTTTCTTCATAACGCTTAAGAGGACGTGAGACTTACAACTTTTTTGACTAAGAGCTCAATAATGTAGAAGGGGATGAACGACAGGAAAGGAATTAAGGTCTCTAGGTTAATGCTTAACGAGTCCAATGACCTTTAACAAGTGCTGGTAACCTTTCGAGAAATGTTATTTTAGTATTGCTCGGAAAGGTTGACTGACGTTAATGATTTTCTTAAATTCCAGACTGGAGGAAGGGGTTAAGCGAGCAAAATGGGGTTGCACAAAATTTCAAAGGCTGTGATACAGCTAAATCATACAGTTTTTGGAATCGCACCTCTTTTTTTTAGGATGTAGTAAGAAAGCTGCTGTAGCGATTCTGTCACTTACAATAAATCAGTCGGTAATAAGTTTGCTCTGTTTGTTCCAACTTGCCTCTAATATACAAAGCAGCAGATAAAAGTGGATGGTGGATGACTTTGCTTTGCTTTGTGGTTATCGGTGGTGGCGGCAACGGTACAGAGCGTCCTGGGGAGATATCTCCCAAGTTCAACGTCAAAATGTTTTGAAAGAAAAGAAGCCGTCATGTCAAGGGTTAGGAACAACAAACAAGGTTTCGGTGAGGGAAATTAAAAAGAAAGAAAGAAAGAGAACAATTGAGAGATTTGGGTCCGTAACGAGGAGTAGGTCAAAAAAACAATTCTTTCTAGGCTCGGCTAATGGCCGAACCGTAACCGAAAAGCCGACCTTTAACTTCAAATTAGGTACCGATCTTCACAATTCAGATCATTTTCCCTTCTTGTTGAGACGCCCTTCTTTATTTTTCGAAAAGAAATCATTTGGCGAACGATTTTTCAGGTATTTATTAAGAACCGTAAAAGGCCATCGGGTCACACACATTTCTGCAAGCTCGACTGGAAATTATTTTCCATTGACTTTGATGGTTGGTGATTTGAAGAAGCCGGGCGGAGGAGGAACCCGTCTTGCCAATGGAAGTTGTCTATTGCTATCGATCTCCGGGAAATGAAAGTCAATTGTAGTGACACTATCGAAGGAAGCTGTATGGGGAAGGTTGTGCCGTCGTGTGTGTGTACTTATACCGACTTGGGTGGTTCCTGGGTCAAAGTTTAACTTTCCCGTTTTAGTAACAAATGTCAACCGATCGTAAAGTAGACGAAAGATGAGAAGGCAGGATTTGTTTGGAAGAAGAAAAGAATGATAACGCGGGCGTATAAATCGTCAGACAACCTAAACGGAGGAAGTGGAGTCTTCACCAGTTTAAATTACGCCATCAGCTGACGGGAAACTTTTTTCTCAAGTCTTTTATTAATTTCTAATTTGGTAATAAACACGCTACGCCCGCGTTGTCTTCACCCAGAACTCATTCTCTCCTATTATTCAAGCTCGATGATAATAATAATAATAGTTTGAAGAGGAGCGAAAATGGAGGATTGAATATTAAGAAAAAATATATTTGAACCATTTTGCATTGAGTGGGATTCCTCCTCTCTACCCTCTCATCCCAGTAAGGAAGCCTGTATTGGGAAGTACAAGGGAAAGAAAAGTCATTAAAATAAGGCTTTATCAAAGGAAAAATGGCGGCAGCGGGGGCGGATATTGTTTTTTTTGGAATGTTTAAGTGGAGTTTAAAAAAGAAAAATTTTTTTATTGGTTTCCCCGACTGGGAGTAAACTCTATTGAACCGAAATTGATAAGAAGGAAACTGTTTATCGTCAGCGTTGAATTGTTACGAAATAGCGATCCAATTTTGGAAGCCGTTGGAGTTCGTTGACACCAACTTTCGAGGAACTTTTTTTTTTTAAGGCGGTGGAATTAGCTTGATTGCGGCCGTTTTGACTGTTGATGACCGACTCTCTCTGTCACAAAAGCTTAGTGTCTTTAATATTTTGATGTAATTCTTGGTGAGTCAAGTTTGTTCTTTGTGGTTTTGGTTTTGGTTTTGTTTAGTTAAGGGGGTGGAAATGGGAGTTGACCTGGCAGGAAGGTAAGTTTGAGATAATTTAGGTCAGATAGACCTTGGGTGTGGGTGACTAGGTGTTAGGGATGTAGGTGTATTGGTATATAAGAGGGCGAGAAGAGATGTTGACAAGTTATTTGATTGATTAGTGTCGGGACAAGGATATGGAATCTCATTATTGCTCTGGAACTGTTAGGAAATTCGCTTAAGATGGCATACGAAGGATTGAGGAGTTGCGAAATCAATTTCGTAAAAGTCTGATGCCAGACACGCGTCATGTGAAATTGCTCCGAAAGAAAGTCATCGATGAGTATAAGACTGAAACCTCCTCCAAACCACTCAAGCTTTTTATTATATTTCGAAACGGTTGTATAGAAAATCATAAACGTGTACTGTCAAACTGTACGAGTTTTTGGAGAGATCCTTCTCAAAAGGCGAACGAGTTCAGTTCAAAATTTTGCAAAACCCTAAGCGACTGGCTCACCTCCGGCCAAGAAAACTCGGTCCAGAGTTGAATCAGGCCTCAGGCGCCACGCAGACTTCCTTTATCGTTCCGGTTTTCAGGAAAGAGGAATAAAAATTAAAACAAGATAAAGAAGAAAAACAAGAAACGCTGATAAGAGGAGTGTAGGAGAGGAGGTGGAGGAGAACGGGTCAACCTGTCCTCGGTCATGTGAAAACAATGATCAAGGAAGGAAATCCTTTTCGTAAGTTGTTCTTGGAATGAAGAAAGGCCACCGAGCCGCCGAATTTCTTTTTTTATCTTTTTACAACATGGCTCGAATAACCTGGCTAACCTGGGTGGATTCCACGTGTTGCGTAACCATTTTTCTTACCTTCGGTCAATATTACATAGACTTACGTCGGACAACAACAACCAAAATGTGAAATTATCGGTCATATTTTATTTGTTACGATTTCTAAAAGTCATTATTCATAATTATCGAAGTGTTGGTCTTCGGGAAAACAGGTTGGCCAACCCAAAGAACTGAAGTCTTCTTTTCATTTCATCCCTTCAAATGTTTTGTTCTCGTCTTTTCTTTCTTTCCGACGTGATGTGTATGTATTGTTGCTGTCTTGTAAGAACTTTAATAGCCAGATGGGAGTGGTGTCTTAGTGGACATGTTCAACCTGTTGTTACGTTACCGGCTAGACTCCTTTGATTAGGGGAAAGCTCTTAACACCGGAAGATGGAGAAATTACGGACAATAAAATGAAAAACAAATGAAGAATACAGAAAACCTCATCTTTACCTGTACTGTATGGTTAAGTTCTGGAAGACATTTTTTTGTGGGTTATTAAACTTGATGTAGGATTTTGATTTAAGAATCATTGTAGTCTCGAGTTGGAGGCATTGAGCCAGTCAATCATTTCGTATATAGTGTTCAGGCTGTCAAGGTTTTGCTAATTCAGCGACCTCCTTCCATCTATAGCGTGTGAACAAGAACTCAGCGATGAGTTGATAAGCAGTCTTATCGTTCAAAATCCCTGTAGACCTGTGACTTTAAGTGTTCATCTCGTCTTTTGTATCCTTTCATTTGTGTTATTAGTTTTGAGATCTTTGTAGCTGGCTGTAGTTGGTGTTAGTGTAGTTCTCTGTAGTGTTTGAGAGTTCGGTCTTGACTTGGGGCAAAACCATATCATAAATATCTCTCAGAGAGGATTCGTTTCAAACAGAATGCATATTATCATAGGGCTAATTTCATAAGTATTGCACAATTTTATGGTAGCAGGGACACATTCAAGTTCTGAAGTTACTTACAGCTGTCAGTGTAGATAAAATGTCTAGGCGGGGTACGGTTACATTCTATTCCCCAAAAAATTTGACTTGAGTGACTAGTAGATGATAGAATAACATTACTAACAGTTACGGTTTCGTTTTTGTCATTGGGTGTACTGGAAGATCGTAAAGTTTGAGAAAAGTATGGAGAATAATCTCTACATCGTTCCAAATAATTAACTAACCGGCGTAATAGTCCCGAAGTTAGGACTACCAATAATTTATGAACTAGATGGACGTAGATGATAATCTTTCTTTTTCTCTTTAAGTAATAATACTTTTCAATCGTTTTGTCGTATTCACAGCGACGTCGTAAGAAAGAAAGTGATTAATTTACGAGATAAAAAGTTGGTTGGATCCGTCAAAAATTTGATTTGAATGCTTCCGGAAGCGATCCAGGTTGTTAAGGTTTTGGATTCGAGGAAAGTAATCGGAAATTAATTTTGTAACGGGTTTAAAAGTGTTTGGCGGTGTTAGGCTGGAGAATAGTCTCTGAACAAGGTTTGTGTTGGGTGAAGATGAGTTCTCCATCACTCCCTCCTCCTCCTCTTCCAGCGTCAAATGAAATGGGTAGTTGACTAGACATACATGGACACTTGAAAGTTTTTGTTGTCATCTGTCGGTTCGCTTTTGTCTTTTGTATCGTTTGCTCAAGGAGGTTGAACTTCATAATTTTTTTTGGCGCGGTGCGGTCACCCTTTCACTTTACTCGAAAGGTGAAAGTATTTAAAATTTTTATTTGCAGTGAATCACTGTGACGATTGTGTTTGACGAACATAACTCGAGAATCGTTGACCGACATTTTGTTTCATAACGTTCACTAATTTTTTTACTTCCCTTATTGTGGCTCCCGTCGTGAAAATGAAAAGTTTCTCGTTTAACTTATCTTTCTTTCCTTGTTCTTGGTCAACACTAGATGAGTACTAGAACGTTGGCGTTTAGAAAAGTCGGAAAATATTTACGACGCGTGCGGATTTTTGACTAGTTTATTGAACCTCATCGTCGGAGGAAACGAGAACACTAACATCATAGCAGAGATGACGCACACAATGGTGAGGATCCTAAAACCGGTTTGAGCGCATTGGGCACGTGGTCGACTTGTTTTCTTCCCCTGACCCTCTTCTGGTGGGCTGTACTTGTCTTGGACGAAGCTTCTAACTGATTTCGGACACAAGTTGTCACTCCCTGAATGTTGTCGTATAAGCTTTGTTTGGGCTTTTTGTATGCTGTCGGTTTTGGAGATGAAAACCAGAATTTGTGTTGTATTGAGGAAGGGAGAGATGGCTGGAGCTCAAGATTTTTTCGTTCGACTTTCTTCTGTGTAAGTGAGTTGGAAACAGTGGTCACACACCTTATTAGGAATAAACCCACGTGGAAACTATCATGACCATACCACACGTGCGCCAATTTTTTTGGTGTTCACCTCCACCGCAAGCACGCATTCGTTGATTGACATCAAACCAAAAAAAGAAAAATCCTGAAACTTTCGCCTTCGGATGGTATTACGCCCAACCTTCCTCACTCGAAAGAAATGGCAGCGAAATCTCTTCCTTCTTTCCTCCCCCTCACGCCATTATAATCGCTACCATCTGACCACGGGTACGCGGGCGTTAGGAAAATGGAAAGAAAAAAAGCGTTACGTGGGAGAGGAGAGATGCCGGAACGGAAAGTCAACAATCATTAGCTCATTTCTCTTGTTGAAGGAGGAGGAAACAAAGAGGAGCGAAACAAAAGGGATTTTTCGGGGAGAAGACGAGAGGCCCCCGAAAAAAACGCGCGCGTACCCTTGCACTTTCACTCGAACTTTATAAATTATTCTTTCCATGTTTGGTTATAATAAATTCACGAGAGTGTGTCCTCACCCATTGCCAAGTTCCTACCTCCTCCTCCCTCTCACTCAAAGGGGAATTAATATGTAAATAAATCAGCGTTCCTCGGGGCCTTTTTTGGGAGGGGGCCCTTACACGAGTTTCCGTTTCAAAACGAGTTATTCAGGACTCTTTCGAATGTCTCACTCAAATCAGGGCTTTATATGGCGTTTTTGATATTTCTGTTCTTGATTAGGAGCGATTTCGTCGCGAGGAACACTCACGTTTGTAATGGGCTTATTACAATCCGCATAAAAAAAGTCATAGAACGATCACAAAGTTACACTAATTTCACTGGCAAGTATTTGATTTTTCTATGACTTTTTTTTACGCGGATTGTTATAAACCAAAAAGTGTTCTTCATAGTGGATAACGGCAGCGATTTTGTTCTTGATTCTACCCTCCCGACAGCGTTATTTTGTTTATGATCCGTTTCCATGGCAACTATGTTGGTTTTTCATGTTTTTGATTGATTTTTTCCTGAAGGACGGCACCATAAACCCCTCAATTTTGTGTTTTTCTTTTCTCTTAAACAAATGTTTCTAACGGTTACGGATTACGTCAATCGTTGGTTCGGGGAAAAGTTTGTTTACGTGTCTGGTTTACGTCTTTGTAGAAATTTTTCTCGAACTTGTACGCCTCACGCTTGCGGGGTTTTGTCTAATCGAAGGACTTCTTAGTGTTAAAACAAAGCAGGTACTCTAAGGGCAGTCATCTGGTGTTAATCGGTTGTCGTTTCTATAAAGGGAAACCTGAGTTGGTTTATTTTCGGAGGTGAGGAGTGTGGAGTCGGGGGTCTTGATCATTTATCAACGACACTTTAATTGGGCCCACGGTGTTTTCAGAAGTAAATTCTTACATCCGGTATACTGAGAGAGAGAGAGACCTCGAAGAACGGGATTTCCGTCACTCGATCGCGCACTTCCTCAACGGTTTTCAAAGTCGAGGTCAAGCCGGGGAGTAATTTGTCAAGGGGGCTAATTAATAGTGAGGCAGAGGGTGTGGCCCCCATCGGTGGATTTGATAAAAGTCTTTTTGGTACGACCCGCGTCGCTCTCTTTTGTTCTCTTGGATGGGTAGCTTGTACCTTAATTGCTGCGTGACTTTCTTCTTGAGGGTTACTCCCCACGTTGTTGGGAGGAGTTCGTTTGACGAACGTAATAATTAAAAGAGACAGAAGAAGAACCGTTTGTCGGATGGGGAGAAGGGGGTGGAAAATATGGAAATTGTCCGTTTCGAAGAGAAATTTTAATAACCCATATATCGAGGTTGTTTTGTATGCGAGACACGTATGAAACGGCTGCGGTGTGAGGTCGTGAAGGATTGTTTGTCTCTGTTACAGAAGAGGAGGAGAGGGAGGAAATGGAGTCTTGGAAATGTTTTACAAATGTCTACTCTCGGAAGAACGCGGGCATACCTTCCAGAATCATTATAGTCTCACGGAACACGTGTCGATGTCGTGTGTGACTGTTGTTGTTGTTGTTGTTACCTCTCAAATCTTCCCATCCAGTTGATGTTCCCTCGATTTTCGACTCTTTCACTAGGTAACAGTTATTGTCAACCGGATGCTTATAATTTTTTAAAATGATTTCGCAACTCTTCTCCCGAAAAATGGGTCGAGAAGACATTTTTTTTGTTTTGTCTTGTTTCTTTGTCTCCTCGATCGTCGTCAGTCACGGAATCTGGGGGGATGAGAGAGGAGGACAAAAAGAAAATTGACGCAATTAAGTGATTTGAAGTGACTTTTTCTTATTATCTCGGTTTTGAAGTCTTCATTCGGGTGTGGAGAGGAAGGGATTGGAAAACGGAAGTGGGTTGTATGGATTTTTAGAAAAATTTGGCGCGATTTGGGCTAATTTCAAAACTTTCGTTTTTGGGGGGGTGGGAAGAATTTTTTTTGAACAAGTTTTATTAATTATGAGAACTCAGTATTGTTGTTCGAAGGTGGATAGTGGGGGCCCACAGGAGTTCTAAATAATTAAACTCTTAGGATACGTGCTGGTAGTGTTGTAATTTCGGGTAATTAATCTTTTGAGAAAATCTTTCACCGCCAAAGACGTTTGATTTCTCTGATAATTGCCAACAGCAGGTGGTGGGAAGGGCTGCGATGGCGGGAGGGGGGCATTAAAGCTCATTTATAATGATTTTTGAAATACTAAACGTTTTTCATATTTCTCTTTTCGATAGCTTTCAAAGAAATTTGTAAATATTTAGTGATCGAAACGTTTCATCTGCTTTGAAACATCGGGATGGGGGTGAAAGATGAAGAAAATGAAAAGATAGATCTCTAAGAGGACAATTGTTTATCGAAATGTAAAATTTCTAGTTGCTGCTTATTAAAAATGCTGTTGAAAAGCTCTGTTCAAAGTAAGGAGGAAAAGAAAGCTTTCAAGGTGAGATTAACATGCAATAAACTTGGCCTCGAGCTTTCACGAAAGGTTTTTGCATTTTTTAAATCCTGTTGGCGATTTCTCTCTCTTAAACGTCTTTCTTCTGGTTTGGGGGATTTCTGATATCTCTCGATAGATCGAAAATCATTTTAAAAATCGTAAAAGAGCATTCATTACCGGTTTTAAATGAGTTTTTCTCGCTTAACAACCAATTTAATGATTTTGGTTTTTGTTATCAAATTTGGGAAAAGTCAAAAAGTACGTCAGAGTCGTGGGGATAATTTTTTTTTTCGGGGCTCTCATTCTGTTTTTCTTCCTTTGTCGCACTGTTTTTTGTGCTGCGCCCGCCTTTGCTCCCATTATTTTGATGTTATCTTACTTATTCGGTCGTTTCTAATTTTGGTTGCCGTTACGGTTAACTGTTTTCCACGAAGGGCAAGACTCGATGACAAATGTAATTGTTTGGGAATTTTTTTTCCCCGCGTTGTTTTTGTTTGACGTGGGCCACGTGAAGACATTTTTCGTCTAAATTACAACGGTCTCTCCTTTTTCTTGACAGAATTATTTCCTCTGATTTTTGTTTTTATGATTGGAGAACTTAAAACCCAGCGATAAAATTTTAAATGTGGGTCGTTGAGGGGCTGTTTTGGTGAATTTGGTGCAAGATTTTGTTTTGGTCTGTCGGTTTTTTTATAATTAAGAGCTTCCCAACAGGTATTGTGGTTAGTATATTGAAGACTGCAGTGACGAAAGTTTTTCGTTGTGCGTCATCCCGGAGTCAGCGTGGGCTGTCGTGACGTATTAAAGGAGAAGAGTCGTGTTTCGTGAAAGGCTTTTTTTGATGACGTCATATTTTATCGTCAGTCTCGGTGGATTAATTTTGATGAGGTTTCTTCACGACGGGCGCCTCGAAGTGAGTGGGCATTGTCTTTTTTGCCGACGCCGGCCACATTTGCTTTTGTTAGACTTGAGCGGTTGTGCGTCGCCATTTTCTTTTGTTTTTTTATTTATTTTTTTACGGGAACTGGATTCGGTAGTTTGCGGTTTCCTTGCTGTTATTCAGAAGGTGAGTTCAATAGTGATGGTATCTAGCTTTGGATGCGTGTGAGAGATAGCAAGAAATCAGTTGTTAGACAACAAGACAGAATAAAACCTGGTTTGCGGTAAACTGATTCAGTCACGTGACCAACAACTCTGTCGGTTGAGAGTGATACGAACGATGATAAAGTTTTCATGAAGATTTTGTGAGACCACCCGCTCCTAATGTCCAAACAAACTCATTGCCGCATTATCCTTCTAATTAGAGGTTCTACTCATTATTAATTGATGTTTATTAATTAATCTACTTTACAGAGTAAATGAATTTCGATTTTTGGTAATTAATCAAATGACGTGCGATTACCTTCCGGTTGGTGTCTCACAGCGTGAAGACTTCAACACTTCAGCAAAATTTTTGATAAGTCACGTTTTTCCGTCCACCCGTTCGAAACCAGAACCTAATTTTTGTTTTGTTTTTGTTTCAGGTATGAATCGTCTAATTTCTCATGTTTCTTGGTTAATGTTATCTCCTGTTTAAGGTAAATTCTTTTGTTTATTTTAATGACTCGGATGAAATGAAAAAAAAATTTTTTTTGACACAGAACCTAAGTTTGGCTTTGTTTTTTCTTCTGGTGCGTCATCATCCACGTGTTTTCTTTTTGTTCGGAATACCTCGCACGTGGTTTTGTTTTGTGTTTTTTTTCCTAATTTACACCTAAACGTCTGATTTCTTTTGATTTTTATTTTAGCAAATTTGTAACTGTCATCCCCGGTTTCTTCCTTAATGACATAAAATTTATTCCCGAGTGAGTGAATCCTGGACAGACTGGAGGGAAGGAGAGGATTTACTTTCTCTTCTTTCAAATTTTTTTTTGGTCGGTGTGGGAAGTCGGGTCATGCATTAAACGCATTTGTCTTCGGATTGGTAAATCGGTCTGTGTGTCATCACCGCGGAAGAAGAAAGATTTCATCATCGGTTGTAGCAGCAGGAGAGAAGAAAGAGGAGGAGGAGTAGGAAGGGACAGTAGTGTGGGATTGTCTTGAAGCGGAGCTGAGTTTTTCCTTTGTTTCTCTATGTCGGTGGAAGGTGTTTTTGAGTCTGGGTGCTAATTAATGTTGATGGTTATCTATTTAAATTTTTTTTTAATATTTCGTTTTAATAAGTCGGTAAATAATTATCTATCCAATTTAATAAATTAAGTTGAAGACTGGGTTTTAATGGAGCCGTCAAAGTCGTGGCAGGTTTGTTTTGTTTTGACTTGTGTCGCTTTGAAATCAACTTTCAACCGGGTTTGTTAATTGTTAGCTTTCCTTTTGTGTTTTAGGGGCTTGGTTTTAGTTTTAGTTTTCGATTTGTGTCTCTTATACTCTTGCCATTTCAGTCGCTTTCAGTCATTAATGTGATTAATTTATTGTTTTATTATCGGTTTAACAAGTATTGGTTGCGGCGACCGAATTTTTCTGCGTGACAATGTCTTGTTGCTAGGATTGGCTGTTTCTAACAGCAGTTCATTTTCAAGTGGGATCGACATTACATGGGTATTATGACTATATATTATCATACACAGTGGTACCTTGAGATAGGAAGGTCCTAACATACGAATTTGGGATGTGCGATGATTGCATAGGTGACCTCCAAATAGCAAAACGTTCGCTCAGCTTCCCTCCTGCTGCTTTGAGATACGATTTCTTTGACATAAGACGATGATCACAGAACGAATCACTACCGCAAGCTACCACTGTATAGTGTTAGAGCACTTAAAAGTAAGCTAAGAAAAAAACAAACTCAACGAAGTCAAGCCAAAAAAGTATCAAATTCGCAAAAGGAGCCATGAACTACTCAGCTAAGTGAACTTAGATAGACTCGTGAGGAAAATCTGTAAATAGTTCCTTCACGAGGAATATCAGACAGAATTTTGTGTCACAAAAGGTGACAAAGAAGTGAGAGAAAGAAGAATGACGTATCAAAATGTAAAAATACGTGACACTGTGAGAAAGAAAATAGGAAATTCGAGGCTTGATGAAAAGTGAAGTAGTGAAAAGAGACAGTAGCTTGGTGAGAAGATGAAGAAATACTCGGTAAGGAAATAAGCGGAAGCAATTACAATCAGAAGAAAAGTGGGAGATAGTGAAAGAATAAATTTACGAGAGGAAGGAATGAGGGATGGTGACTAACTCACATCATTTGTTTAATTTTATGGAATAAAATGTCGGGTGGAAAGCTGACTGAGAATGTAACAAACGTCACGATTATGAATATTTAATAACAAATATTGTGTCTCATGTGTGTGTTTGTTGTACACGTCTGTTTAGTAGAGTGTGTTTATCGGTACCATGAAATTCGATTTCCAGATTTTTCTTTGTTATCAAGCTTCTGAGTCGTCGACCTTCGTTTCAGTGCTTTCGCTTGGCAAAAACACTTTTTTTTGTAATGGGGCCAAAAAACCGGTAGTTTTTAAACATTTTTAAATCGGTGAAAGGGTTAATTAAAAACAAAGTTAAAAGGAGACAAAAACCGCTAATGGACATAAAAAAAATTAAATGGCGGAGATCGTTTTGAGTGAAATGTTACACAACACAGTCGCCTTCGCGATGTGTGGTAATTGGTAGAAGGATCTAATGGTTGGCGAGAAGGAAGAGGTTGAAGATAAGCGGGCGGGGCTGGGGTAGGAGGAGAGAAGAAAGTGAAAATAAAAGTTTCGGTTTGAATTATAATTTAATGTCACTTACCATCGGTTTGCTGACAGTTTAAAGTTAAAACCACACAGCAAGAAATTGGGTTTTGTCCTCAAGTTCTCGGTCTCTCCTGTATTTGAGATAGTGTGAAAGTTTTGTGTTGAGTGGTAGATTTGGCCGGCAGCATCCCTGGAAGTCACAATGAATGGCTGAATGTGAGTAGTAGGTAGAATCGATTCGAATGAATTTATCAGATTCTTGTTGATACCATAACCTCGATAGACATAAGGCTCGTCTATTTATAGATTCAACCATCCGGCTAATTACAAGTCCCAAAAACATACTTCCAGTGATATGATACGTTAGAGAAAATTTTTAAAATGTGAGTAGATGGGAAGGTTCGACGTCATAGGTCTAAACACCATCACCTCGTGAACCTTAAAACTATTGGCGATGACAAAACTTTTACAAAAGTCATCGTTGATAGGCTGAAAGGAACAAGGTATAATAAAGCTGAGGATCATTTACAAAATGACTTTACGCTTTAACGACAAAATAATAGGTCCTCAGCTGAAAAATGTGGCGACGTCAGAGACCGCAAAGGTGAAAGACAAGTACCCGAAAAATTTAAAAGGTCAAATTAAGGGAAATCAAAAGAATTAAAAAAAGAAAGTTTGTGTTTTGTTTGCCAATTTTCCAATATTATTTGGTATAAATCAGATTTTTAACGGTGGGGAAAGAATAAAAGTGAGAACCAAAATGTTCGCCCCGATTTAGGTTGCCAAGTAACGGATTTCAGGCCGTGTAAAATGGGGAACCTGTATTTTGTTTGGAAAAAATGGTTTCCCTCCCGGAGAAATTTTTCTGGCGGCTCGAATTTGATGTAATTAGCTGCTGGTATAAGTTGTTAACATGATCAATCGCCTGATGCCATAGTGTCGTATTTGATATTCGTCGCCCAGGTATCCAATACTTAATTGCTTATTTATTTATTTTTATTAATTAGGATTACCGAGCCTGTCGGCGGATTTTCCCTTCATGTCAGATTTCAGGATGTCCCGAAGGTTTTCGACTTTAATTTGGATTCTTCTTTTAATTAGGTGTTGTAATCTGCAACCCCTCCGGTCATTTATATTTAGATTATAATTTGAAGTTAAATTTGTAAGCGTGTAATTAGAGAATTATTTATGTAATTAAAACTAAAATTTAGGTTTTGGTTTGTCTTGGAATGTTAAACAGCTCAATTTGATGAAGGTAAAGAGGCCGCGGCTGCTTGTCGCTGTTTCCTCTCTTAATGTCGTTCCTGTTTCATCTTCTTAAAAGCATCTCTCTGTACTTCAGTCCCGCACTTACAAGACTTATTATCAGGGGGTTGTTTTATGATATTAATCTTTTATACAAGTGGCTTCTGGTGTACTTGTCAAAATGGATACCATTTGTGGTTTTTTAAATATTTTGAGTTTTGGATGTGTTATATTGTGAGAGTCCTTTGCTCTGATGACGTATAGATCAGTGGTGCACAAACTTTTTCGGACTCCGACCGCTTCAGTTGAAAGAAAAATTTTGGCGGCCCCTTGAGGTAGATGTTCACTAATACGATATATAGTTCGTGCAGTTCTATCATTATATCGAATAAAAATATCATCAAATTTGACACATATTGTTTTATTTATAATTTTAAGGAAATACTTATTACACAACATAAAAATCAGTAGAACTGCCTCGTAATGACATGTAGAAGGCTGCAAGTTTATACTTAACTCATTCATGTTCCGCGATAAATTCGAAATTTGGAAAAATTTGGCGACCCCCAATAATTTTCTGGCGACACTTAGTTTGCCCACCTCTGGTATAGATGAACCTAACATCACGAAACTGAAGCTTCTGTTGCTTTTTGGTGTTTTTTTATTATGACGTAGGTGTGACACACATTAGATTCATTAGGTCCTCATTTTGGGCACTATAAGATGGAACTTCGGGGTCGGTTAGGAAAGGTTTAGGCTCGAATAACCTTCAATACCCCTGAGAGTTACTGAAATAACCTTTATTATGAAATTTTAATATATTATTAAGTTAATAACATTAATTAAGAATCGTTTTGACTATATTTTGAGTTTTATGTGCACTTTAGACCCAATTCTGAGGAAAATTTAAGTAAGAACCAGCGCGACGATCATAAAAACCCAAAATAATGCTTTTGGTCAGATTCATTTCCGGTTATTTGAGTAATAGACATACGGACTCAAGACTGAATTGAAATTTGAAAGAAGTGGAACCTTTTTTTACTATCAACTTCCAAAACAAACCTTAGAGCCCTTTGAATATGTCACGTCACCAGACATGCGTTATAGCTAGTTACTACAAAGTAATTAACATAAATACAAATTTATTATTTATATTAATTATTTCCGGTCTCAATCATTAACCTAATTAAGTAAATAAATGGGTTATTGAAATAAACAAAATGGCGGGTTGGTAGAAAAAAAGTATTTGGATCTTTAAGGATCTTCGGAGGACTGTAAAAGGGAGAAAATCTCTGGTTCACGTTTTGTGTTGTTCCCTTTGAGCCTTTAGTCGGTGTCTTCGATTGTTATCGCGTCGCAAGCATTTTTGAGTTTTTACGATCTTCTGAGAAACCATCGTGACTCCTGTGATATAGTCGTTGTTATAATACTCATCCACTAACAACAAAACCCTCTCGTACGGCTAATCAGATATTTCGAACTGTTTTTAGTTGTTTATGAGTTCGTCGGCGATGGTGACCCTAACCAAGTTTCTATCTCTGGTTGGCCATCGTTTGGTACTCGATCTTTGAAACGTTCCTGAGATCCTTTGGTCTGTCTACCGCAATCCGATGAATTTCCTCGGTTGTGTTTTGGGCTTCGAAGACGGTTATAACTGCACTTAATCGAGATGTAATGATGACCAACCTTTCTTTTGCGGTGTCCCACCTTTTTTTTATTATTTATGTATCTTCGAGTTGCACAACCTGAGAGTAGGTATTATTTCACACGTTTTCCGCGGATTTAATTTTCGAAAGGATGTCTCTGGCGAAAGAGAAATGTTTTTATGGTTTTTCAGGTACGTTCTCTTTGGCAGGTTTAATCGGCATAGCCACGTGTAGAATGGTTTGTTTCTCAAAACTAGGTGACTGAATCGTTTATAGTCGCTTCCTACTTCTATTTTCTGTCCAGTTGCCTGTCATTCTTGTTTGTGTAATGCCTGTCTTAACATGCATCTCCCTTTCCCTATCATTATTCTGTTAGTATCGTGTTTCTATTCATCCTGGACATTCATTCCGCCCATTGGTTGATTAATGTTGGTCCACTTCCGGCAGTTGGTGGGTGCAGCGCATCTTCTGAAAAAGTTGTTATTAATGGACGTGCGGTAGCGATTTAAGTGTCTAGGATTTTAACAAAGCCATCAGTTCGGGCTATGCATAAAACGACTTAGACCGCTCTACTTACTCCTAATAAAAGATTATGTTACTCAGGCAGGAGGAAGACTAAAAGCATGGCGCTTAAGTCGGAGACCTAAACTCCGGGGTACCCATCCCCTCCCTCCTTCTCCTATCTTTCACAACCGGACAAAGAAGAATTGTTCTTCATTTGTAAAACACGTCATTATATTCGCTAAGTTGAAAATAAAGGAAAAGGCCGAGGCCATTATGTGTGTTCAAAGGAACGGCAGGGAAGCACCCATCGTCATCGTCGTCAAACAAATCGGCTTGAGAATCAAAAGTTTTCCATGTCAACACGAATTATTTAGGCGGTTTCAGAATTTTAATTGTTTGAATTCGGAAAGGTGTTGATGGGAAATTTGTCGCCATTTTTCATTTTTGGGGTCGGTCGTCGAAGAACGCGGAAACGGCGGGTCGGGTTCGAAGTCGAACGCTTTCAAATAATTATTTGATGATGTATGAAATTAAGTTGTGCGCACGGATCGTGACCGCGTGCAGGTTTTATGGTAGTGATAAATGGCAAAACAAATTTTTTTTTAATAATATAAAAAAATACATAAATAATAGAGCTCGAAATGATGAATAGTTATTAATGTGAAGATGATGCGGTCAAAAAGCAAAGATTTCGACTTCCTTGTATTGACTGTATATATCTGTATATAATATACATGTGTGCGAGTTAATTGAATTTACTCTGCATGCGTAACATATAGGTTATGCCGCACAAGGCTCATAATATTTATCCTTGTTATTCAGACCGTGATTTGACACGAAGAAAGGAGGCCCGGGGTCCTCTTTTAGTGGAAAATTGTCTGTTTTGGGTATTTCATTGACTATCTCACTTCCTGCCGATTTTTTTCTGTTTTAGGGAGGTTTACTTCTCGTTTTGATGTAACAGTTACAGAATTTTTGCATCATGACGGTGAGGAGCCGGTGGGAGGACAAATTTCGATGATTTCTTGAAAATTAGTATTTTGAGCGTTGGAGGAGTTTCGAAATAATTTTGACTGTTTGGATTTTTTTTTGTGTAACGAACATTGTTTCGGATGGTTGGTGACATAATACCATGTTTGTATTGAGGTACAAAATTTTGGAATGAAGGAAACGTCATCCGTCGGCGTGGGGTAACGGATTTCGGTGGGATTACGTAAGCGAGGAGATGTTTTGTGAAAGAGTCCGGCGAAAAAGAAGTGTGTCACCGGGAGGGCATCCGTTTCGAACCAGCAGGAAATGAACGGTAGAGTGAGATTTTAAGCATCTGGCATTATGGTTGGTTGCTACGGTTTACGATTCGACAATGAAATACAATAAAATTCTAGTTGCATAAATTTAAACGAGAACAATTAGTTGGGAGGTACTGGGAGGTGCAGGGTTAAGTGTATGTGGATCTTCAAGGTATACCAAATTTTGGAAAGATGGAGCTGTGGCTTTTTGATGTTTTGTTTAGCCAGAAGATCTTTTTACCGGTTTTTATGTGAGAAAGCGCTTAGTTATAATTACTTTTTTAGGGTTTTTGAATTAAGCAGAAAGAAATAGTCCCGGAAAATCGTTTTAGCGTCAGTTCTGTCAGGATTTGGACTTGGTATACAAAGGAGAGCGAAATCTGTCGTAGGCATATTCAAACTCTTTTAGATTGTTTCGAGAAGTGCTAGTTAACTGAAAGATTACGCCGGCGATTAAGCCTTCTTCGAGAGGGTGAATTAGTTTCGAAAAGCTTTTTCTAAATGTATTCATGACCACACGCGCTTTCCTTTTGCGTTGATCGTATTCTCCACCCTAATAAAGTAAACTGCGACGAACTTCATAAATCCCAAACGGGAGACGACCTTCGGGAAGAATGAATTCATTGTTGAAATATGTCTCTCACGATCAGATTAAGATTTATTCGGAGGATGGGAAGCTAGAGGTCACAACATCTCGAGAAGAAAAGCTTTCGGTGGCGGTTTATTGGAAACTTTTTTTAAAATTGTGAGAGAGGAAGGACTCACGGAAGAAGTGTGTCTCATCCATCCATCACTCAAACTCCACTGAGTCGGTTTGTTTGTTTGTTTGTTTGTTCTTGGGCCTTAAACACGCAAAAAGAAGTTCCGAAGACTTGAAACAAACCTTGAAAAGGTGTGGATTTAACGAAGCTTTCGAAATGAATGATTATAATTGTTTTCACGTAGTCTTTGGAGGGAAAGATTTGGCGGGAAATTCTTGGCTGTGAAATTCAGTGTTAGGATTCGGTTTGAGAATGGAATATGCGTTTCTAGTCGGTGTTAACTCTGAGGTCTTTTTCTTTTTGTATTCACTTTGCGAATTCATTATTACAACCAGAACAAAGGTATCTGTTATTCGAACGATGGTCCTTGAAAACCTGTTTGCAAGTGAAAACAGGTTGTTGAGTCGAGGATCCTAGTTGTTAGATTCGTCTTGGGACTCTCTCATCCGGTTTCACTTTCTTTGCGTTTTGATGATGAGTTTGAGTTTTTTGGAAATATGCGTTTTCGTTTTCAACGTGTGAATGTTGTTCGAAAGACTAAATGGGAGTGAGAAAGAGGCTGGGTCTCAGGTGGAAGGCGAGAGTTTTGCTTGATTACAATTCCCCAAACGAGGATTTTTTGAAATTGGAAAACTGAATATTCGGGGAATGGGGGGAGGAAAAAACAAATGAAACCAAAACGAGAATAATTAAAAACACAAGAGATACGATCCGTTGTTTTATTTGACCACGCCTCCAAACAATGAAGATGGTAACACATGTGAACACGCGTGAATTGGAAGCAGAGTACACCTCCATGAGTGGTGCTTCCGATTCAAGTGATTTGTCTGAGGTTTTTAAAATTCTGTGACTGTTTTGGAAGCTTTCTTCCTAAACTGCCCTTGGGATTTAAAAAATTTGGCTTTTCCATCACCCACACTCGCACTCTTCTTCGTGGGAAACCCATCTTGAAGAGCTTCCAACTGTTCGAGTGGAGTATTTCGTACAAAGGACGTTGGAAAGTTGCGGCATTGAAAAATCTGAGTCAATTGCCGTGATTTCCTCTTGAAATGACGAAAATTTTCAAAATCGCATGACGATCCGTAACCGAGATTATCGGTGGAAACCTTGCAGCAAAGCGGAAAGAAATTTACTGCAGTTTCTGCGGGTCGTAAATTAATAGATTTAAAAGCTACCTTGGAAGTGAACTTGAGGAAAAAATCAAAACCAGTGTTGCCAATAAGGATTAAAACCATAAAAATTCTTTCACAGTTTTCTGACGACTTCCATGGTGTTGTTGAGATGAGAATGATTTCTGACACTCAGGAAATTGTGATTTTGACCTTGAAGAGACGTCTTTTTGAAAATGAAATACGCAGCCTCTGTAGCTACAACACTTGTGTTCAGGGTTGTAACTCAGAACTAAATTCCCCGACCGGCTGCGATTTACATTTCAATAACTTGAACTTTAAAATGACACCCACCCCCGCCCCCTCAGGCTCGATATCTTCCTCCCCGATAATTGATACTGAATGTAAGAACTCACATATCGCCATCCTTGGTTCTCTAATTTGAATGTGAAACCTCTTCGCTCACATATCAGTTTTTATTGATTCTGTAAACCTGACACCTGGTCTGTCGGTTTTTTCAAGAGGTCTGGGGACAAGGTTGAGGGAAGGGGTCTAGTTTTTTTAACTCTAAATAAAAGCTTTTGATTCCCTTTGAAGGACGCCATCCGGTTTTTAATTTGAATGCAACCTCGCCAGAAGGACTTTTGTGCCGGGGAATGGTAAACACTTAAAAAGATTTTTTGTTGTTGTTGTTATGGTTCGTGTTGCACGAACGTTAACCATAAACAAACTAATCAAAAGGAATCAAAACCTTTCCACTGTTTGAAGAAAAGTTTTTAATTTTTTGGAACGGATGCGATGTTGCCAAACCAGTGAAAATTTTTTAATTGGACGTCCGAAAACGCCATATATGTCATAGACTCTGTTTAGGATCTGTTTCTGTTGGTTGAGAATCGTTTTGTGGGTTTGTTTTTATGTGAATTTGTCGTAAGTGCCAAATTATATGCAAAAAAAATTTGGGGGCAGGTTCTTTGGTGTTTGACTGGTAGGTAACCTCGGAATGTCCGGAACGACTTCGCCAAAATTTGAACCAGGCGGTACCGATACGACAGTGGTATGCCATTAGAAGCTCTATGGGAAAAAATGTCGTTTCTCGTATTCGTTTGGCGAAACAAACACAAAATTTCTTCTAAGAAAAGGAAGATGCGGGGGTGTAAACGAACAAGGTTAGGCAAACACAGAAATGAAAATGACGCAATCCGGGAGGCGAAATGCCGATGGCAAAATATCTTCCTGAGCATTTTTTTTTAAGGTACCCAATGCCAGCTGGAGATTCGAGTCGACGATGCGAAACGACCTTCGAGAGTGTTTTCATCTCTCTTTTCGCTGCGTGTCGACTCTCGATGGAAATGATAAGAAACAATGCGAGACGATTAGACTCCTGAGAATTATTCCTTTCTTTCCGGCGTAACCTTTCCAACTCCATCCATGATTATAGTGATCGAGTAAGGCGGTGATTTACTTCCAAACGGATTTTGCGTGTCAGGCTGTCGTTCTTTGATATCGGCCAACGGGTTGTGGAATATTTTTGGTCGCCTCACCTGTCACGATGCGCACCAGAGGAAAAGCGAGTCTTCGGATAAGAAAAATTATCTGTTTCACGTCTTTTAAATTGACACGTGACATGGCGTCGGAACTCAAAATCGGGGTAGGGTGTAGGGAAAGATAAATTAGCCAAAATGTCTGACTAATAGGTATTGTCTGATGATTTTGCAAAAATCAATTTGCGTAATGAAAGGAGGAAACGAGGAGGCAACCTCGAACTTGGGAGACATTTTATAGAGAAAGAGATGAGAGGGTAATAGATAAGAGAATTTTTCATAATTGTAAGCGAAGGGAGGACTATGCGGCGACAGGAACTTCCTCTCGAATTTGATTTTATTGGAACATAAAAACATAAACTTCGTCCTCGGGTTTGGGGTGTACATGGGGTCGACGAGGTCGTTGTCCTTTGGGGAAAGAACGAAACCCTTTTCACGTGATTCCGTTGAAGCCAAAGGCAAGCTCGCATGTGCACAGTTTAACGACTTCGTTTGCCCCCAGTCGAATCCATGGCGAGAACAAAAGATTGGTTGCTGTCGGCAATTAACTTGAAATAATAAAAAAAGAAAGAAACAGAGGTTCCTCTCCTTTCGCCTCCTCCCTGCAGAGTTTTTGTGCCTTAATTACCGAGTCCAAACTCTTTTGAATGGTTGAAATGAACCCCAATTGTGGTAACAATGAGAACTTGATCGGCTGGAAATGAATTTGCTCGAGGGAGTCAATACCACGGTGGGAGTCATCGAGTTCCTCCTTGGTTTGGGTTAGTTGTCTCTTTTAGGAGGAAAGGTTAGTGGAAAATTTTTATGAACAAAGAAAAGCGTCTTAAAGTCCTTGTCGTATTGCCGCAGTTTTTTTTTCAGGGCCAACATCTGAAAATGCAAATGGCAGCGGATTGGGCTTAAAACCAAGTTTCCATTTTTGCGTGGTTCGCACGTGCACGAAAAGCTTACCCCTTCCCCCCAAAACGTGAATTTTTGATAGGTTTGCGTGTCTATAAAAGAAGTGAACACGTTGTAGGGAACATTGGAAAATCTAAAAATGGCGATCAAGGGTGAATCGAGGTGGCCTCAGACAACGTGGCGACCGTAAATGGATTTAATTAGTTCCAACAAGGACGAAAAAGTCGGAGTTAAGAGCGATGGGAGAAGATGCTCGAGAGAGAGACAAGATTCGCGGAAAGTAGAACGATGTCTTTAGCGTTTAGCGAAGACGCAGTTGACATCGGGTGGCATTTCCGGGAACAGCGCGATTTTCCCGTTGTCGATGACACGGACGATTACCATAATTTGTCCCGTAATCGTGATTAAATTCTCGAATTTCTTTTCTTTCTCTCGAGTTTTTGGGCGGGTTATTTTTTTATCGAAATCGAAAGGGCGGATGTGGTTTTTAATCGAATAAAGATTGGCTGGAGGATGACACTTCCGCGTGTTTTCTTCTCGAATGAATGTCTTTGAAGATTTGATTGTTTGGGATGTTGACGGGCGGTCTTAAACAGCCATGGAGGCGTAAGGGGTTGGAAGTAAGTTTAAAGCAAAAGTTCAAAGACCTAGTTCTCTGATACGGTTGAGTGATTCGTTCTTTTATCTGAACCAACAGACTCCTTGGAGACTTTGTTTCATTCGTTTCGGGGGTGTCGGTTGGTGAGTGTCAGAAGGTATTGCTTAGAAATGTATATTGCCACACCACCGTACGTGAAACGTCGCGGTCGAACATTATATAACAAAATGACTGCCAAATGTATCCGTGATCAGTGTACATTTATTCTTTTTTCTTTTGTTTACAGGTGAGACAAAGTTTGGGTCACTGCATTGTCGTAAGTAGAAAACGAAAAGTTTTGAACTACCCAGTCGTCCGCGATCAATGCTATTACTCTCACGTACTGTCTGTCTGTGGGTTCGATGACAGGCCAAAAGCATTTCAGAAGGAAAACCGGACGACTGGATTTGGTGATGCACATCTTTTCGGTTACGCTTGCATGCGGTTTCGCATTTCTATTCTCGAAAAGAAGGCGATCTTCTCTCTGTGCAAGACGTTTATCAACGTCAGGAACAGAAATTTTCTACTTCATTCCACTTTTCTTATTTTTTGATTGACGAGTAATTTCGTTTTTCGCTCGAGGTGTCCTCCACCAACTTTCGACTCTCGTGGTCACGGCGGTGGCAGATCCTTGGGAATTATTCTCCAAACTTCACCCACACGGTCAGGAATCATCGACCTCCTCCCTCTTGAGAAACGTTTTCGCCTCCGTTTCGACTGGAGTCCGCGGTTGTTTGTCTCGATTTCCTTGAATCATCGTCGGGTAATTAAAAGTTTCACTTTTGCGTGCGAGTGGGTGAAACGGAAACCCCTTAAAGGGCGATAGACGACGGCGACGGTGATGATGGGCCCCGAAAATTGAGATTTCGCAATTTTCTCAGTGGAAGTTGTTACAGCGGACATTTTTATTACGGCTCGGAGGCTCGGATTTTATTTTCTTATAATAATGATGTGGTTTGAAAGTGTTATTAATTTTTTTAATTACTATTCTAATTAGCTGAAATCGACGTATCCTTTTGTAGTAACGATTCTTCATCAGTCTTTTGTTTAATTACTCGTTTTGCTCATTTCCAAACAACCGCGTTGATGTTTTCCTCACACTCGTTCTTTTGTTCTTCCTAGTTTCATGACACACTCTGTGATCTTTGTAGCGTTGTCACATAAACTTTAGCTATAAGCACTGAATGCAAACAATCGTTTCTCAGTCAAACTGTAGCAAAGAAAATCACAATCACAAATATTGTTTATAGCAAAACATTTTTTTGGGGTATCGGCCATCATTTGGGCTCTTCTCTTCGGAAACGTTTTGGGAAAGAACTTCCGTTTGCTCTTCATCCTGTTTAACGTCTTGTTAGACAACAGTCATATTATATGTATCAAATAAATAAAAATTTTATCTACTTATCTCTGATACTGACCTCGGTCAAAGTTATCAAGAGTAAGACATGGGACACCATTAAACTATGCGACCTCATGAGGCTCCTTGAAATTTTACACGACGTCGTCAAAAAAGAAATCCTCAGCCTCAGCAACAGCGATAGTCTTGAGTATTGGCTTACAAAATCTTCTTATCCGCCATTTTCTTTAATTAGTAACAGTTGTATTTGTAAGAAAAAATTAATTAATTAAACCGCTCGAAGAGATAATTGAAGTAAATCAATCTGTTTCCGGCGATAATTCTTAGATTTCCGGTCCCGGAATTTAATTTTTTTCTCAAAGGGAAGATAAAGATTATTTCAATAAATAGTGCCGGACAGACAGACGGGCGTAAATTTAATAAATAAATAAATAAATGGTTTTTGTTATAAATAAATTATTTAATTCTGGGAATAAATAATAAAAAAGGATTTGGTTTATGGTTGTTATCTTTCCGCCTAATTAAGACGCCATTAACAGTTTTTATTTATTTCGATTTGGGCAACTAGAATGTTTCGATTATGGACGAGGTAGACTAATTAATTTGGAATTGGAACCAGGTACATAAATCCAACCTGAAAATAAATTTTTGGTTCTCTCTTCGGTTGGTTAAGAAGGGTTTAAATTAGCTTTTAGGTTTTGGAATTTGTACCGCCATTTTGCTGTTGGATTTTGATTTTTGGGGGTGGTGGTGTTAGGATACTCTATCCCAGTCTGTATTCCTCAGGTTTGTAAGAAGATGTTTGAGTCATCTTAAATTCAGGTCTCTTAGGGTTGATTCAAGGGTCAATAGGAGGACAGGAAACAACTTTTCCAAGAACGCGATTAGCTATGTAGGTTTCTCTTTCAATTATCTTCTTCTTCTCTTTCATTCATCCGTTCGATGGTTTTCTGGTTGGTTTGACATCTTTCCTTTCCACCTGAAAAACTCTCACGGAATTTCTGCCACCCGTTCGGCTAACCTTTCTTCACCACACGACTCTTCGTATCTCTTGGAGTGATTTTTGTACCAAGTTTAGTTTCGCGACTGTTTCATGGTTTCTCTTACTACGTCCCATTGAGTTTTTGTGTGATTTGTTTTCATAATCGCGTATCTCTCTCTCTCTCTCTCTTCCAGAGAACAAAGGATTCATTTCCACGCTCGGACATGCATTTGCATTTATGCATGTTTTCCTTTTCTTTTGTGTTGTGTTTGTGTTTTGTGTGTGGATATTTATTTTGTAACGCTACGACATTTTTTTTTTCTTTCAAACGTTGGATAACTTCTATAATTGACAATTTTTAGACATTTTAGATTTTTTTTTAGAAAGTGTGTGTTTGGTTTGTGTCAACTTTGTTCCATTAGGTTTACTTTGCTTTTTGTCTTTTTCTTGTTGAAGTGGTTACTCATTCAGTTTCGTTGTGATTTTTGATCAAAGAGTGTTAGTCAAATGCGGAAACGTTGGTATTTTTCATTTCTTCTTCTTCTTCTTCGTCTCTCTGGTAAAAAGTTGAAATCGGAAATGAAGAGTTTGTTAATGTAAGTGGAATACGTCGTGGGAAGTTGGCGTACGCTAGAAAATTATTTATTTATTTATTTATTTTACTTATTTTTTTTATTGATGGGAAAGTGAAGGTAAAAATAAGGCTTATTGATTATGTAATTAAGTTTGCGGAAGTGAGAGATCGGAATTTTCCGGTTTAGTCTTGTATCTGTTGTCGGATGAACTACTGTTTTAGTGGTTGTTTCAACTTGGAAGAAAGATTTTTCGGTCAGATATAGGAAACTCGCTTAAACAGAAGCTGTATATGCAGAGGATGAGAGAGTAGCGACGACTAATCGTGACCCCGGCTCTCAACACTTAAACGTACCGATGGTAAAGAAACTTGTCACACCCCACACGCGGAAGCTTCAAGGAAACGATTATACAGACGCAAAGGTATCCCAAAATCAATTTTGGGATTCTGCCAGAGTGTTTTCCGTAGCAAGAAAAAAAAATCGCCGTGAAAACAAGTAGCATAAGTCTGGCGCCAGATCTTTTGATATTTCTAGGAGTTTTCACGAAACTTTTGTTCAGGTTGTCCCAAGACTCACCAAGAATCTCGTCACTGACGCCACCAAGTCCGATTTCCTTTTTTAAAAAGGTTTTCTGAATCTTGCGGATCTTTCAAAACACCTTCGAGGTTGGTTTTTCACAATTCCTAGAAAGCTTTTCATAGTAAATGGAATCGTTGTGTTGACTCACGCCATAGTCGTCGATGAGGTTGCGAAATCAGAAAAAATTGCCATAAAACAGCGTCCCACGTGTAGAAATAATAATTATTTATAAGATTAGAGGGAATCACGTGAATTCGTGTCAAGTTGTCCCGGATTCCACGATGGATTCACTCTCGAATCCGGAAAGTGAAAAATAGAACAAAAGCAAAGCATTGCGTAACGGCAAAAAGTTTCAGGGAGAGGAATGGAGAAGGAAACCTGAAGTTACAAGGCGGTGGATTGCGTCATCGATATGACGTCACGAAAGGAACATTTCGCGATGATCGAAACCCGAGAGAGAGAGAGGAAGGGTCGAAGCCTTGACAACGAAATGAAATTCTCACGAAGGATGTAAAGACTCACCGCTTCAGGTACGAACCTGATGCGGGATATTAAAAGTGATGACGTCATCCTTTTCCAAATTTGATCGTATGGTTTGCCTGTCAGGTTCTCGAAGATTTTTCTTTGTTTTTCTAAACCTGATGTAGGATTTCGATGTAGGAATAAGTTTAATCTTGAGCTGAGATTATTAGCCCAGTCACCGTTTCATAAATAATGCACAGGAGTAACCTAATTACCCTAATTGCTTAGAAATTAGGGTCTTCACTTGTCATTTGGCTCACTTGTTCCATTTTTTTCCTAACCTAAAGACCTAAAATTGATTTAAATGTCAGATTTGGGAACAGGAACATCTGATGAGGAAGATTGGTTTCTGGCCGATTACTTTCCTCAGTTAATTTGATTTGTCTGCCTTAATTATCTAGACAGGTCTCATTTCTTTTTTTTTGTGAGCCGTGAAGTAAATCGAATCGATGGTGTAATGACTGTACATCGGAGTTTCAATTTTCTAATTGAAATCGGATGCCGTCTATCGATTACAAGGTTGAGATAATTTTTTTTCTTGTTTTGTAAACATTGTCATAAAGCGATAAGGTTGAAGACTGGTTGGTAGAAGTAAAAAGGCGACACGTGAAGTGGTGTAGATTACAGATTCAAGGACGCGGATATAGTTTTTGAGAAGATTTGACGATTAGGAGCGAACACCGAAGAGAAAAGAGGGTGAGGAAGAGGTGTGGTATAGCGCTAAACACAAATGTCAAACTTGATGTCATTGCTAGACAGTCACCAGTAAGTGATGGAGAAGCGTACAAAGTCAATGGAACTGTTAAGAATAGGAAAGTACGGTTCAGGGTAGGGTCAGAAGGCAACGAAAGTAGACAACGGGGTCGTGAAAAGGAACCTGCGAACCCGCGGAAGAGATCTCGGTGACGTTGACGAGCACAAAAGGGAAACCTGAAAGCAGAAGAAATACAAAACGAACCTTATCGGGATTAATATGGAATTAAGAGGCTGAGGAGGGTAGGTGAGGGGGGAAGTGGTTCCCTCGAGGACAATGGAAGTTTAATTAAGGCCCTGATGTGTGACGGACGCGGATGAAAGACAGCCGCGCTCAACGCACGTTGTGTTTTTCATCGGTCCCATCATTCTACGTGAAATTTTTTGATTTGGGGGACGTTGGGGGTGGGGAGGAGAGGATGAGGATGTCATATCGCGCTTTCTCTTTGTTGAGGTCTTCTTCAAGACAACAGCTTTAAGCAAAAGTTTGTTGTTTAATGTCTTCTTAAAGGTCTTTTTGAATGGATTCGATCGAAGTGGTCAGCTTGTTACTCTCTATCCATTTTCTTGCTGTTGTTGTTGTTGGTCACGTCATCGAGACATTGAAACGTCAAGAAAGTTCGCGCGCGCTCTTCACCCAAATTTGCAGCGGTCAAATGGGTCAGACTCGCGTGCGACCTTCAGATGTGTTTTCTCATTAATTAAGAGTAGAATGTCATGGTGTTTTGCGGTCATATATTATTATCAAAAGTTTTTGTTTTTAAATAACCCGGCAGAGTTTTCTAATACGATCGCATGATCTTGTTCTGTCTTGGTTGAGTTTCCTTTTTTGGCGGGTCGAAGGTCTCCGGGGAAAAATTTCGAGCGAACGTAAATTTCATTACCAAACGGAATTTTTCGCCATCGGAAAGGTCACGCCGCCATCCTTTGGTGGCTTCCAACCCGCCTAATTATTACATTCGTAAATGGAAATGTATCGAGATGGAAGGAAGATATTAGTCTCGTGATTCATTGTGTCGATGATTTGACGGATGTCAGGAACGGCGTGACAAAACTCTCGTCAGGTCGTCGAGATGACCACGTGATAGCGGGGGTAACGGTGTTGTGAGAGCGAGGCGACAGATCGACACACAGAAATCGGTTGTTCGAACCTGAACGAGACTCGTTAAATTTTTTATTGGCGCAGGCCCAAACGGAGGCTGAGAAACAAGTGAACTCATTCATCATGGTGTCGTTAGTCGGACAAGGCGTCACGGCGTTAAGTGACTCAGGGAAAGGTTCTGTGTCGAAAAGTTCTCGTTAATTTCTTCACGGTGTTTTAAAACGAAGATGGAGGAGCAGACTGGATGTAAAAAAAAAGAAAAATAAACAGACACACGGTGGGAATAATAACAGAGTTTGAAAATTCCTCATTGGAATTAGGAATGAGATTGATTGGTGGTGGTGGTGGAGACTTTGGTGCTTTCAGATTTACTGGCAGAATGATGTTGATTTCAAGGGAACAGCCTTGCCTTAGATGTAATTGCGTTGCCATCGGTGATGAGTCAATAATGGCAAGAACAATACCTCGGTTAATAACGAGGTAAAGCTTGATAAAACGTGATTCGTTGGCTCCGTGAGGAAACGGTTGCGTTCTGGCCTGTTTTCTTCAAAGCACAGACTATACTAAGATTATAGTATGATTATACTTATTTATCTCAGGGTGGTAGCCTTGAATTTTTTAAATTCTAATAAGATTTACATGATCTCAGGAATTGATTTAATGGTGGAAAGAGAGGATACGGAACACAAAGTTCATTAAGGGTGATACCGAAAACACTTCCACATATCCACTGATTTTGGGGTTGAAGAGGACATGAAAGTGTGTTTTACACTCTCATTTCTTGAAGAAAAGTTTTTTATGAAAATTAGATCTGGGTCTGGTGAGAAAGAGAGATGAATTAGGAGAATTAACGTAAATGACAAAACATTTTAATCATCCTCCCTGTCTCCTCCTTCCCACATCCCAGTTCTGGCAAGAGTTTCCCAAATATCCCGAATTTTAAAAAAAGAATCTGGGGAATTCCAAAAGCCATTTTTTTATTAATATGCTCGCGTTGTGGAGCCCACATATACATTCCTCTCTCTCTCTCTCCTTGGGCCGGATAATGGCTTTAGGCGTTAATTCTTGGAAGTATTCATGCCTGAATTAATTGCCTCGCTAACAAGTTGTCTCCTCTCGTTCGGAAACCAACAAATCAGGCTTAGCTTCATCCAAGAGAGAGAGAAGCTGAGAAGTGACAGAATTGCAAAGATGGTATCCTCCAAGAAGTGGTTAAAAGCCCCAAGGAGCTGTTGAGAGTGGAGTAGGGGGACGGAGTGTTTTAATTTAATTCTAGTAGAGCTTCGCGAAATAGATTTTGAGAAGGCGCCCCGCCCGAAACCGGAAAGAGTCTGATTTATTAATGACCTCATTAAATTCGTAATCCTAGGGCCCGGTTTCGGGTTCTAACTCGTTTTTTGACTCTGTTCCTCGGGTTTTTAATTTATCGACCATCTTTTGCCTTTTTTTTGGATGAGAGAAGATGGTGATGGTGAGGACTCTTTGCAGTACTCCTACCCTTTTTCTTATCATAGCTTTTGATATCGCAGTATTGATGAAGTTGTGAATGCTTATCAGACAACTTACAGAAGAACAATTGCGAGAGCTGAAATTCATTTTATGGAACTGATAGGAGTCATAAAAGTGTCAACAGAAGAACGAGGAAATGTCATTACCAAAGTTTCTGTTTCGTTGTTACGAAAGTTCTTTCCGCCGTCCTCCCCCAAATTTTGAGCTGTCTAGAGATAAGATATAAAGCTCGCAATTTGTGATAAATCGTCGAGAGATGGAATGGAATGCGAAAACGTTGACAACTGGGAGGCTGAGCGATTATCCTGAACCGTTTTCAGTCTCAGTTTTTGGAGGAGGAGGAAGAAGTGTTTCTGTAGAAAGAATTAAGATAATCTAAAATCTTTTGACGTTGAAAGATACCTCCCAGTGGGATTCCTGGTACCATTTGGACCGGCGTGACTTTAGACACTCGGTAACCGAATATGGAACAGATAACGTCGGGCAAAATGTTCCTCTGATGCTTTTTGTTTGCCCAAATCTACTTGAAAAGTGGAAGTTGTTTCATCAGGATATTGTCGGAGAATGTTGTCGCCATTTTGTCACGTTTTTGTTGTACAACGCGGGATGTTTGTCGCAACTTTATCAGGTATTTCTAGTTTTTTGAATAAGTTGAATTTGAAGGCGTCTTCTTGTCCTTTTCAAAACTTCCTGATCGTCGGAAGTGTGTTTTTGTTCTCTCAGCTTTGACTTTTGTACTTTCACCGAGTTCATTCTATCCGAGTGCCTGAGATTCCAGGTTCGTAAATTGTTTAGGCTCTTGCAAGCGTGACGAGAATGCGATTTCGTTCTTTTACTCCGTTTGCGGATTATTAGGATGTCTAAACACGACTCACGAGTATCTCGTTTTTTAATTGTAATCGAATTAAGAATGGAAATCCATTTAGCCGGTTTCCCCGAAGGCGGTGTTCAGGTGCCAGACATCTTGTGAATACGCTAAGAACAATGTGTCGCACATGGAAACTGGGAAAACGAGAATCGAAGAGTTCAAAGTGTAAGATTGCGACACAGTTCCACTTAATAAAACGGAGATTTGCTTTTGGGAAGAAGAGGAGCGGGGGTTAGGGGGTTGTCAGAATGGAAGAACGTCGCGAACGGGAAGTTCTTTCGACGACGACTGTCTTTGCCCAGGCAGAGCACCTAAAAAAGCAAAGTTTGAAGTCTCGTTTTAAACTCCGACGACTGCCGCCCACAAATCACTCTCGCACCGAGAGATCAGACCTTGAGAAGCCCAAACGAACCCGTTCTAATCGAGTGTCGAAACTCGCTCCTTTACCTTCGATTAGTACGTGTCCGGCCTTTGTTCCATTCGCTTGTACTGCTCCTCGCGCTTATTTTTATTTTTCGTTTTCGTTTCTCGCGAAGAGCTTTTTCGATTTTTGCGTGAATTCCGTTTAGTCAGACTCTTGTGTTCGTCATTTGTTTCCCCGAAAACAATTTGAGTTTGAATCGTACGTGTTGTGTTTAGTTTTGATTTTCCTTTTTGAAAAGCGTCGCTGCCAGTTTGGGTTTTGAAAATTTTCCTCTTTTGGTGTGAGAGTTTTGAGCAAGAAGTTCTTAAGTAACATGATTAGCAACGCTTCAGTGTCTTTGCGAGTGCTTTTGGAGCTTATTCCAGAACAACTTGAGTGGGTGGTATCGAATTATTCGTCTTTGAAATCAGAAGTTTCCTTTCATCTTCCCCTGGGTCGTATCAAAATAAAGACCCAGAACCATAAAGACTATTTCCAATTATAACAGGAATCGAGGAACAGAGAGACACCGAATTTATTTTGAATACTCAAGGTTTCCAAAAAGTTTACAAAAAAAAATTAAAATTAATAAAAATTTGTTGGCATAAGAAATTTAGTTCACGGAAACGTCAAAGTCATTTCTGTTTAGAACACTCTTTCCGTTCTTAAAGGAAACTTAATTTTGGTACTACTAGTGTCTAGAATGCGATCGTGGAGTTTTAGAAGAGACAGTTTACATAGGAAACCTCCAAAATGGAAAATTTGTCTTAAACGTGCTTGTACTCGTGATTCGTGAGCGTTGGCGAATTTTCGGCGGAGTCAATTACGCGCGGGGGCCTTCCGCTCATGAATTTTTCAGTAAAGGAGCCCCACGGCTCCGTTTTGTACTGCCTTTCGTGTTTGGAAAAGTTTTTCTTTTCATTTCTGGGAACGGAATTCCACGAAAACGAACCGTTGAAATTACCCTTGAAATTAAGGACACGGATCCTAAACCTTTTTTTTCTTTTTTTCTTCCCTCAAATTACAGTTAATCACGACATCTGATTTCAGTTTTTTGTGTGGCCAAGGGCAAGATGGGCAGGAGGAAACGGGGAGAGGGGGCGTAGTGGAAAAAAGGTTTAGATTCTGTTTGAAAGAACACGCGCTCTTAATTATTTAAAGTTTAAAGCTTTTTGGGTTTTTAGTTTGTTCAATGTCATTGCGAAGGGAAGTAGGAGGAGATGAGAATCAGAATTGGATTGAAAGTATATGAAACTTCGTTTAAATTTGGTCTCGAACTCGTTAAATAGAAGTTGTGACTGTTAGTGTGAGTTGAACTGTTGCTGAAAAATCGGTAGCGGGTACCACCACCATAAAAGAAGTATTACGGAGACCTTGTATAAGGTGTACACTTTCATTCGGTGTAGTAATCAAATAAGACACATCTCATTATCGGTAAAAGATAAATATCGGATGAAGAGTCGAGAAGTTTTGTTTATTTAATATGTGAGAGAGAGAGAGAGAGACGTCTCCTATATTCAGGAAATAAGAAATCATGCGTAACGAGTTAACTAAAGTAATTGGATTCGTGCGTGTAACTTGTCGTAATTAAACTCGAGAATGGGAAATCCCCAAATTGTTGACTTAGTGTGGTCACTAGATTTAGACGAAGGTGGTGGGGGTTAGGAATAGTCATATAATCGCAGCTACTTTTCCTACTCAGTGCTTTCTGGCAACACTGTAACTTGTGTGTCGATTTAGCTGGGTCATATACTCCGAAAGTACGTGAAACCCAAAAACAGGTAGTTTTAGATGAAAGGTTCTCCAGAAAACTGGAAAGGTTTCCAAAGAACTCAACACTCACTATTGAATGGGGTAGGTGGGGGTGTAGAGAGGAGAAGGACTGGCAGCACGATTTTCAAATTCCGATCCGCTGTTTAAAAATTTTTGTTACATCGCCGATTTTGTTTCTTTGTTATTTTTAGAACGAGGCAAATAAAGCTGAGAGAGAGAGAAGAAGTCTTTGTGTCGGCGTGTGAAGTGCTGCGAATCTGTTTGCTAGCAAAGTGCGGAATTTGAAATCATCTGAAAAATATTTTCGAAATCGCTGTAGTTTTGTGAATTTTGAGCATCAAAAACTAATTATAAATGTTTTGGTGGCAAAATGTTATGTTATTGTGGAAATCTCATTTTGGAATAATCAGACTCGTCGAAGAGATCGTAATCAAATGAAATTTGGAGATTTGGTATCGAAGCCGTCGGCAAAATAGGCGCGTTGGACGCACAAAAACCCCCGTCGTCATGTCGGAAAATTCGGTAAACTCTTTTTTGTCTTTTTATTTTCCAGAAATAAAACTTAGGAAACGTTAACAGAGATGAGTGCATGGGTGCAAGAACACGTAATTCTGTCGTCATTTTATGTAAATAAAAACAATTATAATAACAGCTTATTAACGGAAATGATTTTCCGGATTTTAATTAAAGCCGATGTCTTGGGTCTCGGAGCCAAAAATTAATTATGTCTCGTTAGGTCGTAAGCTGGGGCTGTTCGAAAAGCGTGATTTGCGTGAGTTTCGCGTGCGTTTTTTATTCAACGCAAGTATTAAATATTTGCTTTTGGACATTGGTAATTATTGGAATGACTTTTTTGTCCGAATACAAGATGGCGGATGAGGAAAATTCGTTTATTATCTGTGGAGTTTCGGGTTTGGGTTTGGCTAGGAGAGGATTCGGTTTGGAGGAGACAGGAGGGAAGAGCAGAAGTTTTTGTTAATTAAAATCGATGAATATTTGAAATATTTAGCAAAACGGTTCGTGAAGACATTTTAAAAGGCTTAAATAAAATTACTTTTATGGAATGTTGATTGAGTAGGTAAATGGATTGACTGACGTCCGGATGGACGTTGTTTGTAGTAGTAAATTGTGGGCTGTTATGCCGGTCAGTTGAAGATTTGGGAGGGTGTGGATGGTGTACTTAACTTTGCCAAATTTTTGAAGGTTCATTTGAGCTACTGAGTGGGAAAGTAAGCATCCGTATCCTTTCAAATGTTTGGATAAGCCATCAGATCTGGTAGCTCACTCACTAATAGAAGAGATGGAAGTTAGAGTCTTACTAGACTAACCAGAAAACTGTGATATGACGTTCGGAAGGAAATAGTTTTGAATGTCAGCTTAATAGAAGAGTAGGAAGGACTGGTTGCTCTCTTGTTGGTAGCTTTTTGACACTCATAAGTTACAACCCATCGCTTAGATGCTTAATTTTGACTTCGCATGTCTCCTGACTGTGTTGATTAGCTTCCATCAAAACATTCACTTTGGAATGTAGGGTAGGTTGTGGTTCACTTGAATGTCTTCATGTCTAGTGACCCAAGAACCTTTTATAAATTACCAACAACCGAGTTTAGTGTTGCGCTAAATATTGTCAGCACTTATTGACAGAGTCAAAAAAGGGACAAAACCGCGTGACAGAAATGTTTACGAATTTAGTGTGATTGCGGACTTTGCTTTTATTCTGTTGTAAATAAATAAAATTTCGTATACAAGAGCTCATATGGTGTTCTTAATTGTGTGTAGTTGGTAAAAATTTCGGGGAATATTTTACTGTTACGCTGACGCTTGCGTTTATATCTCTTACGTCAGCTTTCTAAGAAAAATATTTTCGCGATTGAAGTAAACTAAGAAAACTAAAACAACTATTTCGCCATTTTGTCTGATAATTAAATCGAATGAAAAGTTGTTTTGTTGGAGAAAGAAACAAAAAGATTTAATTCAAATTCGTCGGCGGTTTTTTTTTGTGTGTGCCAAATTTTTCGGGGGCCAAAACGCCTACCGTGAAATTATTTAACACGTCCAAGAACACTTCTTAATAATTTGTAAGACTTTCGTCCTGGTTTTTGTCGTCAACAAAACTAACAAGGACGATTCTTTTTATTACAACAAACAAAGAAGAAAAATTTTTGCATTGTTTGGTCGCTTCTCGCGTCCTGCTTTGATTGCGAATTTGAATGAAAACGCTGACAAGACAACAATCCGACAGATGTGTGCCAAAGGGAAAAGAGACAGAGGAAAACATGAGAGAGAAGGCGGCGTCCATTGCGCGTTCGCGTCACGACTAATTACGTTACGTAATAATCATAACCAAGTTCCTTTCGGAATGTTACGTCAGCAATAATAAATAAAAAAGGTCAGAGGAACTGTTTTCTTCCGTATTCCCGAAAATTTGGTGATGGTGATGAGGACGTGAGAGGAAGAGGTATCGGGCTTAGTTGGTTTGTACGTTTTGATTTGTTTTGTGGTTTCGTTAGTTAGTCAAGACAAAAGGGCGGTAACTTTGGAATGTGTTTGAGAGGAAATTGTTTCAAAATTGTACGCTTGCGTAAAATCGGACCTGGGTCATTAAGAAAAATGTCAATTAAGAGAGTAAGAAAGGGGAAATGGGGTTTTAAACATAAACCTGCAAGAATCGCTCATTTTTGTCTACCTTTTTGTTTCTTTTGGAAGAAGAAAACCAGAAAAACCAGATTTCGAGAGATCAAAAGAAAGAAAAAAAATTATTTTTAGAGAAAAAGTGGAAGTATGCTGAAACGAGTTACAATGACCTCAGTCACGGTGGAAAAGGTTGGGAGAAAAACGTAGCAGGGAATTTTGTCGAGATGTGGAGAAAATGATGATGCGCGCCTAAAAATTGCGACGGAGACTGTCGCGGATTTTTTTGTTTTGTTTGGTTCTTAGCTGACGAAATTCCTGTAATTGGTTTTAGGATGCGAAGGGATATGATGAGAAGGCGGTGATTCAAGGTTTTTCTTCTGACACGACCAAACTACCACCGGGGTCTTTGGAATCGTTTTGTTTTCCTCGTTTTTAGGTAGTTGATTGATTTAGAATTTAATTAAACGAGTTTTTTGTGAGGTTGTTGTTAAAAAAGACAAATGGCGGACAGGTACATTTGCAATTGAAAGACAGCTTCATTCCACGTCAAAGAAAATGTTAAATTAGTGTGGTAGAGACAAAAAGAGAGCGGGATTTTGGATTGGTAGTTTGGGAATGAATGTTTGGATGTTGGTATTCTACCGTAGATTATCTATTAGTCATGTTAGTTTTTAGAGTGGATTTGAGTGCGATAACAGTGGAAGCTCGTCTGCAGACGAGCTTCCACTGTTATCGCACTCAAAATTTGACCCGCCGTAATACCCAAAAAACTAACATGACTAACAGTATTAGTCGCCGCATTTGTCTACTCTTCGCCATCTTTCTTTCTGAGTGTGTTCACATAAAACACGAAATATCAGTTTTGATTGTTTGTTTGATGATATCGGAATGGGTTAGGATTAGTTTTTGTTTTGTTTTTTGTGATGTGTAGTTGCGTGTTTCAAGTCCATCATGACTTCCGTCGACGCTTCTGATGGGTCATTATGGTTGATGATGGTTTGATGACTTGGACAGACCGGATTGTCGTCGTTTTTGGTTTTTGTTATCGTGTTTTGAGTGTCGTTTAGACAATACTTCGTTAATGACTCTCATATTTCGGTTTTGGGAATTTTCGAGGGAGTTGATACGTGTCAGCAGGCGGTGAGGATATTGACGGGAAGAGGAATCGGGAATTGATTTGTGAGGGTGTGGGAAGGAAACATTGTTTGGGGAGCACTTAATCTCTGGTGATCCATGTTTTCAATCGAACGCGAACGCCATTTTGAAAATATCTCGGAGATTAGTTAGAGAAAAGATATTGAACTTCTGGTGTTGAAGAGTATCGAGGGCGGTACCTAAGGTCCTTAACAGTTAGGGGTCAAGCCTTGTCGGACTTCCGACAAAACCTAACTCATATCGCGCACATGGGCTCGTGCTCATCGGGTAATGAACCAGGAACGAAAGTGAGTCAATTAATTTCCCTTTTCACAACCCGAACTTAGCCCAAAAGGTTAAGGCTTTCAAAAATGGAGGAACACTTAACTGTTTCGTACCTAATTACTCGTGTTGTCAGGTCGGACGTTGAGGTGAATGATTTCGAAATGATGTCGTCTTGTTGCTGCTTCTTCTTTTCTGTGTCCCTCCTCTCGTAACGGCTACCGGTAAGTCCGCGAACTTGCTAATTGACACCACGAGTCCATCACGTTTTCACGTTTGAACCTCGGATTCCGGCACGCACACGGCAAATTCACCTGAAAAATCATTTCATTACCAGGTGGAACTGGGTAATTTTGCTGGACGGTAATTTTTACGAAATGGCTTCAAGGCTGGTGTTTGGATGAGAATTCATTTGGAAGCTTCGTGTAGCATTGTCACAGGAAAGCAAAGAGAGCGTGCGAAAAAGAAAAGACGAAACCGAAAACCGGAAGATTTTATCTGTTGGTCGGGTGTTTGTTCAGGTTTTTCTTATCTCCTGTTTAACCCAATAAATCGTTATCTATGTTTATTTATTCAATTATATCTATATTTATTGACTTTTTTTTTATTTTTCTTTTCAGTCTTAGCGAATGTTACTTCGCCGGAAAGGGCGCCGCCCTGGTCCTACCTCCAAATGAAAGGGTTCGTCCGGGACGTAGACTGAGTTCCTCCGGAAGCGACATCCAGCAGCACTTACAGTCTATGTTTTATCTTCTCAGACCCGAAGAAACGCTTAAAATGGTGAGTGTGTAAACGAAATACAATGTTAAATTTTTGGAGTCAAATGGGGGTCACTTCGATTCGATTCTCTGTGGTCAATGCCTTTGTCTTCCTTAGGAATTCGTGAGATTTGCATTTAATTCCAGGTGAGGAGGGAAACGACCCACCTGGCGAGGTGGTGACACTAATTATTTTGTTATAAACAATAAGATTACAAAGATTAATTAATTAAGACTCGAACAAAAGGAATTTAATTAATTTAAAACGGAAAAAGAGTTTTATGACCGCGTTTGGCCTCCTTTCGGCCATCCAAAAGTATTTTAGGCTCGCTCGAGGACACCTGCACAAAGGGTTTTGGAGGAAAAATTATCGACCCGTACATTCGCCATGTTTTTGAATAAATATCCTAGCGAAGAAGATGAGGAAGTATACAGGGACGTAGGAAGGGAATCGTGTGAGATTGTTTCTTTCGACCTTTTGATTCCATCAGATGTAAATCTTTGTTTGGCTCGTTCACATGTGAATCGATGCCGACATTTTGAATTAGAAAGTGAATTTGACCCCCCGAACCGTGTCTGGGGCGGGGTGATTCCAAGATGGAAATTCAAGTTTTGGTTTTCGTCGTGTCTTCTCTCGTAGTCGGTTTTTGTGGTGATGATGCGGGTTACTGAAAGCACAAGAGTCCCGGTGAAGGATGCATGGAGATTCGGGCACAAGGAGAACACCTCTCGCTAAGAGATTTATGAACCCAACAGGTGTTTGGGGAGCAGGTTTTGTCTAAGGCTTGCACGACTCACTAAAAAAAGAGACAAAGGTACGGTAGGTAGTGAGTAAGTACTTCTCAGCGAGTTGGGTTAATCAGGCTTACCCAAAGTAGCGAAAAACCCAACAAGGATCGGTGACTGGAGGAGAAGTCTTTTGATGTTGGCCTTTGGTCTTAAAGCGTGGGATGGAGCTTCTTCTCGACTCTGAGATTTGTTTTTAAACAAATACCCGAAATCACGTGCCGGGTCACAACGTGACATTCATCATTGTCGCTCGAACTTGGCGACACACAAAATGCAAAAGAAAAACATCGTCGGGCAAAATCGCGGTCTGCGTAGGAAAATGTAGTGAATGACTAATACGATTGTAAGGAAGATGAAACCGAAAAGGAGACGACAAGGAATAAAGGTGGAAGCGGAAGTAGATTCCATTTAGAGTTTGTAACACTTGTTCAAACACCGTGTGGTTTGGGTTGCCGTTCGGGGGAGCGAACGCCGCGAACCACGTGTTTTCCACCGGCCAATTCTTCGTTTTAGATTTAACGATGGCGTATGTTTGGTGATCCAAATTGACGACCGGATTTAAATAAATAAACGAATTAAATTGTTGCAAATTTATTTAGAAAAATGTCTCTTAAGTAGCTTCTCAGGTTTAAAACTTTTCAAATATTCTGAAAAACTTGAAAATCTAGTCCTCCGTGGTCGGGGTGGAGTAACAGTGTCTAATCAAAACATTTAGACTCAAATTGAACTTTTAAAAGTCGAAGTTTGGGACGCGCGCGAGATTCACGCTCATCCATCATTTAAGAAGAGCGCGTAGTCGTTGTGCTCATGCGCAGTTGGGCATCCGCCACTCCGTCACATGATTTATTTTATTATAATTTTTAATTAAGCAAATTAGTGTTTTTTGGGGAGGGAAAGGGGGCACTAAGGGGGTTTTAAAAATACTTAAGTGGTTGACTTGTGTGAGCGTTTTGATTTGTGTCCCGAATGTTGAGAAAAAAATTTTTTTTTAATTGAATAGGTTGGCTCGCTTTGATTGCATTTAATTGAATTTTTTTTGGGTGAGAGGCTCAGCGGAGGAAACAGCTGTTGTGTGTTGTTTTCTTTTAGAGAGGAGGTGGGGAGTAAACAATTAGTATGGCTTTGTCAGAGATTAGAGAAGAAAGCGAGAGTTTATTAAAGATAAGTGTAGACAGGAGAACGGGGAGGGCGTGAGAGGTTTGGCTCCTTTTTCTCTGACGTTATTTGATGACGAAATCACAAGAGATTTATTAAAATTTGTATGTTTGTTTGAGAAAATCTTAGAGTTATACGACAAAGAAGGCGGTGGAGAAGAGCTTTCACGTGTCCTTATTCTCTCTTCGATGACAGGATTTATTCCCCATTGAGATGTAATAATTGTTAACTTGTTGTCTCTTCGTGTTCCTTCTTCCTTCCGCCCTCGCGCCCTTTCTCCTTCGTTTGGTTGGAGAATTGGGTGTCGAAGCGTCGGCCATTCTAATAACTCCGTGGAAACGGCGGTCGAATCAATCAGCTGGAATGAATATTTGACATGTTAAATGATGTGTGTTATTTCGGTGAAGATTGGTCTTGTCAACATAAATAAATTGTTGAGATATTTAAAACATGTGCTTGGGGGGCTGCGCCACATCAGGAAGCTGGAGGGGGAGTTTAAAGAGAAGAAGAAACTTTATCCCGTCGTTCCAAATTTCAATTAATAAAATAATGGCGACCTGTCAATTTCAATTTATTATTTTTGTTCTGATTCCAGGCTGTGAAACTCGAAAGCGTTCATCCGGGTCGGACGAGGTACCTAGTCGTGGTGTCTTGCATCGGTCGTCAGGACGCCGAAGAGTGTTGTCTTCTCGGAATAGACTGCAACGAGAAAACGACGGTCGGACTAGTGCTGCGGGTGCTCGCGGACACGACAATAACACTGGACGGAGATGGAGGGTTCAGCGTGTGCGTTTGTGGTCGTCAACACATCTTCAAGCCGGTGTCGGTCCAGGCGATGTGGTGAGTGTACTCACTTTTGGCGTTTTTTTGATTCCGCTCATTCCTCCCCTCTCCTCCTCCGGAGACCTTCTCGTGACTTTTTTTTTGGAAATGAGGGAAAATGTGATGTCTTCCAGATGTGACCTTAATGAGAATGCTCTTCATCGTGTTGATGAATTGCCTGGAAAACAATTGTTTTCAAGAATCGAATGAATATTTCTCAAATCCCACGTATCCAAGACAAATCTCATCTCTCTCACTCTCTATATATATATTGCCCTTCATGAGTTTCCCACCAGGTTACCAATTACTTGAACCTGCCTTATATGGTTCCCTTGTGTCTGGCGAATATTGCATAGGTGGCACTGCCGTTTTCTACCTCTCCTTCTTATTCTCCTTCTCTCTATCTCTTTTATTCTCATGCGCGACACTCACAGTTTCCGCAAAAGCGGAGAGTCGCGCCCGTCGTGTTTAGTGCGCGTCTAGAGAGGAAAATCTGCGGAAAAGTGGTGAACTGGGTTTTTGTTTTAAGGTGTGCGCGTTTCATAAAAATGTTGTATAAGTTTAATAAATGTTCGGGCCGTAGGCGAAAACCGTTTTGCGCAAGCGTAGAAGGGAAGCCTCCACTTCGGTTTACCTCGACTGATGGCTTTTTAAAGAAGTTTTGTCGCTGCCTGTATGTAGAGTTTTTAAGTGTTTTTGTTCCTGTGGTAGGGCAAAGGTTTTTGTTTTTGCCCAGCTGTTGGTGAGAAGTCTTCGACGGGAGACTCGAAGGATTTTTTTTGCGAAATGGGCGATTTCACCTAGAAACCCAGTGAGAGCGTCGGCTGGATTTCGAAACGGATCGTTTTTGGGTAGGAATTTCGGAGGATGGTTGAGCTGTCCACCTCCGGTGGTTTTCAAATCCGGTCGAGTGCATTCACTTTGATTAATAACATAATCGGGTGCGGGAATGATGGTTCTCCTTTTCCCTCTTCCTCCTCTCTATTTCGCCGCGCACCACACACATCACGAAATGGTCGAAGTAGTTAAGAGGAAACGTAGGTCGGACAACATTTTCGGTCTGTCATTCGGGTGTATTGAACCAGTATTGACCTCTCCGAATTTGTTCTGAATTTCTTTTTATTTTACCAATGTTGAGGAGTGAGAGGAAGAGTGTGGGTGCAGAAACAGGAAACTGGAGGTCCATCCGTCATGGACACAAGGCTTCTGGTGTCTTACCCATATCCTTTCGGTTTTCTGTGGTTGCGCACGGTGTTTGAGATCTGAGAAGGGAGGGTCTGCTTCTTCTCCTCTTGAATGCCTCCTCCAGGGTATATATGGATGAGAAGAGATGGAAAAGCAATTTAACCGGTGGTCGGAAGCCTTTTGCACGAAATTTGAATTCTTTTCCTTAAGCTCATGGAAAATGACGGTTTCGTGGTTGGGGGAGATTTTTGGAGAAAATTTATTTAATCACATGTTGCTCGCCGACATATTACGCTCGCGTGCGTCAATTCCCTGCCACCATAAAGTCTATTTTAGAGAAACGAAAAATTGATGGCGGAGGTTAACGAAAACGGCTTCCAACTTAATCAAGTTTCACTTTGTTAGCTGTCTTTTAAAATTGTTTTGGATGGTTTGAAGCCTTCCTCCGGGGGTCCTCCCTGACAAATATCTCCTCTTTGCCCTTTTTGGGTAATAACTTTCCTCAAATACTGACCGCGACGTAAAGATTGAGGAACAAGCTTGACCTTATGTAGAGGACCTCGGGCGTCGTTTTTCAAAAATTTGGCGGGAGAAGAGATTGCTTTAGAGCATGCGCTGTTGGGAGTTTTCCCAAAAGTTCTTTTCTTGAGATTCTGTCTTTTGAAAAGGGGGTGGGGATTTGTATTCTCTTATCAGATTTTCATCCTTTTTGCGACTTCGTTCGGGAAGGATTTACGAGGTCTTATATTTTAGAGGAAATCCTTTCCAACTTCGTAATCCCTTTTCTCCGAGGATTTATGGTTTTGGTTTTTGAAAACTTTTTCTAGCTTTTGTGGAAAATCTGTTGGCAGTTTGAAAGCTCTAGATAATTTGTTTGTTTTTGAGGTTTATGCCTTTGGACTCGTTTCACGGTCTAATGACCAGAATCATTATTTTTTTGAAAGATTTTCTTATCGATTTGATAGAAATTCTGAAACGGATTTTCGACAGAAGCTTTCTGAGGGTTTTTTGGCCTCCGGTGGGGTCGGTGAGTTGGCCCGATTTTCTTCTCAAAGACGTGGCCCATTCCTTCAAGGTTTCTTCCGAACTGGCAGTTGTATCCCCTCTCGAATCGAAAAAAGCCAAAAAGTCGGGACACTTGTTTGGGTCGGCATAGGGTTCCCTTAAATGGCGTCGAAGACACCACGTGGTGCATGCGCACACCATTGCTCTTGAAGCACTTCGCCTTCCCACTCCCGAAATTTAAAATTAGACTTTTTTTTCTTTTTCTTTCCTGTTCTTTTCAGAAGTGACTGACATAGATGAAGGGAAGCTGGGGAGAGGGGGGTATTTAAAAAATATTCGACAGCGTTTAATCCCGTGACAAATGAGTTGGGAGCTTTCGTTTGTTTTCTTTTTCTTTTTGTTTTTGTTTCTCGATTCATTCAGGCGGTTTAGTCGAACGGATTTCACACGACTTTACTTCTCAGAGCTCTCAGATCTCTCCAAAGGAATTGATTGGACTCAAATCTAATTTACAAAAGAACCTTGAAGGAAATATTACGGACGTGATGAACTGATCTTTTAGCAAAGTGTTTTTGAGGTTTTGGGCGTGTTTCCTCAACGAAGTAGCCCCCGCTTCTCCGCTGACAACCTGACCCTAAGCGACCTCGACCTTATGACCTTTAATTTACTTCTTAATCAGTGTAGCCGGGGTTGTTGTTACGGGCAAAGTGTCTGGCCCCGAAATGTAATTAAACATTGCTCCGGTGAAAGGGTACCCCCGGATCTGATTTAATGATTCTCTCTTTAATCGTGTCGTGTGTGTGGCCGCGTGTGACCTTTTGCGTTTTTTTTTAAACAAATGAGCTGTTTAATGTGCGCGTGACGTCATTTTATGAAACCGTCTCTTTCCCGAAGGCTCCAGAACTATTTTCGAGGAGGCTGAGAGCGTGGAGATAGCCTAACGTCTTCGTCACTCTTCTCTGTGTCACTTTGACTTGAGCGATTGGGATGGGTTCGCCTGGAGAATGATTCCGGAGGTGGAAGATTGTGGAATTTCGAGCTCCGTTATAAATGATCGATCGATCGGAACTTTCTCAAAGGAATTTTTATTGGTCGACGTTGAGTTTTTCCGAGAAAAATGTATTTGGCGTGCGAAACGGAGGCGGGGGTTCCCCATAAATTTATTAGTCGAGTGGCCACGCTTCAACTTTTTGGGATGAAAAAAGCGAATTTCCGACTCATTTGATTGTATCTATGATCCGGGGTTTCGCAATCTCTTCCCTTCCCGTGGCTCAATCCTTTCACGTCATAATCCATTCGCTAATCACCTGAAAACTCGCACGCGTTTGACCTTGAAGAACTCATCTTGCTGAGAGAAACACATTCACCGGTCCCGCTCACTCGGTGTTTGAGGTCCGATTTGTTCTTTTTTTCCTTAACCTTTTTACCAGCAGGTACCAGGTGAGACGTGGTTGATGACCAAGGTTGTGTATTTCCCCTCATTCCCTCGTCCCTGGAAGACGACTGACCCGGATCGGAAAGGTCTGTCGGTGGAGAAGGAGATTACAGGTGAAGGTTAGAAAATATTTTAATCGATTTTGTAAAAGCGAGGTCTTTTGCTTTCCTTTCGGAAGGAAGGTAGAAGCGGTGTCGGAGAGGATAGTTCACAGAATTTGAGTTTTTGTTTCCTTGTGGAAATGATAATAATAATTATTTGGAGATTGTTCGTGGAGTTGGCCTTGACGATTCCTCTGATAAAATGCAAACCGCGTCTGCGGATTTCCTTTGAGCAATTAGCAAATTAGGTTAACCTGAAATCACGGTTTCGTTTCCGGTTTGGTCACAAATTATTAAAATTTTAATTAAACTTGCATGGGAAACGGACTTGCACACACAAGAATATAATTTTTATAACAATGGAGGTTGTTGTTTGTTTGTTTGTTTTTGTGCGTCACGAATGTATTCAGGTCGAAAGCAAGTCCGAAGGGTTTAATGGGAACATGGCGAAATGGGATTTTTGGGAGGGCGGATGGGAAAGCGAAGGAAATTGAAACGAAATTCAGGTACAAAGAGGTAAAAGGCAATCTTATCGATTGTGTCCTGGTTCTGGTTTTCTCTCGGCGATTGCTATGATAAACAAGAGGGAATGATTATGACTGGAGGAGAGTAGTAAGTCAGGGCGGATCTCCCATAAAAGTCTAAAACTGAGAATTTTTTAGTCACGCAAACGACATTTCGCTCATCTTGAATATTAATAATGTAAGTGGCGTAGTCAGCATTTAGAAAGTCAATGAAATGACACGCGCCTTGAATAATTGACGGCTCCAGGGGATGTGGAAACAAATTTGATATAATAAAGAGAAAAGGTCGAGGGTTTGATCGGGTTTGGATAGAGTCGTCTCACTTTTCTCGAAGATGGTTAAGGTCAACGTACAAACTTTTGACTGAATCGGCGACCAATTAGAAGCATCGATTAGCGGATTAGTTCAACGTAAAGTCGTAGGTTGACTACGGGCTAAGTCTTACACGTTCATGCCGAGGTGACCCGTATGTGGGTTACACTTGACTGTGTCCGTGGGGCGGTGTAACCCATAACTGGGTCCTGGGAACCTGGTTCGCTTCATTCGACTTCACCCATTTGCGCAGATTTGTTCCTAACGGTTGTGATCTCGTTCAAACTCGCAGTGACGTGAAAACGCAAATATTCGGGCGAATATTTGCGTTTTTCCCCGTGGGACGTCACTGTTGCGAGTTTGAACGAGATCACAACCGTTAGTGACCAATGTGAGCAAGAATGTAAAGCCGGCACACCAAGTAGTGGTGAACGTGATGACGTCAATGGGTAACACTCAGGATGAAGAGAACTTGCATGGCATGGGTCACATCGCCCCACAGAACAGGCAAGTGTGACCCACCAGCGAGTCACCCCGACGTGTTATGTAAGGTATCACTTTTACTACAACACATACACCAACTACTTCCCAATCCGCGTTATATTTAATTTTCTTTGATTTCCTGCCGTGGTCCTGAACTCACTTTTAACAAATAACAGACATCGCTTTGAAGAACTCATTTCATAAGTAATGCACACTTTTATAAAGAATCCATTCCATAAATTTTGCACGCTTACCTGATTGACTTTGAAGTCATCAAGAAATTTCTCTGAGAACTTCAAATGGATTTGTGTTGTTTGGCGTGTCTGAGTCGAAATCTAAAAAGACGTACTTAATACGTTGGATTAACATTACAATAATAGTTCATCTTAGTGTTAATTAGATTCGGTTTATTAATTGCAAGAAGACGTGACGTTTAATTAGACTGACATTGTTCGGATATAATTATTGGTGAGAGACACTTGAAACGTGAAGCTGTTTGTTCCAAATTGAGTTCATGCGTTCTAGAGATAAGCTTCCTAGTGTATACAAACACACATACACTTCCGTATATACTGTATATGAGCTGATGTTGCGTTGTTTGTTCAAAGGAATCACAAACAATAAGTCGGATTGTTGGCAGGAATAGAAAAGCTCACCTGCGTTCTTTTTGCGTTTGAGTTTCGGTTTCTGCTCATCCTCATGTCTTTGTAGTTCTTTGGTTGGTTTGGGGCGGGGGCTTGGGGGTCTTTATTTTTGTTTTATTTAAGTCTTGTTCCGGAATTTTTTTTCTTTGGGGTTAGCATTTATACCACAGAACAAATGTTGTTGGGCTTTTTGGCAAAACGAAGAAGGGGGAAATGGATGGTGATCCGGGACAAATGCCAGAGAGAAAAAAATTTTTGTTGTTGTTGTTGTTCGTTCTTTTGCTCTTCCTTGATGGTAAAAAGGTCTTTGTTGGATGAGGGAGGAAGATGGATGGTTGCTGCGTTTGATTTTGGTTGGTTTTGCCGAATATAAGACGTTCGGAGGCAAGAAAACGAACAGCCATTTTGTATTCTAAGGGATAGATGATGAGGGAAGGTTTGAGGCTTGTCTTTGTTACTGTTGACTAGTATAGCGTTAGTCCTACTGTAAGATGCTAGATCTGCTGTATGATAAAAATATTTCAGCGAATTTTAAGAGCCTTGGTGATCCAGGGCCGGAACTTTGGGGTCTCATAGCTTTTTGGGCCACGGATAAACACCCACTTTGGGTTTTGACGTCAGCACTCATTCTCAGTTCCCTTTTGCGGTTGGAAATAACGGGGAAAAAAGAGACAAACGGGAAGCCATGAAAGTCGGAAGGCCGCCAGACGGACCTTCGACACACGAGGTGACTTCCATTGGACTCGATTCAAGATGAAGAAGACACCTACTCGGAAACAGACACAGTTCCATTGAACTCCTTAGTTTTGTCGCTCAGTCGACGTTTCGCCATTCCGCAATTCGGTTCCAAGCTTTTTCCCGTATTTAGTGCAGGTGCGAAGTTGTCTTTCACACTAGTCGTACATGTGCTTGTCGGTTTGTTACAACGTTCGTGGTTCTTGTAAGTGGTTGGTGTTGTGAAGCAGCAAAACCTTTTGTACGAGGAAGAGGCCGGATTCGCATAACTCGCGGAAGAGTTTGACCAAAATTTAAAAAAAACAATTCAAGTTCAAGTTCAGTGGCATTTATGGTCTTTTATAGTTTTGGGTAGATTTCTCTTTCGGTTTGAAAAGAAGAACCTGTTCATTGTAAGGCCATAATTAATCCGCTTTTGAAAGAAGAAGAAACTTTTGGAAGTTTTTTTTTAATTAAAACATTTTTTAATAAATTTTTGGTTTACTCTCGGAAATCGTGAGTTTTGACGCGGCCATTTTTATTCTTCTTTTGAAGTCGTTAATAAAAAGAAAATAATAAAAACTCACGAACGGTCAAGTATAATTAAGGAATCATTTCAAACGCCGACACTTGTGAGTGGTTTCGAAAGGAGGCGAAGGTTCGGTGGAACGGTTGCCAAAAATTGCGTCAAGACTTCCGGTTTTTGAAACGCTCAACATGGGTCTTCTAATCGGGTTCGTATCTTATTAGTTTTTAAGTTTATCAATCCTGTTTGGGCTGTTGTATGTAGCTCCGTGTTCATTTTTTATGGGTTTGGTGTTGTTACCGTTCGGTGTGGATACTCTGGATTGGACGGAAGGACGCGGTAACGAATCAAAACTTATTTCCTCTTCTGGTGACTTACTGGAGCTTAAATCGTTTACATTACATCTTCGCACATTCTAAAATAACTTAAGAAAATGAGTTTTGATACTAACAGACACAAATACGGAAACTAGATGATAGACGTGGGTTGTTACCGCCGTTGTGGAAGCTTGAGTGCGGTCGCCATTTATGTGAGTGTCAGTCGACTACGTGAGGTCTCAGAAGACCCCAGTTCGGGTGATTCGAATTAGGTTTTGAAAGGTTGCGAAAGGAGGTAGAGAAATTTGTTCTGGTGGTGGTGACACCCAGTGGCTTGGATGTGTCGTTTGGCCAATGAACAGGAAAGTTGGTCGTGGATACACATGTGTTAGAACGCCTGCGTTTCACCCTTTTAGTTATCTGCTTCCAAGTGACATTTAAAAAGAAATTTCTTTATTCCTGTGACAAATTGTACCACGTGAGCTCATCAATCATTATCAATTGTCACGAGAATCTCAGTCTTCGATAAGAACACGTGTTGGTGAGATGAGAAGAAGGTGGCAGATGAGAAGAGTTTGGAGGGAGGGGATTTTGTCAGGTTGTTTGAGTGACAGGGTTGTTCTGAAAGTGAAAAAGAAAAGACAAAAAAGTTTTTCTTGTCTCTAGCGCACTCACGTGGGCGAACCGAAAACCAAAAAAAAATTTTTTTTTAATTCGAATGACTTTTTCTCAGTGACATGGCCAAATATGGCGAGGCTATCAACTTCTTTTTTCGAATTCCTCACTGACGGCGATTCGAGAGGACGCGATGAACCCAGATGGGCAAAATGGCGGCGGTTTTCAAGTTGGGCTGATCGACCGACTGACTGACCGGGGCTTTTCCGCAGATCTATTTTTGATTTTTTAACGAAGGAATCCCCCGCGACCCCGAGTTCATTGACTTGCCCAAGTCGTCGGTTAATCGAACCGTATTCGGTGTCGTTCGCGTTCTAGTCGTGTACCTTGAATTGGAGATAGGAAGCTGGGAAGGGAAAGTCTGGGGAACAGGAATATTGTTGATGGGAAAAGGTTTCAAGAAGTCTGAGGATAGATAGCTGCCCTCTCATAGCTTTGTAGTGTATGGTGGATGAGATCGCGAGTTATGGAGAGTCAAAACTTCTGGTTGTACACAATTCGGAGGGTAGCTTTCGAGATGACACGGACCCGTAAGAAGAAAAAGAGTTTCGACAGAAGTTTATTTAATTAATAAGCACACAAATAAATAAATGAAGAAGCGGTTGTGATGGACCAATTAGGCTTAGGTAACATTTAGCAAGTCGTGGCCAAATATTCGTCAAGGTGAACGCCATTTTGAAACATACACGAATTTAGCGTTGGGTTTGTGTGCGACTCTATCCGCGTCTGTCTGTTTATCTGTCCGGCTATCTATTTACCTTAGAAGAACTGTAGGCTTGATTCGATTCCCAAAGACAAGCAACCGAAACTGAAACTTTGATGATGGGTCTACTTCATTGTTTTCGGAGGATGGCCACCCAAAGGGTTATGTTTCCAACCCTCTCACCTCCTCCTCACAGCCGTTTACCAAACTCTGATTGATCTGTCACAGAGATTTGAAAGAACGTCGGAAGCGTTGAAATTAGAAAGCTGAAATTATTATTATTGTTACGGTTCATAGATAATTATTTATTTACAGTGACTGAGCTTCCTGCTGATTTTTTTTCCAATTCTCTTTAATAATATTTATTATTGTGTTGCATTTTCATAATTTATTTATTTATCTGTGTGTTTAATTTAAAATAATAATATAAATTGTGGGTGAAGAGAGAGAAGTTGGGGTAGAAGCAGTCGTCGTTACAAGACTTTTATTTTGAACGCTTTCGTTGATGGAAAACTGAAATTTCTGTTCTTCCTGATTCTTCTTGTCTTCTTTCTCCTCGTCCATCTCCTTCATCTTTAATCTTTTTCGACTTGGTGGAATTTTTGTCTTGTTCTCTCGCTTCTCTCCTAGAATGAGTTAAAAATGCAGAATGATGGAGAGGAGTAATTAAGTAAAAAAATATTTTTGGAAAAAAATGGTGAGACGATGATACCCCCTCCTCTTTTCTCCTTTTTTCTGTTCCTATTCTTCAGCCTTAAAAGTGGGCTTCTGGGCGGTAATTCACTCGAAAACCTTCTTTTCCTTTTCTAAGTGGGTGCGTTTACCTTAAACGACTTTTTATTAATGAATAATTTAACGTAAGAAAATGAAAAGAAGCGAGCAGCACATTTATAAGGACGTACCTGAAATGTCAAAGCACGTGACTAAGCAAACTAGGCAATTTTTCTTAAGGAGATACCAACTGAGTCCAAATTTGGTAATGAAGACCCTGCCGTCTCACTGGATTCTAGGATTTCTAGGTTTATGTTTGGGTCCCCCAGTCGTGTCGGGTGTCGTCACTCGAAAGGGTTTTGAGGTTTTATAGGTTAAGGTAGAAGGAATGAGATGAAGCGAAGATTGTTGTCAAGAAAGCGAGTGGGATTGAATGTTGAAGTTAGCACGGAAAACAGGTGCAGGTTCCCCCGCTCCACTTCCCTGTCTTCGCCTCTCCGAGTTTGTCCCGAAGGGTCGGATGTTGTAAAAATTCCAACCTGCCTTAATTGGAACATAATGCATACCTGGTATCACCTTGATGGAGACGGGGAAGGGGGAAGGAAGTAAGGAGGCAGGGAAATGGAAACCTGTGAGCAAATTGTTTTTGGCGTGATCTCTTTTCTGTACCTGAATGTGTTCCAAGTTTTGTTTTTGTCTGTTTGTTTCCTCGTTTGTAATCCGCGTTTGTTTTCTTGTTTGTTTTTAGGTCCGCTCTTCAAACCATTCACAAAGTGAGTTCGAAAGCTCGGGAACAGAATTACTTCCTAGGAGGTCTCACTCACGACTGGGTCAGTTACTATGAGCAGAGAATCGAATCGGATCGGTCGTGTCTCAACGAATGGCATGCGATGGACAACATCGAATCAAGAAGGCCTCCTTCTCCTGATTCGGTAGGTGTTTGGTTGTTTGGTCCGGGGAAGGGCAGAACAGAAGAGAGAGAGACAACCAATCTCATTTGGGGTTTTGTCTTTATCAGGTGCGAACAAAACCTAGCGAAAGAGAGGAAACCGAACGCGTGATCAGGTGCACGCTCAAGGAGATCATGATGTCGGTCGATTTGGACGAGGTCACTTCGAAACACATTCGGGGACGACTCGAGGAGGATTTGGACATGGACCTGGGAGAATTCAAACCGTTCATCGACGAGGAGATGTTGACCATACTCGGTCAGATGGACGCTGCCACCGAGATATTCGATCACGTGTATCTAGGCTCCGAGTGGAACGCATCCAATCACGAGGAACTTCAAAAGAATGGGTGAGTTGAGCTTTGTCGTGGCTTTAGTGGGGGGTAGGGGAAGGGTTTTGGGAACTTGTCTGCTCATCGTCTTCATCTTCTGCTTCTAGGGTACGCCATATACTGAATGTTACCAGAGAAATCGATAACTTCTTTCCTGGAATGTTTAATTATTTAAATATTCGAGTTTACGACGACGAAAAGACTGATCTGCTCAAGCACTGGGACGACACGTTTAAGTACATTTCGAGAGCGAGAGCAGAAGGAAGCAAGGTCCTCGTTCACTGCAAGATGGGAGTGAGTCGATCTGCGAGTGTGGTCATTGCGTACGCGATGAAAGCGTACAACTGGGACTTCAAGAAAGCGTACGACTACGTGAAGAAGAAGAGGAATTGCATAAAGCCCAACTGCAGTTTCATGTCTCAGCTGGAAACGTACCAGGGAATACTGGACGCTATGAAAAACCGGGAGAAGCTTCAGCGGTCCAAGTCGGAGACGAATCTGAAGAGACCGGGTCTCGTGCCAAAGGAGAGCGCAACGATCCCTCGGTCAGAACGTCAGGAGAAGAGAAATGAGAAAGCGAATTGTTCGCTGTTGACGGTCGACTGGAGGGAAAGCTCCGGCTCGGAGTTAAGTCGAGTCGGAAGTCGGCCCAAATCTTGGTCGCCCGATAACTCTGCTGCCTCGATACTCTTCACGGAAGAAACTCCGGGTATGAGTCGTGTGCTTGTGCGTTAGAGACGAAGGGAAGGGTAAAGAAACATTTCCTGATGGCTTTTGTTTTTCTTTCAGGACCAATTTCCGTGTCAATGGAATATCTCAACTCGGAGGACAAGCCGGAAGTGAATCTTCCGCTACAAGGAACGGTGGCATCGTCCTCAGGAATTTCACCACCACCGACGGGAGCGGAAATGTGTCCGACTTGCAGAACGCGTACACGGCAGGAGGAACTACCGTGTAAAGAATGCTTCAAAGTTACCACCGGAAATAGTCAGGAGGGAGTCCGGAATCACAACAGTCACATGAGGATTCCTTGCGAGAATGGACAGACGTACAGCGTGTCGCAGAATCGAATTGTGTACCTCCCGGGTTCGGCGAAAGGTGGCGGCAGCGGCTCTGTCGTCGGTGTCGGTTCCGAAGACCCGGATTTTGTTCCCTACGTCAAGAACCGCGTCATAGAGTTCGAATCGCAGTCGGGAGTACCGAATGCATCGGATGCGAGTGCCTCGAACAAGAAATCTCAATCGGACAGAAAGGGACTCGTTCTCAATTTGACGTCGCAGTTCGAGACGACTTGTTCCAAGTCCGGGTCTCCGACAGAAGGAGGAGCGGACGTGGTCGACATAAAACTCAAAAATCCTCAATTAGCTAATTCAATTCTAGTCAAGGAAGATGTTTGGGACCCCGGGGAGAGGAAATCGTCGGAGGATCGTCAAATGTGGACTTCAACTTCCGAACTAGTGGATGGTGATACCGAGTTACCGTTGAGCGGGGAAAGCAAGGCAGGGAAGACGACGACGACGACGACGACTGTCAGGCGGGAGGGAGATCCGTTTTCGGACAAACTCGACCGCGTCTTCGATCGCGAGGAACGGAAGCAAACGAAGACGACAGCATCGGTTGCTCCTGTCGTCGTTCCCGTGGCAAACGCAACGTCGGATGTTTGCCCCACGGAATGTCCCTCCCGTCAGAATTCTTGGAGCTCCTACGACAGCGCCGTCGTTCTCGGTTACCAAGGTGAGTCGAGAGAGGCTCCCTCACGTCAGAGTTCCTGGGGTTCCGGAGATCTCCGCGGTGGCGCTCCTGGCACATTGCCTTCGAGGAATAGTTCCTGGGGTTCGTATGATTTGAGACCCGCCATGCAGCAGCCGCCACCGCAACAGCAGCAACAGAACGTCGGAGAGAAGGTGGACGAGGGTAACCTGTTTTCCTTTAACAAAGACATACCCTGGAATCCGGGAACCGTGAAAAGAACCAAGCAAAAGCTGGAAGAAGTGATTCAAGTGAAGGAGGCGATGGCAGACGACGTCGAGTCTTCCTCTCCCCCCAAAGCAGAGATCTCAGTTTGCAATTTGAAACTCCACGGTCCAAAACCTTATCAAAGTCCAATCCTTTCGAAAGATCTCAAGACGTTTGCTCCCCAAATCGTGGAAGCAGTCAATCCTGTTCTCGTGCACTACGCAAGCACTCCGACTCTCTCTGTGCAGCCCTCTCTCGAAAACGCGTCAATATCCGCTGACAAAATGACCGTCTCTCAGCCGAACATTACTCTCCTCCAAGAGGAGACGTTTCGCGGTCCACAGGGCAACGTCGACGAGCCTCAACTCTCGGCAAGCGCTCCGGAGAGTTACTCCATGACGAATCTGTGCGAGAACCAGAACCAGGCTCCGGGTCGACACGTTGTCAACACTGTCCAGTGCTGTTCCGTGCGACAACAAAAACAGGTTCTCGAAAACCTGACGAACAAATGCTGTGTTTTGCCGAAACGTTGTTCCAGCGTCGACGAATCCGTGGTCATGCCGACGGAGCACCAGTCGGGTAAAACGGAAACGGAAGCACAAAAAAGCGTGTCGGGAATGGTTCAGAACTTGAAAAAAGAATTCGAAGCGAAATATGTGAGCAAAAGTGAGAAGACGTTAACGGGGCCATCATCCGAGAATAACGGTGACGGTTCAAAGCAGCAGCAACAGCAGCAGTCGTCGCCGCCGCCGCCGCCGGGGAACAACGTCCAAGACCCAGCGACGGTTCTCACTTCATCGGAAGACTTGTCCGTCAAGAATCTAGTCGGGAAATACGAGATAAAAAAAAACAAGCACAAAAACGGCGCTGCAAGCACAACAGCTTCGAACCGATTGTCGTCTCATTCGGTGTTCCTACCTAACCGGAAACCGAAAACGGAGTCCGGATCCCAGGCGACACAGGTACGAGTCAAAGCCTCGTCTCTTTTTTTACACAATCTCAAGAACAGCAGCAACAGCGGAGAGAAAGTCCTCGTGTTGGACAGCAGGACTCAAGCGAAGACGCCATCCCCGAGCGTCGTAGTCGCGAGCGTCGTCGCGAAAGCAGCCAGTAAGAAGCAACAGGGCAAGACTCATCCACTAGCGCACCTGACCATCAATCCCAGGCACAGCAACGCCGTCTACAATACCATGTGATTAGAAACCGGAAGCTTGTCCACGTTCTCCCTCTTCCCTCTCCCGTCCGTTTCCGGCGTTTTTTCGTGCTTTTAAAAAAACTTCGACAATTTTCCCCGCCATCTATTTTCCGACTTCCTCTCTTTTTTTTTATTCTATTTTAGTTTTCAACCGTTGGCAACGGAATCCTTCAACTTTTCTTTACCAACCATCTTCGGAGCTTTTCTTCCGGATTTATCTTGTTTTTGTACGCGCGCGTTTTTTTATACTTATCGTTTTATTCGTGATAAATTCGCCTTTCTTGCGGTCAGTCTTTCATCAGCAGTGTCCGTGAAGTGGTTCTCTCGAAGGTTCTCAAACGCAGAAGGAAATTTTCCTTTTTTTAAGTAATCGAACGGTTTTTGAATTTTTAATTTGTTTGGGGGTGAGGGGGGTGTATCAAGTGAAGAAACTTGAGAAGATTGAGTTGATGGAGGGCTAGTACTTAGAACCTGAACTGAGGAACCTGAAAGTTTTGAGAAAATGGTGGATTTTGTCGACGCTGTTGGAAGAGTGAGGTTGGTGGAAACCTTTTTAGCTCTGAGATTTAAAAACCAAAAATTTCGAAATTCGAGTTAGAATTTGAATGAGTGTTCAGCCATCTTGGTAATTAATTTTGCTGACAATTATCGTAATTGATAAATGATGTCTTTGTTGGTGTATTGAGTTTTAATATAATTTTGGTAGGGGGATGAAAAGTTAGTGAGACGTAAAACCGGAAGTGAAAGATGGTTAGCATATCTCAGAAGTGGTGTGTCTGCAGCATCTCTCTCAACCAACATCATCGAAGACGATTTATCGGTTGCCATATTGTTTGTTACGTTAATTACTAAGACAAGACCTAATTGACTAAAGTAAACCAAAAAAATTTTTGGTTGGGTTCGTTGATTGGCTCTCATGATAAGTTTCGTCCGAGGGGGTATTGGAAATTTGGCAGCCCAATTTCGACTCCATTTTCTCTTTCCACCTCTCCTCCCTCCTCCCCGAGAATAGAAAACTATTTTAAAATAAAAAGCGACTCGATTTATTTTTTTAATTAGTTTTATTCGGGAGAGAAATGAATTTTGGCGGGAATAAACTAAATTTTGAAATTTATTTTTTTGCCGAAACGGGCGGGAGAGGGAAAGGGAGGAAGATGTGTGCGAGGAGGAGGATACTCAAAATGAAATTCTATTCGCCGCGGTTCGTTCGAAGATCGCGTTCACGGGAAAATTCGAAGGAAAATTTTTAATTTTAATTTTGATTAAATGAAATGAAACGTAAACATGTCCCGTGTTTAAAGCAACCACCATTTTTGTTTTATTATTATTATTATTATTAAATTTTCTTTTTGTTTGTTTGTGATTATTTTTTTTTCTCGAAATCTTGAATGTTGTTATCTAGAAAATAGATTCTAGTCCATTCTGAAAGTAAATAAAAGAGAGGATTGGAGGTGATGATGAAAAATTAAAATGGCTGAAAGAAAGGTAAAAAGGAATTTGTCAACATTTTAAAATGTCGCGATAAGTAAAATGAAAAAATTTTAAAATATAAAAAAATTGTTTAAAATTGAAACGTTTTTTTATTTGTTGTTGTTGTGCTTCCTTTCTTACTCTCCTGTAAAACGATAAATAGAGATTCGAAAGTGGAGTTTGTGAGGCAGTTTTTTAGTTGCGCGCACTAAGTCCTGAGGTTTGAATTGTTGTAATTGGCTTTGCCACTGGTCGGCGTATCTTCTAGGCTGTGCGCGTGTGCGGGCGCACATAAATTTTAAACAGCGCACATGAAAAATATTTGCGCGCACATTTCTTTTTTAGAAAATAAAATGGCACATGAAATCCATATCCAACCTATATTGCTCCACCTCGGGCATTGCGCCTTACCCCCGCGATTCTCAAAACGAATGCAGAGTCCATTGTCGGGTTTTTCACAATGGGGGATTTATGGGGAGATGGAGGTCCACCAAGTGTCAGTGCGTGGATGAAATACGGCCAGATATGTTGAAGGCCTTAGGGAAAGAGGGAGTCCTTTGGCTTACTCGCGTCATTAAGGTGGCCTGGCAGGGAAGGACAGCGCCGGAGGATTGGCAGACCGGGTTGATTGTCCCGATCTTTAAGAAAGGGAGCAGGAGTGATTGTTCCAATTTTAGGGACATCACCAGCTAAGCCTCCCCGGGAAAGTCTTCGCCAATGTGCTGGAGGCCCGTTGCAGATCCATAGTCGAGAACAGGCTGGGGGGAGTTCGGTAGAAGCACGACCGACCAGTTCATCCTCGAGGGGTCTTGGGACTACGCCCGACCAGTCTTTGCGTGTATCATCGACTTGGAAAAGGCCTACGACCGGGTCCCTCGCGGGAGGCTTTGGGAGGTCCTCGAGACATATGGCGTCGGTGATTTCCTCTTGAAGGTCATCGGTTCATTGTACTGAGTTAAAATAAACGGCGTCGCGTCGGAGCTCTTTAATGTGTCCGTTGGACTACGTGAAGGGTGCATGCTGTCGCCTCTCCTTTTCATAATTTATATGGATTGGATGCTACAGTGCAGCCGAGGAAGTGAGAGTTTCAGATATGGGGACCTGGAGGTGGGGCATCTTGCTTATGCGGATGGCCTCGTCCTTCTGGGATCACCCAGTCTGAACTCCAGCGGGCACTGGACGGGTTCGACGCCGCATGTGCCGAGGTCAAAATGAGGATTAGCACCAAGTTGGAAGTTATGGTTATCTCGAGGAAGCCCGTTAAGTGCGACATCCGCCTTCGCAGGTGGAGAAGCTCTAGTACCTTGGGGTCTGGTTCGCGAGTGATGGCAGGACAGAGGCAGAGGTCGCGTTGCGGATCGCTCAGGCAGGGGCAATGATGCAGCAGTTGGGGCGGTCCGTAGTGCGGAGGGCTGGGCTGAGCACCCAGACAAAGCTCAGCATCTTCCGTCCATTTATGTTCCTCACCTATGGTTATGAGGTGTGGGACAACCTGATTCCTTCTCATCAGGTCGAATTCAGAAATCGTTACTCCATCGGCAGTGTCCTCGAAGCTTAAGACTTAGCTAAAGACAAGTGTTGACACTGATTAAAAAACCCAGAACGCCACGCACATCTGTCTTTAGTGACCCTTTCTAGCGGATTGAGAGTTGTCTACCAAGTAACGTCGCTTTTTTATCCTACTGGGCACCGCAGATGGCACTACCGTCGTTCGTTTAGGTAGAAACATCAAGAATGCTTGGAAAGGACATAACGCGATTGTTTGGAGACACTCATTTATGGCAGAAAGATTTCCTTGTTGATGAGTTGCGTTTTTAAACCATAAAAAGCATTTCCACCGGTTTTTCTCAAAAGTAATTCTGTTCACCGGCCTACTGGTAACTCATCTTAATCGCAGGCTGAGTTGGGAGCTTCAAATTAACCCTCCCGCTACGGGCTCTCCGGCGCAACACTTGCGTTAAACAGAGCGCCACTGCTCCACTGCACACCGATCGTCAGCGAGAGTACTTTTACTCATAAGGTAAACATACCTCGGTGGCGTCTTGGGAGAGCCACTATAGTGGTCTGTAGTAGCGAAAGGGTTAAAGCAAAACTTTCAAGCCTATTTAGATCTAAAGAACCTTCTCAGGCTGACGGGTCAGAACTGCGACCAGATAATAATCTCGTAACCAATCTGTCCACAAACCTACCTCCAAGGATAATAACTGCAAGACTTTTCTGCTTAAGGTAGCGCTTCCAGTAAATAGCCCTTCAAACCAATGTTCTATGACTTGTTTCCATTTAAATAATTCCATTCCAACTCTAGGCGTAAACAAGGAAACCGGCCAATTCTCCGTAATATTTCTCCAAACTGGCGCACCTTCCAAACCTAAGCGCAACATCTTTTTTTGAGAAGGGTCACGATCAATGTTTCCTCTAATTATTTGTGGCATATGCGCTCTTTTCCAAAATTAGAAAAACTGTGCGCCAATTTAATTTTATGAATTTATTAAGTAATTTGCAATTTAATATTGCGCGCAAAAGTATTGGACTCGCGCGCGAATATTCTCCATGTGCGCGCACCCTTGCGCACACCTCCCCATTACCTTATTAACATCTGAGACACTTTATTCGATCTTGCGCATAAGTTGCTTCAACATTTTTACTCATTAACCCCTAGGGAAAATCATACTTCAAGCTTTTCGTCCCAAGCTAACACTTCCCAATTCCGATGGCAGCGCAATCCAGACAAGAGGACAACCCACACAACAAACTCCCCCCTTTCCTCACCCATCTACCCACTTAAATCTAAAACCATAACTGGGATTAAGAGAATCTAAAAGAAATTTAAACAAACCTTCAAATTTATCTTTAAATTTTTCTTTTGTTATTGATTTAAAAAAATACATAACTAAATGGAAAAAATTTTTTTTTGTTTTTGTTCACATAAAAAACCGTTAAAATCTTCACCATCATCATCATCATTGCCGAATTAGTTAGGAGGAGAGAAAAATAAATAAATTTGCTTGAAAAATGGCACACTCTAAAAATGTTTTTCTTTCTTTTCTTCAAAATAGATTTCACAACTTTATAAAATAAAAAGAAAAAGTTTGTTATCACAATCAAGAGCTGACAAACTGAAGTCTTGACCGGTCCAATCGTGAGGAGTTAAATTTTGAGACGAAAGAGATTCAAATCATAGGGAGGGAGTGAGAGGATGTTGGGCTGTAGGGCTGTCCATCGATCAATTACAAACAGAAATCGTCACGTTCGACCACTCTCAATCCATCCTTTTACAAACTATTAATAAATAAATTGTTACTTAAATATTTAACGCGATTCGGTAATTTATTTTTAATAACATTAATAACTCCTGTTCGATCTTGGTGACACACCCAACTAGTCAGCGGTAGAGTGTAATCATGGCTAGGTTCCTATCAGGTACTCAGGAGAATGATTCTTCGACGATCAAGAGACAAATTTTTCTAATTTCTTTAACAAAATATCAATCTCAAGTTGAAAGACTAACAACTTATGTACATTACACTTTATATATATTTACATAATAAATAAATCCTTATAATAAAATTGACAGACGAAAAACACCATTTTTTTAAGAAAGAGTTACTATATTAGTGTTAGTATATTGCCATTTTACGACTGTTTCATTACAGACACCGATTTGTGTTAACTCGCAAACCAAAGGTACCCGTACGCGCGAGGCGACCTGTTTCGAAACCCATCCCGCGTCCAAATTGTGACCGAAATTTGTTTCAGACTTAAATTACAATTATTTTATAAATATATTTATATACCGAGGTCATCGTATACAAATAACAAATAATTTATTTCTATTTTGTTACAGGATGGATTTGGAGGTGGTATGTGGCACTAACAAATAATTGAAAATGGCAAGAACGTTATACCTGGAACGTGTGGACATGCGCGCATCTCTCTCTCTCTCACACGGTGATCTGTTAGATTATTATATTGGTCTAAAACTAGTATGATTTATATACAAAAGAGCCTTTCTACTTTGAGATTACTCAGCTGTAGTAAGTGCTTTTGATAACCTTTCGAGCTTTAGACCACAAATTAGAGGAGTTCATCCATCACCTTGGTACCAGTTAGTTTCAAACCCCCATTCGGACTGACTACCTTAGATGATTGTCTCAGTTGACCAGAGTTCGACGATTTATTTCGAGCTTCTGATGGTGTTAGTTTCTGGTAAACTTCCGAGTACAGGCAGCAGGGGAATATTAACACATCGCCCGACTCGACACTCTATTCCAGACCTCACGTGTACAACATTTCAATTTCAAATCTCTCCACGACTTCAAAAGCCTTTCAGAAGCACTTACTCAGCAAAGCAGTCAAAGTATTCTTCAATCGGTGTGAGAGAGACATCAAATTCGACAAAACCATTCCCGTTCTCAATCAAATAGCTACCTACCAAACTAAGCCGCTAACAAAATCTCAAGGACACTTCTTTCGATCCCAAAAAGGCTCGTTTTCCTGATTAAATCGCATCTTGCCTAACCGTTATTTCGTTAATCGCCCACCAGAATTGACCAAAATCCCCTTCGATTCCAGCTGGCATCTCCCACACTTTCAAAAATTTCATAAAAATCGGCAAATCGCCACCACCACCATCATAACGGGGCCCATCTCAAAAATGACAATAAGAGACATGGCAAATGTAAAGCGCGCCCTTTTGAGAAAAGTTCGATTTTCTAAACTATTAAAAATATATATTCTCTATCTATGACGTCTTTTCTCAATTTGTCTCCTCCTCCTCCTCCTCCTCCCCTTCTCTCCCAGACCAGTAAGGCAGCTTCAGTTTGTCACATCTTTTTACATTTACAAATTAAAAAGAGAATTATTCACTGAAATAATAAATTGGCATTGCTTTTAAAAAGAGGTTTTTGTCCAAAGACACTAAAATTTTTAAGCACGTTGCCAACAAATAAATATCATCAACAATTAAAAATGAGAAACGTCTAAAAGTGGTCATGACGAAAATATGTGATATGAGGGAAATGATAGAATTTGTTATTAAAAGTACGCTCAGCGATTTACCGAAAATCCATCACAGACATCACGCTGATAACATACACAATTGTACGTATTGGTTCATAGTATGGGAAGGGCATCAGACATCTTGGAAAGCGCCAAGCTCAGACTTGGACGCACACTTAGCCTGCTGCCCAGCCTGCCCTATACGGATATCTCGTAATTCATGTCGTACACGGAAGATCTGTCCGGCGTTCCACCTCTTGGAGGTCCTCCTCGACTGTCCGCCGGCATGTTCGTCGGCCCTGCCATTTCCATCGAGTCGGACATTTCGAGCGCCCGTACGAATGACATCGGCCGTCTCCTTTGGTCCCCCGTCGGAGTCGTCGGAGTCACCAGGTTCTTCCTCTTCACCTGAGGCGACTGAGGAGGTGGGAAGACAAGAACTCCGCCTCTTGGAGGATTGTGCGGGTAGAGACCGTGCGGCGGCGGACGAGGAACGTATTGAACCTGTTGATTTGGACTCGTCGGATTCGATCTATAATAATCACAGGGCGGCTTCGCGGCGTGAGGTTGCACGTGGGTCCCGGGAGAATTGTCTTTCCACATGTAAACCCCACGCTGGGGAGACCCTGCGAGCTCTCTTATGTTGTCCACGGTGTTGTTAGTTCGTGAACAGACTAGATCTCCCGGTGCTTGTCGCACTAATTCTCCCTCCGAGAGGAATCTACGCTGAGGACTCGGGTATGTTTGACTCGGAGGTGGATCGTAATAACCACGTGGATTCGTGTTTCCTACGCTAATGAAGTCCGGCCTTCTAGGTTGCGTTGGTGTACCAGGATTCGACCTGCAAAAACCGTTTGAATCAATTTAACAAACCAAACAAACCGAAACTCTCCAACAAAAAAAAAATTAAAACTACCAACTAAACAAGACTTAGGCATCTTTTGGCCCAATTCAAAGACGAAACAACACCGAAACCTGTTTTTAATTTACAAAAAAAAGGAAATCTATTCAAGAATCTTTAACCACCATTAGTATAAGTGCTACGAGCCTTAAATTTTGGTCTATTACGGCGCTTACACTCTTCGTTATTTCCATTCAGTTTAAATCTATGTCAGAGGACACCAAGATCTTACTTCAACATCCGTACCGTCCTAGATCGTTATCTAAGTGGCCTAATAGCCAAAAAAAAGATCCAAACATTATAACAGTAGTCGTGTAAGAAAGCAAGCGCTTTTCAAAACAACTACAAAAACTCAATTTACATGGATACCCGTCCAAGCTGACAATAGATACTTAAAACTACATCAACTTCCGCAACGCTGTCGTGCGGGTTTTTACTTACTCTATGATTAAAAATAACTTTACGACAAGGATTCAAACAGGTGAACAAATTAGACACGCTAATCTTACTCCAGACGTTGGATCGGCCTCCACCATTTTGGTAGAAGAACGCGCAAAAACTCGTTCAAAATTCTTGAAACCTTCACAAACATAAATTCCCTTCATAATCCTCACACAGACGAATTCCGCTTCCGCTAAAATTTATTTTATTATAAATACCGACTCCCGCAACAGCAACAGCACCCCAACTGACTCACAATTTCACCAAGAAAAGGATAAAATTCCTTTCTGAACTGAATTAATTAGCAAAAAATTTAAAACTCTGTAAACTACAAAAGAGAGGCAAGCTAGTTCTTATATTTACATTCCTCTAAATTAGTGTCGGGCAACCGGTGCGCCGCGACGCACAGTGGCGCCGTCAATTATTTGTCATCCAACCAATTTCCATTGACAAAAAAAATTCGCTGAGAAAGCATAAAACAGTCAATCATACTGTTGAACAGACGATTACAACCATTATACACACTACGTCATCATTTCATTCGTGGTCCTTAAACAGGTGCGCCGCGAAAGGAACTTTTAATTAAATTAGTGCGCCGCAACTCAAAAAAGGTTGCCTTCCACTGCTCTAAACTATTATCAGCAGCCATCTTAAAAACAAACAAACAAAATATAAAATAAACAAAAAACAACAGAACCGGCGGCTGTTTTTTTCGAAATAAAAAATTTGTCAGTCTCACAGCTTCCCAAATCACTTTATCCCCCACCTCCCCACCAATCCTACTTCTTCCTTAACCTTTATATACCGAGAAGAGAAAGGAAAAAAGAAGAAGAAAGAAACAAAGAAATATAATCAAACGCGAAGGAATTCATACCCATTTCTAACTATACCTGAACCTCTTTTGGTGCCAAAAAAAATTTACAAAATCTTAAACCTATCCTCTTCCGTCACTGTTATCACTGTCGTCATTGTCACCGTACCAGTCAAACATATTCTGAGTACTTTTGTACAGTTCTGCTACCCAACGACCTAGTTCGACCAAAAGTTAGTCAAAACCCAACCCTGTCAATCCTTTCGCATATATAAAATAAAAGCGCATAACTAAAAGCCAAAACAAACAAATGAATGAATGAGTCAATAAATTACTTCAATAAATAATCCTCATCTCCAAACCTAAATAAAAAAAAATACAAATAAATAAATAAATAAGGCAATCAAAGAGGTTTCAGGTGCTCGAAATGTGATACAAAACACAAACGATGTCATTTCGAAAACCAAAAGAAACTCAACAAAAACAAAAATAAGAAGCAGTCAACCATACTTCTTCGAGCATTTAAAAAATAAGCTAAATTAACAAATAAATAAATAAATAAAAGAAATGAACAAGAAGAGTAACAAGAATAATAATAAGAAGAAGAAGCTAAGATCTTTTTTCTTTTTATTACCTTTAAAGCGGTCCTCCCATCTTAGTCAACTAAACATCAATGGACATAAATAAATCATTTCTAACTCACGACTAATACAATAATTCCTTATGTATATGTTATTTATGTATTTGTGGACAGAAAACATTTTTATAAGAGAACACACTCAAGTTTATATAACCAGATTTTGGGGGATTCCAACATTTTCAAAAATTTTTTTTCGTCCTATTGGTATATAGAATTTGAATTTGAAACACCGGGCTAACCCCAACCATCTCAGAACTAATATTCAAACCCACTAATTTCCGTCCTTTCCCAAAGTGTATGGAGTCATAAAGTCAAAAATAAATTTCAGACAAACCCACCCTCACCTCACCCGCCCCGCCATACTCTTGTCCTGCCTCCTTTTGGGACAGCACGTCCCCAGATTACATGACTCATGGAGAGAGAGAGATACAGCTGTACGAGGATGATGCTACTTAAACTTTCGCTGTCTAAATTCATTGTATGTGAACCCAATTTTTGGGATTTGTCACAACCCGCGTAAAAAGAGACTAGATCACCCCTTTGACTGCTCTGGACGTATTCTACATTTCTCACTTTTTGCGAACATACTCGCCGCACTCGTCAAACTGCTCTACACGAATAAATACGCAATTCGCACAGCGAGCACAAAATATTAAAACTCGTGGCCCAGTCAAAAGGTTATGGAACATTACTGTACCCGAAACAGTCTAGCACACTTTATAGTATACACAGAGATGCGACAATATTGATCCTTTCAGTACTCAAGAGATGCCAACAGCTGTACGTTAGCCAAACGTTCGATTTCGGTTTGCTTACTATCAATCGCATTTAAGTGGCGGTGACTTTTAATCCCGTTTTTCACCCTTTTTGGGTACAACAGGACGCGGAGGAGGATTCAAACCCAGGACCATTTGCGTCCAAGTCAGAACTCTAACCACTACACTACTCCTCCCACCAATCGCATTTAAAGTGTTTGGGTTATAACAACACCTCATTAAAATTCTAGACTTTTTTTACGCGGTTGGTTTTTAAAAAAATTGGAAAAAACGTTTACATCCAACGTTCCTGTATACCATACACTCATCTCGTACTGTTCTCTATCCCCCACACGCTTTTACTGACTCTACGGTCACCTTCTCTGTCGTAATTTGGGGAAACGTTCAAACACGTTGACACAAAAAAATAAAATAAAAACAAAACACAGTTCTCGAAATCAATCAATAACAAAGAATACAGAAACAAAGACACACAACAATAAATAAAAAACAAGCAACATCAAATCAAAACACAATAATCTCACAAGACCCCCCAAAAATTCTAATCAAAACCCCAAAAATAAACAAAATTCCTTTCCTAAAGGAACGACACAAACAAACGACCAAAACGAGTACCTACCAGTTGGTAAGTTTCGTTTCCTTCTTTTCAAAATAAATAACAAAACCTCACAACACAAATAAAGTAATCACACATCACATAAAAGTATTCGGCGCGACAAAACTTCGTACGTAACTCGCATAAACAATAGACACAATCAAAGCAATCCCTTGTAGTTTACAGAAGTGTCCAATTAATCAACTACACACATTACAAAGTCATTTAAACTCATAATTACAACCAAAAAGCAAAAACATTTAGAGAAACCCTTTCGAATTTGATCTGAGGCCTTCTCCAGATTTAAATACTTAGCTTATATTGGAAAAGGTTTTCTTAAGAGTCAGAAATAAAAAACAGCAAAACACAGGTGAAGTAGTTTTGCTTGGAAGTTACCGCGCTAAAACTCAAAAAACCGTTCACATTACCTAGTTAATCTGCAGAACAACTCATTTCTGCACTTTAACGGTAATTAGCCCCCAAAAACAAATTTTCATTTGGTGTGGGGATTTGCTCTAAGGGAACACCGAGCAAATGAACTGTTGACAACAAGATAAGGCATCACGTCAGCGATTTATCTCACTTTTGATAATTACAAACCAACAGGTAGATGTCCGAGATCCAAATTGTAAATAAAAAATTTTCTTAGAAAATTTAAAAATTTCTGTCTGAGTTTACCTTCTTATTGGACTGGACATGACCAATGGAGTAGGAACGCCCATGGCTTTCACCCTCTGTTGAGCAGGTAGATTCCTCGATTCCGGAGATAGAGGATCTGGAGTGTGACTTCTCGAAGTCCTCGGATGAGGGCTACCTCTTGTCGGCGGAGGACACCGAACCATGGCCGGATACCTGGGCGAATCCGCTTCCATCGGAGGAAGGTAGAGATTATTCTTCGACCCGGGTCTCTGAAGAGGCGGAGTCGGTTCGCAGTCCTGGGATTGAGACGCAGTCGGTTCCATATCTGTGTCGGAGCCGTCTCGACCCGGAGAAAGCTGTAAGAAAACAAAACGAAACCCACCGAGTCGTAGAAAAAAATTTTTTCAGATTTTGGCGGGATATATAAGATGCTGTCGCGACTCCAACGACGCTTGCTATGAGACACACTCTCAAAAACATTCCCTTGATTCTACATCAACATAAAAAACCTAGTACATATACACAACAGTACAAACTAGTCAGAACCCTGTCAAGAGACCTCTCAACATCACACAAAATCACACCACTAATTACAAAAAGAAATTTTAATAAAACAAAAGTCTTACCTTCGACTCGAACTTAACCAAATCAAACACAAATAATGCAACAGCGTCAAAAACCATACAGAACCACAGACTTACAAACTCTTCTAGTAATCTTCAAAATGGGAAAAATATGAGGCAAATTTTATTGTCTATCTTTAGAAATATTTTCAAAGTCAAATTTCCATGTGCTGGGAAATCTAGAGGGGAAAATATATTTTACAACTTTTAAATAGCAACAGAAACCCTACAGGAATCTACAACATCCCCTAAATATCGTCTACTTTTACAAAGACGGTTCTATTTCTCCTTCATGTTAAAAAACATGTCCCTCCACCCTCTCTACCACACACATGCTCGTCTGCACAAGCAACAATAAAAACTCGAGCCAAACTCACTTGGCAATCGTTTCAATTTTCGTAACACCCATGAGAATCAAACGCACCAAAAAAATTCTGAACTAATGACGCAATAAAATTAGACCTAACAACCCAAAATGGCGGCTTTCGGTTTTATTTTTACCCCATTCAAAAGAGTTATTTAACAAAACACCAACCCCCAGAGACACTCCCACCCCCACCCAATTGTATTAGTACTAAATTTACTTTAGTTACAGTCTCGTTCCTTTCCTTCCTGAAAGGCAAACACGTTCGATTTCTTTCTTTCTCCTCATTTCTACTTTCTTCGTTTCTTATTTTCGAATCTTCAGACGAACAAATGGCGACGGCATTCTCATAGAATCTTGACCAGTAATGACAACGGCCCTCGGTCTCCTTTGTAGGGGGGGAGTACAAAAAACAGTATCATCATATAAAGTCCACAAAATTAAATTCAAATCAAAATTTTAAATCCAAAAACCGTTTACTGTCGTTACGTGAATGCGTGTTGTAGTGTTGTAGTGCGTTTAATACCACAAAAGACTAACAGAAAAAAAAGGTGGGTCAAAACCATTTGCTGATGTCACTAAAATAAATTAATAAATAAAAAAAAAATCAAACAAAAAACACTCGGTCAAGCCCAAAAACTAAAAATGTCTTCTCACCCCATATTTGATGTTTCCTTGGCGACTAGGTCCGGGACTGTGTGGCACGTTTAAGTAACCCGTCGACTACAAATTACAAACTTTCATTTAAAATATTGTCTTGTCCCTTAGAGGGAGAAACCTTTGGCTTGGGAAACCAAAACTTAGTACCAGGGTTTCCCTAACCAAAAAAAATTTAATTTGGGGTGTTATAAATTGGCGTGCACCTTCTTGGTGCACAATTATGATTCCGCTTCTTGGACGATTTGAATGGGATTCAAAAAATTTTAAAACAATGCACAAAGCTTTCTATTATATAACCGTTTCTACACTCTCTCTTCCTCGCTTTCAAGCAAGTGTTTCCAGATCACTTAACATCAACTGAATAGCATCAATCAGTTTTTAGAACAAACGATACCTAAACAGTTTGCAAGCTTTTCTTTCAGGTATACCAGCTAGAGATCAGATTGTCCAACCCCTCCAACACATTTGACGACCAGAGTTTGTTATGCGCTTGTAGTTAACGAATCTAAATATTCATTCGGACTAAGACAAAATGAAACACCGACAGTATCAGTTGTAAGAGAACGTTTCAGCACAGATAATAAACGTTCTTAGAGCAGACAGCAAAACAATCATTTTCTGAACAGATAAAGCCTCACCTAATCCCTCCCCCAACCTTGAAACTTGTTTTTTGGTATTTAAATATTCCTAAAGAATGACTAAACCGGAAATTCTTAACTATAAACCTCACTAAAACCATAAAACAATTTTTTGGAGAGTTTATCTTGACTGTTTCGGAAACACTGCTTGAATGCGACATTCGCACCTTTTCACCACTCCAATCCATTCAACCACTTTACTTCTAAAAAAATTTTCCCAGAACCGACCTTGTTGTAATTGTTGTGTGAAGGAGTCCCGACGCCATTTCCCGCATCAGTGTATGTCTTCACTTGATTTTCTCCGGCTCCGGATTCACTTTTCCGCTTGCAAGCTTTTTTATCCGCTTCGAGAAGGCTGAATACAAAAAAAATGACAAACATTGAAAGAATAGAAAACAAATTTTCAGCTACAAACAAAATCCCAACCTTGGTCTTACCTTGGATACTGAGGTCCACATAAAATATACATACAGTTATTGGAGCAGCCACGAGAAAATGGGTTGTAACCCCCTTTGAATTTTCCAGTAACTTGTTCGTTCGTTGTTCTCCCCCGAGCAACGAGAACTACGTGAAATCCTGTTAATCCAATTATTGGAAATATTAGAAAGGTAATTATACTTATAATTACAATACTGAAGACGATAATTAAGGAACAAGACGTCATTTAAAAACCAAAAAAATTAAAACACATCGGTGAGGTCGTAGAGACCTGCAAATCTTTCACGATCCCAAGCCAACTTTAACGAAAAGGATACGAAACAATTGTCTCCACTTGTGCGACTCTGTCTTGATGAAGTAGCACAAAGATCAGACACAAAGTGAATATGCTAATCATGTGAGCACTGAGAGTTATTAAGAAGGCGAAAAAATATCTGTAATTCCGACGACCTATACAATTGTTCACCCACGGGCAGTGGTGGTCGAATGTTTCGATGCAGTGATTGCAAACGCTGCAGTGAGAACACCTCGGAGGACGATAGAATTTGCACGTCATGCACCTGTATAAACAAAAAAAGAACACAGTTACTATTTTTGAAATGAATCGAGTAAAAAATACTCGAAACCCGAAAATATCAACTGATAACCTAATTAGTGCATTATTTAAATCAGTAAACAAAGGGAATAGTGATAGACTAGACAAACAAACAAAACCATTATTCTAACATATCTTCATTGCTGACATAACTCCAAGGCACATAGTCAATTAACCATAACCAGATGAACCCTCACCAACCCCCAAACCTTAAAAAGGAAGAAACAATGAAAGGAAACACCACAAACCATTTCATTCGAACGTTGATTCCGTTGATTTCGGCATTTTTATACAGAGGAGTTCGAAAGTCGTCTTCTCGATCCTCGTCCGGGGGCGCCTTCGGAATGGCTCCCGGGTCCATAAATGTGGCTAACGTGAAAAATGCCAAAACGAAAAGTGTTATAACACCTTGATATGCAGGTATCCATGGATAATTGTCTAAGTAATATTTACACCTGGAAATTAAGACAAATTAAATTAATTAATTTTTTATTTAAGTGATTTGTCAACATCACAAATTAATTTTCTACAAGATAAGGTTAACACAATCCCTCCTCCCACCCCTATATCGAGTTTCTAGCTTTTTTTAATAAATCATATCAGGTTTTGATCTGAGGTTTCCGATTGATTAAATCAGATTTCAGTTTATCGAATATCAAACTCCTTATTACCGTTAGAATTCTCTCTAGTATTCACTCAGGTGCAACAAAACCCTCTCAAGTTTCAGGTGGGAGTAAGACCTTCTGAGGCCTGTTACTAAACGCAGAAATTCGTTAGAAACACCCATCGTGGATGGCGTTTTAGTGACTGATGACGATCCTAATTTCATGCAACCAATCTCTCACACAAACACCAGAAAAGTTTTATTTTTATGATCAACTCTAACATAAAAACTTTCTCAAAACTAGGTTGAAGTTTGAAGCAATGAAACTAAGGCCTTGATGATTTGAAAGAGGACAAAGAGGCCTCAAAATTTAACTCGCTTCATAAATTTATTTTTCTTTTTATTATTAGAAGGAGAATCTCAAATTTTATAGTTCACACTTCATTAAATGTATCATCAAATCTGTTGGTCATCATTACAACATTCCCACACACATTTAACAAATCAATATGGATTTCTCGATCATTTTCAAAATTTCATAGGATTTAATAAAATGAATTGATTACAAGAAGCCTCTAGCCAGCATTTCTTTTATGCTTTGATAGTTACATTGTCCTTCAATTGATTATTCAGCTGAGCAATATCAAAAAACATGAATAAGAACTGCATGACTGATTGCAATATATATAACTGATATGCTGTAATAAAACTCGGTTGAGTTCTTAATCCATTTATACAATTCGGCATAACAAGTTGTGGGAGGAGGAGGTGCAAACACTTGACTGTTACCAGGTGCTTGTACCACTCAATAACAGGCCTCCCACATTGAGTGCTTCCTTTTCCTCTAATTCATTAACAATTTTAAACTTTGACTGAATCAAAATTTCATTCCAACTTTTCACCTACTACATTTTAGAGGATAGTTATTCAAAAATATTATTTACAGCTTGATATATCGATAAACAACAGAAACTTATAAAAGATGACCTTTGATACCCTGACAAAAAATTAATTTTCAACTTTATAAACAATAGCATGATACTTAAAAGTGAGGTTGTTTCTTGTGTTTTCCTAACGTTTCTACCCCATATTTACTATTTATACATTTACAATCTTCTACTACACTACAAAATTTAAGCTCTCTTTCATGGTGGTGGTGTAGGTGGTTTTAATCATGTTTTTCACCCTTAATTTTTGGATATAACAGGATGTGGCAGGAGGATTCGAACTCACAACCATTTGCATCCAAGTCAGGAGCTTAACCACTACACTACTCCTCCCACTCTTTCAAGGTTAAATCTCGAATGATTCTCTTTTTTTCTTTTTCCTTCAGCCATAATTTTTACATATACAAAAGTAGCCCCATAAATACAATGCTCGTTTAACTTCATGCCAACAATAAAAAGCAATAAGAAAAAAATTTTTTAATTTAATCAACTGAAGTAGAGTGTAAAGGAGAACTCTAATTAGTTAGAAAGTATAATTATTTCATTATGCATCAGTAAACATGAAATTTAATTTGTTGAAGGAAAATTTTTCAAATATTAATATGATACTTTCAACTTAAAGATTTCTGAATTGTCATTTCTTTTCGCAAATCTCAGAGCCACAGGTTTTCATAATATTTTATATACAGGGAATTTTTTTTGTTCACATCTGCCTTTTCCTTTAATATATTACCTTAGCTATAAGTGTAGGCTGAAAAGGGCACAGTGCCAACTTCTAACAACTCTTAACTCGAGGATATTGCTAATTCATTTACAGAATTGAGACAAAATTTTCATTTTGATATTTAAATTAATTCAAGTAATTACTAATTTTTCAAGAAATAATACTTCATTTGCACTATTTTTAAAGTTTTAAAAATTTAAGAAATGACTCATAGAACTGGTTTATTGAATAAAACAAAAACTTGTTTCTCGTTCATTAGTCATTGAAATCAAAGCAAAAGTATACTATAAGAGAACATTATTTAAAATATTTCAGTTGAAAACAAATCAAACTCAAATAAATCATTTCAAGTCCTTAAAATTGAAGTGTTTTTTGAGTTGACAAACCAGTAAGTAACTTCATAAACCAACAAGCAATACAGAAACTTTCCATAACAATTAAATCAACACGGTTTTTCCAAATAACTCCCCAACTGTTTTCCCACAATTAAAATAAACGAAAATGACAATGATCAGGTACGATTAAAAAAACATAAAAAATCATAACTCACGGAAAAACAAAGAATAACGTTGTCGTGGCTAGTAAAAGAGTCCAAGCAACAGCAGCTGGTAAGTATCTTGTTTTGACATTACATTTCGGCATTCTGCTTTAAAAAGGCCAAAAAGGAACCAAAACTTAGAATCTGTTAAGAGATCAACATGGCCGCACCTACATACTACAACACCGAACTAGAAAAATTCCGGTTAAGGATTTTCATGGCATTCCGTGTCATCGTGAAAAAACAACAGTAATCGTGATTTAATTTCATGATATGCTGTACGCGATGTATTTCATTTCGACAACTGTAAAATTCTTAAAATAACTTGAATTGTTTAATTCATAAGAGAAATCAATCCCGACACGAAATCATTTAGAAAACAAGACCTGACAAGACATTTATTAATGAAAAGGGCCCCGAAAAAGTTTTCCGTTTACTAAGTTGGCACACCTGTCACGTAAACACTCAGATTTTAAACTTATACCAAGTTTTAAATTACCACGAAATTTTTAACGTTAATAAAAATGAATTTAGAACTTTAATTTTTTTAAATCAAAATTACGCAAAACGATTTAAATAAAGTAATTGACTCTTTGGGTATTTTAATGCTGAATCTTATTTAACCCCGAAACGTCTTAATTGTAAATGATTTTGGAATATAATATTTCTATAAATAATCTATATAGCTTAAATTTTTCCTTTTTCTAGGACTAACGTCGTCATGCCATTTCTTCATAAACCTAAAAAACGAGAGCCCTGGTACGTGTGGGCAGAAGAGGAATCGCGAAGAACAGGCCTCAGACACAAGATTTTTTACCCAGAAGGAGGTTATTATAAAGGCGACTGGGTGCGATGTTATCAATATGGCAAAGGAGTTCAGTATTTGCCGTCGGGCAAGCAGTATGAAGGCGACTGGATGTGTAATAAGAAAGATGGATTCGGTGTAGAAAGTCAGTACAACGAGGAAGGAAAAATATTTGATCTTGTTTACCTCGGAGATTTTAAAAATGATAAAAGACATGTAGGTTATTGCACACTGTTCAAGACGAAACCGTAAATCATGTTCTTAATTGTTTCGCCGTTATTTTATTCAGGGCTACGGTTGCTTGCATCACGAGGATGGATCGTTTTACGAAGGAGAATTTAAATTTGGCAAGAAGCACGGTTTTGGAAGGTGTTGGTTTAGTGACGGCTCTTACTACGAGGGTTACTGGGTTAAAGACCTACAACACGGTTTTGGAATGTTTGTTCAGGGTACGGTTTCCCTCTTTTGTAAAACACCCAGTCAAAACCTTACTTAAATCGACCATATCTTATATAAATTGAAATCCTGCAGCTAACGGAAATCGTTACGAAGGAGAGTGGCGAAACGGTAAAAAGGACGGCTGGGGAATCTTCTATCACTTGGACAGCGGTCAAAAGCAAAAAGGTTTCTGGGAAAATGAAATATGCATCACCAGCACGATGGAAGACATTTCATTTAGACAATCAGCTCTTTTCCCAACCGAGTACCCGATTCCACCTCTGGAACTGGATCCGACCGCACCTTGCTACGAGTTCCTACAAAAAGCGGATAGCATGATCCTTCAGTATAACGAAGGTTGTCAACTTCATAAATATTGCTACAAGATGACCGCGCCAAAATCACGAAAAGAGTTCACTCAGGACACAGACTAACTTTCACAATAATCCCCTAACAATAACTTTTTAGTAGTTAAATCACTACAAAACGGTGACAAGAAACCGATGACTACTGCCACCAAATCCAAGTTTTTGAGAAAGTACTCAAACCACAAATCCAAAAGCACAACTAAACATCTAGGAAACATTAGGCAGACAAAAAGGTCAGGCCATAAATAAAATAGTTTTAGATTTATAATTAGTAGAATGAGTGTTCAAGAAATAAATTACAAAACCTTTTTCACAATTTCGCTTTCATAATTCCACCAAAAAACTCAAATTGTATTCGTTTAACCAAAACTGTTAACCAGTATGAAGTCTCAATCAACTACAGCTTCAAATTTATTCAAAAACTAAACTACTTTGTACCACTTTTAAAATAAGAAGCTGATCGAAAGATCACATTTATATAATCAGTTAGGGAAATCAATTTTGCTTCAATATGAAATATATCAAAAATTAAATATAAAAAATCTCGCAAATACTTTATTACATAAAATATAAAAACATTGGAATACAAATACGAGTTAGGTTTTGTTCACCAATGAGGTGATCGACAAAACTGTCTTTAACATTTCAAATTCATATTAAATTAGACCAAGAAAGTTCTGTCTCGATTTTATACAATGAAGCGTTAATTTATTTATAAACAATATTTACAACTTTCTCGTCATACTTAAATGTCAGCAGTAAGAACTCAAAATTCGATCATGATACCGAGTCCCTTTGTCAGCATATCGCCGATTATTCAGTAAATCGGATTACAGGTTTTTAGAATCCTGCATAGAAACAGAAAACACAAATCAAATTCGATACTGACTTCGATTATACTATCCAATCACAAAACCAATTTGATAGATTCGGGGTAAGGAGACGTGAAATTGGAAGTGTATACAGTAGACTACAAGACCGTATTAACAAAACGTTGGTCCCATCTTTTCGAGGGTCTTACAAGTTAAAAATTTGGTAAAGGGAGCGAATACCAAAACCAGTTTTCATCCCCTCCAATGCTTTGTTTAGATATTTGAGTTCTAATGCTCCAATCTTAACGTTAGCAAAACTATTGACCATTCCAACTGTCTCTTACTTCTCAACAACAGAACCTTCTTGGTTTCATGATTAACTAGCTAGAAGACAAAAGGAAATTACTTTGAACAGGTTTGATTAATATGATTCTTGATGGGGACATGAAATAAATTACTTTGCGTTGATTCTCAAAACAAAAAGCCCTTTTGAAAATGGCCCAAAACTTTCCAAATTATGAAACTTCTGTGCCACTAGCTGACTTTTCCGATTCTAACAATTTACTTCACATAACTACGAACCAATCTTGATTAGTTCCACTTTTCTTGTTTTGGCCTAACCACTTCATCAACACAAAAACTTTAATTATTGGCCACCTGCAAAATTATGTGTCGGTAACTATAAAAAAAATGGCGATCATGCAGGCTGGGTGGGTGGGTTTTGCCAGTACAAACTTTTAACATTTTCCTGTTGGTCGAACAGCGTTATAATACTTGCTCTGGTTCCTTAAATTTTTTAAATCTTCCTAGACCCAAGGATCCTACTTGGGTTTTAAAACCAACCGCTTCTGTTGTCAACAGCTACTTGTGGTAAACATCTTCCAGGATCCTACTTGACAACAACCCTTTTTTCCTGACAACCCATGGACACATCAAGGTGTACAAGCAGTTTATACAAAATTTTTTCCTGAGCCCACGAAACATTCCTTACGAGGAGTCACGGTGAGACAGGAAGGTATTCCCAGCTCTCATAAACGTTCCCCACGCAGCACGCGAAGAGTGTTCGACCGATGTCATCACCGCCAACATAAACAAGTATAAAATTAATCATCTGACGTGCAGGAAAATAATTTCAACTAATTACTACAAGAAATGCCTTTAAATAACGTGGGATCAAGTTTATCCATTAAAAAGCTTTTGCTTTTAGATAATAAGGTCACAGCCACGAATTTCAGTCTGCAAAATGTCGACAAATAAAAATAAATAAATAAAAACAAAATGGTGCTAAACGACTTGCATCCCCAAACCGTTGATGCGATCCGAATCCCCGGCTTCGATTTGTTCCTTTAACAATTCCAATTCTCTAATCCCCGACACGGTCACTTCGTACTTGTGGGTGACCAGAGATCTGTAAAAGTGTATCGCGAACGCTAAGAATATTATTAGAACAGGTATGAGGACGATGCAAGCCGACCACGCGGCATATTGAGAAAAATCGTAAAACTTGACCCAGCACAATATGGCTATTTCTACAAGAAACAATAAAAGTCCTAAAAGTGTGGAAAAGGCCCAGGCCGTCTCGATGTACCAATGAAGTCTTTCGTGCGGAGACTCGTGAACCAGACTGATAGAATGAAGATTGCAGACTGCGTCGATGTTGGGAAGTATGCACGTGCTGATCATTAACGCAAGCATGTGAACGGCGACGAGGAGAGTAGTGCATATGGCAAAAGCCACCAGCATTTGGGACGGAACTTTGGTTTTCTCGTTGAGCTGAACTTCGACCATGGCCACCTGAAAACAACAGGAACGTTATCAGTCTTGATTTGAGTGAACCGGATATGGTTTTCCTGAATAATCGATGAGAAATAACCTTTCGGTCGTCACTTCAGAGCTTTTTCTCGACTTATTTGAGGCCACAATTGTATATAAAACACAAGTCCGACTATTTCTTATTCGTCAAGAGTATATCTTCACATCAACCCCATCGACAAATACTTACAGGAAAAAGATATCAAAACCGGCTTTCATTTCCCGTGACCTCAATCGCCAGTTTTTTACACCACACATCTTCATTCCCGTGATTTTAGGCGCGTTCATTTGTCTGAGAAATGGAGCGTGAAATTGACCTAAATCATTTCTGGATTAACACACCGCTCATTCGAACATCTGAGCGGACACAGCTACTTAGTCATACACAGAACCAACCTCACCATTCATGTCTAAGGACTACAACTCTACAAGGACCACCCCTCAAGACAAATCCCGTCTACTCACCATAGCAAATCCAGACAACAGGGCTGAAGTCTTGCTCGAAGCTTTTAACTTGGCTCGACTAAGTTGAAGTTTTCTCCAGGATAGATACCCGGGAGTGTGTAATCCGTCCCCGGTTTGGGACATGTTTCCAGATTGCGCCTTGAAAAAAAAACGAATCAACTCAATAAATCCGGAAATATTAAGAAACAATTTTAGCTAATTATAATTAATAATAAAAGTGACACTTTGAGGAGGGTCAAAGTCAGAATCGTTAAACTCGAGATTGCTCTCTAGCCAGACAGAGAGATAAAAGATTTTTCTCAACCAAATTCCTTGACTTTTTATTTATTTCAAACAAGCTTGAATGTTGCGGATTAAAAAGCCAATCATCACACCCAAAAGTCGTGATTCTCTACATGAGTCTAAACAATCCTTCACCTTCTTCAGCTCCTAGACTTTCTTATAAGCAAATGGTGAACCAATAACAACATGAAAATTTTAATTTGCGTAATTCCCAGAGAGAAAAATGAAAGAATCCAAAAACTAGGGTAATAAGTATGCAAAAAGCAGGAGAAAATGAAGGCCGAGACCACTCCCTCGACAAGAAGTGATACATATACAAAAGCAAAAGAGATGAAGAAACCAATCCCACCAAATCTATATGAATTCCTCCACCTGACCCACCATCAAAACCCTTCGCGAATTTATTTATAAAAATCATTTTCGAGAGAAGTCAGCACTTGATCCACCTTCATCCATTCGAGAGATTTAAGAGACGACAAAAAATTTACTCCGAGTGACGCATAATTCAAACAATTCGACAAAAGCTTTGGAGTGAAAGAATCCGATAGAAAGAATCGAAAACATGGTCGACGAATAGGGGAAATCAGTTTAAAAATAAGCGAAACACCACATACGAAGACACCCGTCTATTAATAAGGTCAGGGATTCAATCATGTCGAACTGATTTCGAAATGAGACGCCGTCGAGAGAGCAGCAGAAGACGTGATTTTAGGGAGGTTAAAAATTCAGATATAAAAAACAAGGACTCAAATAAGATCCATCCAAGATGAATTCGACACCTGATCCAAACGTGAAACTGACAGCTCACTGCGCATTAGGTTCCGTTCAAATCTCTAACACGGAAATATTTATTATTATAACTAACCTCTTTTGCGGGAGCAGACGACTCCATTTAGGATCATCAATCACTTCTACTTATCACACGAGAAAAAAAGTAATAAAATAAAAACAAACAAATCGCACACAAAAAAAAACGAAAGATAACAAAATCGGAAAGGAAATCAAGAACAAAACGGAACCGAAGCGACTCCCAGCGGATTCCACTAAAACTAAATACGAGTTTATGTGTAACCTAAGGAACAACTGCCTAATAAAAAAAAAATTTATATTTTTATTTTATCCTAACTAATTAACCTTGCCGCTTAACTCCGATTTCAAGGGCGTACGCGCGAAGGGATTTGTGTTAGCCGTGGCACTCGTGAAAGTGGGACAAATATTGGTACGCGGTCGTAGATTCCAGGTACACGTGCGCGCCCGACCGTCCATTGTGCCGACACTTGCCATTTCGTTATCGCGATTCGTAAAACCGATTAAAAAAACTATTTTTGATAGCCCGGGAATTTGCGATAAATTTTTTTTATTTCCGTGGAAAGTGAATAACCAAAACCGTTGTACGTGGTAATGACGGAAGGCTTGAATTTGAATTTTAGTATTAATCCTCGCTATCTCTCCTTCCTCAACCAAGAAAAGAGCTTTCGAACAAACTAACAACAATACTCTTCGGATTTAATATTAAAAACGTTAAGAAATCTTTAATTGGAGAATGTTTTACGGTAATTATTGACATTCTAGATTGTAAAAAGAGTGAGAAGTCTCCCAACCACTCCCTCGGGAAAATAAAAAAGGAAGAAAAATCCCAGCACCCAGTTTTTAAAAATTATTCGAAACTACCATCAACACATAACATTTCAAATTAAACCGTTCCAACCGTGTCTTGATAAATACTCTCGACCTCACAAAACCGAGTTAAAAATGAATATCAAGCCTAAGGGGTAGTTTTTTATCAAACAAAAAAACCGTTAAAACTTCTTCAATCGAAAATACCAAATTTAAAACTGAAACAAACCGCCTAAAATGGTGTTTGAAAAACGACTGAACGTTAAATTTCTTTAAAAAGACCACCATAAACGAGAACTTACAAGCAAACTGCAAAAAAAGCTTTTTCTCCTCCCTCCCACCCAAAAGAAAACAAAAAGAAACGACGCCATTAGGTGGGAGCACCGCCCTCTCGAAACAAAGCCAAGCCAATTCAATAGAGGTCGCTGACTCCACGTCTTCCAGTACGACGATTTCAAAATAACGGTTTTTTCCCCCCTTCCTTTATACGAAAAAAATTGAAACCGATTTTATTGACAGAAATTAAGATTTTACGAAATTTTTAATTTATAGAAAAATTTAAAATATCGATTTACTATTCTCAAGAAGAAAGACTTAATTGTTTTATATCGATTTTTCTCAAAACATTCACAATTTCCGTTGCGATAATTATTAATTGCTGTCGTTTTCAACCTGTTACCTTAATCCAAGCCATAAAAAAACTTTTGTCCGTTAATTTATGTTTACTTTACACCCATGACGAATAAAATGGTTACGTAATTCAGCATATTACTTGTTAAATGAATATATTAATTTTTATTTATTTATTCTCAAGTTAACTGCCACCTGTCTCCAAGTATGATGAGTGTTTTGAAGGTTTAGCACTAAGGAAGGGGTAGTAACTAGGAAATAGACTAGTGTCAGTCTCAGGAACGTGTGAAATTAATTTTGAAAAAAAATTTGATTTCTACTTTGAGAAAGAACATATTGTGTGAAACGAGAAACGGAAGTGCTGCCACAACAAATAAAATATTTTACATAAAATGTTTGAAATGGTCTGCGTTGTTTGTGCCTTGTCACTTATCAATTTCATAAAAATAGAATTTTTATACCACCCACATCACCCTTCAACTAAAAATCAAAACTAATTTTTGTTACAATTTTATATTGTATGAAGCGAATGGCACTGTCATTACAATAGTTTGTGGTGATCCTAATTTCTGGTTTGCTTTTTATGAGGAAGTAGAAATGTGGTACTAACTACAAACTTACAAACATTACTCAAATAAAACTAGGAGGTGGTCTGACAAAAGATGAGGGCAGACATTGACAACGAAGTTATAACCTATTCACATGTGAGAGTGTTGTTGGTTTATGAAATGTCTACATGCCAGCATAATTTGAAACGGATGAGCGGATTCCAACCAAACCAGGCATACACATCAACCACTATTAAGAAAGGAATTATGCCCACATTTGAAGTGTCTCTGGGCAATAATTATTTTCAAATTAAGCAAAAAAGCTATTTCATTAACAATAAGAGACATCTTCTTTTGAAATTATTGTTCTTAACAGATAATTTGCAGATTATGTAGATAATTTGAAACAGTTTTCGACACTAACGAACCACTCTAGTTTATATCCTAAATAATGTGCATACTAACTGATTTATAGACTGTAGCTGTAATATATTTCTAACTCAAAAAATTTTCTGAAATATCTGCTGATGGAACGAAAATCAGGATCACCGACAAACCTAAAAGCTTCAAATTCTGATAAAATCGACTTTCGGAAAACTGTCCATAATCCAGACACAAAAAATTATTAAATTCAATTATAACAAGCCGATTAGCCAAAAGATCAAACCCACAAACCACCGACCACCACAAACATTTTCGTTTTGATGATGAAAAAGAAAAGCTGAGAAAGTACTACCAAGGAAGTGAATCAATTTACAACCGCGCCTCAAAATTATTTAAACTCTAATTTAAAGATTAAAATTTATCAAAAACGCCAATTTCTTTTAGAAAATTGTAATTGATTGTTAAATTCAGCAACGAATAAATGAGAAAAAAAAGCAAAAAGATTTTTTAACGTCTTTTTTTCTAAACACAGAATTTCCTTAAGTCAGAAAACAGTGGCTGATTTTGCTTACGCTCAATGTGACCCCCCCCACCCACCAACCCCGGTCCAATTTTCTCTTTTGGTACCAAATCCATTCTGTCGTTCCCTTTCGATCTGAATAATTGCGTCGTTTCTTTTTTAATTAGATTTAGCGATTTTCTGCCTGTTCGAAAGCTCTGATAAGCAATTGTGGTTTCTAATTTAGCTTTTCTAAACCGAATATTTAAACCAGAATCTGTTAGATCTATGTTACTGTAGAGTGTCTCTTTGGTCAAGGCTAAAATCCTCCCGGGTGAGAGACCTGAGTATAGTGTACTGAGCTTAACCAAATTGTTCCGATTTGACCAAATACGATTCTGGTATTTAATAGACATTTCTAGAACTTTATAGAATCGTTCCTACAGACGTGGATTCTTCTCTAATGGGTTAGAAACATCTTCAACCTACGAGGTAATAACACAACGAGAGTCCAGATACACAGAATCAAAATTGGTGTGCGACAGGAAGGAAGAAACACGAGGCGATCTCATGAAACCATGATCACTTATCAATTTACCTAATAGAGTGACTCAAACACAATATCAATAAAGCAATTCAAGTACCTCCTAAAAACGATTATGACAGTCACTAAATCTGCAATTAACGTGGCCTGAAATAAGTTATAAAAACGGGGAATTTCCCTCTTTCACACATCATAGTCCATTTAATTCAAGTGCGCTTTGTATTTCCCGACAAAAAGACAACAACCATCCGAAGAGAAAAAAATTTCAATTTGCTTTGATGTTTACCAAAGACTCGCCTTGGGAATCACTTGCCAACGACCATGTCTGCCAAAGATATCTCCATTTTTTATTTAGTCTTCATCTCAATTTTTTTTCTGCAAAACCCCGTGTCAGAATATTTATCTGTCCATCATATCCAAATCTGATGCAAGAACAGCAAACAAAACACACTCACGCACATCCAAAAAAAAAAGAAAACCAAAACCGAAAATCTTATTTACAGATAAAATGTATCGACTCCAAACTGCCTTCCTTCCGGTCCAAATCCCTTTTATCTAATTTTCATTTTAAACCCATGGAAAGGATGTTACTCAACTCAGTCCTAACACACTAACACCAACCTTCGTCTCGAACGTTCCTGAAAACTTTTATTGTGCTTTCTTATCTTTATCTTTTCGATAATTATCTACTAGTTCACTGATTAATGAAGGTTATTTCCCACTCCCGCCATCTCCATTTAACAAAATTATTTCCTCTCCATTAATAAATAATTCATCGATTCAATGATTAGTATTATAACAAGACAAATTGCTCCCAGGTTTCTTTTTACGCGGTGGCTAACAAAAAACTTTTGTAAACAAATTTTTGTATCTTTCCACTGTTCCGAGAATGAAACGACACGTTTGAAAGCTTTATATAAACGATTCTAAAAAATTTGATAATCAGAAAGAGATGTTTACTGATATAAGATGAAATGTGTTTATATATTGTATAAAGTTATAATATGAAAAATTATTTATGGTTAGGGCAAAAGAGTGATACCGCCTTTTTATACTACAGCCCTTAGTATCGTATTTAGAGCTAACTAACGACTCATCTTCGAATTGGGTTCGACAGAACAACATTTCTGGTAATTTGGACTACCAAAAATCACCAAAGAGGATAAACTAAAGAAAATCGATGTTATTAGTAATACATAGCTTATTAGCAATCCGAGCGCCATGCACGTGTGACTTTGGCAGTAAACACAAATCTCAAAAGATATACAAGCCTCTAGGTAGGACATAACCCTCCCTCTTACCCCCCAAAATCAACTAGAATCTCACATTGAGCATTGAAGTTACAGCAGAAAACGCCACTCAAAACCAAAATTTAAAATAAAAAAAGCCGTTAAAAAATCAGAAAGATAAAATGATGGGCATGAAAAGAAAAATTAAAAGTGTTCGACGAAAGAGATGTAGCGAGATACTTCTAAAAACAAAAATTTTTGAGCTTACCAGCACATTCCTCTCGAACATGTCGTCCCAGTCTTCGGTGATTCGAACACAATAAAAAAGAAAAATTTTATTTATTATATTCGCCTCTCTTTAAACCGGTAGTTATGTTACCATTAACTCTAACAACGTCAATGTTATTATTTAATCCTGACCTTTAAATCGGATTTCGGGTGGGGAACGAGGAGGAGGAAGAGGGGGGGGCATTGATTACGTCTGGAAAACGGGAGAAACGACAAGAAAAACAAATCCACTCAACTTTGCTCGCAACTCTAAATCATTGACACTTCACCAAGTTTTGGACTGAAAATCAATTATTATTTTGATCCCTCACAAAATTAATTAATAACATCCCTCATTAATTAATAATCCCGCAATTAATTTAATCCCTCATATTAGTCGATAACATAAATCCTCTCCCATCCTTTAAGTTCTCTTAAAATGATACAAAATACAAAAAAAGGCAACATGTCCTCCCCGCTCTTGTCTTTCGCTTAAATTTGTGTGTCGTTGATGAAATTTCAGGTTTCTCTCACCCCCTGCTTCATTCTCTAATTTGAAAAACCAAGGAATCAGCAAAGATTAAGCGAATCAGAATATCTTTAAGGGTAGGCTTACCACCCAAACAGAAATTCGGTTAAGTTGAAACCCAATATTTAAACCAAAGTTTTCTAAAAATTTTGTCATGTAGTCAACCGCAAAATGACAAAAATTTTTTCTTAGAAACCGATTTTTGACAAGCTCCTTCCACGGAGATGTGTCACCTCAAAATATTTCAGTGATTCTGTGACACAGAATCTTCTCCTTCGAATCCGTCAGGAGTTCCAATCAAGCCGCTCACAGATATTATAATAATTAATTTTTCCTTGACTAAATATTCCTGGCAGTTCACATGTTTCAGTGGCTCCCTGCCAGACACTTTACCCTCAACTAGCTTATTCATCGGATCCACGAAACTTAGCTTGGGATTTTAGACTAGTCTGTCGTTTAAGAATTTTTAAAATGTCACAAGGATTTCATTCTGTTTCTCCTTATTTCTCTAATCACAAAAATTATCCATAGAAACAAGTGAAAGAGAGAGAGAGGAACATACACCAAATATTTTATAGATAATTTTGGTCCACATTACACTTCAGTTAACATAGTATAATCCTTCCCCAGAAGACAGTCTACCAAATCTATTCCTCCACCCTTGCTGCATCCAATCATCCCCAAAACTTCTTCATTGCCCATCTCAAAGACTGGTACACAATTCCAAAACTTTATTTAGCCATATTATTCATCATATGGTTGCTCGTTGGCTAACAACCCGCGTCAAGTGCTTGATTTGGTGACAAGAAATTTTTTTTTAGCTGACCATTAGGATCATTCGATGGTTGAAGTTAATAGTCAACTAACAACCATACTAACACATTTTATTTCAATCTCACTGATGGTTAGTTTTATTAAGAATAACGAGACACTAATCACTTTTGATTTTGTTTTTAATCAGATATGACTTGAGACCGTTGAGGATTAAAACTTCGATCAATGAGTTTCCGTTAGAATTCTCCACTTTGGATGACGAGTCCAATGAGAAGTCTAAAGCTCTATCCGAGTGCTACAATATAATTCCTAACAGTTCCAAAAGTGCTATAAAATTAACACGCGCTTCTCATAATATAAAAAATGACATACAACCTAAACAACTGACAGAAAATTATGAAACTCATTAATGAGAGGAGGAGAGATAAAAATTCATCAACGACACCATCACACTGCCCACCCAATTTAAGAAATCTTACAAAAATTTAGTAAAACAAAATCATTCTTACGGCTTTTCATTTCAACTATAAGATCTTGATCATAAAATCGCACAAAAAAAGTCTTTCACGGTTCACATTTCCCCCAAGAACTTAAAGCGACAAGGCCCAAGTCTCATGACAACCTAATCAAAACTAACGGTTGTGAAAAATCATTCTCTATCGCATTCGTTTCGCTTTTAATTACGAATTGGTCGGTACTAAATGCTTTTTTTATTATTTACTCTGATTGACACATTTAGTTTATTGCAAAACCACATCCTGTGCCCGCTCGCAAGCCGTTTCAAACTCATCAATGATCTTAACCATAAAAATTAACATTAATTAAATTTTCTTTTCTTCTTCTTCCTCTCTCTTAATTTTGGGACGAGACGAAGAGGTGAACGAACTGTGCTTTCCTATTCAAATTATAATCAAAACAATCCCGAAAGAAGAAAATAAACAAAAAAGCAACACCACAATCCCTCACCGCAGCACATAATAGACCCACCGGCGATTTGGGAAATTTATCAAATTTTCAACAGCAAAAAAATTCGAATCATCTCCCCCGAAAGCCCGGAACTGAGCACAAGCAAAAAAAATTAAATCAAAACAAATTTTCCCCGTTATTTTAAATCAGACACTTGATAGCTATTTAAAAACTTTCATCAGGATAACAGCCAAAAACAACAGAAAAAAAATTTGAGTATTTCCCGTATCACCGATCACGAAATTCTCATTAAAACAGGAAATCTCGATTAAAATGAACCAACGGTTTCTTGTTTACAAAATTATAAAACATATTTCTGGCGTTCGCGACAAAACCAAATTTTTTCTCTGTTTCTGGCAGAGTCCGACCACCCCCTCCCAAAAATCAAGAAAGAAACAATTATCAGCTTACCGTAACCAATAAACCGGTGATCAAAATTACGAGGTCTCTGAAACCTGGAGTTCTGGTTTCGAGGGTCGTTACTCGTGTTCAAAGTCGGTAACAATCTTTCAAAGTACATGAGAACACCTTTCGAATGTATTGACCAGGGTTGAAATTATCACCACCCAATCTGCACGACAGACAAATACAACACAAAATCCATTAGTTTATAATTAATTTTATATAAAGTGCAACCCTGCAATTAAAAAGCTGCCAAAAAAACAACAGCAAAAAAAGCCAATTCAACAGCTGTAAATAAATATATTTTTCTAAACCTAAACAATTTAGATAAAACCATAACAAAACTTTATTTACTTAATAACTATTAAATACCAAACAGCACTTAGGTTTGTTTTATTCAACATCATCGATACAGAAATAACAAAGGAAAACGTAAACCATTGCCTACGATAACGTAAAACTCTTTAAAACAACTCAAAGAGCTAATTAAACATCGTTTCACTTTGATTTCAAACTGGCTAGATTATTGGGAATCAGCCAAGAATGTAAAAGTTCTTAGTTACGACCTTTGGCTAAGAGCTTTAAATTAATTGACTCAGGTGATCTTTAATTTTTTAATTTGGATGAATAAGGCCCTTACGCCCTTCTTCTTCAATTCAAAATAATCAAAACAACACAGAGAGTCTCTATTTGGACATTTTATTTTTAACATGATGTGACTTTTTCTCACATGTATCACGTAAAATATAATAACTTCAGATGACGTACGTTTTCGTGGTTTTCAAATTAAAGGTGCACGCGAAGGATTCACATGGTTAAGATTAATGGTCGCCTTGGACCTGAACTAAACAGGTCAATTGGAACTCTAAATGCTGGGAGAATTCTAATAATATTAATATTAAAACAAAAACAAAAATTTGGTACTAAAAATGTCAGCTTCAATACATAACTACATGTTTAACTTAATAAATTTGCTAAATTCTCTAACAGCTTAAATTATGTCTTCATGCATTTATTTAACTTAATTTACTTGTAATAAACATTTCTCTCCTCGTTTGATCTGTGGAAGAAAGAAAATCCTATAAACAACTGCTTACATGAATTTTGAAATTTCCCTAGCTATCATTATCGATGTTAGTATTGTTGTTTAGTTGGTCATTAGTCAGAATTCTTCGACAGAATATGAAACCTTGTACAGATCAAGTTTGATGGATACAACCACCCACTGAGGATGGGAAGGTAAAAGTGGCACAATTTTCCTATCTTTCTTTCATAAATACTGCACACTTTCATGAATATCTAGTTTCATAAGTATTTCACATTTCTAAACCAAACCCAATTCACTCAAGCATCTACCTGAGGAGTCTCTGAAATCAATGTAACATACATACAAGGTAGGAGTGAATTCTCCCACTCTTCCGAAAACTTGACTCCACCAACAAAATACCAATACTAACATTGACTATTGCAATACTTCATTTTCAGTATTTGAACTTCTCACATGATATCATTATGATTCATTATCATTATTACAATATACAAATTAGTATGCCTGTTATGTATCCAAACCTGAATAATGAAAAATCATAAAGAATAAATTGTGATAGTTGTGCAATGAGTGTATTGTTTGTATTTAAATGACTTTGAAAAGTTGAACTCTTACTATTAAAACAATATTAAATTAATTAAGTGTCAATGATTATAAAACAATGGAATTAATACCCACTTTCAGGTTGATGAAGATATTTATTTGAGTGTCGACACTGATTCGACCAATCGCTCAATGCAGGCTCTCTCCTACTCCCCACTTCAATGTTTACACCTGAAAAACAAAATAAATAAATAAATAATAATAAGTGGTAAAACAAAATTAAAACAAACCACAAGGTAGTTGCAGTGTCAATTTATACAATCGTCCAAATTTAAGTCGAAATTCCGCTAAAATTTATAAAATCGTTTTATTTTCTTATCAACGTAATAAAGTTCGTTTAAAACTATTCCTCTTAAACAAATATTTAATTTTCTTAAATGTGAATGAATGAGGCGCGACTTCAAAATTACTACAAACTCAGTTTTTCATTGGCTAAAAACCGTTTAAAACCGTTGACTGCTGCCACGTTTTTCTCAGTCTAATTCAAAAGAAATCAAACCCATAACGGTTCTTAGTTTCCTTCCAATCTTCTAATTTCTTTTTATTAAATTTAATCTCAAATTACTTGTCTTGTTCTCATTTTATTTAGTTTGTGGTCAATAGATACTAAAACACAAACCGCATTTGGCCTGAAAACTTTAAACATTTTCTAATCAATTTCAAGTTTCATATTGCAGTACTCAAATTCCAAGCAATAGACAAATAAATATGTTTACTTTCTCCATTTCTCTCACACTGTAGTAACCCATGATGTTGTGTGAGCAATATTTTCCCAAAGGTCAGCCATAAATTAATTATGACTGAAATATTTGATAAAGCAAAATTAAAACACTGAGATTCAAACTAATTAAAGTCAACTGATAAATTACGAGATCATAAAAAATGGAAAAATTTAATATGTATTCTGTAAAAAAATTAATGCTAATGAGTTTCTTGTCTGAGATGATTACTTAAATAAAAGTGAAAAATTTCATAACTACACATCATTCTCACACATTTCATTTACTTAATCACAAAATTTCATAATGACACATTTTCACATTCCCATCGATATTTTTAAACTTTCAACGAAAACCTAGTGTCATTACCCTGTGTAAATGGGCTAGTGATAAATTCTTTCCACAACATCTGAGTCAAATTTAAATCACCATTAAGCAATACTTTGAATTTTTATCAATGCACATTTACTTGTTTTCAAAATACTGTAAACTTTAATATTGTGTGATTTTGTTTTATTTATAAAACCGAACAACATAATATATTTTAGTTCATTTTTTTGTTTTCATTGCTAACAATTACAAATCACATTTATGCTTACTCATTTAATTTGATAAGGAACTGCAAATACATTTATAAACTTATAGCCACATACACAGGCCTAACAAAGCACACACTTCCATACAAATATAAACACACAATTCACCGTTGTTTAACTATCACAATTCTTCACTAAACCTCAAATGCCTCAACATAAGAATATATGTAAGGTGTGATGAAATACATTCAAAATTTTCAACAATATGCATTTATTTGATAAAACAACCTATCATTAAAAAAATTATCTATGAACACCAAGTTTAAAACAGGGGCTGGGCCGTTATACCTAATCAAGAATTCTTTACCTTGTATGATGAAAAATTAACCTAACAGTATATGAATCTATTTAATTCTTCCCTACAAAATTTTACACTCCTTTGAAACTAAACGTAACATCCTCTCCGTGCTTCAATATGTTTAGTCTGACCAATTCGAAAAACCAAAAGCATGATGCAAAAATATTTCGATTGTAAACGTCAATAAAAATGAAACATGGAAGGTCAAGAAACAAAAATAAAAACGAATAACGTTCATCCGACAGTTTAAATTACCTTTGAAAAAAAATTTCGGTACATCTCTTAAGGATGACAAAAATAAAAATGTCAAATAATAAGCAGGATGACTGTAATAAATAATTTTCAGAATTTAAGAGAACTTGAAAACTATAAGATATGACGTCTATTGTAAACAATGACACCTGCGATAGCGCTGCCAACTTAACTAGCACGAGACTCATGACTTCTGCTATGTTGCCAACTGCTAAACCGCGATTTCACTTTTGAATTCTTTTTTATTTCAATTTTAGTTTTATTTTCATTTTTATTTCCTTATTTTTAAATATTCAAAACCATACCTAGTTATTGAGGAGAAGATTCCTGATCAAGTCTTATAGAGGAGGATTGCTCTTGAATTACTTGCTGCTTATTTTGTTAATTGAAATGGATTGCTAGAAAGCGCTTAAAAGTTTTGTGTCGTTTTTTAGTAAGTTTAAGCTAATTTCAAATAAGTAATGATTGTTAAAGGAGTTATTTCAGATTTATTGTTCACTAGACTTCAATACTAGGCGTGGCTATTTACCGGATATGTCAGAATCGATATACCATTATTTGTGTATCTCGTTCGTAATTGTGGTTAATAAATTGGTCAAATGTTGCTGAAGTTGATTCATTAGTGAGCGGAGTTTTCACCCAACATTTAATTAGATACACACAGAAGTTGACAATATAAATCATACACCTCTATTTATAAATTACAATAAAACATCTACAAAGCCGTGGTTGTGAGATAAATTTGTCATTTTCAATTTCATACCTCTTAAATATATTTTTCAAAGAATATTTTTAAGAGTAAAAACCATTTTTTCTGTTTGTAGATCTGTGAGAGTAACTTCTTTACCAGACAAAAGTCTCACGGTTGCAACTACAATGCATTTCAGTTTCCTATATGGTTGTAACTACCGCCATGACATTTTCCAGTTTGTGGACAAAATGAGACGCCAAATTGAGTCACTGTAAGTATGAACTTTGTTGCATAACTCTGACTTGTTGAAAATTTTCAAAAGATCCTTTTGATAGCAAATAATAACCTCATGTCGAAAAAAATAACTGAAAATAAGCAAAACCTAACGCAATCATTAATTAATGACTTTCTAAGTGTTGTCCTTGGGAAAAAAATTTTTTTATTCATCTATTGACAAAGCTTCATTTCAAATTTCACACTTGAATAAATTTTTATTGAAGTTTTTAATCAATATGATAATGTTTTCCTCGCTCATCAAACAGTTTTTGGTTTGATGTAATGACTTCAATAAATAAAATTTAATTTTGCTCAAAAAAGAGAGAAAAGAGGAAGAGAAGAGAGAAAATTTTTTGTACACAAACCGCATTTGTCAAGGTTAACCGCAGAAAATTTCCATGTTAACAGGGTAAATTATAACACGAGAGCTCATGACGTACTATAATTTTAGTTTTCCTTTTCACTAACTTCGCTAACGACAAAATGGCTGCAAAAAATACGTCAGATTAGTTGGGTAAAACCAAATAATATCTTTCACGTTTAATTATCTTCATTTCCTTTGATGTTGTTACCCGCTTGAAAATTTAATGGACTTGGGCTTCTTAAAATTTTTTAAAGAATCCGATTGTTAATTTTGAAAGTGGTTCAACTCCATTCTTAGTAAGAGAGTTCGAAGTATTCACTTAACAGACGCCATTATTGTAAAAGCTTTTGATACAGTTAAGTGGTATGACTCATAAGTATCCTGTATGTATATTTTTATTTAATTTTTAAACACCAAACCTTAAATATCTTAACTTGAGAATGAATGGAGTTAGGCCACATTTAAAATCAACGGCTCAATTCTTTTTGATGGTTGGTCTCAGTCACCTTTTTGCCATTTTTGGTTTTACTAAAATGAGTTCTGGAAATAGTATATACAGGAATGTTGCGGTATAATTTTAAACGACGAAGATGGTGGTACTCATCTTTTTCAGAACAAAGAGTGACAGTTGTTAAAATTAATTACAAATCCAGAACGCCAAAACCTCTTTGGCGCTCGTATGGTTCGAACGTTAGTAATGCGCATGCGCGTTTCTTATAATTCAACCGAAAAACCAAGATGGCCTTGCCTTGACGGAGTTGTGATAGTTTTTGACTTGCAGTTGCGCAGACAGACATTACCTGTGCGTCTATTGCTATGCGCTTTCACGTCCAACGCGATTGAACTCACCAACGGATTATCTATCTCTCGATTCTAACCGTAAGTAAATCATAATTTAACGCCGGCAATTAATGAGAACTGTTAAACTTCTGTAACGGTCACTTTGCTCTTTTCAAGTGAAACTTTCTTTTTATTTTGGGGTCGGACTTGAGGAAGTAGAATTTGGTCTGATAAAAATCGAGTCGAGTTATATATTTCAACGAAATTTTTGGTTGTGTATATCGCTCCCTCGTCTGTGGATGTTGATAATTTAATTCTTTTAGGTTTCAGTGTTGTTTTGACAGTTGCACTTCCAAAAAAAGGGATTTAAATGTAGTAAACAAACCCATGTTGATCAGTCTGTCAATATGACTTTGTTGTAGGTTTTCTAGAAAACAAAAATGTTTAAGATAGGTATGCGTTTAGAAAAATTCTAATCACACTTTGATTACAATATATTTAATTAGTATTAATCACTCAAGGGAGAAAAATTTTTTAAGCTGACTTTTAAAGGAGAGAAAAATTTTCTAAGCACTGTAGCAGATTTCTGGTTCGTTTACATCTTTAAAAAACAAATATAATGAACCTAATTAAATTATTTATGTTTAGTAGGTGATCAAAGGTTTTTTTCTTAAGCTTTGATGATGTTTAGGGCTGTTAGATAAGGTGAAGAACCTTTCCAAACCCCTCCAGGTTTGATAAAAGTATCGACCCCTTTCCAATTGCTTTTATGGCGGGTTACTGGTTCTTAACCTGTCAAACAAGTTCAAACTGACGTCACTATGACGTATTCGAATCACGAAAGTTGTAAAACATCTAAATTTTGTCAAAAATAAACATGTCTTAGAATTTTTAGCGATAGGTCAAAGAATGAGACTCATAAAACTGATTGACAAAGCTTAAAGACGGTTTTGCATGACCGGAAGAAGAAAATGTCAAAACCGGAGAAGCAATGTCCTTTAGGGTTTTGTTATTTAATTTTTAATACAGGTTACGATTCGTTGCCAATTATGTAAGACGGATAATTATGAAAATAATTTTTTAACCAGGAAAAACGAAAAGTTTTCACTCGTTCTCAACCGACTTAACACCAAATCGATTTTTACTTTATTTACCTCTCTCTAGAAAAAATAAATAAATAAATAAAGTACTGATGATAATATATCATGGAAGTCATAGGAGGAGAAAGCTATTATGTGAATAACTGAAATCGACGACGCGTGATAGTTTTTATCGGAATCCTCTTAGTATATGAAGTTTAGAAAGAAAAATCCGAAGAGCACTTAAAATGGAAGTAAAATGAAGACCGAGACACTTGTCGGTTGATGAATGGATGCTGGGTTGTCTGTCACAAATGTAATAATACTGATAAATTGTGGGATGTGCATTTCTTTTTAATTATCCGGAATTGCGTGAATAGCTCGAACAAAACTCTCACTTTTATTATTAATTACAATAATAATATTATAATTAGTCACGGTTGGGTTTCTCGTGTGATTTTTAACTGAGGTTCGTTCAAACTTTTCAACTCCTACCGAATGCAGGAGGTGAAGAATGGTACTCGCCTACTGCTAACGTTATATCATACGGACTGAGTGAAAAGCTTGGATGAAGCTTTGTGTGATATGAGACTATGTTCTACGACTAAGTTGGTCAATTCGGTTGGGGTAAAGAAATAATTTTGTGGTTGGATGGTTGTTCGATCGATATCGGGAAATGTATCAAACGAAAAATTTTGGATTTAGGCTCGTTTGGTTCATTTGGTTCACACAAAGATTATGTATGGTTTTAGAAAATCCCAAAATATATCAAACCCATTGTGGTAACAAAATTTTTATATGCCGACTACCCGTCCCCAAGGAAGAGACTACAAGTGGTTGGTTGATAGGATATAATAGTTATGGGTTTGCTGGGGAACAGACCAATGTCCAAGCCTCAAGAGCTAAGGATGAGGAAGGAAAGGTAATATTATAAGAACAGGGTGTTAAAGATGAAAAATTCGATTTTTGAGGTGAAAATGCAAGCCAAGCGGCTGAAATTTTGAGTAGTGTTTGTGGTCCCAATACTGTAACAGCTAATTACGCGCAATTTCGGTTTTGTCGATTTCGTTCGGGTATTTTTGATGTTAAAGACCCATTTCGCACTGGCAGATCCAAGATCGAAAGTTTCTACAAAATCGTAGAAATAATCGAAGTTGACCGGCTTGTTAGTAGTCATACCATCACCCACGAGCTTGAGATCAATCATAATCATATAGAAGCTTGATGTTTGGGTGCCACACCAATTAACACCAAAAAACAAGGTGGCGTTATAAAGCTACCTTTAAATTGGCAGAAAACTTTACAACAAAATGGTGCACGTTTAAGCCAAAACGGACAATCCTAATCATGTTAAATAAAGCCTGTATAAAATGTCTGTATATGTATAAAAATATATTTCACGTAAAAATGATAGATTTCTTCTTCCTCAACCTAATATTTTAGGTTTTGTTACCATCCTCAGTGAGATGAAAAGTTTGTATAAACTTCACACCAATTATATATGGTTTTAGAAAAGCCCATAGTATATCAGACCCATGGACCCATTTTTCGGAAACAAAATTTTTATATTCCCATGAAAACGACTACCCGTCCCCAACAAAGAGACTATAAGCTGTTGATAGGATGAAATCACGGGTTGGCTGGGGAACTAACCAATGCCCAAGCCAAGGATGAGGAGGAAGATGTAATATTATAAGAATAGTATAAAGAAATTAAAATAATAAATAACTCAAAGGAAAAGGATAAAAGATTTTGATAACGTAGCAAAAAATATTTAGTTTCGTTTTAACAGGTATTTGGCTTATACCAGCAATGACTAACCTTTATGAGAACAGGTTCGGAGTTTGATCTTTAACTCTAACATGATTGTCACTAAGTCAGTCTCTAAGGTGGTCACTAAGTGGCCGTGAAGAAAATTTATAAAAATGAGTTTCTGACAATCAAAACTTGAATCATTGAAAAAAATCTTCATTGATCAGTGTCTGACCCAAAGTTGTTGGCTACAGTGACCTGTACTAGCAATAGCTTAAACTGGGAAATAAATGAAAATGGTTACTAAGAGAAGGCAAATGTTGAGAACAAACCGTTAGCTTGAAGAGGATCAATAATAACTATAAGAGTCTAACAGTTATCAGTTAATAGTGTCAAGAAGCGAGAGGATTGGTTGGAGTGAGTATGCACCAGCTGTAACATTTGCTTCTTCATATTCAACATCGGTAATCTTGTAAGAATGAGGACACCAAGTTCTTTGGCGGGTGAATTATGGAGCCTGGAGAAAGAATAAAAATATTTAAATTAGCGTCAAACAGACGAAAAAATGTCGGAAGATTAAAGGAAAACGATTTTTCCATAATAAACAAAATTCCAAAACACAGGAAGTAGTTGAAGGTAGGCTAAGACTAATTTCACAACCAAAAATTTTCCAAATTTGTCGTCATTCATTCCGCTAAATCTTACCCGGACCCTTGTCTCGGGACACACATTTTTGGGTTTTTACCAATTCCACCCCATGGAAACCCCCCAATGAGATGGGTCAATTCAATATGGCTGCCTGAGGATTGTTTTCACCAAACGAAGGTATCTCGGCCTTCGTTTCCTAGTCCAAAATATATTATAATTATTGAAAGAATATTAAAATTGACCTCCGGTTATCACACCCTCTTAATGTTTTGGTTTTTTCCGTTCTTGACAACTCCACAATGTTCTCTTCACGTGTCACTGCTCCAAAACAGCCTGAAATGCCGAGGAGAGAAATATCGCCTGTTTTTCACACTCACTCGCCTGATCAAGTTCGAAACCTAATCACAGTCTTGTGGCTTATATTGAACCACTTTTACCCCTCGATGACAGTTTCTCTTGCAGGATACCCAGAATCGATAACATAAAACAGTAGGAAGAGTAGGGAAGAAGATTTGACTTCGGGGGGTAACGACTAATTAGTATAATAACTAAACTGACCAACCTGAACTAGACTATAAACAGGGAAAGGCAACTTCTTGGAGGAAATACAGGCAGACAAATGGCGAACACAAACTTGATTCCAAGACCCACTCTTACTAAAGCCAGATAAGATTTTTATGAAGTTGTTTTCTAACTAATTGTCAGGTATTTGTCTTAGAATATGATTATCACTGATGTAACTATAATTAGAATTTATTTCATGTTAACTTTCCTCCATGATTTTAATAATTAATCCCCTGAAATGTGGTATATTAAATTGGCGTTGGTATCCATTCAGATTTAATTATATGCATACTATTTTAAGACCATATAATTCGTTAAAATATTTTATTAATAGTAACGAATTTTTTTGAGAAATTTAAAAAGACATGGCGTTTCATTAGAATTACATGACCAAGTATGTGCATCTTGTAAGGATTTGAAATTTTTAATGCGATTTGTAAGTTAATTTGGTTTCTAAGGGGGTTAGGCTGTGATTCTGTTTACGTTTTTGTCTTATGTTCTACAGAAATCTTGACAACTGTTAGTGTAATCTTTGAATTGGAGTGAACGATGATCTAGTTCTCTAACAGGTGGAGAACGGTTTGATAGGCTTCGAGGACAATTTTTTTATTTCCTACGTTCTCTCCTATTGATCATATGTTGGTTGTACTGATTTTTGGAGCACACAGAACCACATATTCCTTAAGTAGAAATTTATAAACTAAATTACCACGGGTAAGATTATGTATTATACATACAGGTGTTGTCGATACATACAGTCCACCCTCAGGGCATCATCTGTGTGTATATCTGTCGCTCTGTTTTTGTATATTGCTTCACAAAGATATGTTGAGACAGACAATGTTAGCAGTTTCTGAGCACAGGCCCGAACATTTTCGTACTAATCAGGCACTATAGTTCAGACTTAACAATGATCAATCAACCTTTCACTAATTTTCACTCTGTCAGTTTCCACTGGGCCATTCAGTAGAGCTTGGTGGGCCGTAGTTTGAGTACCAAGGATTTAAACCTTTTTACCACATCCTGTTATACACAAGAATAAAAAGCGGGATTAGCAGTCAACTTAAATAAATAAAATTTTAGAGGAAGCAGGCTATAGTTACACTTCCATGAGTCTGGGGTTATTGGCTGTAGAATTTTGATCCAATTTTCTGATCGGATGATCTAACTTTCTGCTACCTTTCCAAAAATCAGGAAACTTGGTGTGATGCCTACAAAATTATAAAACTTTTTCTGTAGTTTTACATTTAAAAGAATATCAAATCTACAGTAATGCATATAAAAGTTACAGTAACTTTTGTTGCCTTCTTTATAATTCCCGTGACACTGGCTTTTAGGATTCTTACGAGTCGTTCTAGGTAAAAACAAAAATTCTAAAAACCAATCATCAAACAAATGAACGAATTGGAATTAAGTGATTTCCTACATTAGAACGATTTTTACAAGATCCTTCTTACCATCACTCACTATTTAAGAAACTTTTTGAACACCCTTTCAATCGATGACAAAAATGTAAAAAGGGAAATCACACTTTCTTTAAAACAAAATCTTATTAAATTTCATTTTCATGGTTAGACCTCGTTAAAGAAAAAAATTCTTCGATGATCGTGATTCCGCATAACTGCCAATCGATTTCGCCAATTATCTAACGGACATTCCCACAAGTTTATTAAAATAATTTTATGATAATAAGCCAAAAATGATTTGTGAATTCAATTTTTGAGAAGTAAGGATTCCACGGCTGAAAACTGGGCTTTTACACCGCCTCATATTGTAACGAGAAACCAACGTTTCGTTCACTTCGGCAGCTGTGGACATCGTGCCACGATGTCCACAGCTGCCGAAGTGAACGAAACGTTGGTTTCTCGTTACAATATGAGGGCGGTGTAAAAGCCCAGTTTTCAACGTATTTTCCTTTAAATTCAAATTTCCGTCAAATCTGCTAGAAGAAGTCGTTTTTGGACCAACCTAGAGATATAAACTGATGTCAGATGTCACCAGGAAGTTTTGTTTATGTTTATTATGACGATTACCTTACGAGAAACTAGATTTGAGGTCAGTTACGCTTTATGCCGGGGAAATGTTTGCGAAAAATGGCGGTAGACTCAAAAACTAATATCTTACAATAGCTATCATAACAATACAATAAACACATTAAAAATTAACATTTCATCTATATTATAAATTAAATTCAGTGTACAACACGTCAGTGATCTGTTTTTGATTAGGAAACTCCTTGTTTTTGGAAATAAAAAAGTTGAGGGAAACCTGTAGGAGGGAATGTTGAAGATTAAAAAGATTCGAATCAATAATTCATGTTGAAGCGAGTTTTGTTGTCTGGCAAGATAACGAAGAAAGTAGTCACATTTGTGTGACTTAACCAATAAAATAAAATCTCAATCAAATAAACGCTACCACTTGAGATAAACTGGAGCAGGTCGATTGGAAAGTGGCTCCTCGTTTAAAATGTCGTAAAACGAAAAAATGTTAGCCACCAGGTATTAAAACCGTGCAAAACCTGAGCTCATTCTTTCCTCCAGGAGTGTATTCGCCCCCGGTAACTCTCCTTTCCACCGATTTTCATTCACGTTTATGCATCACCATCCACATCAACTCCAGTTTGAAAGAGATAAGAGTAAGCAATCAATAATAACACTACGTGGTAGACCAGAACCATCTGACAGCAAGGATTGCGAAAAACTTTTAAATGCTAAATAAATATCAAACACAATCACGGGTACCCAGTAAGAGAATTTAGTTTGTTGGCCTTTAAACTATAATCCGTGGTTTCCTCAGATTTTATCGGTTCAAATAGAAACTTTTCTAATGTCAACAAAATGGCGGCGGTAAAAATTTTCTTAAAAAACACTCACAAGTGTTGATTAATTGAATTAACGATTAGTGACTTTTGTTTTCAGGTTGAAAAGAGCGGAATGGCGCCTACTTTAGGTTTAAACATATCCGACGACCAACGGTTCGCTTTAATTAAGGTACGTACTGGCTTTAGGTTCGTTAAAGATTTCGATTTGCGCAAGTTGATTAGACAAGGCGCTACTTATCTATGTCTCTCGCTTCGAATTAGGTAATTTTGTCTGTTCGGTAGCCATTAATCATTCAAAGAGATTGGAGGAAAAATTTCTTTCTTTTTGATTCTGCTCTTTGGTGTGATCCTCCTTAACCTTCTTAGCGCCAGAGTGGTTACTAGAACTTAGGGCTCGGGTGTCTTAGACTCGGTGACTTGAGTCGAAAGGAGAGTTTAAATTAGAAAAGAGGAGCAGGAAATAGAAGAAAATTATGTCTAGGAGAGGACAGAAAAGAAAAGTGCTAGTAAGAAGTGTTAGGGGTAGTTCAAATAAATAATAACGGATTACAGGATAGAACTCATATTCTTCAAAACTAATGCACACGACTACCCGCCATAATCATCAAAACCATTGAGTTCACGGTGCTACTATAACTTGGTGCCCCTTGCACCGACTTACACTCATTTGTCACTAACAGAAGATAGTGTAGACAGATAGAAACGAAGAAGAGTGGGAAGAAACAAGTGAAGAAGTAAGAAAAGTAGAATGGCGGGACTAGAAGAAGCGTTTTAAGAGGTTTATGTCCTCTGTCACGTCAGTGGTCTTGCCATTCATGCAGGCTACTGAGGAAGGATTAAGACGTACAATCAGCCCAGACCAATCCGTTGTATTCTTATAAAGGCGTGTTACCACATCAGCGTGCTAAACAGAAAACATAGTAACACATCCACGGACAGCAATGTATTCAATTTAAACAGACAACATTTGTCCGTCTGTCTATCTAGCTTCCTGATGGTTATTTCATAAATAAACAAAAGACAGCGTTATTGCGATGAAAGTGACACGTCTTATTTTTTCATTAACTGAGTTTACATTTTATTAAAATGATTATAACATGACACATTTGACTTGAAAGGATGCTAAAAAGATTTATGATTAACTTGTTACCGTTTTATAGTATTACTACACCTGTTTCAAGAGTTTTCATTTAATTTAGCCTAATCGCAAAATCGTGGATTGGAATTCGCATTTCCACATCCAGCAAAAGCCATTTTGTTTGATTTCTCTTCTCCATTCGACCGAAACCAGTGCTGTTGGACACCGCACTTGCATTCCCCTGTAATCATTTAATTATACCTGAGAATGATTTAGTATAATTTTGGTTTTCAGTTCCGGCGAAGCGTTTCCGACTGTCTTAAACCAAATCACGACGACCATTTTTTACTTCGATGGCTGAGAGGTAAGTGGGATAGTGGAAGAGATGAGAGAGGAAGGAACTATCAGTAGCTAATTGCTAACACTTATATTATATTTATGACCTTTTCTTTATTATTTCCGGTGAAAATGACTAACTATAAGATCACTTCTGTAAGATCATAATATTGGGCATTCTTAGAGAAGTCTGTAGGCGTGTTTCTGTCTATTTCTTCAAACCAACCTTCTTCAGTATCTTCAGTAACGTAGCTTACTTCAGTAGCTTGAGTAACGAAATTTTCTTTTTCAGCTCGAAACTGGAACCCGGAAGCAGCGGAGAAAATGTTACGCGAGGTAAGTCTTGAATTAAGAATACGGAGAGGCAAGGAGTGGTGTTCGCAATTTAAAGACGATTACACTCAACCGGAAGTCCGTTGAGAAAATCAAAAATCCACCAAAACATCATCCCAGATTCGAATTCGATTTCGATGTCATCTTTTCTAAAACGATAACGGATGAGAGAGCAAGAGAGTATGAAATGTGTAAAATGTTTGAAAAATGGAAAATCATCGTCGAAAATGAAGGAAGGTGACGAAACAAGAAATAACAGGTCGATGAAAGGGACAAACTTAAATTTGATTTATTCGAACGTTTTGTGCAAGAGGCCCTCACTCATAAAGAGAATACCAGTAGGACACGTTTCTCAAGAGAAGGTTTCGTCGAGGTGAAAGTTCAAAAGAAAATTTCTTTGATTGCGAATAACAAAAGGGAAATTAGACACGATTAAATGTGTTATTGTGTTCTCGGTGAGGTGGATGGAGGAGGAGGAGGAGGACATGGGTGAGCAAATTATTTGCAAAGAACGAAACACGTTTTTGTTTGTTGTGTCACCTTGTATGGCATCGAGACACTAATGGGATCTATGGGTACAAACAATAAGCACCAAGATCTTGTTTTGTGTGACTTCAAATTTAGAATTTAGAGAATTGAGACGGTCTCCCTCTCTACTACCATGCAAAATGACTTTCTAAAAAATGAATACAATGGCGAATGAATGAAGTGGATAGTTGAATGAGAAGCCCTCCCGACTGATCCGAAAAAATGTATTTCGGACGAACACCATCCCATATCTCTCCAGTTGTTTGGTCATATAGATAGAAATCCGTTTGATAACAAACAAGGTCTTGACATCCCTCTAATTAAGGGTTGTCACTTGATGATAGTGCATTGAAACACTGAAAACAGAGGAGATCCTCACAACGGATTTATGCTAACCAATGTCTTCGTGGCTTACTTTTGCTTGAACACTTAGGTCAATTCATTTGAAGGGTCATTCAACGAGTTTTTGCAATTTCCTACTTGATTTGACTGCTTTTACAGCGGTCATGAAAGCCATTTTATACTTTTGCGCAAGTTATAACAATGAGTCAGGGAAAAGTTGAATGACATTAAGAAATGACGAAGTATCCTGCTATACTTTTGGAAACCATTTGATTGAATGATGACGACAAGAAGGATTCGGTCGCATAAAAAAGGAGAAAGTTTTATTGCGTTGTCCTAGTGACCAATCAAAGGGATGTCAGACGCAAGCAGGACCCTTAACTCTTACTCAACCCCTGGCTCGATGTTTCTACTGCTTGGTTGGTACCTTTCAACAGAAGAGAGGTAACAACGTTGGTGATAAATGGGTTTCCCAAACCTAATTGCACTATCATTGGACTCAAAGACGAAAACCAACCTTTGATCCAGCACACCAACGACGGATAAGTACACGAATCGACCACAAGGAAACCAATAAATAAAAATTCGTGGATCTTCGAGTCTCAAGCTTCCAACAAAGGTCACAGGGATTACGCTAAAAGAAATGAAAACGTCATCGTCAGAGTGAACTTCTCTCAAGGAAAACCTCAAAACAGAACCGCATTGATGTTGCTCAACACTTATTGGGTGTCTTGAGAAATTCGGGAAAGTGTCACAATGAAGAGAAGAAACTTTGATACCTTCAGCTTCGAAGAAAATTATGTCTCCAACCAAAATTTGACTCCAGCGGCGTGATAGCAATGAAATTTTTAGCATTAGGAGTTGGAAACAATATTCACGTGATTGTAGAAGTACGGAACTACAGCACAAACACTCTCTAGAGCCTGAATGATGATTCAGCTTAGGAATGAGGATCTAATTAATAATATAATAATAATCCCAATAACACAAAGCAACAACCAGACCAGTTTGGACTACCCTCTTTAGAAGATTTATTTGACTTAATTAATTTACTACTTCCTCTGTAAGTTTCTGTTACTTTAACTGTCTACTTTTACCAACTTATTATCTGTTAACTTCATCTCTGTATCTAAATAAATAAGAAAGAATGTCCGAAGAGTGACTGTCTTGGAAATTCAATCATCTTCATTCATTGGAATTCATATCTTCTTTGATGCGGTCCTGAGAGAGGTAAAAGACTTATAGAATCATCACTCGAACGTCCATATTAAATCAAATCAACTTTGGCGATAGAAAGCAAAACTTATATTTTAGATACCTGACAAGTTCCCATAAAAAGTTTTGCAACATCGATGTTCGTAGTGTTGACGACCGAAGACTCAAATGAGACACCACTCGAACCAGAGAAAGTTTTGCACCATCATCGAAACCAGTCGAACATTAATTGCGGTTTAAAAATTATTTTTAATTTTTTGTTTTAATATTTGGTGATGAGTTCATCGAATCAATTTCCCCCATATTCACGGTCTTCCTCCTTGGCACTCCATCCTCCTAGTAGCTAAAAAAATTTGTTAATTTTTGATGTACAACCCTATATCCTGTCTTACTCAAATATCACAAAGTAGAAGTTGAAAAGAATACGAGAACCTGTCACAAGTCAATCATTCAATCAATCAATCAAACAAACAAACATAAGAATCCAAAGAACCCGATGCGTCATCATCCGTTACAAGAGAAGCGAATGACAAATGAAAACGCCGATGGGAAGGAGAGGAAGGGGGGGCAGAAGGATGATCTGGCAAGAAACGATTCAAATTTCTTTTTTCACGTTTCAGTCTTTGAAATGGCGAGAAACCTGGAAAGCTGATGAAATCGAAAACTGGGAACCGAGCGAAGTCCTCGTCAAGTATTACACCTTCGGTCTGAGTGGTTTCGACAAAGAAGGTTCTCCAGTTATAATCGTGCCTTTCTCAGGTTTGGACATAGTCGGAGTGGTGCATAGTGTTCCCAGATCGGATTTTGTAAGGTATGAACCCATCTAAACGAACCCATTTTAACTTCTCATAGTACTTATAGAAGATCCACTGACACAGTCATTCTGATATGTGTTTAGGATAACCATAAAAACGCTGGAGAGGATGCTCAAACTAGCGGAGAATCAAAGCAAAACACACGGAATAGAAGCGAGGAAGTTGGTCGTGATCCTCGACATGGAAAACTTCACCCTCAAGCAATATGCATGGCGACCGGCCGGCGAGCTCATCGTCGCCATGGTCAAGATGTACGAAGCCAATTACCCCGAAATACTGAAAGCTGCTTACATAGTAAACGGTGAGTGAGTGGTGGGAGAGCCCTTAAGAGCTCCATCATCGTCGTTTCTTTCAAAGACTCCGTCCTCAACCTTAATGCTCTTCTCTTCTAACTCGGTTCAAGGTTTCAATTGTTGTTACCACGTCCTCGACCCAAGCTTTTGGAGTGAATATGCTGTATCCTCGGGTGGAGGATAGTGGTTCAAGCAAATCTCTCTCTTGAGGAAAATTTTTGATCTCATCACGTGATCAAATTTTGAGACCTTTTCTTTGTTTCCGGTTTCAGCGCCTCGAGTGTTTTCAATAGGATTCGCAATAATAAAAAATTTTCTCAACGATTACACCATAAATAAAATTCACATCTACAAGAACGATCCGAAAAAATGGATCCCCGTTCTCCTTAAGCAAATCGACGCCGATCAACTTCCTGCTCACTTTGGAGGCACCATGGTCGATGAAAACGGCGACCCCAAATGTTCTTCTAAGGTAAACAATATCCAAAGCTCAATCAAACGTGTATAAATGTTCTTTTGGACTACCAGGACAACAATAACAATGATAACACATCCCCCGAACCTTTGTCAGTTTTATTACAACAATCGAGGGAGGTCACCAATCAGGCGAGAGCTTTGAGTTCATGTATCGATTTAAACTTTGTTGCTATCTCTTGTTTTTAAGTTATTTCATGTCTTACACAGATTTGCCAAGGCGGAAAAATACCAAAGTCTTACTATCGTGATAAAAACGCAACAGATCCAACGCAAGAGGCTGATCAGAAGAAATACGTTACGAGCGAAGTAAAAAAAGGAAGCAAACTTTGTCTAGACTTTGAAATCCCGACAGCAGGATGCATACTCAAGTAAGTGTTGATGAGAGCTGAGTACAATGACCGTGAGACACATTCGCATAACTACAAAGCAGTGACATTATCAGGGCAAAGTACAAATTTAAACAAACTGCAATTTTTAGATGGGAATTTCACACCGAAGAACACGACATCAATTTCGGAGTTTTAAGATTAGAATCAAACGGACAGGAAACGGAAGAAGTGCCCATGCGTCGCGTCAAATGTCAAGATTATGATGAAATTGGAGTAGTTACTAGCAATTCTCAGACTAAATGTAAGTTTCATCAGTCACCTATCATCACTAATCAGTTATGACGAATCTTGTGTCAAATTGTGTTCAGAATTTTTAGAATGGATCAGTAACGACACCTTAAAAGGGGAGAGAGTGCGGTAGAAAGGGCTCAGAAATACAAAATCCTAACAAATCACCTCACTTATATACATAAACGTAATAAAACATTGCTGATTATGTTTCGGTACATGAAAATCACAGGTCATAGAGTAAATAAACCAAGTCCTAGTGCAGACAGGTCCACACAGTTTCTTGTAGGCTATACGTTCATATTACAACCAAAATATTTCTTAAATTGCAGACCGAATTGTTTTCGACAACACGTACAGCTACCTGAGAAGTAAGAAAATCTATCATCAAATACAAGTATTCCCTCCTCTCGTCGGGAACACTGATCTGGTATTAGCTCAATAAAACACAAAAGAAAATTAGTCTAACTGGCCGGAAACCCACTCCAAGGATTTAACATTTCCTCATCGTTCTAATTTCATAAAATGAAGATCTTAAAAGGTGACTTTATGCTTTGAAATTATTCGAAATTTTTTTTCGTACTTATCCGCCATTTTCTTTGACACACAAACTGGCTTCCTCCCGACGATAATTACATTTCTGTCTCTTAATACACCTTATTTTTTATATTATAATATTTATAAGATAAATAATTTTTTTCTAAAAGTATAATTCAGTTTGTTTGTTTGATTCATAACCTTATGTGACACCACAACAGATCTTTAGCCATGAAGGCAAGATGGTACCCTGGAAGTTCGATTCGGATAACGTAGTTCTAAGATGGCAAACAGAAAAATTCTGTTAAAATGCTGTACCAGAAGTAACTTTGAATTTAGAAAGAGTTTGTACTTTTCCTTGAGGAGGGTACGAAGTAATTTTTATCAACTCTAACGGAGGAGTTAAATCCGTCTGCAACTACGTTCATATTGCTGTTGGTGACAATACCAATCCGTCATCATTCATCAGAAGCTAGAGATCATCTGCAGCGTTTAGAAAGTGAGTCAGTCACATATCTAATGACTTCCGCACTTTTGTTTAAAAAATTCGTTTGTGATTGATTGCTAAAACAGACGAGCACAACTTGAAATAATGAAAACAAATATTAAAAACAAAACTTAAATGATTAAAAATATATTTTTATAATAAAACTGAATTCTTCTTTGAATATGCTTTAAAAATTTGTATAACTGCTGGGGAAAAAAGATAAACCTTTCAACTGAATACTACTTCTTCAGGAAAAACATCCTTGTCCGCTTTGGCGGGGTTTCTTTCAACATAGAGAAACCTTAGGGTAAGTCCTCCAAAAGCATTTTTATGTTCTCCTTGTCTTGACACTCGACATCATTTAACCGTTCCACAGATTTGTAAATCAAAAGAGTCGGAACAGAAGTCAACTTAAATCTTGGGTCCGTCCTAAATTTACATTGTGGATTTTTCCACCTGTAAACAAAAATTGAAACATTAAGTGGCTGTATTTAGGTGAATTTGCAACAATTTGCAGAAACAGCAAATTGAATATTATTCCACTTGGAAGCAAGAAATGCTTTGGGAACTCATTTTCTCAAAGAACTGATCGAATGGTAAGCTATAACTTGGATTATTGACTAAATTGTAATTCTGATAGAATAATGTTAATCAAGATCAACAGAGATTTTAATAAAGCCAGTTCTTTGAGATTTCAAGCTTTCTTCTATACAGTGTTACACCCAAGGTTGAAGAACTCAACTCGAACCTCAAAAAACTCAAACCAATCTTAAGCCTTAACAATAGCGATGATAAAAACTTAAAAAGAAACAAAACAGGAAATCAGCAAGATAATGAGTCACAACAAATTAATTCTTCCTTAACTGTGTTGTAGAAGCCAAATGATAGAACAAAAATTATGAAAAATCTCATTTAGCTATATTTGATTACATTTTAGGTGACATATGGCACTAGGCAGATGCTTAGTTAAACTTTTTCTTATCAGAGTTGAGATTAAAACTGTTTTTCTCATCATGATAACAGAAATTAAATCAAAATTCTCCTTTCGTTTTGACTTTAATCAGGAAAACTAAACTGTGATTTGAAAAACAATTAAGATAACAACTTACTCTTCCCTAGATCCGACTCCAACATGAATAAAGGTAAATGTCTTTTTTTCATTTTCCTTTATAACTTCATTAACAATCGGTTCAGCTGAAACCAAAAAGACAACACCATTTAACAACTCCAACAAAAAAATTTATCTGATTTAGAAAAATAATTCTATAAATGACAAAATCTACGTTGTAATTATCAAGGCTTATTTCAAAACCATTCTCAGAATTAGGATGAATAATTCTCACCTGTTTGACAATCGGGACACCAATTTTCACCTTTTTCGTTTGGAGTACCGCAAAAATACAACACAACTTTTGAATTGGAGTTTAAACTGTCTAATAATTTCACGCACTCCTCAAAACCTTCTACGTGATGGTGTTTAACCATTTTGTCAGCAAGACCCGTTTACCACAGAGAAAAAAAAGAGACAGTTCCCGATAACGACAGGAAAACAATTAATTTATGATTAGAATCCTATCTATCCATCAGTGAAAAGTAAATAAAATTGCCATTTCAACGAGTATCTCGCGAGGCGAGTTTCGATTGCAACGCAAGTTCGAGATATCGAATGATTCGATTTCGGCTTCTACGTAATAAATTTTACTTATCCGTCGGTTATTCTAAATTGGGGAAAACTTGATGTTGAGATGAAATTTTTTCTTTCACACGATTAATGAGTTTGATTTTGAAAATTTACATTTAAATTATGAAATTAAAACGCCATTTTAGAGTTTTATAAAATACTTACTAATTTAATGAAGCTACTTGGCCGCACTTTAGAAAAAAAATTTTTCTCTCAACAGAAATAAAAATTAAATAAATACCAAACCATTAAAATTTAATTCATTATTTTGTATTAAAAAAACTGTTTTGGATTTTAATTAATAATAAACTTGTAAAAAATTTATATTACATTTAATGCATATCACCACACTAGCATCATTTGAAATACATCACTCATGAGATATCAAAACACATCACCAGCTTTGAAAATAACAACAGAAAATTATTTTACAAATTTCATAACTTTTGATTATGAATCTAACAAACTGACACTAAAAAAAATTTTCAGTCTCTACTTAATGTTTATATTGACTCATTTTATATATTGGGATACCTGTCCAACAACTTCTTGGCTTTTTTAGGAGATAATTGCTTTCCTACAGCTTGTGGAATATTAATTCCTTGAGCGAAATCATTAAAACATTTTTGCATACTTTTTATTTCCTTTTCACAACTTGCTTCATTAAAACTGTAACTTTTCAAACATGTGATAGCCATTGTTAATTCATGAAGGCATTCTACATTTTTGGTGTTTCTGTCTTTCTGTGAAACCCTGTCACGTAACTTGAGTACTATTAATTCTGATGGTACTACTTTCCTCACATCTTGAGGCTTTCTGCCTTTGGTACGTACAAAGAAGAAGGGTTTCATAGTAAATTTGATTCTAAAAAGGAAAACAACTGCAATTTAATATAAAATAATTTGATTCAGTAAGTAATGTGAATATCTGGTAAGTTTTCAGTCTTTCATGAATCTTATACAGAACATTTATTGGGTTAATCACTGAAGATGTCAACAGCTATTAGTGAAACTTTTAGACTGTGTTCTCAGTAAACTAATATCAATTAGTGAAGAAGCTGTTAACGTTTCTTTATAAAATACTTCGGACGCAATTGATAATAAATCCCAAAAGTATAGAAACCAACTCTTCTGCAGGTTAACTATTGTGATTGTATGATTAATCTCCGATTCTCTGGGTAATGTGCACATTAACGACTTTTTACCTTTAGCGGTAGTTTATATAAAGAAAATATAACCTGACTTGGTTGAAGAGTTTAAAGCCTATATCTCTAAAGTGCTTTTAATACTTTAACGGCTTTTAAGAAACCTTGTGAATTCTAACCAAACAAATTTTTCACGACAAATAAAAAATTCGCTTTACCTCACACAGATAGTTAATTAATTTTCCAAAATTGTTCAACAACCATAGCACTTGGTCTCCAATTTCAAAGCAGCAGACGACAACATCAAGTTCTCAGTCATAGAGTAAATAAATTCATATTGACAAATTTGAAGTTTATGTTTCTCAATTCATTCATTCCTCTCTTTATTTTTTAATTATAATTCGACACAAACGCAAAAACCCTCGTTTAGTGATTACAGTGCTTAAATAAGGCTCTTATAAATCAACTATTTTATCTTTAAGACGAAATTAGTGACAAATATTTTAATTTAAGAAAAATTTGATTCTCCACGAAGTCATTGTTATTAACACAAATCGCTTCATTGTAAAGTTAAAAAAGTTTTGGAAAAGTATCAGGAGTCGCTTGTGGAACTCATCGTTGACAATTTAAACAAGAAAAACAGTTCTTTTGGTAAGGAATAAAAATCCTGTTTGTTATCAACTTCCTCACAAAGTCTTGAAGATGGTAGAAGTGTTGCGAAACTTCACTAATTACTTCATTACCCATTAAATTGGAGATATTTTCAATAAGTTTTTGGGTGTATTTTGAAATACTGTAGATTTGTATTATTTTGTTTTAGGTTTTCTTGTTTCAGTATGACTACATTAAAGGAACTCAAATTTTACTTCCAAATAGTTTGTGCGATTGGTGTTTTCCTATCAGTTTATGCTTTTTACGTTGAAACACATGTGGAGAGTGATAAGGAGTATAAAGCATATTGTGATATAAGTGAAAACATAAGCTGTACCAAAGCATTTTCATCAAAGTAAGTATTGGGTTTTTGAATAAATTTTCTTTTCCTATTCCAAATAAATAAGGAGATCTGTCCTTGTGGAATGAACCATAAGGGTTTGGGGTTCACTGGGGAATGAACCAATGCCCATGCCCTTACAGCTGATGAAGGAAAAGTGTTTGGTAAATCGTCATCATTTTATGTTGCACTTAAAAATAATAGTGATCTAATTGAATTTAATATCATGTTTCTTAATATGAACCTTTTCAAAGTTATAGTAGTTATGTCATAAAATTCTTCTTGAAACTGTTTAACTGAAAGCTGTTCGAATTGTTTCAGGTGGGGAAAGGGTTTTGGACTTGTTGAAAAAATTTTCGGAGAAGAATCATTATTATATCAGCCAAATAGCATTTATGGTATTTTTTTCTACATGTTAATGGGTGGTTTGGGTAAGTATTAAAAAAAAATTTTGTTATTTCTGGTTGGGAGAACACTTGACTGGAAGAATAACAATACTAAAGAGTTGCAGAAGGGCTGGTGTAATGGTTAATGTGCTCGACTATAGGATTTAGGGTTTTGGGTTCAAACCTCCAGTATTTGTTATACCCAACAATGAAAAACAAGATTAAAACTAAAATTAAACTAAACAATACTAAATAGTTAATTTTTTTTTGTAGGTCTCAGTGATGACAAAAGTATTGTGAAAGTACAAATAGTTCTTGGCTTTTTATCAACCTTATGTCTATTTATTTGGGCCACATCCTTTATTCTGAGCTTCAAGATATGTGCCTAGTTTGTGTTGGTACATATCTTGTAAATGCCATCATTTTAGCCATGTGCTCTATCAAGTGGAGCCTTTTAGTATGTTCTAAATGTTCTTCGGCCACTGCAAAAAGCAAAACTGAGGTTAAAACTAAAAGTGAATAAACCATTAAAATGTATTTTCAACTTCTGAGTAAGTTGAAGAAATTTGATTTTATATGTGGTTGATGTATTACATCTGATAATCACATCTACTTTATTTATGTGCCATAAAAATGAAAGAAATGACATGATGTATTGTCTGATTGAAATATAATGAAGGAAGGTTCAGCTTTGTTCCATTCCCTAATGCCAACAGAACATCACATTAAACATCACCATAGATCTAGTTCAAAACAATTTTCTTTAAAGCATGTGACACATCACAAAATTTACTCGAACATTCCCCTGTAAGTAAATTTTTATTTACAGAAACACTTGTAAGTAGTTTTCCCCTCAGTGGGAAAGATATTTTAGTCCCCTAATTTAAATTTCATAACCAAAGTTTATTGATCTCTATTTATAAGAGCTTATAATTTTTTTTCAAATGAAATTATAATTATAATTTTAAGTACCTTGATTCAGGTCAAAAAAATTTTTTACTTTAATTTTTTACCTAAGACAAATGTAATTTTGACTTTGACAGTGCAATTTTGTAATTTATTTGGCATGAATTAAAGATTATAATATTTACTGAGTTGAATTGAGTGATTTATATGTGCTGCTTTGAAACAATCCATTATTTCAATCAACTGTCTGTTTTGAAAGTGGTTTAAGTCCATATTTTGCTGTTCTGTTGCTGCAGAAAAAAATTAATATCAGTGATGTCATGTCGAATAATGTTTTTGTCAATTAATCAATTAGTAATTGAATTGTATATATGACTAAATCAAAAGTACTTAAACCGAAGGCTTTAAATGGACTTAAACACTCTCATAATTAGTCAGTTGTAAAAGTCATTTGATTGGAACTAAAAATAAATTTGACATAAGTGATTACTATTATTATGTATGATACTTGTGTAGCAATGTTTCGAAGTATATACTGTATATGATGTGGAAGAGTTAATTACTCCAAATTCTCATATTTGTGGGTTTAATAGGTTTAGAACCTTGGTACTCAAACTGCGGCCCAGCAAGCCCTTCTGAGTGGCCCAGTGGAATCCGATTGAGTGAAAATTTGTGAAAGGTCGATTGCTCATTGGTAAGTCTAAACTATAGTGCCTGACCAGTACGAAAATGTTCGGGACTGTGCTCAGAAACTGCTAACAGTGTTCGCCTCAAAGTATCTTTGTGAGGCAGTATACATAAACAGACTGATAGATGTACACGCAGATGATGCCGTGGACCGTATGCGTCAAAAGCCTGACTTGTAAAATCTTTTGGTAAGTCGTGTGGCCCAGTCGCAATGGTCACAATGAAATTTGGCCCGGGAAGGAAAAACCTTGAGTACCAAGGGTTTAGAATCATTATGCCAAGATGATTCTTTAAAATTTCTGGAAGTCTTCTTCGACGTTTAATAACAAAACTCTTGTCTCGAATTATTTCTTTCTTATAGTCTATGTTGGTTTTCATGTATTAACTTGATTCTTGACATGTCGAGAAATAAATAAATAAATAAATAGACATTATGTGAATTATTTTGCTGTTGCTCCATCAATCATCTTATTTGCACCTCAACGACTTCCTAGTAGGTAATGTGAGAAGTAAAATAATTTCCGCACTTTAGTATAAATAAGTTTAGTCAAATTTTTGAAGTACATACAGTTGTAGTGATTTAGTAGTTTAAAAATGGAAGGATAGTGATTTTGGAAGAGGGAATGAATTGAACGAAGAAATAAATAAATCAGGTATTTAATTTTTAATTTTTTTTTATTGATGAAAACTGTAAGTTTATTTTACAGACTTCATTAATTTCGACTAAAAATTATCTTTTTAAATAAAGTATAATTTTTAAAATTTGAAATAAATTTTCAAAAGCATTATGGAGTTTTCTTCTTGAGTGTATCAAAAGAAAAAATTATTTAAAAACATTTACAGCTCTCCATCAGGATGAAGATCGAATCTTGGTGGGAATGACATCCCGTCTAATTGTGGCCTTTGTGCTGGTCGGTGATGCTGAAATAAAAGAGAAATCCGGTGAGTTAACAACTTCTTAAACTGGTTATGGGATTTTTGAAGGTGTGCAGTTGCCACTGTACCACTACTAAGTGATTTTTACTTTCAGATTCAACTCCAAATTTTACAAAATTCTACCAATTTGTATAGATGCCAGAGTAAGTCATCAACCCGTCGCTTACATCTAGCACTGAGTCTCACAATCGATATCCTACATAAATGTTAGAAAAGTGCTACTGGTGAACTTGGAGTCTCATTTCCGGTGTAATTATCAGTCCTTTCAAAATTGAAAAGGAAACAAAAACCTGAACCTAACTTTTAAACTACTGATAACAAACACGTAACAATTAAATGACTGACTCATTGGTCGTTTTGTATGAATATAACTCGACTGTTATTCCGTTATGTGGGAAGTAACTTCGAGGTTTCTTATTTATATTAAAATAAGTAAAAAATCAGTGTGGAACAAATAAAAAGACAACAACGATTGCAATATTACTTATTTTTAAGAAAAATAGGAAAACAACAACAAAAAACAACGACGGGGATCAATATTCGGACTTACTATTAGCGTCGGTTAATTTATTCCAACGCCAATTGATGACGAGGTTTGCTTGGTGGCTGCAGACAAATAAAAAAAAATGATGTAGACTTGATAACTGTTACTGGAAGAGTTAAGTATTATAAATGCTCTTCAGAGCGTTAAAAAAGGGAAATTTCGGAATTTCGTAACACATTTTTGGGAGGTAAAAAGTTATGTTAACTTTCCAGGATGAAAATGGCGGACGGCACGTACAGAAGGAGAGTGTCAATGGATTGTACCGTTTCGGAAGAAGTATGAAGTTGAAAAGTATAAATAAATTTGATGAATACTTACAACCGGGCTCAGACCCCTGGGTGCAGATCCTGCTCTACCCTTCTGGCGAAATTTGGCAATAGCTTGCTCAGCGAAATCGGCTCTTTCTTCAGCTTCTTCCAATTCTTGTTGGGCCTTACGGAACTTGGCAAGGTTAAGAGCAGCAATTTCTTCCTGTAATATCAAATTTCAGTGTAGTAAATTGTTTAATCAATTAAATAATTTTTAGATACTGGAGTGAACACTAAATGAGAAAAGAATTTTTCAAGTTGGTGCGGCCCTATTGTCACCCTGTTAGAAGTCAGCAATGTAGGTGAGATAATCACTCGACTGTTAGTTGGTGTACCTTGTAACCTAAACGAAAGTATAAGGTTCCCAGCTTGAATGACAGTGTCAGTTTTATTATTGAAAAGTCAACTTACGGCTTCTTCGATCTGCCTCTTGTAGGTCTTGATTTTCTGTTGAAGTTTGTCAACTAAATCTTGCATACGTTCGTGGTTCTTGCGGTCTTCTTCAGATTGGAAGCTGAGTTCCTTAATTCTCCTTTCGGTTTTCCTAAGATTCTTTTGAGCATCAGCATGTCGCCTCTGTTCGCCGTCGAGTTCGTTCTCTAATTCTCTCACTCTCTGTTCTAGTTTCTGAATGGCCTTCTTGCCTCCTTTAAGTGCGTTTCCTTCGGCTTCATCTAATCGGACCTATAACAGTTCCAGAGGATGCCATGAGAGTAAATGCTTATGGTTGCTAGTTGCTGGTTCAGTTTAATTTGATCTTCATACAGGAGCCTAAACCTGGCCAGATTGATTTGAAAACTTACCTGCAATTCCTTAATTTGTTGTTCAAGGGCTTTTCTGAGTTTCTCTTGAGTTTGAGCGTGATCTTGTTCTGCTCTCAATTCATCGGCCAAACGAGCAGCATCAACCATGGCTTTCTTGGCCTTTTCTTCAGAGTTCTTGGCTTCGTTGAGGAGCTCATCCAAGTCAGACTGCAATAACAAACAAGATACAAGTGAGAATGACAGTTATTCAAATTTCTTTCACTAAATTAGGATGAAAGTTAAGTGGTACTCACGTGGAGGGTTTGGAGCTCGGATTCGAGTTTCCTCTTGGCGGCAGAGATGGATGTATTTTGAGCTGAGAGTTCATTCAGCTGTTCATGAGCATCAGAGAGTTCTTGCTCAGCTTGTCTGCGGCCGCGGTCGGCTTGCTCAAGGAGTGTCCTGGATTCTTCCAATTCGTTCTGGAGAGCGTTTGCTCGTCTTTCAGCAATGCCAAGTTGTTCTCTGGCATCATCTCTAGCTCTTTGTTCTTCTTCGAGAGCGGTTTGTACATCCTTCAATTGTTGTTGGTAGCGTTTGATATTCTTCTGGGCCTCAGCGTTAGCCTAAAAGGTAAAAATTTGTTTTACTGGGTTCTATATCCGTAACAGTTCTCAGAGGTTAGTTTGGTTGTTTTGCACGTTTCTTACCTTGTTGGCATGATCCAAGGCGATTTCCAATTCGTTAATGTCAGCTTCCAATTTCTTCTTCATTCTAAGAGCTTCAGCTCTGCCCTTAGCCTCAGCTTCGAGGGATGCTTGCATTGAGTCAAGAGCACGTTGGTGGTTCTTCCTGGTGTTTTCGAATTCTTCTTCTTTCTCTTGGATTCTTCTATCGATTTCTTGGCGCACTTGAGACAATTCCAATTGCGATCTCAAGACCTTGTTTTCTTCCTGTTCCAAAGCGGCTTCAGCTTCTTCAAGAGCTGCCTGGAGTTCGTCCTTTTCGACTTCCAATCGTTTCCTGGCCTTTTCGATTTCGTGAATGTTTCTGCCGCCTTCGCCGATTTGGTCCAACAAATCTTTAACTTCATCTGAATGAGTAATAAAAATTTTTTTAGCTTTTCTGTTGTTTTAGGGGTTGGAAAGTTGTGGATGAGTTTGTCTGCTTTCTTCTTACCAGCAAGATTCTTGTTTTCTCTGCGAACGGCTTCCAATTGTTCTTGACCTTCTTCGTAGGCGTTCTTGAGTCTGAAGAGTTCGGTGGAATAGTTTCTGCATTCTTTCTGGCTAGCGTCTAATTCAGCAGCAAGATCATCGACCTTAAGTTTCCATTCGCCAATGATTTTGTCGAAGGCCTTTTGTTTCTTCTCAGCAGCGTTGGCGATGGCGGTGGCTCTGTCGACCTCAAGTTGAAGATCTTCAACTTCGGTAGCCAATCGTTGTTTGGTCTTCTCGAGGGCGATAACTTTCTGGTTAAGAGATTCAATAGTTTCTTCAGCTTCAGCCAATCGAGCTTGAAGTTTGCGTTTGGATTCTTCAAGTTCTTCAGCCCTGGCAACACCTTCGGATTCGTATTTGCTGCGCCACAATTGAGCTTCGGCATTGGCCTTGGAAAGTTGCCTTTGAAGATCGGCTTTGGATTCAGCTTCTTCTTCGGCTTGTTCACGAATGTTGTCCATGTCGTGCTCGAGGTTGCGGAATTTGCCAAGCAAAGTGGCGCGTTCCTGAAAATTTTTTATCGGTTAAACGGTTCCGTTGACCTTTCTGTGAGAGTTTCTTTGCTGTAGATCTATTTTACTTACTCGGCTTTCTTCATCGGCGAGCCTCTTCATGTCTTCCAATTGTGTCGTCAAGGAAATCTTGATCTTGCTCAATTGGGACACTTGAGATTCAGCTTCCTCAAGTTGTCTAAGGAGGTCAGAGTTTTCAATGGACAATTTCTTTTTGGCAGCATCGAAGTCATTCAAGGTCCTGTTGGCTTCATCTACTTTGGTCTGGAGTTCGTTGTTTTGGTGTTGCAATTGCTTGGCGATCTTTTCAGCGGCAGCCTACAGAGGAATAATTCAGAATAAATTCTTTGCTTCGTATATAACTCCGTTTCGGTTAGCATCCTTGAGAACTACATCAATCAAGAGCTAAACGGTGGGTTAGCTTAGACTCATAGTTGTCCACTACTGGAATGTTAACGACATTAATCGACCACAATACTGGAACATCGGTTAACGGTTCCAGTATATCTTCCAATTTTATGGACGGCGCTTCTTTGCCAAAAATTATTATCCAGCAGTTTAAAAGCTCACTCTTAGAATAATTTAAAAGAAACACAACACATTTATTAGGTTTATAGCTTTTAGTTGAAGTCGGTCTATTCTGAAAAGGTTTCAGAGGCTCAAGTGTGCGCCTGTATCGTATGAAGTCATGGTCTAGGCGCACACTTTCAGTTGTTGATGATTTGTTTAAGTCTTGGCAATGGAAAAACAAACAAAAATAGTTAGGGCACACATAAATCACACCGAGAACAAACCTTCTCGTTGCTTAGATGATCAAGAGTGGCTCGGATGTCATTAAGTTCCGTGTAGTATTGGATTTTCTCTTTTTCAGTTCTGTGAAGGAAATGGTTTTCGTGATTTTTAAAGAATTTTTTTTAGGTATAAAATCAGGATTTTCACTCTGATCCTTTGTTTGGAAGGTTTCCCATCGAGAGTGGATACTTACTTGGCTTTCAATTTGTTGAGTTGGTCGATTTGTTCGCTCATTTCAGCGACAACATCATTGTGCTTCTTGCGCAAGTTAGCCAAAGTTCCCTCGTGTTGAATGTTAGCCTCTTCCAAATCTCTTCGGAGTTTTGAAAGTTCGGCTTCACGTTTCTTGTTGAGTTCGATCTGGGCAGAGGTGGCACCTCCAGCTTCTTCCAATCGCTCTCCCAATTCCTCGAGTTCTCGGGCAAGGTGAGCTCTCTGTTGTTCGGCCTGTATTGGAAAATTTCAAATCGGGTGAGCTGTTGTTCAATGAGATTCGCGCTTTTTGGGATTTTGTGTGTTGATGGCTGCTTACCTTGGCGCGGGCTTGCCTTTCGGCTTCAACTTCTTCTTCCAATTCTTCAATTCTGGCCTGGAGTTCCTTGATTTGTTTCTGGAGTTTGCCAACAAGGGATTGTTCATCTTCAAGCTTGGCAGTGATGGAAGCGAGTTCCTTATCTTTTCGTTGAATGGTTTGTTCGAGTTCTTTCTTGTTTCTTTCGAGATCAGCAACGGCCTCTTGGGTAAGTTTCAAATCACCTTCGACTTTCCTCTTAGCCTTTTCAATGTCTCCACTGTAGGGAAGAAAAAAGTTGTCCAATTACTACCACCAATCTTAGAATAGATGGTTGACAAGAGGTTGACAAAAGACTCACCGGAGTTTCTTCTCACGTTCAAGAGAATCTTCGAGTTCGTCGAGGGTCTGTTCGAGTTTCGCCTTGACTTTGTTGAGGTGGTTGACTTTGTCTTCGGCGGCTTGGAGCTCTTCGGCCGTCTTTTGGTTTGTCTCTCCTTGCATCTTCTTCTCCTTGTTGAGTTTGTTGATGAGTTCATCCTGGTGGGCGATCTCATCATTGAGGTTTCTGATCTGGTGATCTTTCGTGGCTTTGTCGGCTTCCGCTTTTTGGAGAGACAATTCCATATCTTCGAGATCCTTCTTAAGACCGGCCAATTCTTGTTCCAATTTCTTCTTGCCTTGGAATACTTGGTTTCTGGCATCTTCCTCTTGTTGAAGCCTGTCTTGCATTTCCTTTTTAAAAACGTGACGTGTGTGTTAGTTTCACTTTTTACATTTAACTTTCAACAGAAAATTTTGCTGTTGAGACCACCGCAAATGGGCATAGAAGCAATAACCAAAATCCAAGGATCCGATTCCGAGCGGAATATCGGTGACGGAGATGAGATGCAGGAAAAGTAATTAAAAAGAGTTTTTAAGAGAGATTTCACATGTTTATTTAGCTACCGAGTTAAAAAGAGAGAAAAGAAGGCAGTAAAATTGTTTAATTAAAGGATTTGTTGAGAAATCCAAACCAAACTCGCGATCGTTAGCAGAGATAACTCTTGCGAAAGAGACAACAAAATTAGTCAACGGACATCATTTATTGATCTATCGAAAACGAAAAACCTTTTTTGCTGATTTATTTGACTGACACGGCTCACTGTCCTCCCTCTTCCTCTCAAATTTTATTTATTTTATAGTATTTAAATTGATTCAATAATAATTTGATGTTTTCCTTGGTTCCTTGCTTTGAGTTTCATAATCCGTTGCAAAAGTTTGAGACTCAAAGTCGTTGTGTTGCAATCGCGTATGAAAAATTTTTATTTTATTTTTAAATTTATTCACGAAAGTTTTTTATTTTAATGTCAGCGATTTATTAAAATTGCTGTCGGGGGGGCTTTCTCTCGGTTGAATTATTTTTTTAAGCGGTTTGACTGTTTTCGATTTTTTTTGCTGTCGAGGAGAGTCTAAAACATGTTTGGATGAGTATTATACCAGAAATGTGTGAGAGGGAATTCGTGAGTGTCGTTTTCATCCTCCAAATTTATTTCCACTGCTTACAATATTAGTTTGAGTTATTTAACATTCGGGATTGGCAGTCTTTTAAGCATTCCAACGAAAATCCGTTATTTTTGAAAATATAAATAACACGGGTGACGTGTTCGATGGAGTCGCAGGAGGTTTGTTGCGTAATCGCTTACTTTTGGAAGTGTCATCGTCGTCTATCCGGTTTAGAATTACAAATAATCGGTCGAGAAAAATTTTTTAAATCAAACAGAACCTACCATTGTGATAAAACCAAAACAACCGCAAATGACTTTCTGATCTTTCTTCCACAGGGATTTCGGTCGAGAGTGAGGAGGATGTGTGTCACGTCAGGAGCTTTTGGAATCAGCCAGAAGACAGGTAATGTAGAGATTGAATAAGATGACTGTGGTTTTGATACCGGAGGCAAGAAATACTGTTTTGACGAAATCATTTGATAAAAATAAAGAGAGACACACGAAGAGAGAGAGGCGGATTCAGTCAGAGGTTATTTTGAATGCGAAATCCCAAAGATAAATACATGGAAAACAAAAATTGTTTATTTTCACAAGTTCAAAGGGAAAATTTATTTTTCCTCGTGATTTAATACTTCATAATATTGAGGTTGTGATCGGCTTATTGACACATTTGCAATTAAAATCGGTTAAAAATAACCCCGAATTTTAAAGAAACCATTTTTTGGGAAACGGCTCGTGTTTATAGAACTGCGAACGGGGGAACGGGCGAGGTGGGTGGTGGAGAGAGGAAAGCGCACAAAACGGTGGATTCATTTTCCCTTCCAAAATTGACATCTCTCAAAACATTTATGAATTTTTTTATTAAATCCAAGTCGTATGGAAAGAATTTTTGAGCTTTGAAAGCTTCCACCTTCGGGCGTAGCCACCTCCTCCTCCTCAGTTTTGGTGGACGCTGGTTATGAATTCTCGGCCTGGTTTGAGTCCCTTTTTTGGGTTTGGTTAGTTTTGTGAGTTTTACAGTCGAGTAAGTTTGGGTGGAAAATTTTTTTATTTATGGAAATGCTTTTTAAAAAGGATAGAAACTCTAGTGTGTCGAAAATTTTTGGAGTTAAAGAAAATAAAATTTGGGACCAAAGAGTATACAGAATGGGATCCTTGGATGGGTTCTTCTTCACTTCTCAGGTGGACTAGCATCCATCTCAGGTATTTAAAATTATTTCTGTTAAAAAGGAATGTTAACGATGCGATATAGTAATTCAACTTACGTTCAACTGGGATTCAAGATCATTCTTCTGTGCCTGAAGCTTGTTGGCTCTTTCCTGGATAGCTCCAAGACTTCCCTTCTCACCTTCGAGGGAGGCGAGAAGTTTCTGTTTCTCTTCAAGCAATTTGGCATTGAGTGCTTCCAATTCCTTCCTGGCTTTCTCTTCCCTTTCGAGGCTTTCTTGGATTTTCTGTGCTTTCTCTTCCAATTTCTGCAACATGAGAACACAAATCCCTCAATAAATCCGACCATCATTTCACCACGTTCCTCACGACACATCCCGAAAATCCGAATCGGAACAAATCAATAAATAAATAAATTAATTAATTAATTGAAATCGCGAACGAACCTCCAACTCGGCGTTGCTTTTATAATTGTGGGTATCCATGGCCCGGGTTTCGATTACCTCCGAATACGAATCCATTCGGCTCGAGCTTTCGATTTCAAACTGAGAGCACCTTCAGAGCTTTCAGCTCGGATTTCCAACTCTCGATTCGAAATCCACGTAGGATGGAATTTCATTTGGCAACGGTACAAATTAAAAAAATAATAATCCACGAATTTTTTGTGCGTTTTGAGGGAAACTAGAAATATTATATTCGAACGGAACCGTAAGATGAATTTAAGTTCAAAGCTTTCTTTCATTCCCGAAATAATTTTTCTTAATTGGGCCCCGACGAATGAAAGGGGGGATTCACGTTAATCCAAATTTTTTTTTTTGATAGAATTATTAAAAATGTGACCTCGTCCATTTTCCAAATGTCCCGTTTCCAGAAATAGACTTACAGTCACATATAAATGAGATAGCGTTGGAGGGCGTTAATATCCGAAAATTTATCTTCAAATTATTAAAAATTTTTATTCGTGACACATGAATATGTGTGTCACACCGTCACACTTTCATGAACACACCTTTACGTGATCATTTCAAAGAGATTTCCCAGATAAAAATCGAGATGATCATAAAAGCTCACCGATACTATTTAAATTTTGGGGAGGAGGATAGATCAGAGGTTTGGGGGTATGAAGACTAACTAGGTTTGTCGTCACATACGTCACGATCGAAAGTCCCGACGATTTTTTTTTGGTTTTTCAAATTTATAATCGCGACTCACGACAACTGTGAAAACGGTCGGTCGTTAATATATTTAAATGTCGCTTTAAAAAGATTTTCGGAGCCATGAAAATGAAATTTATTTTTCGATTCGAAAATTAGACGACGATTAGATAGATTAGGCTAAGTGGGTGAAGGAATTAAGTCGCGCCCCCACATCTCGAAGATGACATCTCGAAAAATGGTCGTGGAAGGTGTTTCGATTTTTGGTTTTGGGAGGTTTGGGGTGAGAGACAAGGAGGACTGTTTAGGTGGGAAGATGACATTTTTGAGATGTTCTCACTTCGGATTTCGATCTAATCTACTGAGAGGAAGGATTAGTTATGTTAGTTTTTTGGCTATCGCGCCGCGTCATATTTTGAGTGCGGTAACAGTGGAAACTCGACGTTTCTGGCTGCTGCCAGAAACGTCGAGTTTCCACTGTTACCGCACTCAAAATATGACGCGGCGCGATAGCCAAAAAACTAACATGACTAACAGTAGTAGCAGAAGTCTAAAACCCAACAAGAAACTAAAAAACATTTCCTTACCTTCATCTCTTCTTCTACGTTGGTGACATTAAGCAAAGGCTTAACTTTAACCCACAATTTCCACCATGGCCAGGTTCTGAGTTTGAGGTATTTGCGCAAGTTGCGTTGGACAACTTGTAAGGCCAACCTGTAAATAAGAACTCAAGTTAGAAACAAGTTTCTTGAGAGAAGGCCCTTTTCCAAGAGAATGAATCCTCACCTCTGGTCTTGCAATTTCTTGAATTGTTTTCGGCTGAGGTAACCTCTGATGTAAGCCTGCATCCAGGTGACGATTTTGCCGAGACGGTCGTCACGGAGTTCTTCCATCTGACCCAAGACACCGGCTCTGAAGAATACTTTGGTGTGACCCAAACGGTACAATTCAGGATCGAGACCGCTGGCATTGAGGATGATCTCGGCGCATTTCTTGGGGTCAGCTTCTTTGCCGACTTCCTTGGGGCTCAAGATTTTGTAACTGTATCAAGTGAATAAGGGTTTAGTTACTAACTTTCTGGCTGGGTGTGGTTTGGGGGTGCGTTTAAATGAAAACTCACCGCAATTTGAAGTCGGGATAAACCATCCTGTTGGGGAAACCTTTACGACAGATACGGATACCTTCAAGTACACCGTTACATGTCAACTGGTGCATGACCAAGTGAGAGTCAATGACACCTGAAATAAATAAGGGAAACATGATTATACAGTCCATACAGTGGGGTATTTAAAACCAGCTTTCAAATTTGTCAACTTATACACACCGGCTTGTTTCAATTCGTTGGGGATGATACAACGGACGAAGTGAGGCTGGGTGCTCTTCAGGGTCGTCATCAGGTTGTTCAATTGTTCCTGTATAAATAATGACAGTATTTAGTTGTTAGCTCATCCATAACTCCCATTCGCGTCTCTTTCAAATAAAACTCAATTCTAGTCCCAAATTTTGGTACCCATTTAACATTCTTTTGTTCCTGATTGGAGCTTTGGAGCTTCACAATGTTTAGAAGATTGTTTATCACTAGTTTGAGCTTAGTTCTAAACCAAACTTCTTAAAATACAGTCGGACTGCACTTCAACAACCCTTTAGCCATTCGTCTTCCAAAAATTATTCTGATTCTGTGATTTTTCTTTTCAGGTACGACTCAGACGAGTTTTAACTACTACTCAGAATGTCCAACGATTTGATTGGGTACCAAAGAAGACACGAATTAAGGTATTCACAACAGAATTGAAATAATAATAAAATAAAATAGAAAAACAAAAGTTTCAAAAATTCGGGCACCTTTGGATTGTGCTTCGATTTTTCACAGTCGGAAAATTAGCCGGAAAACGTGCCCGAACTTTTATTGGAAGAATTTTTAAGTAAGTTCAAAATCAAAAGCAAACACACAAAAACATTTCATTCGGTTCTTAAATCGCCATTTTTCGTTGGCATCCTTTTAGAAAAGGCAAAAACGGTTTTTCGAGTTCTTTTCTTAAGCTGGGAGAGTTTAAGAACCGAATCCGTGGTTAGTTTCTGCCAAAGCTTCATGGCATAGATACAGCTTTCCATCAAGATACATACATTTTTTTTCTATAAAATGTTAATATGTGTACAGTGATAAAAACGTCCACATCCTGAGTGCCACCAACTGTGTGCAGTGTGCTGGTGCGATTGACGTCCCGAAATACTTACTACCTTTAGGTAATTCGCTAAGTCCCAGTGCGATTTCAATTTCAAATTAAAAAAAGAAAATTTCAACGTCGTTGAACTAGAAATAGTGTCTACCAACAGGAACTGAGACAGAACTGACGAATTTTATTTTTAAATTTTCAGGTTCGACACCTGTTTCTTTGGTTAAAATATCGCCATCCTTCTCAGTCCTGTCGGTTATTTAACTAAAATCCCTTCTCTTCAACACAGTCCCATCGGATTTTGTCCGAATTCCTTTTCGGCGTGGATTTGAAGGATTTCACACTTTGAAATCGCCTTTCGGTAGATATCGTATCATCAAATCGCGATCGGATTGAATGATTAACGTCATCCTCTGGTTGGGATGGTTGGGAAATGAGTTTGATACCTCACGTTGAGGTTCAGAGCTTTTTTGGAAGTGACCGGGGGGTAGGGAGGTTGGACTTCAATCCGATCTTTGATTTTAACTACCCTAAAACACTACAACTCATGTGACCAATTCGTGAACTATGTTACGGTCTTTACTTTTCTCTTTCATAAAGAGAACTGTAAACGGAAATGCGCTTCGTACTGTTTCTCTTTCTTTTTGTTGATATGATTGTAAGGAGGATGCAAAAACGGTTCGGATATATAGCTCAATGAGCTGACTACCGATTTAATTCAAACCAGAAGAAGCCATCGAAATCCATCAGCGATTCTTTAGAACCAGTGAAAAAATTTATCACGAAAATGGACAAAATTTAAGAAGAAAGGTAAAAGCGCATTTCCGATTTGGGTTCATTTCACCACGTACCTTGTAAGACGAGGAGACGGTAGCAAAGCCACCACCTTTTTTGCCTCTGCCGCCACCTGGTCAAGAGAAAATAGTTTTTTGAGACATGAAAATTACGATTAGTTTTGCGAAAGCGAATCGTTTTATTGACTCTCGTTCTCATTTGATATCGAAGACCTAAGGCATTCGTGAATAATAATAATAATGATGATAATGATAATAGTAACAATGAGAATGGGAACGGAGAGTCAGGTTAAAGGCCCAGAATCGGTTAAACAGTTAAAAAGTTACACAGTTTGAAGAGTTGTGTGTAGTGTGACATAAGTTACCCTGTATAAGGCAGATACTGTCATGAATCCTGAACCCTTCTGCCGCTTACCACCTACACCATGAAAATAAAAATTTATTCTTAATAATTGATTCAAAATTAAATTTTGGCTCCAATTTGTTTCAAAACCAAAAATTTTTCTTGTTTTTTAAAAAATTCTTTCGATACCTTATCCGTTCCGTGACGAATATCGCGTCATCTTCCTTTGAATGACTTAATTAACTGTTGTAAACTTAAAAATTTAAATTGTTTCTGAAGGTTTTAAATTGTGTGACCTGTTGGATTTACGTTTTGTTTGAGGAATTTTTCGGAATGTTTGAAGATGGGAGACAGAAGGAATGAATGGAATTAGAGGGAATTTCATTTCCTGTTTCTTGTGAGATATTCGTGAATGATGACGGGGGGTCGGAAAAATGGATAAAGTCGTACCTTTTCCACCACCAGCAGCAGCAGCAGCAGCTGGATCAGCAGATTGTCCAGGATGATCAGCGAAGATCTCAACCAAAAGCTTGTTCTGACCCTTCTTGAATTGATCGACGACTGAGTCGTTCAAGGGATCCTTGTTCTTTTCAAGCCATCCTGTGATGTTGTAAGATACCTAAAGACCGAAGAGGATTTTCCTTAGCCGTGTTATTAATTCTGCCGAGACTTTTTGAATGAAGATGGAAGTACTTACAGTGCCGGCATAGTGAGCAATGGCGAAGTGAGCGGCCTGGCAACCTGGTTTGGGTGGAGCTGGTTTACGGAAAGGAGCGGATTTGCCCAAGTGAGTGGAGTTCAATTTGTCCTCAAAGGTCTTGTCTGTGGCCTTGGGGAACATAGACTCTTCTTCTAAGATGGATAAGATACCCATAGGCTGGAAATGAAAATTTTTATGAAATTTTCGCCCCCCAAAAGTTAATTTTAAAATACTCAAAAGCTGGTTTAAATAATTACTTTGGACGACAGACCAGACATATACTGGGTGCTTGAACCCTGATCAACCCTTAGGGATGATCTTTCATAATAAATTTAAACGGATATGATAATATATTTATATATAATATTAAATAACTCACCGTATGCGTTACCTGACTGACTTTATATTTACGAAAGCACACATTTTTGTTAATGAAATTTCTTGAATAAGCTCAGGTTCGCCGCTACGTTACCTTTTCTTCGTCCCAATTTGTTATATAACATCTCCCCTTACACGTGCACTATTAAGACTAGTAGCGGCGAACCTTCTTAACCCATAAAAGCAAGAATGTTACGCGTTGAAATGTTAATTAAAAATTTTATAATTATAATAATTAATTAGTGAATTGTAAATTAGAGGTTATAGGGACGTGAGGAGGTCGAGTGAGTGGATGGTAACGTCAAATGAATCGTGTGTGTGGTGTTTGAATGAATACTGTGCAAAATTTATTGAAGAAATTGTGCGGGTAAGACCCGAAACACACAAAATAAATATCGGTTAGTATATTATACTAATCTTTTTATTTTCAGAAGATGAACAACTCAAGTCTGAAACAGTTGCTGTTAGTTGTCAAACATCAACAAATCACCGTAAGTGATTTTATATTATATATATACTAACTATAATATCAGAGCAACCAAGCAAGGTTATGTTAGTTCGCTTTTCACTCCAACACACTCCGCAATAAAATTAGTCGAAAAGCAATATGAACACAGCAGCTCCCACTGAAAGTTGTTGCCAACAGGAAACAACTTAAGCGTCCCAAAACGATTTCTGAGAAGATCATAGTCTCAATATACCTTCTCAATCAGTTCAATGGTAGCTACCAAATCCATGCCAAAGTCAATGAAAGACCATTCAATTCCTTCGCTTTGGTATTCCTCCTGCTCCAAAACGAACATGTGATGGTTGAAGAATTGTTGGAGCTTTTCGTTGGTGAAGTTGATGCACAGTTGTTCGAAGCTATTGAACTACAATAAGTATACAATTGTCGTTCGTAAGAAAAGCACATACCCACACATCCTCTTGTTATTTAAAGAGGTTTCTTTTTTGGTTTGGTTTTGTATTAAGACACGGATTCGAAGAGCTTTTTTGCCTGTTTATCCGGTTTTCTACATCGCTATTAAGAAAGGAAAAATTAGCAAACAGAAAAAGACGAACACAACATCTCGTTCCTCGAGTTTTCGTTCGTATCCGTTCTCTCTCTCTTCCCAAACAGTCTTGTCTCGAACCTGAGAAGTAAATAAATTTAGTGAAGTACGTTTTACATTCGATTGTAGTGTGAACGTGTGTTTTGTAGCTATTCGATGATTCAGGGTTTCGGGGGAGTGGGAGAAGGACGGCAACACATAACAACCAATCAAAGGAGTCCATTAGAGCTTTTGTTTAGCGTAGAAAACACTCCGAGAATGTCCCATTTCCGATCGATTTGGTTTACCTTTTCGATAAGTTCAATACAAGCAAGAAGGTCCATGCCAAAATCAATGAAAGCCCATTCAATGCCTTCTCTTTGATATTCTTCTTGCTCGAGAACAAACATGTGATGATTGAAAAACTGCTGCAGCTTTTCGTTTGTGAAATTGATGCAGAGTTGTTCAAAACCATTGAACTACACGGAACACAAAAACATAAACAAATTACAGAAACAATTAAGACGTACAGTAAAAACGATCGAAGACACTTCACCATCTGATCCGACGAACGAAGACACATTAAAACATCGAAACAACTGAAGGACAGACTGAAATCTAGTGAGCCTTCGATGACATGGGTAAGCGAAACATCACAAACAACTGGAGAAGGTACAGATAACAACGGATTTCGACAGATTTTCCTCGCCCACAAACAGGAACAGAGTAGACTTCACGCACGTTACCTATGACTCTCGAAGAAGGTTCCAAATCAACCTCTGACAGGTTAAGAGGTACAAGAAACTGAACAATAACCAAAAGCAAAACCCAAATCGTCACCTACACCATTCTCGACTACTCGAGTCAACCGTAAGGTAAGGCTCATCCTCTTCAAGGAGAAGATTTACCTTTTCGATAAGTTCGATACAAGCGAGGAGATCCATTCCAAAGTCAATGAAAGTCCATTCAATGCCCTCTGATTTGTACTCTTCTTGTTCAAGAACGAACATGTGGTGGTTGAAGAATTGTTGAAGTTTTTCATTTGTGAAATTGATGCAGAATTGTTCGAAACCGTTATTCTAGGGATTTTCCAGAGCGAGGATCACAATAAATCGGAAACCAAACGTAAAAGGAAGAAAAAGAAAATTAGAAATGAGTGAAAGTGACAACTCAAACCCGAAACGACATAGAGGGACTGAAAAAGAGGGGTATCAAAGACGCCATTTTGTGTTCCTGAAAGAGAAAAATTGTTACGCCGGTACAGATGGTTTCTTCTTCGAATACCAATTTGGTCTCGATACCTGAAATAACTTAAAACTTTTTAGTTATTTTGTGTTGAAATATTTTTTGCTGTTCTTCACGACTGTCGAAGTCTCTCGTCTCGCTGAATTCTGTTGTTGATGTGATACCGGAACTATTTTCTGAGCGAAAGAATACTTACATCGAAAATTTCGAATCCGGCAATATCCAGTACACCAATGAAGTGCTGTCTTTTCTGTTTGGTGTCAAGGGTTTCGTTACATTTCTTGACGAGCCATTTGAACAATCTGTCGAACATGGCCTTGGACATGGCACCGACTGAGTAGGATACTTGATCCTTGTTACGACCTTGGGTTACGAATTCGTTACCGACTTTGATTCTGGGTTTCAACAAGTTCTTGTACAGTTCTTCAGTTTGGACTCCCAAAAGTTTGGCAACACGGTCACCTTCCTAAGAGAGCAACATAATAGGCCATCGTAAGTTATGTGTTTTGTGATGGTGGAGGAAGGAAGAGGTTTGTGTCAAAGGTTTTTACCTCAGTGCCATCGGCTTCAGCCTGTTCTTCACGACCCCTTTGCTTGAATTTCATTCCACCCATGTGCATGACAGCGGCGGTGATTTTGTAGATGTCATTCTTTTCCTCTTGAGTGAAGCCCAAGACGTCGAAGGCTTGCTGTTGTGTTTAAAGGAAAAATTAGAATTGATTCTAAGGGAGAGGCTGGATAAAGCTTTTCCACGAATTTGTATGATAGCTTTGAATACAGAAAGCTTTTGGAGCTTTTTCAACAGTTTCGGTTTCGCTTTTGAGACTTTCATACGAACCAGGAAACTATTTCTGATGTTTTTGAACAAAAGTTATTCGAGTCATGTAAGTATTGTTATTGCGATGGCTTTTAGAGGTGAGGCTTATAACCAACACAGTAACAATACCAACATTTGTAGTGAGAGCCGCGAAAATCACAAAACCCATCCCCTATGGATCATTCTGTCGGTAAAACTCAAAGAAACAAAAAAGCGAAACCAAATTTTCGAAACAATAATCACTTACGTCCGTGACTAACATTTCTTCTCCGTCATCTAAGCCAGGTATCGTGGTTTTTCCTTGCGAGACGAAGTGGTAGTCGTTGATGTTATTGGATAGTAGACACATGGCTGAGGATAAATAATTAGACAAAACTTGACATGACAGTCTGTTTCAAAAGGTTTTCCGTCATGTTCGTCGGACTCACTCAAGCACACATGATCAATAAAATAAAATAAAAACAAAAATCTTAAAATCAAAATGATGCTGTTGTCTCGTATCAAAACACAGCTTTTATGTCTCAAAATACTGAAATCTTATTTTTTATATCTAATATAAATATATATAAATCGTCTCAGAGATTTTTTGTTTCGTGTTGGTTTGAATACAAACTTTCGACTAATTTCAACTAAAAAACTTTCATAAACTGTTATCGGTTATGGGGGGTATATTAGTGTTTCGCCCACATTCGAATCAACATGTGGTGTATCGGATGGTGTGTATCTTCATCAATAATCTACTCAAAACCTCGTAGAAGGAGGTGGTGCGAGGGAGGAGTGGTGAATTTGAGAGTACAAACACTCTTGTAAAGTCTCGTGCCTACAAGTTGAGGGAAATGAAAATTTCAAAATTCTAAAGATGCGGGTAGAAATCGGGTGGTCGAATTCCTCCAGGAGGAAACTTACATCGGTAAGAGTCAATTCTTCACCATCATCTACATTGGGAATGGTAGTTTTGCCTTGGGACACGAAATAGTAATCGTGAATGTCGTTTGAGAGCAAGCACATTTCTGTTGGAAGGAAAAACATCGACGTGAGTCATAAAACCGAAACTAGAGAGAATGGGAGTAGGGGGTAGTGGTGGTGGTGGGAGAGAAGAAGAGAATTTCTCAGAGTTTCAGTTGTGTGAAATAAGATTGTTTCTAGACTGTGGTTTCCGTTGAACGGTTTCTCGGGACAAGTTCGATGATTGTACCTTTCAATCCGGGGACGGCTCCAGACATCATCTGGTAGAAAATGTGGTAAGATCGTTCCAATGTTTGTTGAGAGATGACACGAGCTTTCTCAAGCAAATCTGCAAAAGGAAATGATGAGAATTTGAAATTTTCAAGAGCACTTATCAGAGACAAGGGCTAAAAGTCAATAGGAACGAAAACTACTTACAGGTTTCAATGTCAGCACCAGCAAGTTTACCAGCTGGACCAAAGTGGATACGGATGAATTTACCCTGTCACGTGAGAAGAGAAAAGTTTGTTACTACATATCACCTAAAGCTAAACACTTTAAAACAAACGACAGAGATAATACTTACGAAACGAGAAGAGTTATCGTTACGGACGGTTTTGGCATTACCGAAAGCTTCCAGTACAGGGTTAGTTTGTACGACTTGATCTTCCAAGTTACCCTGGAAAAGAGAATTTTTACTTATAAGCACCAAACGAAAAGCTCGTACGAAACGGTTATCGATTTCTCTGCTCGCATACCTTCTTGCTGCTCTGCTCATCCTTCTTGCTGCTGGCACCGACAGTGGCGAAGTAGGCAATTACTTTCTTCGTGTTTTCTGTCTTTCCGGCACCAGATTCACCAGTAATCAACATAGACTGATTCTCGCGGTCTGGAAAACAAAATTTAAAGTTAACTCAAAATGTCGGACATTTTTTAACGGATTTCAGTTTGTATAGATTAACTTACTTGTCAACATATTTACATAGGCACCGTCAGAAATGGCGAAGATATGGGGTGGCACTTCGCTACGCCTCTTGCCTCTGTAGATCTTAGCGCAACGGTTTGTGTAGACGGGGTATCTCTTGTAGGGGTTAATGGCGACGCAGAAAAGACCGGAGTATGTCTGTATATCGTTGATAAAATAATATTAATACAAATCGGAAGTATGACTTATAGTTCGTTGTTAGCTAGATAAACAATCATTAACAGTGCAATCCGGGATATTGTTCCTCGAGAGCCTTTGTCTGTACGGCTGGAACAATTCCGGGTGGAGAATCCTGCAAGACTCTTCACCTCCTCATACAACCTATATGAAGCTGATGATGAATTCATCTTGCAGAATCCTCTCAATAATACAAAACACATTTCAAAAGAAAAATTTTTTTCTTTATTTTTATAAAGAGCACGAAGTACCATGTGCCTGTGAAGAAAGAAACCAAAAATTCAAAAGAAAGAAGTCCTTGAAATATTTCTTTGTCCTAATTGGAAATATATCAAAGGAAACAAATAGATGAAGAAAGACAGAAAGAAGAAAAAACCAAAATAACAGTAATTTTTGAAAATCCTGTGGGCGTCATATTGGAGTCTGTCCCAGTGACTTTAAAGGTGACTGATGCAAAGCGCAGAAATTAGTTAGCTGGCTTTCAAAAGACCCGAAAAAGTGTTGATTCGGCTAATTGCTGGCTCGACCCTAAATTCTTGTCTTTTCGTTAGAAAATCAGGACGTCGAGACATCAAATTTCGATCGCCAAGGACGTTTAGCTCTGGGAAAACTACTGTTAGCAACAGAAGGTGGATTAGTTGGGACTGAGGATATCTCGTTAGAATTTTAAGTGTGTGTTTGGAGGAAGTTTCGTGAAGATGAGAAAGAGAAAAGCTCAAAGCGTGGAAATAGTCAGAACTGGAGATAGATAACTCCGGTGGCTGGGACTTACGTAAATAAGCTTATGATAGTATCTCTGTTTAAGGTTATACAAAACAGAGGCATCATTAAGGTATGTCAAGTTGGACATATCCTCGCATTTTTCATACTTCGGCGGATTCACTTGGGACACTTGCTCTTTCTTGAAGTTTTTCTCCTGTTTTAAACAGAAAAATTATTTTTTAAATATATTGAAATGATAAAACGAAACTTACGTATATTAGTTTCAAATAATATCGAGATTTGAGATTGTGTAAAACGGCGGCTTCATTTAAATACGTTAAATCCGCCATGTCTTCGACGCGTTCGAATTTTGGAGGATTGACTTGGGCTATTTTGTCCTTATCTAATGTTTTTACCTGTTTCAAATATAATTGTGTTTTGGTTATTGTTTTGTTTATAATATGAAAGCAGTGAGAAGAGATAATTGTGGATGTGTTCGATGTATACCTGAGAGCATCAGTAGGGAAAGTTAGCACTCACCTCTCCTCCAGGAACGATGACTGTGACCAGGTCTCCTTTGGTGGCTTTAATTTCGCCCAGCACGTAGCCCTCCGCCTCATCCGGGACCCAGCAAGCTTTCTTACCATCGTAAGGTTTCGATTGATCGATTCGCTTTTGTTCGAGTGAAACGTATAAATAGGGAGTAGGATCGGGATCCTCTCCTTCTTGTACCACTGGTTTCGGCATTTTTCTTTGGAAAAAAAAGCTTTAACACTGGCAGAGGACTATCGGGCTTTTTTTAAAGGAGTTTATATTAAGCCCTGAACCCTTCCTGGAATTAGAAAAAAAAAAATTAATTTTTGCCATCCAAATCGATAATCTATCACTATACGGGGACTAGACTACTCAAAACTGTTTCGGAAAATTCTGACTAAGTTACAAAATAAATTTTTTTGAAAATTCTGTGATAAATTTAATTTCAAAAAATATTTTTGAAAAGTTGAACTAGACGAATGTTCAATTGTGTGCAGAGAAATTTTTATTTAAAAGCCTTGTATGACGTCACACTTAGCTCCGCCATGTCCGAATCTAATTTAAAACCCAAGTCCACCCAAAATTGAGATGAACTCTAAACTTTTTTTCCGGGGATTTTGGGTCGTGAATTTAGCTCTTTGAAAGCTTCTTCTTCCTTCCCCTCGCTCCTCCCGTCATCATTCTACCAGATTTTTGAGAGATTCGTCTTTTTTGTTCATCCTGATGCTTATAACAATGGCGGTTAGCTCTATTAAAACGAACGAAAAAAATATCAAAATGGCGTTCTCGTCTTGGGAAATATTTAAAATTTGGAAACAACCCCTCGTACCAGCTAGTTTTCAACCCCTTTCTGGGGAAGTTTAAAAATCAAAAAATAGGATGTTAGACAAAATGTTGGACTTTCCAACTATCCCCAGACAAAATTTTCCAAAAATTTTTACCCAAAAACCTGATCTGAATTAGGGATTAAAAATTTGGTGTCATGTTTTCTAACTCGATCTCGAAAGGATTTGTTTTAGAAAGTAACCTGATCACTTATTTCTTGATACTAATATACAACCAGAGGAAACCAGAAGATCAGAATACTCAAAAGCTCATCTTTCTTGATCAATTTTCTCTTTTGAAAACAAAAAATCAAAATTAATAATCTCGCTCACTTAATAATCTTCAACTCGAACTTTCGAACGAAAGTTTTTTTTAAATTTTAAATTTAGAAAGAACCATAAAAAATTTTTTTTATTGGGTCAACCGAAAGCTGTTAAAATTCTTTCTTCCCCCCACGCCATTTGCTCCGCTTCATGACTTTCTATAGGCATGAAACGATTCTATAAAGCTTGTAGTCTTTGTCAACCCTCAAAATTTAATTTTAGAGGGCTGCAGGGGGTGATAGGATTCGGGCATTAAGTTACAATTTTCCACAGTCGCGGAAGTTTATCGTAAAATTCTCTCCGAACTACAGTCCCCGGAAGTATGAAAAAAATGTCAGGAAAACCGCAAGTGCAAGCTCGCCATTAAAGGAAAACTCAAAAACAATTTTATTCATTAAAAGTAGTTTATCTAGTCCGATAAAATTTATCTAAATTAAGTAATCTGATTCTCGCTTTGTTATTTATATATACAAAAAATTATATTGTCACTTTCGGTGATGTTTATTGCCGTAAACGAGAAATTTCGAGGTCAAAAAATTTGGCAAACGGAGAGATTATCTACTAAAATTATGTAACTGTTGTATAATACACTTGGGAGGGGTTTCCAAAATTATTTGGAAGCATTTTCTGTAAGTATGAGGAGAGAGAGAGTATAAAGACGAGTATCGAATTATATTTCCTTTTAAATTTAAATTTGTTGGGAGGAAAATTAAGTCTTCACAACCCAAAAGATAAATTCTGGGTTACTTCCAAACAATACCAAGGAGGATAGTTTATAACCTATGCAGTAGATAATTATCTAAGTCAAAAGAAGGATATTAGTTGGTCATTCGTTGTAAGAAAATCGTCCAAAATTCCTTTCGAACGTAAGACAATCCTCTCTAGCCGTAAACAAGAAGGGCCCAATGGTGGAATGTTAAAAATAAAAACTCATCGCGCAAGTTCAAAACACGAACCCAAAATTTTTTGGTCAAAAATATTTTCGAATAATCGAATCCCCCCAAAAACAAAAAAATTTTCTTTCTTGAAAAGCTTGTCGAGAAATTTAGGTAAACAATTTGAGGAAACCTTCACACAAGTTTATTTTTAGAAACTGTATATCTATTCTCTCTCTCTCGTGTCATGACTTACATGGATTATCAGGAGAAACAATCGAAGGAGAGGGGGGGGGATATCTCGCAAAACATGATCTGAGGAATGCGTCCTAAAAAGACATTTCAAGTCCTCTTAGGTAACCGTTACTCCTGAGCTCCCACCCCGAACTTAAATAGGAAGTCAAAGCTCTGGGTGACATAAAACACTTCGTTTGATCTTCGCGATGCCTAAATCCTAAATTTTAACTTTTCGGGGGGTTGTAGGTATGTTTTTGGGTTCACGAAACACCAAAGAGACCCTTTCGATTTTTCAAAAATGCTGACGGAGTAAATTTTAGAAGAAACCGTTAAAACACAAGGCTGTTTCACTAAAAAAAAATTTTCTCTGCAACAATTTCACTTTTTCTTTTCACTGTATAAAATATATGAACCACACAGACAAAAAAATTGTTATACTTAAAAACTAACGAAACAGAAGATTTAGAATTAAAAAAAAAGTTTTCGAAAACACTTTACAAACTCACTAAATTTTAAAACGAAGTTTTAAATTTTGAATTTACAAAAAAAATTTCGAAAAAGAAAAATTTTCCAAAACAATCACATGGACGTGGGGGACAGAGAATAATGGTATACGTGTTTGAAACTTACGTTTGGAAGGCTGTCTGTCATGCGGGCGGTGGGAGATAACCAATATAAATATCTGCAACGTGATCCGGAGTTGTAAGAACAATTCGGATTGGCTATAATCATTGTCCAATGACAAGAGCCCTTACAAATTATTTTGATCTACCATTTTAGGTGGAGCGAGGTCAAAATGCAGACGGGGATCTCGAAATAGTCGTGCAGAAGACAGTGAAAGAGGAACATCCAGAGCGACGTCTAATGACTCACGACTTAACCAGAGAAAAACGTCATTGGTTCCGACCTTGATCTCCTAAAATATTTGTCTTTTTGCACTTCGAAATTGGGACAATGAACTTCTTCTTTTTATTATAATATCTCTTCCCCTATTTTTGCAATAGAGCTTTGTCGAGCTTTCTCTTCGATTTGTCTTTGGTTTGAAAGGAGTATTGGTGCGGGTTGAAACCTGGTGTATGGTATTCGGTGACCCAATTAACCAATTTTTGTTTTGTTCCTCTCTGTCTTTACCTTGCATAACATTTGGCCAAAGTCGAGGATTATATTTAGTACGAAATTATGTCGAGGGAAAGATTAAAAGGAAGAGGGAAAATGATTTTCGCGGGACCGTGACAAAAGTTTTAATTCATATTCTAGACTTGACTGGGGATTTTTATTTTTATTTTGTTTTAAATAAGACAAATTTCATTCCCGAAAATTCTGCCAATTGGTGAAGCTACTAATTTTTCTTGCTCATATTAATTCGTTCAATCTCACACTAAATCTGTCTCACGTGTCTTGCTATTCGTTTATCTTTTTATTTATCGAATACAGTGTGCCCTTTTCGGGTTTTGCAAAAGACTATACAAGTACACAACACTAAATAACAAGAATACAGCAAAGGATGGCATAATAATAAATAATACAGCTTCAATTGGATGAAATTGAGAAGTTATAAAATGTTTCTCTGTCTTGGATGATTCTCTCTATTTTATTGACTATCTTTTGGGTGTTATGATGTTTTTAAGTGTTCCTCTCGACTCCTGATTTCCTTCCGCATCACCTCTCTTCGATGAGTGACGAGACCAATGATTTTTTACAAGACACTAACTCCTAGCCTTCTCTTGGCTTTATTCTTTTACTCCTCCTTTTGGTATATTAGAGTTGATGATTAACACAATCGCATATTTTAAGGCTGCAAGAATACAGCAAAATTAAACATAACCCATTCAACCCTACGCCACCAGCCCTTAATCCACTATTTGGCTCCATCTGAAGGAATGGAACGTCTCCTTCTCCTTTTAGAACAAAAATTAGCCCAATTCTTCTTTAGAAGAAGCCTTCAACCTTCCATCCATCCTCTCGAATTATGCTTCCACCCCTAAGACTCAAATTCTGTACAAACTTTCCTTCTTCCCTCCTCCACTGTTTTCTTGTTGTGTCAGCCATCTTTTCGACTATGATTCTACTGTTTCACTTATTTCCATTTTGCTTCTCCTCCAATATTCCTTCATCTTGTTGCTGTGGGCTCTTTTCCTCCTCTCGTATCGCGCTTAAGCCTGGTTTCCGACAGCAATCCCTGTGTCCTTAGTTTGATTACCGTGATTTCCGGTTCTTTAACACCTTTTCCTTCAGGAAGTAGTGGAAAATCCTATTTGTCAGACTTCCCGCATCAGATATTTGTGCTCTTCTTCATGGCTGGATCCTTCTTTGATCTAACCAAATCCCCTGCCAAATCCTTCATCTAATCCCTGGGGCTAAGACATTGGTCTCTTCACTAAACACAACGCCACTAAAGACCACATCAACTACTCCTTGTCTAGGATTAGAGACAAGTGGTGGTTAACTAGGAGATTATATTAATATTTATAAAACTGTTTGAAGATAGTTGTCGAAGCTTCTTGCCAGATTATTAAGACTTTTTTGAACAAATCTGTTTTTGTGTCCAGTCGTCTTTTTCTTTCAAACATTAATTACTGAATTAATTAGGCCGTTAATTTGGGTACGAAATGAATTTTTTCTTTTTCTTTTTTTTTGATGTGGGAGATATTTCCCGCTGAACAGAAGTCATTCATGATGAAAATGTGTTTCGTGTCAAGTTCGTGTAAATACAAATAAATACGCGATTCAATTGGATGAAATTGAGAAGTTATAAAATGTTTCTCTGTCTTGGATGATTCTCTCTATTTTATTGACTATCTTTTGGGTGTTATGATGTTTTTAAGTGTTCTTCTCGACTCCTGATTTCCTTCCGCATCACCTCTCTTCGATGAGTGACGAGACCAATGATTTTTTACAAGACACTAACTCCTAGCCTTCTCTTAGCTTTATTCTTCTACTCCTCCTTAGTAGTAGTTACTACGTTTGAATGATTCTTCTACTGGTTGTTGATGATTTTATAATTTTGTTTTGGTATTTTAAATTAAAGTTAGCCAATCAAATGATACGGAAATCAATCACTACAGCAATTGCTATCAATATTCTGTACAAAAATATAAAAATGCATTACGACTGAGGTCAGTAAAGTGCGACTCCGGAGCCCCATGTAACTCTTTACTCTTTGGCTGTGACTCTTCCTTGAAATGTTTAGTATAGGCCCGGAGTATTATTTATTGACTAAATATTATCTTTGTATAAGTATGGTACCAAGCTCTGTTTAATGTATCGTTAGTTAAACTAAGACATACAGTATTCAGGAAAGGCAAGCTCGAGACTGTACTTTCAACCCTCGCTAAAAATGATTCACCAAAGGAAAGCTTTATTATATATTTTAATATATAAGCTTTATATTATATACATATATACAGTATATATAGTATTAGTATACATATATATACAGTAATAAATTTAATACAATATATAAGCTTTATTCTTCATATTCCTGGGAAGGGAGGTCAAATATTGGACGGTGGTAGCGGTGATGCTGGAATGTCAACACGACTGGGAGGCCATCGCGAATACGATGAATGCCATACTGGTGAGAAAAGACAATGTCTGTTCAGTGTATAAATTTTGTAAATTTTGTAATTTTCTACTGCCCGAAGTGAGCAACACAAAGCATTCTGGGCATAAAATTAAAAAAAAAGGAAAGCTTTAAAAAACGGCTGTTAAATAAGTTATGAAAGTATATATAAGTATAAAACGGCTCTTTGAGTAAATTTAAATTTTATATTTGACTCTTTGCCGTCCGTTGAATATTTAAATTTGAATAAATCAAAACTCAATTTTCGAATCAAATGTAGGCACAGGGGAATGCAATCTTTCTGAGATTTTCATTTCTACTTTTTTATAAATTTATACTCCTTCGTATAATTCTTCTTCTTTAGTTTCTATTTTCTTATATACTGTAAATCCTTCTCTACACAAGACGGTCTTTCAATCGATTGATTTGGGGCTATACTATTCGTGAGGATTTATATTCCTTCAAATTAGATCTTGAACTTTGTCAGAGAAGACAGTAGAACTGTATGTAAGCTCTCTAATTAATTTAACCCAAAAATCTGATTAATTGCAATACGTTTATCTGATCCTTCTTAAATAAAGAAAACTTTGTGTTAAGTTTTGAGAACAGAATTATCCTCACTCTCAAGAGTTATTAATTATAATACATAAATCCGATAACAAGAGAGAATTTGTTGGAGGTGGGTTGGTTGGTAGGCGAAACAACCAGGAGAGATTAAATAATCAGTCGGAGACCTGGGGAGAGGACACACAATATTTTATCGGTTGTACCCAATCACGTTCGAAAAACTCATTTCGGGCCGTAAGCTAACGCGTATAACTCGTGTTAACACGCAAACGTAAAAATAGAATCGTTTTGTTGCCAAAGCCCGCTGATAATCGGAAAATTTTATCGTTTGTAGAAAATGTTCCCTTCCTCCCTTCTCCTCAATATGTTTAAGCTGACCGCAGAAAAAGGGAACATGACGAAAAGAGTGTAAGACAACGTTATTGTTAAACCGTTTCGATTGGTGACCGAAATTTCGGGGGAACGGTTGCTGAAGTTTCTGTCTCCTGCGTTGCCAAATTGTCTTCGATAGATAGGAATGTTCGTTAAAAGCATTTTCACATAGACCCCTAGGGCGAACCGTGACTATAAATCTTAAAAGCTTAATTATGGATGGAAATATTGTCAGAAAGAACCAGAAGGTTGCCAATTTTTTGGGTGATAAAAAGCTCGATGAAAGCGTTTATAAATATTTCTTTGTCTTTAACCAGAAACAGAATTAGACAAACGGACCTTTGAAAGCTGTATAGAGTAAAAGCCAAACCAATCCCAACTGGATGATACAGTAAACATCCTAATTGCACTGGCAATACGACTCCTAAGCCTGGTTTTGAAACATTTGATCCAGTTTGTAACAGTGTTGCCATATTTACCTTGTCAATGGACTTTCGATGAATGGAAAGCTCAACGCTCTCATCGAACCTTCTTCTGGGACATCAATTTATGTCCTATCAAAGACATTCAACTCATCGGAACAGTTTTTCTGGTTAAAAGTGTTTCGATTGATATTAATATCGCATAAACAGAGCCGAAAATAAATTTTGAAAGCTGCGAACGGGATAAAGGCGTTGAAATCCGGAGATAGTTTTGGTGACTTTAGACTTTAAAAATTTCATTCAAAAAAATTTGTTGCAAACACTCTGCAAAATTTTAGAACATCGGAGGAGGAGGAGGAGACATTGAATATGCCCCCCTGAATTCCACCCAGAAGCTTATTAACCCGAACGGATTCAGTTTGCATTTATTTAACCTGAATCCAAGCGTGAAAACGAACGCCAACAAATGTCTAAAGTGGTCTTCTGAATTGTACTTTGTCCTAAATGTCTTCAAGATGACCTTGTTTTGAGGAAGAAAGAGGTGGGAGTGGAGTTTGAAGAAAATCAGGCTGGAAGGAAGGTGAATTCTACGAAAGCTCTGAACGTTCGCTTAGAAACAAAGCAAAGCTCTTTGAGATTTTAAAAATATAAAGGAACGCCGATGGCATATTCGGGAGTAGAAAACGAGCTGCAACTTTGCCCACACGAGACAATTGAAAGTCGTAAAGCTCGTGAACTGTCAGCGAATGAAAATTCTTAATCACGTGCCGACATCCTCTTTAAACGGAATTCGAAACCGTTCGAACAGTTCATCACCTTCTTGAGTAGATGATTTGGAATTTGATAACTTCTCTCCTCGTTCAAAGAGAGCTTCAAATAACCCAAAGAGAAAAATCAAAGTCAGAGAAATCTGGGAGAAACAAAGTTCAATTCACTCGAGCAAAGTTCCCCGGGACAGAAGAAGATGAGAAAGGAGGAGCGAGATGTGGACTAAAAGAAACAAAGCGACCGAAAAAAAGACCTAAAGCTAAAAGCTCGCAAAAGCGAGAGAGCAGTAGGTGTTTCGAATGGTTCCGTTCGTTACGAACGCATCTAAAAATTCGTCCGCTCGACCGATGTCCATTGTAAGTGTGTCGATGGGGATTGAAAAATCCGTTCGCGATGCTTGATGATGTATTAAATAAGAGACGAGGCTAAAAATAGAGACCCCACGAACGGCGAACTCGATAAATTCCATCTGCATGATTTCAGTTTTCCATTGCAAATATTCTATTTCTACTTCTATTTCTATTTCTTACTATTTTTCCCAAATTTTTGGTTTTCTAGGAACATTCATGATCAAATTTTTTCAAGTCCTCACTCCCGAACCTAGAATAGCCTCTTGGATCCTTTTTTCTCTTTTCACTTTTGCTTTCAATTAACTCGAAGATGTTGAGGATGAAAGCGAAAGGTTCCAAATATTTGATGAATCTCTTGTGTTCTCTATCAATTGATTATGATTTTTGTAACGCCCCAAATTGTTTTCGGTTTTTGAAAATTTCTAGTGTAGGAGAGCTCGTACCCAATTTAGAAGGTTCGTTTGTGTTCCTGTCCCTTATTTATAAGCTAACAGTATTAACAAAGCAGACGCTTAATAAGTCTTGACAGTTTCGCGGTTACTCTTATTGTTATTATGGTTCTCAACTTGCGTCAAGTTTCTCTAACTTCGCCAGATTTTAAAGTTTCATGCTTCGAGCCATTTCTATTACACACAGCACGAGGCCTACAATATAGAACCTGAGTGTAGGAGTTATAGCCGTGAGTTCTAATCCTCTCACCTATTCTATTATACCCAAGAATGAAAAACGGGACTAAAACTCAAATAAATAAAAATTTTATTGTATTATATATTAATACAAAACCTAGAGTAGAGGTTCCTACACTTTTTTGTGTCGTAGACCCCTCGCCATGTTTTTCGGTTTTGGGTAGACCCCCTACTGACCTGATTTTGTAAATTTCTCACTGTAGTGAGGTAGATTTTCTGCTTCATAGGTACTTCTATAAATGTCTTTATATTATAAGATAGTATAATGTTAGTAAATAGGTATTATCAGTGTACTGTTGAGATTCACTATCCTAGACCCCCAAAGTTTTTTGGTTGAGGTAGATCCCTTGCAGGTTGTCAGACCCTGGAGGTCGATATAGACCACTTTGGGAACCACTGGCCTAGAGTAAAGAAATAGTCAGTATAATATAACAGTCACTCTATAATTATCTCACTTTGAATTCATTTATTTATTTTTTTCTCTTCTCTTTCCTATTGTCTATTTGTTCCTACTCCTTTCCTACTACCCCACAGTACTTCCTTCTCTCTTTTCGGGACCAAATCCGGATCTGTATTCTTCATCCAATTACATAGGGCTTAGACACTGATCTGTTCCCCAAAATAAAACTCATTAAAGCTAGACCAACTACTTGTTGTCTAGAACTACAGTTTACAAGAATAAAAAAAAGTTATAACTACACTAATTCAAAGATACTCCTAATTTAGACACTGAAATTAGTTTAGAAGTCGGTGAGAAATTCCTTCATGCAAAATGAAAATGAGTCGAAAGTATGAGTGCTGAATTGTTTCCCGAATGAGAAAGGCTTTCTCTTGTATGCGGCCGCAAAAGTTTCGCTTTTGTTGCTGTTGTTGAGCTTGCGGCTAAAAACAGAATCCGGGGGAAATGATTTTTATAAATATAATCAGAGTAATTGACACGTTTAAATCACAACTATAATTTATTTATTTATTTATTCGGGACTAAAACCTTCAACTCCATGTTATTTGATTATTCCTTTAATTAATTATCATCTTGTATTTCACCCTGTTGGTTTGCTGTCAGTTATTCAAAAATATTTTCAATCAGGATATTTTCCTTGCAGTAACATCGTCTTATAAAACAGGGGTGGCCAAGCTCTTTGATAGTCCGAGCCATTTTTTCAAAATTTGAAATTCGGATGAGAAGGTTTTACTACGGTTCCCTGAAAAATTATAATCTGACTTGCACCTCAAAAGGAGATGTCGCGGCACCACAAAAGTCGGGTCGAATTTTTTTTTACCACACCATGGATCCGTTTCAAATTGTTTTAAATTCTTCAGCTGTAACGGTGAGATTGAGACCCGAAATCTGATTTGAATTTTATTCGCTAGGCGTCCTTCAAAGAAGAAAAGAAAAATTTCGTAATCTTTGCGGAATTTACGCTGCGGCGTTACAGCAGCTATTGTCGATAATTTACAATATGGAGGACCTCCCCATTTCTTGTTTTATAAAAACAATCTTCAAATTCCAACAAAATATCACCTGAACAACGTATTAATGTTTGTTTTCTTCCGTTTTGGAACAGTTTGAATAACTTTCTTTCAAAAGAAACGAGATAATTTCTTTTTTTTTTAATTTCTGTTTCTCATGGTCGACGGTCATTAGTGACGTCGAACACGAAGATAATTTTTTGGGAAACAAACTAGTTGAATAAATCAAGAGCAAAATTTAAAAATAAAATCGAGTTACATTCGAAGCTCTCTGCGAGGATTCATAACGGATTTGGGACCTAAAGCGCCATCTTGAGGGCCCTGAAAGAAGTTTTCTGATTGGAACTAAAGATGTCGTTTGGAATCGAATATTATGTTTAAACGTTTTTATTTTTGTGTTTTCTCAAAAAAGGGATTTCAGTTTGGTGCTGACTTTGTGCGAAACGAGTTGCTCGAAAAATATCTTTGGGCTTCTCAAAAGCCTTTATAACGTTGTCAACTCCTGACAGTCTTTGTGTTTGGGTTTGATGCAGCCGATTTTAACTCAGCACCACAACCCTTTGAATTTTTAAGTTCCTCAGCTGTTACTGTTTGATTAGTTAGTTTCAACATAATATGAAGGCCTTAGTATGGTCTCTAGTAGACTGTACTTGGTTTGCACCTCCAGTTCCACTCCAACCAACTTGAAGATGGGTTTGTGGTTTGAAGAAAAAGACCAACGCGACAGAATCTTATTATATCATATTAACTGCTTATAATATGGATCGAAGACAGATTACTTTCATTACTTGTTGTGTATGATTCTAACTGTCAAGGAGAAAATTGGTAATTCTGGAAACCCATCCTCACAGATATTTCTTAGATGAAATGCTTGATCTGCAACAGAGGTAATGACCCAACATCCTACAGCATTCTAGTCATAACTAGCCAATCTTCTGATAACTTGAGATATGCAAACCAATTATCACCAGTGTGGGAGTAGTGTGTTTTTGGAGTACTGTTGACGTCATCAGTGTTCAAATGAAAAATTAGGTTTGAATAATAATAAAAGAAAAGTCACAAAATGAATTCATATAACTTTTATTACATCTAAACTAAGCAATTTTATAAGCATCGTAATTTTCTCTTTTGATTCTATTCTTGTCTAGACAAAAATTTTTATTGATTTGAACGTGACATATTAGAGAACGCCTGCGTTTTTATTGCCATGCAATTTCTCAACACTCGTTATTCCCTTGTTTCCATGTGTCACGTGTCAACTATCTGCAAAAAAATTACGAAAATTCCCTTAGATGGTTAAAGATGGTAATGTTAAGGTGTTGGGATGCAAATTTCGATTATCATATAGAGCCCAAAATGGCTGCTTGTACTCACTTTTTTTTCTAATTTATTTCAGTTTGATAGGATTGAAATTTTAAGCCATGACTTCGGTGAGCATTGGAGCTTGGAAGTGTGTGGATTCATTCAGAAGGCAGGTGCCGAAGCAAACCTGAAAAGTCAAAATTAACAGGTGAGTGACCATAAAGGCGAATAAACCTTCACTATGTCTTTCGTGATGGGCTTTGGCTTACAAAATAATGAGTTTCATTTATGCGATATTTACCTTTTCTGAAGCTTCAACGAATTCACTGCCAACTTTAACACGTGGTTTCAAAAGGTTTTCATAAAGATCACATGTGTCGACTTTCATGCTCTTGCACATACTCTGTTAATTGTAATTTTAAAAATTAATTTTAAAGTTGAAGAATGGGAACTCATGTTCAAAGTGGAAACTACTGAATTTAAATTGAGGGGCTTACCTCAGAGGGGACGAATTCGGCACCAATTTTGACGCGGGGTTTCAACAGATTGTTGTACAAATCACTGGTGTCAACAGACATGGATTTGCAGATTTCGGATCCAACTTTGACTCTGGGTTTCAAGAGGTTTTCATACAGGTCGCTGGTGTCGGTGGTCATGGATTTGCAGATTTCGCTGCCAACCTTGACGCAGGGTTTCAAGAGGTTTTCATACAAGTCGCTGGTGTCGACAGACATGGATTTGCAGATTTCAGATCCAACTTTGACTCTGGGTTTCAAGAGGTTTTCATACAGTCGCTGGTGTCGGTGGTCATGGATTTGCAGATTTCGATCCAACTTTGACGCAGGGTTTCAAGAGGTTTTCATACAAGTCGCTGGTGTCGACAGACATGGATTTGCAGATTTCAGATCCAACTTTGACTCTGGGTTTCAAGAGGTTTTCATACAAGTCGCTGGTGTCGGTGGTCATGGATTTGCAGATTTCAGATCCAACCTTGACGCAGGGTTTCAGAGGTTTTCATACAAGTCGCTGGTGTCATGGATTTGCAGATTTCAGATCCAACTTTGGGTTTCAGAAGGTTTTCATACAAGTCGCTGGTGTCAACAGACATGGATTTGCAGATTTCAGATCCAACTTTGACTCTGGGTTTGAGAAGGTTTTCATACAAGTCACTGGTGTCAACAGACATGGCTTTGCAGATTTCAGATCCAACCTTGACGCAGGGTTTCAAGAGGTTTTCATACAAGTCGCTGGTGTCGGTAGTCATGGATTTGCAGATTTCAGATCCAACTTTGACAGGGTTTCAGAGGTTTTCATACAAGTCGCTGGTGTCGGTGGTCATGGATTTGCAGATTTCAGATCCAACCTTGACGCAGGGTTTCAGAAGGTTTTCATACAAGTCACTGGTCTCAACAGACATGGATTTGCAGATTTCAGATCCAACCTTGACGCAGGGTTTCAGGAGGTTTTCATACAAGTCGCTGGTGTCGGTGGTCATGGATTTGCAGATTTCATCCAACTTTGACGCAGGGTTTCAGAGGTTTTCATACAAGTCACTGGTGTCAACAGACATGGATTTGCAGATTTAGATCCAACCTTGACGCAGGGTTTCAGAGGTTTTCATACAAGTCGCTGGTGTCAACAGACATGGATTTGCAGATTTCAGATCCAACCTTGACGCAGGGTTTCAAGAGGTTTTCATACAAGTCGCTGGTATCAACAGACATGGATTTGCAGATTTCAGATCCAACCTTGACGCAGGGTTTCAAGAGGTTTTCGTACAAGTCGCTGGTGTCGGTGGTCATGGATTTGCAGATTTCAGATCCAACCTTGACGCAGGGTTTCAAGAGGTTTTCATACAAGTCGCTGGTGTCGGTGGTCATGGATTTGCAGATTTCAGATCCAACCTTGACGCAGGGTTTCAAGAGGTTTCATACAAGTCGCTGGTGTCGGTGGTCATGGATTTGCAGATTTCAGATCCAACCTTGACGCAGGGTTTCAAGAGGTTTTCATACAAGTCGCTGGTGTCGGTGGTCATGGATTTGCAGATTTCAGATCCAACTTTGACGCAGGGTTTCAAGAGGTTTTCATACAAGTCGCTGGTGTCAACAGACATGGATTTGCAGATTTCAGATCCAACCTTGACGCAGGGTTTCAAGAGGTTTTCATACAAGTCACTGGTGTCGGTGGTCATGGATTTGCAGATTTCGCTGCCAACTTTGACGCAGGGTTTCAGAAGGTTTTCATACAAGTCGCTGGTATCAACAGACATGGATTTGCAGATTTCAGATCCAACTTTGACTCTGGGTTTCAAGAGGTTTTCATACAGATCGCTGGTGTCGGTGGTCATGGATTTGCAGATTTCGCTGCCAACCTTGACGCAGGGTTTCATAAGGTTTTCATACAAGTCACTGGTCTCAACAGACATGGATTTGCAGATTTCAGATCCAACCTTGACGCAGGGTTTCAAGAGGTTTTCGTACAAGTCACTGGTGTCGGTGGTCATGGATTTGCAGATTTCGGATCCAACTTTGACTCTGGGTTTCAAGAGATTTTTGTACAAGTCATTGGTGTCTACTGACATGACTTTGGTGATGTCCTGCAAATAAAAGTTTGATACATTTCATATATATGACAAAAACTCAAATCAAACAACAACCGACATAATTTAATGGTTATAAATATTTGGAAGTATGGAATATTTCCGTGTATGAAATTTTTATAGTTGTCTCACCGTTATTCAAATTATTGTGTTAACTATTACTCCGGTCTCGTCAAATTTTTCGAACACTAAGTCGTTCACAATTACTTCGTTCAAACTTTTCGTTTACTTTAAACCTTCCTCCAGCTTTAAATTAAGCGAAATGCCTGGACAAATTAAATTCCCTTAGTCATTCAATAATCTAATTTGAGTGGAGTAACAGCCTACACAACCACATTACCAACATTTTTGCTGGAATATATCTTAAAGTTGAAAACTGAGTTGTGCACAATATAACTGACATACGGATTCTATACTCTTCTTCTAGACTTACCTCTGAGGCGAGGGTGTTGTTGCTGTGAATCATATCCAAAACCATTTTGAAATTTCTTGACTGATTTAAATTCTCTAGAACCAAAATTAAATTAAAAATTAATCGAAAATTAATTCATCATAATCGTTTGTTTAAACAATTAAAAACAGTATTTCAATTTCTGGCAGATTTTATTTAAAAAATTTTTTTATAACTCGGAATTTGGCTTTTCCATATTTTTAAAATCCGAAGAAAAAATTCCCAAAAAGAATTTTGAAGGATCTCTGAGAGGGTCATCGTCCAATCAGAATCGCGCCACGTTCGACGACCAATGATATTTCGTCGATATCATATGATCGGAGAGCATTGGCAACAGACATTTATTTATATTTTTCTCTAAAGTTGTTAATAAAATTCATGTATTAACGATAAAGTTGACAAATTTGACTTTTTTATGTTTTTAATATTTGTTTTTCGTTGGAAGGGATTCAACATTTTTGTTTACGTTTCCGGAAGTTATTGTAATGGGTAATTCAGAGGTCATACTGCTCTCTTTGAAAATCTTTGTATGTTATATACTGATATTAATTTGCAAAACAATTTGGAGGGTTAAATAATATTTTTCAAAAGCTTCTTTGGGAGTAATTAAATTTTTGGCTTGAGGTTTAACTAGCTTTGTCCAAACATCAAGTTATCCTCAAAGTGTTTAATATGTACGTCAAGTAGGTAATCTAGAGTAGATAGGATAATTAGTTTAGGTTGAAAAATTGTTTAACCAAAGTTTAGCCTACATCTCAAAAAGGTTCGCCATAACTGGTCTAAAACTAGGCACTGTTGTATCGTATCTTTGGTGGGCATGTATTCGTAGCACTGTTGGGGTATCTTTCGCTCTAGAAGCAACGAACCGAACTTACGTGGACAGATCAAAAAGGTACCAAACCGTAGAAAGAGTAGTTAGTTATGTAAATGAGCTAGAAAAAAGGAACACAGAAAGCCTTTCGAATAAATTTCTATGTAAACGACAAAAAATTATTTTAGTAGCATGCCGGTTCTATCGGCCTAGATGCCAAACATAGGTTAGCAGTATAGACAACCTCGATATTCCTGTGAGGGTGATATCAATAATTCACAACAATTTGAAGATGTTTGCAAGCTAATTAAAACGAAATTATGGACAATCAACTTATATGTGTCCGCCATATGCAAAAGCAAATTTTCAAAAGAAAAATGATCGAAACTACATCTCCAACTCACTAAAAAATTGAAAAGAATCGAAAGAGTAACCAAAAACTCTCCTATTAGCCTTTACTAAAGCAAAATTTTTATGACAAAAAAGCGTTAAAGCTTCATCGCACTGTACTGTCGTTACCACAAAAGCACAAAGCTGAAAAAATAGAAAAAAGTTTTCAATTGTTTACCAATATTAAGATGAGTATCAAGTACTTGTCTTCGTTCGTTTATTTAAGAAATTAACTTTGTTTAGATCACTTTGATCACTGGTTTTACAATGTTTATGACAAGCTTACCCTCTGACAGTAGTATATATACTCAAAATATTGGAAGGCGATACCCAAATTTTGTAAAACTCTCACCGATTGGTGAATAATTCAGCCAATGACGATGTCCGTTACATTTCTCTGCCTAAACCATTTTTTGATAAAACTTTATAAAAAAAAAATTAATTTACAAGGACAAAAATGTTAAAACGAAAAATAGCAAAAACTGTCTTCCTTGAGCTCTCAATCTCAAAACGTTTTATGTCGATGAGACATCCAGCAGCTCTGTTGGAAATTTCCTCTCATTTGTGATTCTGTAGAGTTACTTATCATAACAATAATATTATTAACATAATATGGTTTTAAGTATCATTTTATCTTTTGATATTTAATGGGTTCTATACAGAGATACAACAACTTTCAAAATTGGACCCATCATTCCATATATTTGTAATCTTGATGGTTGTTGATGTCCCTGCAGCTTCTTTTGTCTGTTTATTAGTTTATATACAATCTCCTTACCTCACTTATGAATTCTTCCAGCTTCTCCAGGATTTCTATGAGGACTCTTCTCATTCCTATTCCCTTGTCAAGTCTACTACAAAGTCTAGCACTAGTTATTTCAAATTGCTTTTATCATTTATTAATACTATAGTCATCAGTATATAGTTCAATAGTGTAGTAGTGTGGTAGATCAATGAATAAGGTATGTTGTTTGATTGAGGACAGACTAAATTAAAATGGCTGTCCTCTGTGTATTTCCATGATTTTCTTTTGTTTCTTCAGAACAGACTTTCTTTCCCTTTCATGATTTACATATAATTTTTTGGGGTAGGCAGAACTTCTTGCTTATGGTTATGCCATCAAACTAAAATGCCTCAGCCACATGTCATCCTCCTTAACAAAGGTAATTAAGCAATCAAACTGATATTAAGCAGTTCCATAGACAAAGTTTCCTTTTAGTTACATAAAAATCTTCTCAAAATTGTATTAAAAACCGGATAATTGACAAAATCCTTTTGGATTTTAAGCCCTCGCGACATTATTATTGAATTTTTTTTTATTGTACAAAACATAATTTAATATTAATTTATGGCACTCGTAAGCAGCGCATCAGGTGATGCTTTCGAAAATAACTCGATGTTTTAATAGTTTTTGAAAATTTTGAAGGTCAAGAGCGAGGATGGCTTAGAGGAAGAAAAACAATTTTTTTTTAAATGGTCTTGAAAGACAAGTCTTGCAAACTCGTTCAATTATTGTTCAAATATTCGTATTCAAAATAAAGTTGTCATTTGTTTCTTCTTTTTGAGTTCACACCGCCTTCTCAAAATCACGCGAGCTGTTAATCAAAGCTTTCGACAGGGTCCTGCTTTGAATTAATCTTTCAACGAATCCTTTTTTTTAAATTATTTTTAAAACATCACCTGATGTGTCCACTCATAAACTTATAATTTATGGGTAAATATTAAAAATTGTTTTGCAAAATAAAAAAAATATTCGAATAATTTTAGGAAAGTTCGTGAAATGGATAGAGCGCTTGAAAATATTTTTCTACAACTCTTGAAAGAGGAAACTGTTTCATAAGCGCACGTATATATTATAAACCTTAATTAAGAAGAGAATACAGGTCTGTACGAGAAAAAAAAATGAAGGATGCCAAAAATCTAAAGGTATGGCTAAGAGTTTGTCATTTTACCAAGTTCAACAACAAACATCGTTAAAATTATTCGTTACTGGGGATAAAGAAAGATGTACTTTGATTTCAAAGTATACGTCTATGGTACAAAACTCCATCCACTGAGAATCTACTTTGTGTATTTTTACTCTATGGTTGGACTAGTGGATTTGTCACTTTCAAATTCTAAACGAAAAATTTCTTTTTTAAAGAATAATATCATTCGTACACGTGATAGCACATTACAATGAGTAGTGACGGTAAAAAAATTTCTTTTTCATTCTCTAAAGTTAAAAAACCGCCATTGTCAGGGAAAGTAAACAAGGAATCAGAAGAAAAAAAAGATTACGTTGATTGTTTTGATGGAACCAAAGGGAAATTCAGTTTTAAGGGTAATGTTAGGTGAGTTTATCTTGTTTGTTTGTTTGTTTATACATTTTCAAAACAGATAGATTTTATTTTAACGATTGTTGTATTCTCCTTCGGAATTTCGTTCACAGAAATGATGACGCACCCAAGAAGGAACTCGTCATACCCATGGTTACAACAAGAACATCAACTGACTTGGTAAAAGCAAGAATAGAAGAAAGAAATAGATGTAAAAATAATGGTAATTTAGAAAATTGTGAAAATAATTCATCAGAAGTTGGTTCTATAAAATCTGAAAAACTTTGGAAGAAATTGCTGCATTAGAAATTTTAAAAGAAGCCAAAAGTGGTGGTACTAGTGACGGAAAAGATTCAAGCAATTTTGTAATTAAAACAAATAATTCAGTACATTTAAATATAGAAGAAGCAAGTGAAGCAGATATAGACTATGATCAAGTGCCAGTCAATGATTTTGGTTTGGCTATGTTAAGAGGAATGGGCTGGAAACCAGATGATGGTATTGGAAAAGAGCCGAAGTAAGATTTTGATACCAAACGTAATTACAAACAAGACAATTCTTCAACTAAATAATCTTACATTCTAAATAATTTAATTTATATTTTCAGAATAGTTCCTACTGTTTCACCAAAACTAAGACCTAGAGGACTAGGATTAGGAGCAAAGAAACTTCCTGAAGAGGAAACAGATAAAAAAAAAAAAAGTGAAGAAAGATGAAAAAGAAAGGAAATGAGTGATCTCATTAAACTTCTTTGAATTGTGTGTACATAATTTAAGTTTAATAACAAATTTTTACTTGGACATAAAAGTAAAGGGTAATTATACACATAAAATTATTTTTATTAGAAAAAGACTGGGTTTGAAATTTTTTTTGTACTGTGACTGCTATCTTTGCACTAACAGTAGTATTTCCTATTTTAGATGTGTAAATCTTTATTTTTAAGACATCAATAGACTATAAAAGTATCTTGTGACCATCCTGAGTTCCTTTGAAGAAAATTAGAAGGGAATTATTGTGTGTTCAATTTCAGTTGTGACAGATGTACATAGTCAAGTGGATGTCGTCTAATCATTATGTCAAAAATTTTGATGGTTGAATTTTCTGGATTTCTTCAAAGAACTTGCATTATCAGGTAAAACCATCAGAAATACTAAATAATATCAAAACATATTTTGCAAAATTGAAGAAGTTTTGTGCCTTGTCAAAAGAAATTTTAAATAAAAAATTGTAGAAATATAACTCGATGAATATAAAATAGAAAAAAAGGTTTTAAAATATTTTAGAAGATTTTTTGTTATTTTTGGAAACTTGATCATGAAATCAGATGCAACCAAAATGAAAGTTTCTCAATAAGTACATAAAAAATATAGTTGGAGGTGCTGTATATTTATTTCAAAAATATTAAACTAATACTTCTTCCACTTTCAAGCTCAAAGATGTATAGAGAAGGTTATAAAGTTGTAACGAATATTTTGGTTTGCTTTGAAATAAAAATATAAAAAGATAGCATTATCGTATGCTTCGCAAATGATGAACCTAGTCATATTAAAGACCTTAATTCTTTACTTTCAGCGTGCTATGGAATTTATTTTTGTCAAATACGTAGCTTAGACTTAACTAGTCTTTACCAATGGTTTAGCTAAAAATTTATTTTATTTATTTTGTCGAGCAATATCAGATTTTGTTCAGTAATTTTATTCTTTACTAAAGAAAAATTCGCAAACAATTCCATAGAGTAAAAAAATGTTTGATTCAAGTAGTTTCTTACCGCGTGAAACGTCACACGATTTGTCTTTATGACGACCATCGCGAGTTGACGAGTGGCTTTCAACTTGTAGCGTTTTTTTCGTTAGAGAAACTTTGATTTAGTGAACCTCTCTGTCTTAAAATGTCTGGGAAACTCACAAAAATCTGTAAATCTTTCAGCGGAAGGACTCTAAGAAAAGCCAACACTTCATTGGTAAATACATTCGGAAAACGAAACTGTAAGTACCGGTGAAAAATTTTTCCCCATCAAACTAACCGTTCCTTATAACTTTTGAATTGTGACGGGAGGACGCTTTAAATTTCAAATCCTTGCTGTAGTTTTGTTTGTAGAAAAAAGCATTTAAAAATCTACTCGGTATGATTGAAATAGGAAATGTAATTAAGTATTATTTAAGTATTTGCAAACTATGTTGGAAGGTTTAACTTATCTAAAAACTTTTTGTCTTATCTGGAATTAATTATTTCATTAGAGTTTGTCTTTTTGTAAATCGTCCTTGAATATTTCTTTTTGCAAGTTAGAGGAGAGTTTTTCCAAAAAATCTGTTTTATTTCTTTATATTATAATTCTCATTCAAAAAAGGAATTTTAAAACCTAATCATTTCAAGTGTCATTAAATAAGAAGCTCAACTTTTTGAGATCAAAAAATCCTGTAGTGAAGCTGATTGGACTACTAATAATGATATTGCCAATGGCTTACTATATGTTCAAGAAATTAATAATAGAAAATTTAAACTTAAACTACATTATATATTAATTGATCCAAGTTTGGGGAATAACTTTGAAGCAGTCTTAATACTACATTTTTTGATACTTAGCTTTACAAAAATAATAAGCATGATATTAACAGTACTTGACCTAATGTATCTTATAAAAGACGGAAAGTTACCACCAATGTTACATGTGGTAATGAAAATCGAAACTTTCCCAGGGCTTTTATCAAAGCAGTGATCATCATTTTCATCTTGTAAATGAGAATCCTGCATGTGTCCTGAGATTCATCTCTTAAATGTTATACAGAATTGTTATGTAAACCTGACCTGTATGACATTATGATGAATGAGCTAAAGGTTGTTTGTTTAAGGAAGAGATTGAAACTTCCTTAGAAGTGTTAAGTAAGTTGGAATGAGGAAATGGGTCAGAAGGTCAAGGTGTGTTTTCTTATCAGCCATAAAGTTTGAAAGTGCAACAGAGATTAAAGTGGGCATTCGTAAATTTTCCACAGATATGGATTAAATTTTTCATGATCATTATTTGTGACTTAAAAATGAAATCTGTAACCCTACAAAGATAAAAACAAATTACTCGTATAGTACTCAAATCAACACTTATTACACCAAAAAGTGTTTCAAATACTCTGGAGTTAAATTTTGGTTTTAAATTCATCATAACCTGTTGCTTGTGAATTTAGTTAAACTGAAATCTCTAACAAAATGCAAGTGGTTGAGATTTATGTTTAACAAGCTTGTACAGATAAACTTTAGTAAACATGGTAGAGGAAAGGTGTCTGATTTAAAAAGATGAGGATGAATAATATATTTATTTGACCTGTCAACTCTGATTTATATCCTTATTGTAAGTGGAAAGAATGGGAACCCTTTCTTTTGTACCCATTTTAAGAACCCTTTCAGATACACAAGAGAGTTTCAGGTAGTCACATACCTCATGGCATTAAAATTTTTATTATTATTATCCTGACCATAAAATAACAAAAGTGCAGTTTTTTAATATTCAAGCTGTTCCCATTAGTGTTGGTATCAAATGAAATTTTAAAGATGGGCGAAATAGCAAAACTGAAAACCTTCCGCTCTTGGTCTTATTGAAGAAGTTTACGGTGGCGGATAAATCAGTTGTCATTACCATGTCCTTTGAAAGTCTTAGTTCTCCACTCTACACAAAAAATGGGAATATTGAGCCCAAATATATTAGTCTATTGTCCGCCAATTAACTTCTCTCAATAATATTAATTTATAGGTTATTACTCTGCTTTTGTTAAATCGTCATATATTTATTGGACATCCTTGTGGAAGATGCTCATCAAGACCTTTGTCGAAAGTTTTTCTAACTCTGCTTCCTCCTCTCACTTCTCTCATCTTCACTGTTTTTCTATTTCAGATGCTCAGAAGGGAAGAATAGAATGCAAGAATCCAGTCGTGGAAATGGACGGAGACGAAATGACGAGAATAATATGGGAAAAAATCAAAGAGTATTTAATATTTCCGTACCTGAAAGTGGAATGCCTTTATTACGATTTAGGATTGCCCCACAGAGACGCTACAGACGATCAAGTAACCATAGATGCTGCTCACGCGATGCTTAAACACAACGTTGGTATAAAATGCGCTACCATAACCCCTGACGAAGCCAGGGTGAAAGAATTTAACCTTAAAAAAATGTGGCTAAGTCCTAACGGCACCATCAGGAACATACTGGGAGGAACCGTGTTTAGAGAACCAATTATTTGCAAGAACATTCCTAAGTTAGTTCCCGGTTGGCAGAAGCCCATCGTCATTGGAAGGCACGCTCACGGTGATCAGTACAAAGCTCAAGATATGGTCATTAGTAAGACGGGGAAGTTGGAATTGATTTTCACAGCCGATGATGGGTCTGTAGAAACTAGAGAAGTGTTCAGGTTTGTGGAGGTTTCCTTTAGAATGTTGCATGGTCCTTTTGTGAACAGTGGAATTGAGTATGGAATCTGATTGGTTTTGTATGTTTCAGATACAAGAATCCAGGTGTTGCTTTGGCTATGTACAATACGGACGAGAGTATAAGGGATTTCGCTCATTCGAGTTTTCAAGTTGCTTTGCAGAAGAAATGGCCGCTGTATTTATCTACGAAAAATACAATTCTCAAAAGATATGACGGACGATTTAAGGATATTTTCCAGGAAGTTTACGAAGCGTACGTGGATCCTTTAAGTATTTATAATTTGGTGTAATACGTACCTCTCTTCCTTCCTCTCATTAATTTATATCAATTTTAATTCAAATTAGAACGTACAAATCGGAGTTTGAGAAAGCGAATATTTGGTACGAACATCGCTTGATCGATGACATGGTAGCCCAAGGCTTGAAGTCATCCGGCGGATTCGTTTGGGCGTGTAAGAACTACGATGGAGATGTTCAGTCGGATATAGTTGCTCAAGGGTACGGGTCTCTGGGACTCATGACCTCGGTTTTGATGTGTCCCGATGGGAAAACCATGGAGTCGGAAGCTGCTCACGGAACAGTCACAAGGCATTACCGGTGAGACAAGAGAAAAGTTTGTACATAGTTGAAGACGCGACACAGTCACGTGATAATCATTTAATAAACATCGTTTTGATTTGTAGAATGCATCAAAAGGGGCAAGAAACTTCGACGAATCCAATAGCATCGATATTTGCATGGACAAGAGGTCTCATCCACCGCGCCAAGTTAGATAACACACCGGAAGTAGCGTCTTTCGCTGAGAACTTGGAAAAGTCTTGCGTTGACTGCGTCGAAAGAGGAGAATACACCAAAGATTTAGCAGTTTGTATTTACGGAGCCTCTAAAGTCAAACCTGGAATGTACTTGAATACTCAAGACTTTTTGGAAGCCATCCGCGAAGATCTTAAAAAGAAAATGAATTTGTAAAGGATTCTAATGAAATGGTAAGGCTCGCCTGGGTTTGTATTAGCCCATAAAAGTGTCAGACATGCTTTACCACCGCTTTCTTAAAACTGTGACGTTTAGAAAAAGAAAGTGAGAACTTGAGCTAAGTTTTTAAGACTTCTAAATGAAGGTTGTGATTTGACTATAAAAATAATCTTATATTATACAATAATAATCAGAAATATGACTAATGTATAAGATTTAGAATTAAGAAACTCTTGTTCTTTGTTACAGGTGAGCAAAGTACAGAACGAGTGACTTTGTGATCGAGACGAGTACTTTTCAACGTGAACAACTTGTCCACCGATAAGACTGGTTATTCACTAAGATGGAACCAAACTGAAAAAAAATTTTTGAAAGACTGAGCTTAAGAATCACTGTCGCAAAACTAGTTTTTAAAAAAATATTAAAAGAAGTTGAAGGTACGTTTTGATGTTGTTCCTTGGCCTTTATATGTTCCTGTATAATTTGAGTCCAGGTGTTAGGAGACAGGATATAACACGCGTAATATAGAGGCGCTGAATCAGTTTGTTAGAGTCTGCTACAGAGACTCATTTATTGTCACACATTAGTGAGGAAATCGTTACTCACCGATAGTCGATCTTTTCGTTTCCGTGCCAGAAATGAAAGTTTATCATATTGCTGACGTATCGCTTGTTGGGACTCTTACAGTTGATCAGCCCACTTCTATCGCATATTTTTTACATTCTATTTTGAGATTATTCTTCCAACAGTTTTGATGGACACTACTGTGCCTGTGTTTTATTTCCAAATTTATGTGACAAGGTGGTTTGATTTGAAATTGAATAAATTGTCTCATTTCTCTGCATGACTATTCAACTCTTTGTAGGCTTTTCTTAAAATCCTAAGCGATAGTTGGAAAAATAAACAACAAATCACGTCATATCCTGCCAATTATTTTCAACAATCTGCGAATGACAGGAAACTTTGTCATGTACAAACTACACTAAGCAGCTAACCGTTATTGTTGATATTGAACAGCCCCACTGTTCAAAGTAGTATTGACTCGCTGCCGGTCATAGTGTAGAGTTGTAATACAAACGATCAAAGTAGAGATCAAGTATGACAAATCAGAATTAGTGCTCGTGTAAAGATCTAACTCTTCTGTAATATGATCATTGAGTGTACTTTAATTAAGTGAGAATTTACGTCCAAGTCAACGACATATTCCGTCTGACTTCACTCGGCACACGACAGTATCAAGGAAATACAGGTCAGACTCGACGCAAAATTTATTAAGTGGAATCACGCCAAATAATTGACTCAATTGAACATTTGTAATGTCAGCGATGACAAAGATTTCTTAGAAAATTCGTTTTAAGGGATCACATCAAATTGCGAAAGCTTTCTATGTCACTCAGACTCAAAATATATTCTGTAGGATTTAACTTGTAAAACTCCAATCGAAATTTATTTTAAATGTTTACTGTAAAATTTGTTTACAAAAATTCAAAGAGGAAAAGCTCGCCTTAATTTTTTTTTAGGACGAAACTGTTTGGGAATTTTGTTAAAATCAATAAGCTAAACATGGGTGTGAACAATTCCAAACTTTTTGATTCAGTCACCGATACATCCAAACAAACTTTGATCACAGTTTAAAAAAGGATTTCGGTTCGTTTATTTTGTTTCCTTCTATCAGTGGAAAAAGACAGACATTTGTAAAATCTCGCCATGAAACATTTGAAAACCCTGTCATGATTCAACGAAAACAAATGCGAAACGCCTAGGCGGGCGGGCAGTTGATGCGACGTTGCCAAATTTCATATAGCATGGCTTCCTCAATGGAAGATTGACCGTGGGATTTGATCAGTTACATTTTTTTTTTTGTAGGCTAGTTAAATAACATTTGTTGTGTGATTGTGTTTTTTTATTATTGTCAATCAAAGGAATACAATTTTTTTGTTGTTTTTCGATAATGTAGTTAGTTGTCGTCTTGCCGAGAAGGAATTTTTAACTCAGTTTCAACAAGTGGAATTTTTGGGTGAGATATTTTCATCTGTTCAAGTAAATTTTTATTTATTTATTTTTAATCAAGGGTGGATTATGGTTTCTATTCTTTTTAAAGCTTTATTTTATACTGATCTTGACATTGACATTAGGTTGTGGTTATATTTTTGGGGGTTTTAAATAAAAATGAGCATTTTGACTTATTAAACTTTGCATAACATGTGTTAAGCATGAATGGTTTCTTCATAGGCTGATCTGTATATTGGCGTTGAGCTTTTTAAACAAATTAACTTTAATTATAAACTGAACAATCTTGGTTTGTGTGATGGGGCTTGTGTATTGTCAGTATTGCATTATGTCGATTAAAAACTTTGTGGGGTAGAGTTTTGTTGTTGTGAAGAATGCTTGAGAAAAACAAATTTAATAGCCTCAGGCAAATTGGTTTCATCTCTTGATTATTTATCTAACCTTAGATTCGATTACCTCATAATTATTGAATGACTATTTTCGTAGGAGCATTGAAGAGACTTTGATGTGTATGCGATTGAAATAAAGTGGTTTTTGTTTGTTCAAAGGTTTTAAATTTTTAAATATTGAGTGCAATAACCTCTTTAAAAGGTTTTTTTATTTCACAAGGTGATTCTTCTTTTTCATAGTCTTGGTGATAAATTTCTTTCCTAATAATCTTTTGGTTGTAATTTAAAGTGAATTGTTCTTTAAACTGTTGCATTGAACTGTGTCTGAACTTTGAAGCCATAAAAAGAGATTTTAGTTTCGACCACTATCAAAACATTCTACTACAATAAGTTTATTGATTATCTTTATTAATCAAAATAATTTTAAATATATCTCTTCAAAAGGAGGTTCATGACCTGATATGAATCATTCATCAAACAAAAGTGTCAAGTTAAATTTAGACGTCCTCTTTTCTTCCCCTAAACATCTCTCCCTTTAGTCTTCGTTAAATGGGCGTATTGTTATCTGGGCTATAATTTAAAAAGCCTCCAACCAACCCTGAAAATTAAGGACGAAATAAAGGTTTGGTGACTGTAGACGAGAGTTTTTATTCTTATTTAACCGTCACTTTCATAATGGAGGTATGGACTTGAGACTTTCTTTGTCCCTTCGAATTATTTTCTTTCCGCTCCTTTCTTGACACTTTCTTTTAAGTAAAAAGTAGCTCTGAGGTCGCAGTCCACCATATTATGGTAATAAATTAGGTTAAAGATGAATCATCAACTCATTTTCGTATTTTTGTTTGTCGGATTAACTTTTTCCCTCATAAATCGGCACTGCCATCTTTTAATAAGAAATAAATTCGTGATTAATACCCCTTTCTGCCACCAGATGGCCTCGGGGGGGAAATATTATTCAACCGTTTTATAATTCCATTTCAAATTCCAAGTTATGAAGGAAATTTTTACGTTTAAAACGATAAAAACGTTCAATCCTTCCGATAACCGAACGAAATATTTAATTCAAAAAGAACTTGAATGCGAATGGAAAGAAATCGACCTTTTAATATGGGTATGTTTTTTCTTAAAGATAAACCAAAAAGAAAGGAAGGAACGAAAAGCGATTCGATGGGGAAAAGGTCAGAAGAATATTCAAAGCTTAATTTTTCCGGCATTCCAATTTAGGCTACAAAATTGTTACTAACAATCCGAGTGTATTTCGGTGTATTTTTGAAGCCCCATCCCCCTCAGACTCGCTCGGAAATCTCAAACCTTCTTGAAAAATCTATTTTTAAACACTGTTACGAGCTTTCCCTCCTTTGTTCCAGCTCGGGTTTGTCGTGTGTTATGCTTCTTTAAAAATTTTTAGACTATGTAAATGAGTTCATGGGCGTAGGAATGCTCTCATGAATGCGTAACTTTCCCGCTGAAATTTGTTATCCCAAATTTAATTTTAAAAAAATGTGAGGTAGTCAACTAAGTATTATCAAAAATGGTGGAATTAGGGAAAAGTCGTGTGGTTGAAATTAATTTCGAATGAATTTAAGTTTTTTCTGGTGTATAATTACTTTTACGTATAATATCAAAGGTTTATTAAAGGTGAAAATGTGAACTTTGATAACCTCACACAAAGTTAAAAACCGTTATTCCAGAGGGTGGTAGGCAAGTTAACTCCTGATGCACTGCCCTCTTGAACTAAGGTTCAAGAATGGGCGCTTGATGTCCGGGAAATGATTCTCGTTTGCCTTTATGACTAAAAAATGAATATTTCTTGGTTGTGAGGTGCTTATTATAGCATTTATCATTATCATCTTAATCATAGAAGTATTATTATGATTAGTGAACTGTTGTAGGACATTAGGGAGAGCGTGACTCCCATTCAGAAGTAATAATTAATTTATTTGATATGTGGATGGAAAACCGGAAGATTTAGTTAATCAAAATTCGTCTTGAGTACAATGAAAAAATTAGATATTATATTTGAAACATTCTGACTTTTGATGTTTGTGATTACATGGAATGGCTTTTAGAGAAAAAATTTATTTCCTTTGAAGGGAGTATTTAGAGCCCAGAGCTCTCCCTCTTCTCAACGACGCCATGATACATTCTGTTTGGGTGGAATTTAAAAAATTTTATTCTTTACATAACAGAGAAGAAACGTAATTGCTTTAAGTGGGCTCACGTGGTAACTATAAATTAGCGTTATGCTTGCAAGATGAATACTTCCTCAATGAATCCCAGAATTGAATAGAAAAAAAAAGTTTAGGTGCCCGAGCTACCTGGCCATGTCCAAATATTCAGGGTTGGGTCATCTCACTTGTAAGGAGAGGCTCTTTTGTGGTCCGTGAAATACCTTATTTTAAAATGCGACATGGAATACCGCTTAGCATTTTGTTTTGTAATTTTTAAACGTAAATTCCACAATGACACAACCAAAGTGGTTTAGCAAGAAAATGCCTGCAGATCCAGTGTTGTTTTGGTTACAAGGGCCTAAACGAGGGGAGAAGGAGAAGCTGGACCTAAATCAAGTCAATCATGAAGATTCTTGAATTGTAAACCTTGATTGAAATGTTCCCGCCTTTTTTTTTGAAGGAAAAGAAACTGGCGGAATCAAAACAGTTTTCAATTGAAGAGTTTGTTGTCCGTTTTAATGTGGGATTGACGTTTAACCACGCAACGAAAACTAGGCTAATTTTATTTATTTATTAATTAGTTATTTAAAATAGAAAAGAAAAACCTGACGATGGAAGACAGAAAAGATAAAAAGTCGTGGATGAAAGCCAACCGACCTTGAAAATCCATTTCCGGCTGCAACCGAAGGCAATTGTCCCTTCTATAATCGATGTAGTAACGTCATGGCTTGCCTGCAGCCACTCTTGCCCCATTCTGTGCTGGGTTTGTTTGGTGAACGCTCTAACGCCGCCATGTTTTATTACAATTTTATTTTGTATCAGTATTAAAATTTTTTTTTCGTCACTTATAAACGGTAGGAGAATGGTTTTACAACAAAGTGCGTATTTTTATTATTTACTCGGTGCGATATTACTTAAAAAACGGTTTTGTGCGTGATAAGTTTGAGAAAAATTTTTGTTCTTTCTCTTACAATTTCGTTCTTCCGCCCTTGAGGGGAGGGAAATAATCCGAAATGATGGATTTGAAGTGTTGGAATAAATAATTTTGCTTTTATCTGTCATAAATACGAATCACACGGTTTGAGTTTATTTTAAAGATTGTCAGGAATTTTTGTTTTTATTTAAAAGCGTCCGTATAAAGGCGTTCCAATCGTAGAATCTCAGTTTTTTTGTTCCTCATCTGCAGCGAACGACTTTATAAATATTTATGGAATTTGTTGACTTCACAGTCACTGCGGGTCGATTGGTTTTTGAATTTCAGTTTTTTTAGCATGTTTACTGAGACTATATTTGGAATGCTACTAAGCAGAATGCAAGTCGTCGTTTCCCTGGCTCGTGGTGTTGTGTGTGCCATGTCCGACCGGGTTTTCGTTTTGTTATTTAAAATTTAAAAATTTCTTTTCCGGTTTTTTCAAAATTGAATAGTCACTCTACAAAAATTAGTATTGTTGAGTGACCTTAGACAATATTGAAGTTAACACTTTGGTGTTGTTGACATTAGTCAGTTTTTATTGTGACAAAAAAGTGTGAGATTTTGCATAAAGCCTAAAAGAAATTATTTGTTTGACAGATAATGACTTCAGTCATTGTTTGTTTTTTATGAGGTTAAATCATTGATTTGTTGAGTAGTTGTTAGTTTCAGTTATCATTGAGGTTGTCAGGTTGAGAGTGTCAACCTGGAGGAGGAATTATAATTTAATTAATATGTGTCACAGTTTAAAGCCTTGGAACTTTTTCATAATCTTTTTGAACGTAGAAACATAAAACCCTTGGATTTAGATTTAACTGAAGTCTGAGTATTAAGGGTTGACAAGTCATTCAAAGCTCAAGTCATCCTAATTCCTTTGTTAGGAATACAGATGATGAAGCTGAGTGTTTTGGGGTGGGGGTAAGCCATTTTGAAATTGATTTATTATTAATGTGTGTGAAAGGGAAATTTGAGGTTGATGTCTTTGGCTAATCGAGGTGACAATCCTTGGTGGGTTTGAATTAGCTCCAATCCTTTAAAGTTTTTTAATTAGGTGGTAGTCATTAAAAGTAAAATGTTACCTGAGAACTTTATAGTGTCAGAGTCCTTTCATGGGAGAGTTAGCCAATATTGCTATATTATGAATATTTTATTAAATTTTTATTTTTATTTATGCAGATAAAAAGTAAATGGAATATTAGGTCATATTAAAGTTAATTTTGATGGACAGAACAACAGTGTTTCGAATACAGCCAAAAATAAATTGAGTATTGTGCACAAAGTGCTATGAGAGGAAGAAACATTTTAAACAAGTTTGTCTCATGCACAAAAGTATATACAGTGATGTTTTTCTTGTTATGAAGTGATTCGATTAATTTTTGTTTTTACATTTTGGTTTTTGTTTTCTTCTTTACAAAAAAAAATGTAACTGTTATTGAATCTTTGAAGAGAAGACATTAAACAAAGCCCATGCTTGCATCAGTAAGGAAAAAATTGCAAAGAAAAACAATTGAAATTAGTCAAAATCTCAATTGGTTAAAATTAAAGTGCGGCAATTAAGTAATTGTTAGAAAGGCAAAGTTGTGTGGTTTCAAAGTTGAATGTCATCATCAAAGTTAAAATCTCTGAAATTTTCAGCTGTATGATACAGCTAGACTGATACTTCACTGGTTAGTGGTTTTGATACTTGGTCAAACTGTGGGGCTCAGGAGCTTTTTTTCTTCCTCAAGGGATGTACTATCCTGTAAGTTGAATCATTTAATTATTTGTTACTTTTTTTTTATTGCAGTCAAAATTTTTAGGTTCATGATGTTCATCAAGTGTTTTGGAGCTTTTTTTTGTTTAGTTTAAGTTTTTTTTGTTTGTAACTGTATTTGTGTAATTGTCGATATGAAGAATTGGCTGTACCTCCAATTTGTGTCTCGTGAAGATTTTTTTTTGTTTAAGTAATATCGAATATCAAGTTCTTAAATTTGTAAATAATTCATAACAGTGTAAACTCATCAACAGTAAGCTAACTAACCGATAGCACTAAACAACTGATAATTATGATAATATTATCATTAAGCTGTGGGAAGTGTGGGTATATGGATACAATTCTTATAAAAACAGGAGCCTTGTCCAACAAGTGGGTGGCTGTGCTTTGTCCCCCTCATTCTGTTTTGGAATTTGTTTTCAGGGACCCTCACCTACAGAAATTGGTTCTCACGACCGGTTGGAAAATTGTTATGTAAATATATAGTAGTGGGAAGTTACAGGGGAGGCTCTTGACTTTTTTTGGCTTTGAAGTTGCTCAAGATCCTGCCAAAAAAGGTTTTTCTTTCTCCAATTAAAAGTTGGTTATTAAAAATTTTTAGTTTTTGTATATTTTCTATCAGATTTCTGGGTGGGGTGATGTACTTTTGAAGGAAAGCAAGCACCAGTTTTTTGTGGTTGTTGGGATTTTTAAAACTTTCGGGAATTTCACGTGTTTTGGAGCGGAACAAAGGACTTGCTTTTTTTTTCTTGGCCCTCAATGTACTTTTTTGTTATAACGTGTTTGAGTGGTTTCTGAATGGAAGAAGAAACAAAAGATTTGTCTGTTCTTTATGAAAGAGTCGTTTAAAGAACCTATTTTAAGGGAAGCTTCGTGATCTCCATTTTAAATATTTTTCCGACACACGTACACGCACCTCTCTCATCATATAATAGAAAATTATACGATTAGGCCACGTATCAACTGAAATCAATGAGAGTTTTCCACATGAAGAGTTGAGCAGAAGAATTATAGACCTTACCCCGAAACTCCCTGGGAAGAAGGTTAAAGTAAGGAATGGGGCGGGGGGGTTTCCCCACTTCTACTGAAAATAATTTTTGAAATTGTAGCGAACGAATATTTCCTTTGAAGTCGAGTCAAGCACGAGAATTTTCCAGACCCGTGGAAAGATTCGTTTTGTGTGCAAAAGCTCCAGTTAAGCTCCCGTTCACGAGGAAAATTCTTGGATTCCTTTTTGTTATTTCTCCGGTTTTTCGGGTCTTGGAAGTTCAAAACCCATAACATTCAGTTTGAAATTTGTTATGATTCCTTTGAGGGACCGACTGTGTGTTGTGATTTTGGTTTTGTTTGGGTAGTGTATGGACATACACTTTCTCTTTTTTCCCCGTTGTTTTAGTCTTCAAATATTCTTTTTCGTGTTTTTCATTTTTGGATGTTTGTACAGTATGTGTTAAAATAATTTCATTTACATATGTCGTTTGCCTTGTTTGGTTGGGGGTCACCTCTCATCCAAAACAGAAAGTATTTTAGAACTCCCCATTTCTTTCATTAGCTACTACCCAGTAGATGAATGAATAAATAAGTTGATGTTGGGCGAGTCTTTAATCACGTAATCAGTTTTCACGGCACGAAGTGATAGAAACGGAGACCTTTATTTCTTTACATTCAGGCAATCGAAAGGGATGCTCATTATTGGCCGTGGTTAATAAAACATTCATGTTTTCGTTGGTGGAAGTGTGCGCTAGGAAACGGAACCATAAATTACAACCAATTTCCTCAAAATAAGATTTTTCAAAAGTATTCTATATAATTGGGAAGAAGGCAAAAGAGTTGCGTTGGAGTTTCCGACACAGCACGGCACAGGAAATGAGAAAAATTTCTATACAGGTTTCAAATGAAAATAGAGGAAATCGTGTGGAGATTCAGGGAAGGGGGTGTGTACTGAAAATGTTATAATTTTCTGTCGTAGTCAGGATTGCCTGAAGTAAAACGGAGGCTCTAAGAGGAAGAAATTGTTTGGATTGGATGTTTGATTTTAGACTCAAGTTTTGGGTTCTCACAACTTGGGCGAAATTTTCGGGTTTAGTTTGGTCTTTAGGACTGATTAGGCGGTTTAGGGTGTTGTATAAGTCGAACTTGGCGAATAATCAAAATTTGTTGTTGAAACTCTTTTTGAATGATTTTTATAGCTAAGCTTTCACGCTTAAGTCATTTTTATAAAAGGATTCAAATGCTTAGGGTATGTGATGTGGACTAGGAAAGTGAAGAGTTATGCTACTTTTTCGTAGAGGTAGAAATGGCGACAATATTCCCATTCCTAGAACGATAGTGGCTCCATCTGCGGTGTTTCGACAGGTATATAAACGCAATTACGTGACAGGAACCCCAGTCTACTAAAGATGTCCACACAAATGAGGTGGACGAAAGGTCCAGTTTAGGTTTTTAAACTTTTTATACGATATCTTACTCCCAAATTTTTTAAATCTCATAGAAAAAAAGATTCTGTATTAGTTTCCAGTCGTTTGAAGGAATCTGTATCCAAGAAGCTTTGTTCAAACCTAAAATTGATCCGCAAAAACGACCTCGTAATCCAGTCACAACATAGGGGAAGATCAGTCTCAAACGGTAGCATGTGTGTGAGACGCAGATTCGTTTTGCGGTTGTCTGGGTTTTTTGTTTTTATTTGAGACGTGGTTGTCGTGTTAAGACTGTCTAACACTTCGTGTTGACCAAGTCGTCGCGACTTTTGCTTTTATATTCTTGCATCAGGGATTTATTTAATGGTTTAAGACGAAACCTAAAGAATCGTTTTATTATAAAAAGATTTATTTGAAGGTATAAAGGGTTTTAAAGGAATATGGGAGAGTCTTGGCGGGTAACAAGGGTGTCGGCCATAAAGTTCGCTAAAGAATCTTATGACGCTGTTACATTCGTGTTTCGTTCTTCTTTTTTATTATACCAGCTGGAGATTACGACGCATTAACTTTTTGTTTGGTTTTTGTAAATAATTTATGAAACCTATTTCTCTTCCAATAGACCATTGAAGATGGCATTCGAGATGTTTGAAATGAATTCCATCGACTTATACGTTTTTGTGTAGTTCGACCTCTATTCAACGATTGGGGATGGGAAACGTAAATGAATGACTTTGAAGACTTGTGAATAGGGGTGGAGATTGTATTTGTGGGACTAGGACAAAGTCTTCTATTATTAATGCGTGGTTATTAGGGAGTCTTTTTTGAATAGTAGGCAGCTAATGTCAAAACTCGTTAACTATCGCTGAACTAATAGTCGTGATTTTTCTCTTTTCGACAGCAAATGGTTCAGACGGGCTTGAACCCTTTCGCCGCCACCCAATTCGCACAGAATGGGGACGCAGTGCCGTTAAAGACTGACATAGTTAAGGAGGGACCCCCAGTAGGATCTTCAACGTCCTCTGGGATCCCATACGCAACAGCAACCATGACAACAAATGGGATCGAACAGCAGACAGTGAGCATTGTAAGTGTCGCTCAAATTTTTGTTTCGTTCTCTGCATGTGTTCGTCTCTATTCGTAGTTAATGTTGATTGCAAATGTCGTTTTAATTGATGTTAATTAGAGTTAAGGAGAGTGGCTTACTTGATGACATTGTTGTCGTTTCATTCTTTTACAGCAAACGGAACCAGAAAATGAACCGACGGTCGTGACTCCCGGCGTAACGCCTGCTCCGACCGCAGGTACCATTATAACCATTCCGGAACCTCAGAAGAATATAACGGTAGCACCAAAGCGACTTCATGTCTCAAATATTCCGTTTCGGTTTAGAGATCCAGATTTAAGAGCCATGTTCGGGGTAAGTTGATGCCACGTCTCTCTCTCCTTGTTCTAAGACTGAATGATGATACGTTTAACCTTGGCTCGTTGTACGGTTGGCAGTTTGGTCATCCGTTCTCTTACTAGCATCATATTTTAAATAAATAATTTGTTCCGGAATCACGCTCGTTAACCGAGATATATCACTGCACTTAGTTACTGGATGCGAAACATCTTTTTGGTTATCTGATCTCACCTAACTCTATCCAATCGGTGGGTTTTCCCATATTTGTTCACGACTCGTTTCCTCGACACAAAGATAAGCTACCGGAATAATCGAAACGTTCACGCTAGTCTAAGTTAGCGTACGATTCTACCTAAATATTTAACCCGTCAGGTTTGACATTTATTAAAACAAATCGAAGAATCACCTCGTACTATGGACCATTGATGAGAGTAGTAGTGATGGTTTACTTGATGATTAATAATAAAATTCCCGATCCACCATTTTATAAGTGTCTTAACCTTTGGTTTGGTTTGGTGATCTTTCACTCCCCCAGGTTTTTGAAAAAGTCGACCTGATCAAGATCCTGATAAAAAAGATCAATCACGGGTGTAGGTAATTTAAACTTTGATCAGTTAATTGAAAACCCGTCACATCGTAGATTGTATAAATCCTTCCCGCATCCATCATGTTATATAAAACAAAGTGACAAAATTAGTGTGACGAATTTGCTTTTAATATTTTCTAGGAATTTTCTTACAGAATTTTAATTAATTGAATTAAAAACCTATTTGTTAATTACTGCAAACTTTGTACGTTGACTTGTTCGGTTTAGAGTTACACGAGTTGAGTGAATTGTATAACGTATTCTTAGCTTATGGATTTTTTGTCGTTAATGGGTTTTATTTCATTCCATCTTCTTCTGTGAAATTTTCTGAATCTGTCGCAGAGAACGAGAGGAAATTGTTGAAATAAAATACGAAGTCATTAAAATTCACAAAAGGATACAAACCCCAGTTTTACGTAAAGTCAAGCAAAATGTTACGTAAATTAAACTTTTTAATTTCAAGTTTTAATTTTATTTTAAAGCAATTCGGTCCCATTCTGGACGTCGAGATCATATTTAACGAAAGAGGATCTAAAGTAAGTAAATAATCTGATTATTTTTCTAAAAATATTCTTTTACGAAATGATCTGGAGCAGGAAATTAAACGAAATTTGTTTCGTAATTAAGTGTCCGCGAAGTTTTTAAAAATTTACGACTTTTGACCTTTTCGGGAGGGAAGGAGGAGAAAGGATTTAGAATCCTGTTGACGAAGGTAAGATTTAAAGTCCTTCCTCCGCAGAATAATTACCTTTGAATTGTAAATGGAAAGGATTTTCCTCATTAAAAACTCTCTGGTCCGATGAAAGATGGGCGGGTGCGATAACTTTGTCTTTTTGGTGGTGACCGGTTTCGAGCTGTTGATGTTGTCACTTTCGGATTATTTGATAACGGCTCTTGAGAGTCGTCTTTGAAAATTAAAAGTTAGTATTAGTCGGAATTTTTTTTTTTAAAGTTGTTCGTTAGGTAATTTTGTGTCTCCCCCGGGGCTTTGGGTCAGAAACACTAGTCTTTACTTCCATCATTTCCTACTTTCACGAATTATTTTTCTCTGATGTGAGGTTTTTATTTAGATAATTTGGTATATGTGACTTTATGATTGAAATCGTGATCGTGGATCTTTGTTTTCTCTTTCGCTGTGAAACTGTTAATCCATCTTAACCCAAAATGACTAATATCGGATTGGGTGATGGAGGAATTCAAATCGCAACACAATTACGAAACAGCAGAATTTGAGTTAATTTCCTGCCCCTTTTTTTTTCGTTATAGGTCTTAGAGCTTTGGGTAGCTTAAACTTGTTGAACAGAATTCGTATAAGTTTGGGGAGGGAGCTCAGAGATGGACATCAGTTTCGGGTTTATATTTTCTGTTGGAACTGTTTGTAGTGGCCGAAAATGTTGGTTGGATATAAATTAGCGATCTTCAGTCGTCCGTGAAATTAACATTCGGTTTTAATTCATAAGCGGTTAAGCTACCCAGAGCTTTTGGTCAGACTTTTTTTTTGTGATTATTTCAATTGTTTGTTTAAAAGTTTGGCTTTTTTGTTAGGTTTCCACTCTGATATTCTTGATTCACACAAAAAACTATGAAAACATGTCAGCAGAGACAAGCTGATTAGTGGGCGGGGCAAACAGTTTACCTTCGTTGTGTTGTTATCAAAAGGACATCGAATATTGCATTCGGGGAATCCGAATCGACACGAAAATTCTCCGAGATGCCGTGATTCTCGGTTTCCTTTCCTGTCGTTCTTTTATTATTGTCCTAAATAACTTTGGAGGGCAAAAGAAAAAAAGTGTTCTGCTTATAAATAAATCGAGAACAGTATTTGAAATGGTAATCGTCGAATGAAAGAGAAGGTAACGAGTTTCGTTTCGTAAATGATTAATGGCGGCAGGTATTATTCAAATTAAATATGAATTAAAAAAAAGGAACAAAGTGGCTTTGGCGTGCGCACCACCAACGTGAATACCGTTGGCAGGCATTAAAGAAATATTTCCAGTTAATAAGTATTTATTTATTTAAATTTATTTATTTATTTTTTATTGTTATCGATTTTTCTCTTGAGTGGGGATAACTGAAAGCCAAACGTTTAAACGAAATTGGGTCGAAGTCATGGATTTTTCGGAGCTTTTTGATTGGATTCAGTTTTTTGAGTTGGACTGGATGGGGGTTGTTTTTATTAAATTTTGGGGAATCTAGTCAGATTAAATCAACGAAATTCGTTGATTTGGTTTTGATTTGATACATCATGTGGGTAGAGTGATGGGTGGCAATTTAAAACGATATATTCAGTCTATAACGAATGACCTTTGAGTATAAACTGACGAACATTGAAAATAAGGACTAATTAGTGGTACGTTGACATTGGACGTGACGTTTCCGGAAATTGAAAAGCACAAGTTTTGGTCGCTCGCAGCGTTTTCAGAAGTTCGAATATTCCTCTGTTTGGCCGATTTTGTGATCAGTCATACGTTAAATGGGTTCGTAAGATAGCCTGACATTTAATCGTCGTCTGATGGGTACAAAGTTCGCAGTGGCACCTTTTTTATCATGTACAGAACGGGGTTCTCGTATATTAATCTCAAATTGTATATCAATTTTTCGAAATTTCAAGGATGGAGATGAAATACAAGTTGATTCGATAACAAGTTGACACAGTGAAATGTCCAAACTCGTTTGAAGTAACAATTTTTATCCTAATTTCGCTGAATCTACAAAAGACTCCGAAGTTCATGACATTTTGAGGGGGATAAGAAGAAGGGACAGTCATTAAATCTGACAATGACTGTCACTGTCTATCTAAAAGAAGAAAAAAACAATTGTAGACAGTTTGTTGTACAGGTAATCTTGCTTCTTTTCCTTACTGTAACTCGATCCTTGTTTTTTATTTATTTATTTATTTCGTAGTTTGTTCATGTCTACATTTTTATTTTTGGTTTTTTTATTTTCCCTCAACCCCCTTTTTCCCATTTCTCTAAAAAAAAAAATTGAAGGAAAACTTTCAAACTAATTGTTGCTTCGTGTTAATGCTTTTATTGTCTCAGCGATAAATTTTTCTCCCGACCTTCACCCGCTCTCTCTCTCTTTTCACCGCCTTTCTCCCACTCCCACCACCAAAAAAATTTTTTTGTATCAAAAGAACAACCCTCTACCCCGTCAAAAATAATTCTCTGTACATTTGATCGTAGCATCTTTTTATTTTATGGGAGATTTGTGTAACATAGAGTAACAATTAAAAAAGCCTTTTATTTATTTATTTATTTTTTAATAATAATTTTGGTTTGTGAAGTAGAACACGCTATGAGCCTCTTAGGCATTGCTAGCTAGCAGTGTGGTTTTCTACTAATGTCTCACTTCTATTTATTTATTTTTATTTATTATTTATTAAAGTGGTACAGATTTTCCACCTGTTGATGGTTTTTCTTTGTGTATAAAAAGAAAAAATAATTTTCAAAGCAAGCACTAGTTTCTTTCCATAATTAATAATCCGTGGAAAGTATATTGTAATTAAAGATTTATATATATATATACATAAAAATTGCATTTTGGTTTTTTAAAGCTTTTTGATAATTATTTATTTTTCACAGCTTTTGTTAGCTTTGGTCGACGCCCTGGTGGTCGAGCTTTTTGTTGTTTGTTTGGACCTTTTTTAGAGTGATAATAGGGGAGGCGTGTGCATTTTCCTTTAACACTCTTTCTTGTTTGTTTGTTTTTGTTTTTATTTTCTCATCCCGTATAGGGCTGGTATCGATTTTGGTTTTTCTTGGTGGTTTTTAGTCGCCATTTTGGGGAGTGTTGAGTGTTTTTTTTTGGCTCAATATTGGGTTCGTTTTAATTTTTTTTCACCTTTTGGGGAGAGGTGGGGGTTCCTATAACTAGGCTATAGTGCAGTGTTTCCTAACGTGGGCCCACGCCCCATGGGGCAATTTAAAAATGAATTCGACACGACTTTAACCCTTTCGCTTTGGGTTATTTAAATGCAATGCTAGATATCGGTGACAAATTTAACGAAACGGCCAAATTCTCTTTAAAAATGCTGTAGATAACTATTAGGTATAATTTCGTTTGCCGCTACCAAAATGTCAGCTAGGTATTCTCCTGTCGTGGGGAAATCCGGACGTTAAACTCTAAACAACGCCGTTGTTCGTATATAATTGGCCCAACTCAAATTCTGTAGAGTTTCACATCATTCAGTTGGTGTCAGTTCGAAATAAGTTTCCGTCAATTAATCGTTGATTTAACAAATATATATTTTATATATTGTATAAAAAGTATGTATGGGGGCATAAAAATTTTGGAAAGGCCTAAAAAAGGTCGGAAACACTGCTGTAGTGGTCGAGGGAAGAATGGATGCGATTCTGGTTTTTATTAATGGGACTGTAGGTTTGGACTATGTTCTGAACGATTTTTATCTTTTCTCCGTGTTTTTCGAAACAACTCCGATCGGATTACTTTTAAGGATTAATAGTGTCCGTCTTAAATCAAATCCCACTTGTTCTATTTCTCGGCGTCCACACTAGTGACCTAAATGTCCTCTTGATGTGCCCACTGATGAAATGATTGTTAGACTGAATGAAATTTTTCTCCCACCTTTTTTTTTTCTTTCTTGTTTATGTGTGTTGGAGTCTTTGACGTCGTTTCAAGGAAGGCACTTGAAGTACTTAGGCGCGGCAATTAATTATAGTTCATTCTGATCTAACTTAAATAGTTCGTTTTGCTCGATTTGTTTTCTATTCCCATTCTTCATTTCTTTCTCTCGCCGAAGCAGCGTTTCCAGTTTTTATTCTTTCTTTCGAAAAGCTTTTCGTTTCGGTTCTAAGTTTTGATAAAAAAAAAGGTTTTTTGGCTTAAAGCGAATCCGTGTCCTAGTTTCTTTTTTTCTGGAATCCGTTGTATTTGTTCTTTTGCTGGAATCTCATCTCTCTTCCCTCCGACTTGGTAAATTCTTTAAAAGCATTTTTCCTTGGATATCGAAGGCAAAAGAAAAGCCGCTTTGAGCTTTCGAAAATTGAAACGAGTGGAAAATTTATTTTGCTGCAAATCAAAATTATTACCGTTTCTGTCTCAGCAATGGGGGGAAATGATTTTTGTTTTTGCCCTGAAAAGTCGACCATCGCAAATTGAACGCAAGTTTTTGTTTTGACAAAATGACAACGGCTCTGGGTGATTATTTTAAGTTTTTGGGGGCCACAATTAAGTTTTATTTTTTTGGGGAAATTCAATTTCAGTGAGTTAAAGTTCTGTTTCCTTATCCACTTCCGCTCCTTCCTTTGCCATAACCTTTCCTTTTTAACTTTTTAATTATTTTGTTGAAATTCATTTTTCCGCAGTTTGTCAACAGAAATTTTTTTATGTCATTGTTGACTTTTTGCTTTGGTTTGCTTAAAAGTCAACATTCATAATTAACAACCCAGAAGAAAAAGTTTGAAAAGATTTGCTTTCGTTGAAATGGCTGGAAAATTTTTGTATTTTGTGTTCTGATTTTGACGAGCTTCATTAAACTTTTCTTTAATTTTGTAGCAGGAGTTGTTTTTTGAAAGAAAAAGTTTGCGTTTTGTTGAGCTTTCCCTTCCTAGTTGTTGTAATTTTAATTTTTGAATTTTTAATTGTTGCGTCGCTTGTGTTTTTACCTCAAATCACATTTTCTTCATCTTCGGGTATTTTTTTTATTCGTCCGGAAGGGTGGTGTCATTTTTTTAGTAGCTGTGTTTAGCAAGGGAAAAAAGATTTTTTGATATATTTTAGAGTTACTTCTTGTGTGAGTGTGTGCCTGTAAATTTTCTTCTAAATTGGAGCATTAGTTTTGAGGGGACGGGCATATTTGGGAGCTTTTTTGAGTCTTCTGGCTTTAAGGAACTCTTGGCTTATTTAAAGTCTATAAATATGACGGGTTTGCGTTGATGTTAAAAGGAAACACTTAAGGCTTGGATAGTCGTTGAAAAAAATTTTTTTACTCGGATTTCAGTCCGTTTGTTTATTTATTTATTATATTGATCACGGCGCGTCCTTTGATTTATTTATAATTTTTTTTCTATCCGCCTGTGAGAAGATGATAAACCAGATGACGGACCGTAGTTCTGTCGTAGTTTCGTAGAAGCGTCAAAATTGACTTTCAGTTCCCAGATTCTAGTTTATGAATTGTAAAGAGTCGTTTCAATTGGGAATCCGAGATACGAGCTGACTCTGGGGAAACATTCCTAGAAAGGATTAAAAAGAAGACCCAATCAAACTGAGCTCAATCGTAAAAAGGCCGGAGGATAGAAAGGAAACGGAAAAGTTATTTTCTTTCCTCATCTCTTCACGAGGAACGGGTAAACAAGAAATGTTTTCCTCAAATGAGATAGAAGAAGAAGAAGGAAAAGTTTTTCCGATTTTATTTTTCTTTTCCAATCTTTAAAAGCACACACACACTCACACAGAGGAGATGACGTTATAGGAGAGGTGGTTGGAGGGAGTCAAAATTGGGGAATTGTTGCTCGTTTCGAATCCTTGTTAGTCTCCGAATCACGTTTTCTAAAACAGGTTTTTGCGCTTATGAGAATCAAAATCGATTTTAATCCCGGGGAAAGAAAGAAAGGAAAGTTTGTATGGATTCATTGAAAGGTGGTTGAAAGTTATCAGAAGCACTTGAAAAGTATGACGGAAGACGAGATGAAAAGATTAAGGGAATGGGAGGAGAGAGTCAGAAAAGTTGAAGAAGTGAGCTCGCTTATCAAAACCTCTCGAGTAATAAAAGTTTTGGAGAAATTTGAAAATTTTGAAGTTTTTGTTGTTGTTGTTGTGGTTGTGTTCGAGAAAAATGAATTTCAATTGAATTGTTAAAATCTAAAAAATGAAAACGGAAACTGCTTTGGACAAATAATTTGAAGAGTAATTTAATTGCTTATTGATTTATTTATTTTAACTTCTTAATATGTGTGTAGCATACGTGAACAATAAGATGATGATAATAATATTAATTATATAAACGCTTTTATTACTCCAAGCAGTTTTTCATTCCCATATATACGATATATTTTTATATATACGTATGTATGTGATATGTGTAATTTGATTTTTTCCATCTAGACATGTCTGTACAAAACCAACATATTAATGTTTATTTTTTTCTTATCATTTTATAATCAAGTATATATTTATATTCATGTAAAATTTTTTGTTGCACGATTTATATTTATTGAACTAAGCCAATCGCACAAGAGCTTTCGCCCATGATTATTTACTTAGCCTTAGTAGAACTGTTTCTAGAAAACCTTTTTTTTTTCTTTTTCTTTTTTAAACTCTTTCGATACGAGCTTTGATGATCACCACCGCGGTTTAGGTTTCGTTTGGTTTGTTTTTTAGCCATTCGTGATTGAATTGGTTTCTTGTTTTTCGGGGGTTTTTTGTTGGGGGTTGGCGGAAACTATGCAGTTTCGTTTATGTAGTTCGGACGGTAGTGGGGGTGGTATCGAAAGGGTTTTATCAAAAGAAAAAGGAAAAGAACACGTATTTTGATGACCATTGTGATCCAGTAACCACTTTTCCCCGCCCTGCCCCCCCTAAAACCCCACACTCCCCGTCTATGTAACTTAACATGAGGCGATGGCTGACTGTGAAGAACAAGCAGGTTTATAATGCATGTTTTGTCTGTCTTGCATGCAGGGATTCGGTTTTGTTACGTTCGCAAATAGTGCTGATGCGGAGCGAGCACGAGAGCGTCTTCACGGCACCGTGGTTGAGGGGAGAAAAATAGAGGTGTGCATGATACTAGCATATATATTGCCAAGACAGAACAAAACAGAATTTTCTGTTTACTGGTAGCACTCATTTTTAAACTGTAACGTTTCTTCTACTTCTTGTTTTTTTTTTGTTTCCTCCCAACCCCCCAACCCTTTTCCTGCACCGACTTTCTCCACATTTTGTTTATTTAATTTTTTTTTTATAAACTTCCTCTTCTGTTTTCTAATCATTTCCGCTTCGTAAAAACTAACTTTAACCGTGTTTATTATTACTCTCCATACTATCCGCCTTTTTGTTTTTCTTTCCCCCCACCCCCCACCTCCTTCCCTGTTTCCCATTTTCCATCCTTTTTTTCCTGATTTTACTTTTTAATTTTGAACCATTTTCCTTTTTGTGTACTTAACCTCCTTTCCCTGATTTTTGCATAAACGCTCTTTTATTACGTGTCTGAACGGTTTTTATGGATCTGAAAGCGAGTCGTTTTAAGTTTGGTTCGATTTTGTTTCTCTACGACTGCTTTCCTTCCTTTTTTTTTTTGCGAGGAAAAAGAAAGAAAAGGAGAAATGAAAATCGTTCTTGTTTTTTAGTCTATTGTGAATGACGCTTTTATTTATGAAGAAAACGAGAAAAAAAAAGTTGAGAATTGTTTGTGTTTGGCCTTTGGAACAAGGTACCTCTTTTAATTGCAACTTTCCTGCAGCGTTATTTGTTGAAACAGCTTGGGAAGTAAAAAATTTGGATCAATGTCATGTTAGATTAGCAAGCTCGATTTCAATAAGTTATTTTTGTTAAGTAGTGGCAAACAATATCGATGGTTTGTTTATTTAACTTAACTTTAGGTGACATCTTTCTTTTTTGTTCTTTTCTTCGTCTTGTCCCCGCTTCTCCTCCTCCGGCTTTCCTTCTGTGGAATGTTTAAGCAGGTTTTTTCGTCTCGCATTTCCCGGACTTGTTTCCTCAAAAGTCTAGAACTCGATGAAAGTGGTTCAAGTCTTATAAATGGAGTTGAATCATTTTTAAAATAAGTTGTTCGTGTGCTAACGCGCAGAATTTTTTTTTCTCTGTTTGATGTTGTCAGACCTCTCTTTTTGAATTTCGGAAAGGTGTTGGAACATATGCGCCATGTCGAGGGTTTTGGGGTTTGAACCTTTTCTGGTAAATTGAATAAAAGATTGAAAAGGGTTTGATTGATCTTTGAAGTTCCACGCTTTTTCGTTTTCGTGGGTTTTCCTCTTTTTTTAGGTTCGATTCTGTTGGGGGAATGAAATTTTGTTCAGTTTGGTTGCCAAGGTTGTTTCGAAAGAAGTACAAATCGTCGCAGTTTTTATGTGGAATTAACGCGTTGTCCTTTAATGAGAATCTCGATTTAGCACGAAATTATCGCCATTTTGTTTTTTGTAACATTCTTATTCTTAAATTTTTCACTTACGAAAGGCCTTTATCTTGTAAATGGGAGGCGTGGGTGGAAGGAAATGATGTTACGTGCCAGAACACTGAGGGTGAGAGGTTTGTTTATTAGCAGTGACAATTTTGTAGTTCGCGTAACATGATTACGTAGGCTCGTGTAGAACAAGGTGAAGTTAATGTGGTAGTGAGTACGGGGGAACGAGAGATGTAAATTCGGTGGACAACTCAAAAGCTGGTTTTGTGTTTTTTTTTATTTATAAGTAATAATAGGAAACACTTGTTAACATACATTTCACACGTTGTTGGTCGCCTCCTGAATGAAAAGCAAAACAAAGTCGTTAACACCTACAGACTCTGTTTAGAAGGTGTAACACAAATTCCAATGTCCAAACCAGGGGTTTCCCCCATTTCTAACTATATTAACGCAGAAAAATTTTGACTTTGGAGAGGTCAGATGTTAAACTTCGGGACAGTGTCTGTGGATTTACGAGGTGAAATAACCTGCAATCTTTTCATCACCTTTTTAACGCAAATTCAAATCTTCTTTGCTTGTATGTATTAAAAGAAATAAGAAAAATAATCTCATGACTTGACCTTTCTTGTGCAGCGGCAAAAATGACTCTCCTCTTCAACTCGTTAACTTACTTTCCAAGAAATGTGGATTGTTACAACAGAAAAAAAAAGTCAATAACAAGCTCTCTTCTTGGATGGTAAACCTTTCTAACAAACCCCTTGGGCATCCTTTTCCTCCTCTTTATCCAATTATCAGTTTTTTGTTTTCATTTTTATTAAAAATTACCTTTCGTTTCCATAAAATCACAATAAAATATTTAAATCATAATCTCTCTACTTTCTCTATTTTTTATTTTTATTATTTTTAATTTGCTCTGGTATATGTTTATTAAATTATTTTAGTTTGTAAGTTAATTATTAAGGACTTAGTTTTAAGGATTCGGATCCGCCATGTTTAATTGCAAGGATTTCGCGATTGGTAACCTGATTTGTGCGCCCCCTTTGGCGCGTATTGCTTCCATAGAGTAAGCAAACCTGTCCGAGGTTTTCCGGTCGAATTCCTTGCAGTCGGCCATGTTGGATTTTTAGTAACGGTTTTTTTAATAAGACGTTTATCATCGATTTTTGTTTATTTAAGTCTTCGCTTTTTTATTTGTTTTTATTGTTATTTATTTATGTTTTTGAATAACGAACCGTACCAAACATTTTTTGTTAATCTTACTCCTTTAGTGGGCAACGATTAGCCGATGATCATAGAACATAAAAGCGTGTTGTTCCAAGAACAGTTTCAGGAAGGTAAGAGGATGTGCCAATCAAATGATCATTGGTTTCAGGAATGCGCATTACCATGGAAAAAAAACTGCAATAAAACCATAATAACGATTAATATGTAGCTTAATTATTTATTTATTTATTTTTATTTTCGTAATTGTTCTCAATTGAATTGTGGGTTAGCTATGTATTCTGTGGTTTTTTTTTTAAATTAATTTTTCTAATGTAATTATGTGATGGCAGCGCAATGTGAAAGGCACTGTGATTGTGATGATATAAGGTTCATGGTAAAAGGCGCCTACATGACTTGAATATGTGTATTACGAGAATTGCATAATTTTTAAATAAGCTTTTTGAGTAATAAGTTTTTAGTCGGGGGCATGGCACTTTATTATTATCATTATTATTTATTTTTTAGACTTAAATTTTTATTGGTAAAGGGATTTTATATTGTATTGTGAAGCTACCTTTTTATTTAATTTTGGATTGCAGTATATAAATGAAAGCATGCGTTATTAACCCCTTAAACATCTGTTTGGTTGTTAATCGAGTGCCGAAATTTTTTTTTTCGAGATCGTTTGATGCTTTTAGATTCAAATTTATTCTCAAATAGGTTGCTACCTTTTCTCTGTGAAAGGTGAAACACGAGATTTCTCTTAAAGACAGAGGTGTAAGAATGTGAGGGATGTTTAGAGGGCGTATAAAGCGTCGGTGTGGGTATGTAGGAAGCTATTCTCATATTCAGACTAGACAAAGGTGTGATTGTTTCTCAGCAAAAGAATAGCGGACGGGGTGTCATACTTGATAGTAGTTGGCTATCAGATGGGAAAACCGAAGAAAATATTTGTTGAAGCACCAACCTTATTGGTTTTTCATAAGGGGACGGAATGAAAGAAAAAATTTTTTAAAAATATGGAAGAGGACTCCCCTGACAGGAATGAAAAGAAAAGTTTGAAGAGTTGAACGAGACACGTGAGCACGAAGCTTTCAATTCGTTTTCGAATAAAACGGGAAAGGATTTTTATTTTTGTTGCATGTCAGCTGGAAATGATTGGCAAAATTTCATCCGCGACAGCATCATTCGATTTTGAGTGCGTGTTGTGCCATGTGTGAGAGTGTGTCACTCGATTGACAGCCAAAGTGGAATTATTCACTTTTGGGAAAGGCAGATCAATTCCCGAAACACTGACGTCGATGAGTTGGCGGAGGAGAGGAGAGGAGGGGTTTGACTCCTAATGGAAAGAATTTTGATTAAATTAAATTTCCCATCTCTCCTCTCACCTACAAGCCGTTTTACACTTTGTTCTCTTTTACAAGCGATCATTTTTCCTTTTTTTCATCTCGCATTTCGAAATTAGTAAAATGAGAGAGGTTAAAAGGTCACACCACTCACGCAGTCTTTTGTTGTAATTGAATTAATGGCGATGTCTGTAATTCAAAACGTGTGTTCGCTTTTTAATTTCCTTTTTTGAGAGGTTTTTATGTAAAACTCCGATTTTAGTAATTTAATCGAGAGAGAAGGAAGAGATGAGGAAATTGAAAGGAAAGACGACGTCAGTCTTTCGGTTGATCCCTTAAATCCATTTTTCCAAGCATCGTAAACACGACAAAACTGGCAAATGATTCAATTTTCTGAACGGAACGTTACAAAATGATTTTTTTTTTTCGTCGGAATAATTTTAATTTTAATAAAATGGAAAAAAACGGATCCCGCTGTCGGGTTTCGCAATTCTTATGTAAGCTGTTAAGAGAAGAGACAGGGCGAGCTGGAGCGGAATGAGGGATAGGATGAAAATGGTCCCTCGGGGAAACTTTCCGAAACACTCGGCAAAAATGAATTCCACGAACCTGGATTATTTTAGGATGTGCTCGTTTATTACGCTTCCCCCGGCTTAAAGCTCATTTTCATTCATCATATCAGTTTTTTGAAGGATTTTTCCTGTTGTTTAGAACCGAGGATCCAAACATAGAATCCCGGATTGAAGGATGGCGTTGAGATTTAAAAAAAAAAAATTTGTAAAGCTGTCGCAGCCGACAGAATTCTCTCGTTCAAAGAGTTCTTTTGTTTTCGGTTTTAAAATTTAATTTTATTAATGACCTTATTTTCATGTAAAAGAGGAACAAGGAACAATTTGTTTTATTGTTGATAAGAAGTTGAATCATTTGCTGAAGTAATTGCATTCAATTATTAGTTGCTTCCAAATTGCTCGACTATTAAGAAAACAATCGGAGTAATCACAGCCTTGTTAGACAAAAAGCTCGTTATGATTTTCTTCTTCTTTTTTTTTACGTACGAAAGGTTTCTTCAACAAATAAAGAGAAAACTGTCAGTCGAAACGTTTAAAAAGAGAAGTTTTATGTTTCCCTAGCAACTCCAGAGAGAGAGAGAGAGAAAAGAAGAAGAAAATTGTTGGGAAAATTACTCTCAACAGGGAATCCGTCTTTCACAGTTTGGAAGCTGCTACCTTATGTAATTAAAGTAGAAATGTATTTAATTAAGAACACGGGGGGTTAAAGAAAAAAAATTGTCTCTTAACACCGAAAATGAAATTCAAGCGAACGAGATTTTTGCAAAAATTCATCAACGTTTACAGTCCTTTTTGAATGACGAGGGAGGCTGTTTTACCATCAGCTCAAAATTTTTTTTGTTTTAATGACGTGAGGATCAATTTTCTTTCGTTGTTGCCCTCGTAAAAGAAATTATAATAAAAAATTCGAATTATGCATGGAAATTCCTGGGGGCTAAAATATTTAAAAATGGCGACTGATTAAGCTCTCATTTACGTTCGCTTTTTTTTTATTTGTTTAACCCCCTCTGTTTAGCCATTAAGGGTAAGTTTGTCTTCTTTGGTTTTATGTTCACGGTTATTATTATTATTATTTTTGTAAAGATGTATAAAAATTTTTAATGCCTTTTTTTCGTTGTAATAATTTTGCATTGGTAATTGTCTTGCATTTAACTAAAAGGTAGGTAAGTCAAATCAGCAATTTAAATTTCTTACTTAAATTCATTTTGATTTCTCTCTCATTTCATCAGAATCTATCTTTAACTGCAGAAACGAAATTTGTTTTGTTCTGTCTTAGTTGTAAGACCGATTTCCGGTTTCTTTTCTTTTTGTTATACATATTAATTTTAGTTTATGACTGATTCGGGTAACATTTGTATTCTCTCGAAATGGAATTAATAATTTGTTTTTAATTAATTTTTAAATTGAATTGATGAATTATAAAATCAAAATTGAAATGGGTAGCGATGTTTGAATATTAATCATTTTTAATTTGTTTTTCGGATGATTGATTTTTGTTTTATTAGCAGCCGATAGCGTGTGGTAGAACCCGAATCCGTTTTCAAATGTTTTATGTCTTTCGACACGTCTGCAGTTTGGTTTTGATTTTTAGTAGCTGATCGTTTGGTTTTGTATATACGATGAGTTCTGTTTTGAGGAAAAGGCGGGGGGGTATGATGAAAATTTTAATTTAAAGGGATTTAGTGAAGTAACTACAGCCGTAACCCGAATTTCGAGAAATATACAAATGTTACCTTTGTGTATCAAGTTCAAAAGATGGATGGGATTCGAGATGAAAACTGCGGGTTTAACAAGTCAAGTGGTGTTAAAGTGAAAAGGTTGAAGCTCGAAATCCGGAAAGTGATTGTTCGGAACTACAAAAAAAAAGCTTTTGGGTCGACGAAATGAAAATGTGTGTGTGAGAGGAATGTGTAGAGAGGGTTGGGATGACTGATTTGGTCCAACGACCTATAGAAAAATTGTTCAATCAGTCAGAAAAAGGTTTAAAAAAAGGAAATTTCAATGGTGGGTAGAAGGTGAGGGGGTGGGTAAATAGCGTAGGCATGCTGTTGGAGTTGAATTCTCGGTAGGAAACTCTGGTAAGGAATTTTACAAAGGTTTTCAATCACGTGACCATTTAATTACCTGCAGTTTTCGTGTCGACGTCATCTGTCGTTTGAAAAGGGTGCTTTCGAGGAACTTAAACGCCAACATCGCCATATTTGAAGATCGTTTGTGTTGTTTTACTTTTAATGGATTGAAAAACATCAGGAACCGGTTTTCAAGGACATTAAATTTTCCGAAATTTTTTTTGCAAGAACTTTCAAAGGAAAAGGTTTCCCAGGTTTTATTTAAATCGGGTTGTCTCGAGGTTACTTTGAGTTTCGTCGATGAGGAAATTTTCTGGGGTTTCCGTCCCTGTGCGCGTCTTTAACAGAAAGCACGAGTCCTATTTTAAGATATGCTTAATTAATTCGATTGCTGAGAACTAAATAGGGAAGCGGAAACGGTTTCCGCTCGACATTTGTTACTTAGGAATAATTGAAAGCCGAGCCCGAGGTTTTCCCCCGTCTAATTTGACTTAATTGGTTTTAAGCCTAATTAGTTCTACAGGAGAAGATGGAAGAAAGTTTTTAGGCCGTTTCCCCCCAAAATTTTTAGTCTCCCTTTTGTTTTGGACAGTATACCGTGTACTTTGATGGTCTTAATAAAGTTATGACAGTTTAGAAGTTTCGAAGAGTAATATGGCGGATGTTGGAGTTTGAGTGTAGGGGGGGTTGCGTCTTTTACTTTTTCTGAGAAAATCACCGAAATTCCTTTTTGAACTGTCGTGAGTAAGGTTTTTTGAGTTCTCATATTTTTATTTACAAGTAGGAGACGTCATGTTTGAGAAATTTTTTCCGCCCATTTTTTGACGATTGTCAGAAGTTGTTACTAAGTTTAGGGGTCGTTATTTTTGTTTGGGAATGATTTTGCTCCCCAAAAAAATTTTCTTCGAAAAGTTTTTGTTTCTTGAGTATCAGAATTTTGGTGATTTTCTTAATTTACTTCATAAGTTTTGAAATTTTTATCAGTTGGTTTTGATTCGCTTTTGTAATAATTTTCTTGGTGGTTCCTTAGGTGAATAATGCGACGGCCAGAGTACAAACGAAAAAGCTTCCAACGCTTCCCAGTGGTAAGTATTTCTGTGTCTCTTATTCTTCTAAGCATATGCACAGTCTTGTCGCACACTGTCACGGTATCTTGCACTCTCCCCGAAGTTCTTCGCTTGTAACTTCACCGTTGGGTGCACTCACTGTCCATTATTTTCCCAGAGTGAGATATTGGACGTGTTGGGAAGCCTGGTGTTTAATTTCGTTTTTTCTTTTACTTTCCTTCCAGCCTCTGCATTACGTGGCGTAGGGATTCAGCATGCACAAGTGCGAGCTGCCTTTCCATCGGCTGCCACATTGGCTGCTGCTGGTCTCGTCAGACCAACGCTATCCCACGCAGCAGCTGCCGCTACACTTCACGGGTTTGCACCGTAAGTGTTTTACCACGTATTCGGTTTCTGTGGGTCTGTTATAAATCACCGAACGTCTTCTTAGTTTGTCAATTTAAAGTAAATAATGTCTAATTATATGTGAGCTCGCCCAGTGGTACAATATATTTCACTGACTTTATCACCACCGTATATGTATATAACGAAACCTGATCGGTAATGTAAATCTCACGAGAAAGAGGCTCATAAATTAAAGTGCAAACGTTCAAGGACAGTCGATTATCCTGTTTTTTAATTAATTAATTTTATTTGTTAATATTAATTTAGGAGAATTACGGGAATATGGAGAGTGATGAAGTTGGAAAGTTTTTTTTCTGTTCATCAAGTTAATTAAAATGTTTTTCTTTACTGACCATCTGCCCTTTGGATTTATTTTTCAGAGTTTACTACGACACATTTTTAGCAGCACAAGCAGCCGATCCAAGTTATAGGCTTCAGGTGAGTTTGAGTAATTCTCGTATTCGTGTTTGGCAACCATTGAACAATTTTTTTTTTAGTGTGCAATGTAGAAAATTTAAATTCAAGGTTTCTGTAATTTATTTATTTCGAGCGAAGGTCAAATGAGAGGCTCTGCGCTGAAAATGGCGTAATTAGGTTTTGTCGAGTGGTTTTTATAAAATTTTTTTTATTTATTGTTGCAGGCTGCCGCAGCAGCAGCAGCGGCTGCTCCCCTACTAAAGACTCCACTTTCGACTCAAGCCCAACAAGCCAGTTATGCGGCTGCTGCGAGTTATACGGCGGTCGCTGCCCGTGCCTACGGTGCCGCCGCAGCGGCTGCAGCCGCACAACCTGTAGCAGGTTACGCCGCCGTTACCGGGTAAGATTTTCCGGGGGGTTGTCGAAATTTCCGACAGAACTTTTTCCCTCGCACCTTAGCTTTCTTTTCTCTTTCCAGGCTTTGGATCCGTTCAAGAAATTATCCCGACCTCAACCTGATTATCCTTATCCGTCAGTTTCCTGTTAATTGTGTCTTTGTGATTTCGTTTTTTTGGGGGGGAATTTATCAGAAAACAATGCTGTCGTCTTATGGGCAACAGTGTGAAACTCTTTCAAGGAAAAAGGTATTTTCTCTTTAATGAAGGTTTCAGACGATGAAGAAAATGAGAAAACGGAAAAAGGAAATCGAACATTTCCAATCGCTTACCAGTTAACGGAAATCGATTTATTCGTCTACAGGATCGATAATCGGAAGTGTCTGATGAAAAAAAAAAGAAATTAGAAAATGGCCAAGTTTACGACAAGTTTCTCGGATGACTGAAGATTTTTTTTTTATAGACAAACTCCAAAAAAGATTGTTTGAGGCTCTTTCCCGGTATTTTCTCCTTTTATTACATTAAGGTTGTTACTGTTATTAACATTGCACCGAGAGGAGAGGTTTGGGCAACCGAGAAGTTTCAAATTATTTTTTTGGCGGGAAGTGGAAACTTTCCAGTTTTTCGATAATCATTCCATTCCTTATTCGAATTACGATTTTAACAGGATTAAAGTAATAATTTGGTTTTGTTTTTGTTTTCCAGTTATGGAAGGGAATTCGCCGATCCGTATCTAAGTCACGGAATCGGACCTGTTACAGGCTACGGAGTAAGTTGGAGTTTTGTGTTTGTTTATTGGGTTTCTTGTAAGTCAGGCGATTTCGGTTGGGAGTGAGTGTTAATCAAAATTGAATTAAGTTTCAATACCTGGAAAATCGCCAGCTTACAAGTTGATGGGAATGGATTGGGCATTAAAGAACAAGAGTTTCTTTTTGTTTGTTTTTTGATTACTATAATCACGTTAAATTTAATTAAGGATGACTGTTAACATTATTTGTTTGTTTTCTTTTTTTTCATTTACAGACTGCCGTTTACAGAAGCGGATACAACAGGTTCGCTCCTTATTAAGTACCAAATACAAACACGAACATGACATGGATCTTGCCAAGAAGATATTTTTTATTGTACAAAGGAAATTAATCAATTTTTAATTATTATTAATATAATTATTACTGTTTAGCTCGTAAGGAATAAAATTAGTTTTGTATAATGAGAATCTGAGAGAAAAGTTTAAATTAAGGAAGTTAGTATTACGATTAGGTTTTTCTTTTTATGTTATCATCATTTTGCTTTTCGAAATGTTTTTGAAATAACCATCGGATTGAAAATGTCATATTCGAACTGAATTTCTCGATTAATCTCAACCCGATCTGATTTATTTTGATCTTGAGTGATTAGTGTGTGGTTTAGGATTCAAAAATTCTGGATGTTGGAAAGGGGGTGTAGGATATTGAGTCTGCTGTTGTACTCTTGGGTGGGGTTTAAATCCGTGTCAGTGTCTGTTGGGGAGTTTTTGAGTAAAGTTGACCGGCAAAATTGTTTGGGGCTTTTCTGGGGAGAGGGGTTTTTCACAATCAAATGAGCTTTTGATTACCTGCACAAAATAATTATTTAGAGATCTTGTGAGAAAAAATTCCTAACTTATCGAGGAAAGTTTTTTTTTTTAATCTTAACACAATAGCTGGGATTTATCTGTATGAGGAGCAGATAGTTTGGTCTTTCAAATTGTATCAGAAACGCTATGGGAGGAGGGGTGAAATGGGGTCGGGTTTGTAAGTAGTTACCTGATCGGCTGTCAAGAAATTTTGGTGTAAAAATTACAAAAATTTGGAAATGTTTGTTGTTTCTTGAAAGCCGATCGAATGAGATTTTGTTTTTTTAATTTAAATAACTTTCGATCCTGAAGATGACATTTTTAAAACATTAGTCTTCATTTAAGCAATTGGAGATTTTAATTTTTTTTTTATTTTTCTTCTTTGTGTAAAGTTAATTGTGAGTTTTTTGTCATTTTATGTGTTCGTAATAATTTTTTTTGTAATTTATAAATACGAATGAACGGTGTTTTGATGGTTAGAAATACTGAATTTGGATGACTAAAGTTTTTCTTTAAGTTTTCCAAAACTCCCCGTCGGTTAATTGTTTTTTGCTAATTACTCGTCACGTATAATTTATCATAACGTTCGTTGCTGTGGTGGCGGAAGGATTTTAATTTAAAGAAGTCTGATCACGTTTTTGTATTATCAGTTAGATGAGTCTTGAATTCGGACAGATTTTGAATTTTGTGGAGCTGTTCTGGAGGAAGTGTGTTCCCAGTTTTTCTCTCTTTTCTTTTATATTTGTTGGTTATATAGATTTACTCGTCTGTAATGTTAGTTAAGAGTTATTGAAAGTGGGAAGTTGGAGCGGGACCATGGTGTGAAGGAATCTGAAATTGGAACTCTGAAATGGGTGATGGCAATTTCTACCAGTCGAATCCGCAGTCATAGACGAATGGATTCTTTGAGGGGTGTTGTAGACCTCAGGATGTTGTCTTAGACGAAATCAAGAGTGTACAGAGTTCTAATTTCCGAAGGATTTGTGATTTATCGACTTGCCAAAACGAAACCGGAATCGATTGGGTAATAAAAGCCGCCACAAGCACGATCGTTGTGATTTCAAATTCTCAGTCATAATTTTTGCATTACGGGTACCTGTTAAAATGAAAAAAAAATTTTTTTGTTTGAATCTCAAATCAGATACTCATTCGCCAAGTTGGTTAATTTATAAAAAGCTTTATAAAACTTTCTGTGGTGATTTTAATTTTCTTTCTCTTCTTTTAAAAGATATTTGTAGTTTTTGTTTCAATGTAATGTAACTCAAGTGAATTTTAAGACTTGTAATCATTACAAGTAACTCAGTCTTATTTGGGAGGGTTGGGGGTTGGAAAGGGAAGGGATGAGAAAGTCAAGCGTATCAGTAAATTGTATTTTTATGTTTTATCTAGGCATTGCATCACTAATCAAATTTTAATTTTTTTTTGTTGGAAACCCTTATGGCGGTCTGAAACTTTTGTTTGAAAGGGTTCGATGGGAGACATTTTTCTTTGTCGTCATTTTATTATTATAAAAAAAATACTTCCTTAAGCACATAAGAAATATATATATATAAATGCATCGTGTATGATTTATAAGAGAAGGAAAGTTTTGTTTTTGCCTTTTTTTGGAGTAAAATTGTCATTTAGTGAATTTTATAATCTATTTAATTATCTCTCTTAATCAAAAGTCTTTTTAAATTAATAATGTATGCCAAATGGATTTATTGTTAATTATTTAGATGGGGGTTTTCAGTTGTTTTTAGAAAAAAATATTTTTTAACTATATATTTTGAAACGAGACGCTAAACAGAGTTTTTTTTAGGCTGATTTTGGGTTTTGGAATTTGCACACAAAATTTTTCTTTAAACTTTTTTGTTTTGTTTCACGTACAAGAATCACAAATTGACGCATAAGGTTGTTTGTGATCGGTGTCTGTTTCTTGTTTTAATTATGAAATAGGAGGTATTGTTTAGAAGAGCCGTTTAGAAGACATAGTGAATCGGTTTTGGAATCGTTGTACGCCAATTAAAGGCGGATCGATCGAGTTAGGGTTTGACGGACGTGACAGTGATGAGTCAATTGATTTCTTTACTGAATATTTCGAATTATTAGATGAGAAATAATTTGTTACATTTTCGCAACAGGGATTTTGTATTTTGTAATTTCCTTGGTAGAGTCGTTCACTGTTGTAATCCTGAAAACTTTTTGACGTGAATTTGGTGGGGTGGAGTTGATATCTCTGTCTTCTGAACGGGTCTCCATGAAAGTTTAAAATAAAAATTTGGATTTGTAATTGATTTTGAGAAACCAAAAGAAGGTTGTGTTTCTTTTTATGATTTTGCAAAAGCTATTTGTTCCTTTCAAAAAATTTCTATGAGGATTTTATGTTTTAGTCTTATTAAAATTAAATTCTGAACTAAACTAAACTAGAAAAGAACTTGAGTGAGGTCAGATTTCGATTCTCTCACCTTGTTAGGTTAACTTTTACATTTAAACGTTTTGTTGTTTGATTAAATTCAATTTTGCACAAAATCAGATCAAATTTCATACCGTATAAAACAGATGCTTGCTTAGAATCTGAGAATGGAAGAAACGCAACCTTTTTTTGGTTTATCAAAATTTAAATTTTATTTTAAAAATCACAAATCAAACTGTAGCTCAAATTTAACGAACAAATACTTTTTTTTTAATTATTAATCATGGAGTTTATTTATTTAATCGAACAGAAACTAAAGCGTTTTGTGAATCTTTTTAAATATTTTTTAATTTTATCACGACTGAATGAATGAATGAATGAATGAGTGAATGAGTGAGCGTGAGGAAAAGATGAGGGAGTCGTCTGTTTTTAGTGTAAACTAGTAATTATGAATGGAATTACTTGTATCTACAGTTACGATCTTATTATAAGCTGATTCCAAGTGGCAGACCACCTCAAAATATTTTTGTATATTATAAATATAAGATTATAATGACGTAATAAGAAAAATCGTAGGGAATCAATAGGATCGAGTCTTAGATATTTTTGCACTGATTGTAGATGTTAATTGTTATTTTCAGTTTTTTTTTTTTTCTAAACAGTAGTTTTGAATCTATTCTACGACTTAAACTTACTTTATTATTATCATGTGGAAAAGAAAAAAACGAAACTGGAGAAATGATCATAATGAAGTGTTAACTTGAGATCAGGGAATGAAATAAGTCGACTCAAAACTTTTGGCCACAATACGTATTGAAAAGACTTGTAAAAAGGGCCTAGCGGTTAAAAAGCTGATTTTTCTGTTGAATTAATAGCTTGAAGGGGTGGATTTGCTGATTAAACTCACAACAACTTACTATTAAGTGATTTTCTATGGTCGTTCGTTTTTTATTTCAGTTTGTAAATCCTATTTCGGATTTGTAAACAATTGATGCGGCGTCAACGGTTTTTCTTAGAACTAAATAAAGAGGGCGGTGGAGGGAGGGTGTTGCGTTAGTCGGACATTTTTTTTTTAACCGTCAGGTGACAGGTTTATAGGATTAAATTTAGAAGATATGAAGTTGAATTAGAGCTGATCGTGAGAATATCAAAGACTTTTAAGGATATTAAACCAGATCGTTTTGAAAGAATCTTAAAGATTTTGGGAAATTTCATTTGTTCGACAATCGTTGGTAATATCGGAGGCTTTGGAATTACCCAGAATGCATTGTACCAAAAACAAAGCTTGTGTAAGTTTCTTTTCTTTAATTTGAAAACTTCTTTTCCAAAATATTTGTTTTACTTACAGTTTCGTTGACTAAAATTTTTTTTTCTTCTCTTTATATTTAAAACAAAATTATTTCTTTTTTTCATTGAGAATCATTTGTTTTAATTGAAATCATTATGAAAAGGGTAGTAGATGAGTATGATAAATTTATGGCACAGTATCTTGTAAACGTTTCTTAAAATTCTCGAATATCTTTTGACGATGTGTAAGTAAAATCAGTCTTTATCTTGGTTGGTAAGAATGTGAAAAAGAAAGTCTTGTCATTAGGCTCTGTTTTTAACTTGTGTTGTAAGTTGTTAATAATAAAATACTCTTTCTATGCTGTCTTGATAATGTCAATAGTTACACATCTGCACCTTTTTTTATGTAAAACCTTCTGAACACAGTTAAAACTTTTATTCAAAAATCTTTCCCGGTCTAGGTATTATCAGCAAAAGAGAACTTTCTAGAAAATACTATTTTTGTTGGTTTTCTATTTAAATCTAAATCTAAGGTAAATTTTTTTTAGATATTCTCAAAGTTGTTTAACGTGATTTTGATCTTGCCCGGGGGAAACCCGCAAACTCAACATTTTTCATACTCAAAACGCTTTATACTATCAGCAGCCATTTTGTTTTGAATTAATTAATTAAATTTTATTAATTACTGTGATAAAGTGGGATTTATTTAATTTTTGCCAGTTTTTTACGAATTTTCTACTTTTGTCTCTCTATGTGAAGTGTTCGGGGGGTTTCAACGGGAGAATAAATACTCGAGACTACTTTTGTCCAAAGTTTTGACTTAGACTTTAGATCATGTAGTAGTTGGCAGCTAGATTAGTTTGGCTTTTAGATACGTATGTGAACATAAACAGTGTATATATATACATATATATATTATGATAAATATAATTTTTTTTGATTTTGGCAACAGAAGTGAAATTTGATTTTGTGTTTGTGTTTTGTCGTTGCTTAATCTTTCCGTCGTGGAGATGATTAACGTGATCGAATTGCTATAATTGCCGTTTGACAGTTGCTCAATCACCCCGATCGAGTTTCTTGTTTTTTTTTCTGTTTATAATTATAGTATAAGTGAATCGATTTGGTTTCATGTCTAACAAATTATTATTCGGTTTTTTCCAGAGTACATAAAAAGAAAAAACGAATTTTCTCTTTGACCTTGTGCTGAAATTTTTTTTTGCATAAAATTATGTTTGTGCGTTGTATATTGAGCGTTTTCAATTGTGTTAATGCGAAAACAAATTATCGGTTCGAATTGTTACTTAAATAAGAAATGAGTGAAGGCGCTTTCAATATGATATTATCTCTCGCCAAGACATTTTCTCATGTTTCACTACGCCTAAGTGACCGAAATACCAAAACTTAAAGGATTTGAATGTCTGCAAAAGTGGAAGCCAACGGGTTAAACGGCAATAACCGCAATTATCAGCTTTTATGGTTGATTGTCTGTTGATGTCGATTTTAAAAAGGAGCCATGCAAATGTCGGCTTGAGGTTTTTGCAATATCAATCAATCTGTCGTAAGATATGATGGACTAGTCTGTGGCCTGTACTTGCTTTTATGTTTACTCATCCGGTGAGTGTGAGTGGGAGCATAGAGAACCGGAAATGGTTTTCACCACTTTTCTTTCTTTCGCTGAATTCACCACTGACTAGTTTGGTTTTAATATCTTACTGATGTTTATTTTCCTCCCAATCAATAAACTACAGTGTGTTTCAAGAAGTTACAGGAGTGTAGATGCATATGACCTCTGATGCAGCCATTTTGGAAATCATCACTGGGAATTGGGGAGTCTCGAAAGGAAAAGTTTTCTCTGAACAGAACATGACCCATACTGATCATAATACCAAATTTGGATGAGAATAACATCAAGGATCAAGGATGCTCAAAGGGAAATAAACAAAAACACATAGCTAATAAACGTAGATAACAATATAAATAAAAATTAGAGTGGTTGTGGATTTAGAACTAGATAATGATCGAAGGAGAAGCATAATAAAGTCAGTCAAGTCTGAGTTTCTGTGGCATGAAACGGGTCTGACTTTTCTTCGGTTGATTTGCCAGACAAGTAGTCTTCCGAGATGTCATATTCACTATCATTATACTTGGATAAATCATTCTCAGCATCTTTATGACAGGTAATAAATCGGCGGCGAATAATTCCAATCGACTTGCTTACCTTGCTTAACGACTTCCGTAAGCAACGCACTCCGGTTTCAAGAATAATTCAGGAATGCAAAACTGAGAAAGGAGTAGAAAAAAATTTATGTAATTAAGGTCATATTACATGAAAACAGTTTACATTATGATTTGTGTGCATTTTGTTTGTTTACTAATTTTAAGATTGTCCTGGAACGTGATGGTGAACCCACTCAATCGATGACAGCACGTCGTGACCGATTCCTGATTTAATTACTACCGGGTTTCTCAGAGGTATCGCTTACGCGTTTCTTAATAAAATCCCGGACCTGGTTTTAGTTGTATGAGGTAGTCTTCTCTTGCTACCTCCTAACCTAGCGCAAAACTATGCGGGAATTCGTTCGTCGTAATGTAAATTTAATTGAGTGTTTGTATGTATGTGGGAGCATAATTGCAGAAGGCATAAACTTATTTCTACTAGTCCCCACACATTTTACAATAAATGGCATACGTAGGGGAATTGAAGCGTATACTATAATAGCACATTTATATTATATTATAATAAAATGATATAACCTTTAAAACCCCAACTGTCATGTTTTCGACTTAACTAACTTCTATTAATCGGCGTAATTATTGACAGTTGTGGTTTTTCTATTTTATGCACTTAAAACAATTTTATAATTTTTGTAATATAATAATATATTAACGTTGTAGCCACCGCCAAACCATCTTTCGATCGTTCAACTATACCGCTTTAATTAATTATTATTAAATCAACAATTTGTCAAAAAGCGTTTTATACTGAAAATCACGGTCTTTTAATTTTTATGTAAATTTGTAGTTTATAGTAAAAGATACAACTTAATTATAAATTAAAATTGGTAGGATGGTAGTACACCGGAGTATTGAGATAAACCACGATATGGTAGTCAACTAACCCAAGACAGGACTATCTGCTATAACCATAAGAAGCGCACTGCTCTACTCTGTTCTGTGACGTCACAGCATGAGTGCTTGGTGCGCCAATTTGCGCTCATTGTAGTATATAAATTTACGGTACTGATGCAGAAAATGATGATGAAAGATACCTGGGACATGAAAAATGGCTGCAGGAGTTTGAGAGTATTGTGATCTCTATCTGTTTGTGGTCTGATGTCGAAGAAGAGGAATAAGATTGAAGGAAATTAATTTGTTGGTAAAAATGATGGCGACCAGTAGCATGAGATCGTAAATTGTCGTCATCGTTATAAATTCGTCCCTGTTCCCATCTCGACAGCAGGCTGGATTTGTCGTCGGGATTCCGACGACAAATCCAGCCTGCTGTCGAGATGGGAACAGGGACGAATTTATAACGATGACGACAATTTACGATCTCATGCTACTGGTCGCCAGAAAAATGCTTGCCCACTAAATAGTATGCTGACTCCATAACAAACAATCAAAACGCTGTAGTCGTTATTTGACTTAGCTTCATCGTACGAAGAGTTGTTCCGCAGACATCACTAGAGTGACATCATATCTCAATAAAGTAAGAAATTTATTAAACAAAAAAAAAGAAAATGGAGGCCAGGAAATAAGTCTCAACTGTCCTAACCTAATCGACGTGATTTAATTATTTTCAAAGCGAATGACGACCTTCCGAAAGAGTTAGAAAGGACACGAAAACTGTTCACGGCAAGACATCCAACTTGTGGAAATGGAACGAGAGAAACTCTAAATCGCAAGTCATCACGCATTTTACTAAACAAAACGACTTTCCGATATCAAATATTATAAACAAAAAACGCGTCTCGAGTTTTTCCGTTGGAGGACGAACAAGGTCCTATTTTGGTAAGAGTTGACCACCCGACCTACTTCCAATAAAAACTCGCAACGACTCCCAAACGGAAAACAAATCAAAATCGCACACATCCGTTTGGATTACTGACGAAAACCATAACCGATACAACCTAAAACAAGAAAGGGAATAAAGAAAACAATTTCACGAAGGTTAATCGATTGACGGTATCCGACAACAAGCAAGAGAGAGAGAGAGAGAGACGAGAGGACCATTTCCCTTATTTGGACGCTCACAATTGCGTATCAGACCTGATCAGAGTCAACAAGAAAAGCGAAAAACTCGGGGATTGCGTTATGCTAACAATTGGCAGGTACAACCTGAAAGAGAGAATGATTGGAATGACTCCCCGAGAGATTCTGGTTTAGTCATTCACATCCAGCGAGTCCTGCCTCATTCATTCACGGTCGCACGACGAAACATACACAACAAAATAAACATTTACGTTTTGTTTATTTTATTTATTTATTTATATTTATTCCAGTCGTATGGATTTTTCAGGTGGTAACAAGTGCGCGATCGAATTCGCATAACTCCGAACCGATCATTTCCGGATTTCCCTCCGTTTTTCGATATACCTCGGAGTCAAATTCCGATTTTCAAATTTCGTTTTCGGATTTGTTTCGACCAGGTGGTGAATATCATTGAAAGAATACTACCAATAAGGCGTGATGTGTTAAGTGTGTGACTCACAGGATATAAGGACAGTCAGTTTCTCACGATTCGTTTCTTTTTTCTGGTAAGTTTTTCATTTTTTTATTTCAAATTTTTATTTGGGAGGCTGTTCTACCGTCAAATCTACCTTCCATCTTGTTCGCAACAAACTTAAATCTCAACCCTGGAGTGAATTCGGGCGGGAATTACCAACAGTCCCTGATCCAGTTTTAAAATTTAAATTCCTGGCAGAAGTCCCAACCCCTGAAAGAAAAAACTTGCAGAACTGGAATTTAAATCTCAAAACGATTTTCCACCCCGATAAAGACATGTGATTTGGTTGTTTTTTTGGAGCCCCAAGCTCAATTTTTACTTTTATCTACTTAATTATCTCCTTCCCAGTGGCGTGAGTCGTTGGGACCTCTAACGATGACCATAAATGTCAGGTTTCCATTTTAACGAGAGCCATATATATACTGTTTACGTCTCTATCGGGCATTTTTATACTGAAAATAATAATGATAATGAAATAGAACGTCGTTTTAGTATTTTTGAGTTTGTGTGTCGTTACGTAAGGCCGTTTTTGACGTATTTGCGGACGTGCGGTACCATATGATGACACATGCCATTGCGTGTGAGTGTTTTTTTGTATGCGATTCACTCCCAAAAAAAATTTTCTTGAGTGTTGTCTGGTTGTTTTGTTTGCTTTCTTGGGTGGTGACCTGTGTGTTAATGGCTCTTAGCAGTGGTCAGTGTGTGATTTTTGTTTCCTGAAAGTTTCAGTTAAAACTAATTAACAACTGTAATTAAGTAAAATTTTTTTGAATGTAAGCTCAGACTTCCTCTTATCTCTTTTATGTTTCTTCTTCCTGTTTCTTGATTGGTGGCGCTTCTCCCAATTCCTTCATTCAAAATCCTTACCATTATTATGTTAACTAGCTGTCAGATAGTTTTTTGAACAGGAAGAGACGTTAGAACCTAACAAATCATAATTCTCAAGTAGAAATAAGGATTTCCAATTTAAAGTTGGGAATTCGAAAAATGGCGGCTAATTGTTTGGAATTTAGGTTTCGAGATCGCACCCAAAATCATCTGATCCTCCACACGCCTTTTTAGTCTTCGTCATCTTCGCTAAACATGGATTTTGAAGTAGACCAAAATTTATTTCTGTTATCATCGTTTCCGTTCTATTATATTCGGGTTTTGTTCAGTTCTAAATTCGATTTTCTCTCCCCCAGTAAATATTATTTATAATATAAAAAATGTAGAGACTCCCTTATACTGATAGCAAAATCGTGAAACCGACCTTGACTCAAGACAAATTCCAGGCCGCACCTTTCTCCTACATGGGTTCTACTCTCTGTAGGATGATGGTAGGAGTCGACGTTCTTGAACTGTTTATGTAACCTTGAAAACAAAAAAACTTTTGTAACGAACCCGCTTCTAAAACGATAACGAAAACACTTTTTATTAGCTAAATCATCCTAAATTTGAAATTTGGAAATAAGTCAGGTCCGAAGAAGTAATTCGGTCAAGAGAATAGAAAAATGACAAATTCAAAAAGGACAAGTTCAATTATTCTCTGGGACCTTTTTCCAGTTGGCGAACATCCACGACCCTGCTACCACGTTTTTGACAAAACGAAAACCGAGAAACTCGAATTTTTGCGATTAATCGAAACTCCGGGAAGTTGGTAGGCCTACTTTACCCACCTCCCGAATTTGCGGTTTGTCAAAAAACTCTGAAATTCTGAAAACCCGCGCAATTGAATTGTTTATCAAGAGAGAGCAGATCTCCTTGGAAGGTAACATGTAATATGGCCGTTAAAATGGCTGCCACCTCCTCTCCATCCCTCATGTTGCCTTTCTCTTTTAATTTCGTGAACTCTCGCAATTTGACACTCGAATTGGGATTTTCCGATTGTAACTAAAACTATCCTCTGACAAAGAGAAATAAATCTGGAAAATATACAGTATATAGTATCGGAGATAATTTTTGATGGTGGGGAATAAAGAGACGAATTTATGGTAGTGTTAAGCCAGATGACGTCTTGCCACCTTCACCTACATCAAAGGCGTCATCTTGTTTAGCGATTCCAGTTCTCGGGCTAGCATAACCCTTTACGCTCAGAAAAATTTGGCCACGATTAAGTTAGTTCTCTGCCAAACAACTTAATCAATTTCAAGGCGTTGGATCATTTTCACGGACGCGAAACAAGACTTGTATGCAAAAACTTTCGCTACCGCTGATTGTAGTGTCTAGTCACCGTCTATGGGTTATTAAGCCGATTAGTGAAAGACTTCTCGGGATGCGGATCCTTCGCCAATTTAAGGACCTACTCAAATTTTTGAATTCTGTTTCGGCCTTTGACTATGCCAGTAGGTCATCAAGTTGGCGAAATGTTTGGTGAGGTTGTGGGAGAGCCAGTCTTGGACAGAATCAACCAGCAGCAGGCATAATTGCTCCCCTTTCCCTCTATCAAAGGGCTTTATAAGCGGTCATGTTAGTATGATGGAGAAGTAGCACCACGAACAATATCGTAGTGTTGAAAGAAACAAATTGGATGATGGTAAACTAGAAGAACCTCTTCCCTCGATAGATAAACCTTGTAAATAGCTTTTACGTTATAGTCTGATATTATTTAGGCTAATTTATAGATAACAAAGCCAAGGTCGAAGTATAAAAATTATATAAAATGTCAAATTTTGGAAGTTCCCTTCAGCCATCTTGAGAAAAACTCATCTTCCCACATTCTCTCGACCGATTTGAGTTTAATTAATAACATTATCGGTAATTTAACTATGGAATAAATAATTTTCGAAAGGTGTTCCAGTCGCCCAAAAGGATTTTGCCGAAATTATTCCTCCCCTGAGATTCACGCCCACAAAATGGAAACCGCAACGGAAAACGCCGACAAACTGTTTTCACTTTCGATTAAACTCAGATTCTGCTTAATTTCACCTTTGCTTAATTAATTTATAGCGAAAAGAAGGGCCAGGGGTTGGTGGGACCGGGGGGGATGAGAATGAGTGGGGGTTGATTTATTTGCAATTAAATCTGAGTTTTTGGCCGAGATTTTCGCGGGTATTGGGAGTGAATTTGAAGTTTTGGCTGTTGGGAGGCTGGAGGAAAAATTTTTTGGTTTGGAGATGGCAGAATTCTTTGTGATCTTGTCCAGGCTGAAGACATCCTCTGTGGACGACGTCCACAGAGGATGTCTTCAGCCTGGACAAATCACAAAAATCTGCCATCTCCAAACCAAAAAATTTTTCCTCCAGCCTCCCAACAGCCTAAAATTAGCAATACCACCACTAAGCCCTGGTTTTAAGGTATCCCACAAGCCAAATCAAGATGGCGGATAATCGTCCGAATTTGATTTGATTTCTCTGACCTTTGGAAGTGTTTTTCATAAATTTATCCCGTCCTGGTGATTAGTGTAGATATTTGCGTTACGAAATTTGTTTTCGTCGTTCCAGGTTCACCACAAATACACGGCTTTCCTTCAGGCCCCAAGATGGCGGCCTACGGGTTGTAAAATTGGCAAAATTGTTTGGAAAAGTAAAGGTCAGCAAGTTTGTCGTTTTGATTTTTACATATAAACAAAACGACTTGATTAGTCCAGAAACCGGGAAAGATGGCGAGATAGGTTGATTAGTTTCTCTGGAAAATTTTCAAAACCCTGGGGGTAGGGGGAAGGAGGGTGAACGCCATCAAACCCAAGCTCGGATTCTAATTTGAACACCAACCCATAAGCCACAATCCTTAGAACTGTTATTTGTTAGGCTATTGAAACCTGTGGCCTTGTTGAGACCTTTTTACTTGTAAACCGTGACTCATCCTTCGGGACACCACTCAAGCAGGAAGGCCTTGAACACTTATATGTGACTTAGGGAATTCTCACTGGCCGAAAGCTTATTTTTGGATTTGAAAGGATCTAAGCACGTGTGAAGATAACAAACCTAATCACTGGAGTTGTTGCTTAAATCGACTAAGGTCAGGTTTACGTGCTAAAAATCCTTCGCGGCCATTAGTGTAACCAAATTGGTAGGAGTAACATTTTCCGGACAACTGTCTTAAATATTTGGGCTTATTTTTATGACGGACGTTTACGACTGAAAGTTACGATTACTGAGAATCATAATACTGTATTGCGTTTCTTTTTATGCGAGTTGTGGTTTTACTGGGGTTCGCCAAATATGAGATACAACGTCTGTTGAGTTATGGTATGCGACTGCATGTGTGACATAAATAAATTCATAACGGAAATCCCCAAATTTGACGGTCATATCATTCAGGTTGTGAAAAAGTTTTTCCGATTATCGATGAGTCACACCTATTTGAAAGAAACAGGAGAAGGAATCAGAAAATTAAATTTCAACCTCCTCTTAGCTATACTTGATCTCGCCATACTGTTAGACGGTTGAAACTAGTCTAATTAGGTCAAAAGAAACACAAGAACGCTTGGTTTTTAGAAAAATTATCGATTTGGTCTAATAGTTTATAAGTTAGGAGTATTTATGGTTTATGCGGTAGCTGTAACGACCTCACCAGATAAATTATCTACTCATTATTATAAATTAAATAAAAAATTATTTTTCTTCAAAATGGCTGACCTTGCGTTTTTAATATTCATTTTAAAGATTCCTGTGTCAGTTGGGTACATGAATGTGTAGACAGAAAGAGAGCAGTTGAACTTGGTGTCAATGTTTCTTCTGTCTTATTCCTATCATCTGAAGAAGTTGAACACTCGGTGATGACTCCAGCCAAGTAATGAGGTTGGGAATGACTCTAATAATAATGTTAATGTCGTTTTTATTTTCAGTACCTGATCTAGGATAATGACGGAGGTTGTCGGGAATTTGCCAAGCAATCAAATCCTATCTGAGGTCAAATATGAAGGCTTAGCTCCATCAAATTCGAAAGCATTGGTAAGTGTTCGATTTCACCTTTTTGGTCAATTTCTCTCTCCTTCTTCGTCTGAAAAGATTATTTAGTAGGTTACAATAGACACCAGAGACACTGCTTTTTGGGTTTGGATTGGTCCGGGGAAGTGGTGCCGTTTTTAGACCAAATTTCTGGGTGGAAGTTTCGAGGTTTCCATTCAATACCCAGTAGGATAAGGAGGACACTACTCTGCCTTTTCCTTTTTTTGAAATGTTCTGTATCTTTAAAAGCGTGGGTTCGATTTCATACGTCACGTGAAGTCATTTCTTGTTCTTAAGCTCCATTTGTGTGGGGGTTTTGTTTTGGATATTTCCTTACATCTCGTCTTGAGTATCTGGTTCCTGGCTCCACAAAGACTCCTCTTGTAGTCAATCACTCGTCGTTCCAACGTGTGAGTGAGTTGTTAATGTAAACGAAGCTTCGAGATGAAGGTTATTACTGGATACAGTTAGATGATTTGGATGCGTTGTAAACGAGGCAAAGTCCAGGTCGAAGCCATCGAGGGGGAGGAAACATTATACGGGAGTGGGATTCCCTAGCAATTGACGCCATCAACCCGAAGAAAGACGGAAAAATCAAAACCGAAGATGGTGAACTTTGAGAAGAAACTTGAAATGTTCTAATTAGGACATAACCAGGGTCGGCTACCTCGTCCCGCAAATGTTGTTCACTTCAGACTTTGGTCTTTGCTTCTCGACATCCCCACCCTTTGACTCGAGATGATTTCAGGAAACATGAGACTCAAGGATTATGTTTAGGGATGGATTAGTCACACATTATAGAGTAGAACGGGACACGATTCATTTATATTCCATGTCTTCATCTTGCTGGACCAACCTGAAAGTATCTTCCCTAGTCATTAATTACATTTCGAAATGTGACCGTCCACGAACTCAGGTTCAACTTATTGACATCACTCCTATAATTTGTCGGGTTCCATATTTGCTTTATGTAAGCATTTATGCTGACTAAAATGAACACAGTGTTATTACAATTTTTGTTGTCCTTTTTTGCTTATTAAGTCAATTTATCTGACTTAGCACCACCAAATACAGGATGTTTCGTTTTCGAAACGATTCCTATTGGTCGCCTTCGATAAATCATTTTCTATTCAAATTTAAATTAATTTTTGTGATGGCTTTTCCGATTTTCTTCGGGATGAGTGAAACTACTTTAATCTGTCATCAGGTAACTCATGTCAAGAAAAGGTTTTGTACCATCAACAAAAGTGTATTGCCCTTTGATTATTCAAACGGGTTTTCATCATTTCCTTTTCTGATTTTTAACAAGTTTGACTTAGGCACTTTCGAAAATGGAAGCTATAAACACTGACTCGTTATTTTTATGTTCTGAGGGTGGTGGCCATGAAAAGAAATAAATTTTCACTGGTGTCTCGGTGGGTCGGATAGCCTTAGGGCCACAGACATGAAAACAGTTAATCGCGTTTCTAACTGACCCTTTAAGAGCTAGGCTGGGAATAGTAGTTATCGGGTGAGAGAAATTTCTCTGCGTGGAACCTCTTAAAAGTCCGACACAAAATGGCAAACTTTTAGTAGTGTTAGCAGTGTTGACTTTTGACTATTAACCCGCTCGAGTCAGATTTTCCGAAGAATAAGGCAGTTTACTTGTATCTCCTTCAGATGTTTCGACCTCGAAAGCAGAAGTGGTAGAATGTTTGATTTCGATTCAGTCCAAAGTGTGCAATATTTATGAAATGTAGCTTTCTACGTGGGCGAAACTTCTGAAGGAAGTTCTATTCTTCCAAAATTCGATTTAAGCGCCGTGGCAGGTACTAACATCAATAGCCGGGAAAATCTCAAAACCGAATTGTGTTGCCAACAGGAAGGCGCAAAATGGCCAAATTCTAACCCACAAAACAGCTTTACTGTGTAAGACGCGCCTAATAATTATAATCTTTAAAGAATCATGTTAGTTGTCGGCCAAATTATAAATCGCAACGTCCGAAATACCTTAAAGGTTGCAGATCGCAGCTTGAGATCATGCAAATAATAATTTAATACAGATAAAATAAATAAATAGCGAGAATTTCTTTTTGTCGGGTTCGAGCAATGACATTGGAATAAATTCTGAATGATTTACTGTGAAAATAAAAAAAATTCCTTCTTTTCTCATTCTCAAAAACGATTTTCTGTTTAATTTCTAAAATGCTAAGTCACGAAGGCAACAAACCCAGGAAGACGGAATATAGGCTGAAAGAAAGAGGGAAGAGAGAGGGAGAGTAGTTTTCGAGAGCAAAAACTGCGAGAATTGCGAAATGTTGGCTGGAGAAAGAAAAGAAAAAGAGGAGATAATGGGCATGTTCTCGAACATAGAGACGATCATCAGTGAACTCCTCCGCGGATTACCTTCGAAGTCATAGCCTGGTTGGTTCGATAGGTAGGCGAGAGAGGGAACGGGAAGAGAAGAGAAGTGTAGCGGTGCGCGGGATAGATTATAGGAATAAGAGTGGTGGGGGGCAAAACCTGAAGAAGGAGAGAGAGAGAGACACGCAGAACCTGTGGTACCCAAATAAGACAAGTTTAGTAGTAGTTCCTCTGTTCGGAGGCAGAACGTGGGCGATCGGTGTTGGATTTTTTAAACGGGTTTTCGGAATGTTTTCCCACTTGAGGGATTTTAGTTACAGTGGGCGTTGCTTTCCTTACTAGGATGTGGTAAACAAAAGATTTTTATAATTCGCGTGATTGAAAAGTGCCATGTTTTGATTTTTGATTCTGTCAACCGAATCCAAGAAGACATTGTGCGTTTCGAAGAGGAATTTTTCAACTGACTCCCCGCATCTCCACCGAAAACAAAATCATCTTAATCCACTGATTCTAAGTTTTTATGATTACCATCTCCCTCAGTCAAAAATTTTCCGGAAACCTTGTGACACCCGCAAAATGGAAAAACGAACCGGGTAGAATTTTTTGTTGTTGTTTAGAATGAACACAATCCCGGGAAGTATTGTCAAAAATTTATGTGAAATCTGGGGAAAAGAAAAACGGAAAAGTTAACGTGATTAGTTGCAAGGCAAATAGTGTTTTCGTTTGACCTTCGGGGTCTTGATACAAAAACACTTTTTCTTTTTGAAGCGGAGAATTGGTGAAGAAAAATCGTGTCGAAACGTAAATTGTTCTATAAAGAGAGAGAGAGAGGCTAAAAAAAAGTTTTTTTATCGCAAATCCGAACGTTTAAATTATGGTCGTTATAGTAATCCGGGCACAGCCAAAAGAATCCGGTGAGGAACTTTATCCCCCCGAGAACAAGTTACAATGTTGAAAACTCAGCGAGAGTTTTCGCATCGAGACGAATGCCTGAAACCTATGACGAAAGAGACTGCTTTAATGAATCGTGGCCTTCATCACACGACTTAGGATTGAACGCGAACCTAGAGACGAGAGATTTCAATGTATACTCCAATGGAAGTAGGAATGTTTATAACAGAACACCCGAACGGTTTCGTTGGAACGGAGATGCGACGGAGTATTACGGGAGAGGATATGGGAGTGATCCCAGAACCACCGAATACCGTTTAGACTCGCCTTTGTCAAAGGATAGCGGGTTCTGCGATAGACTAACACCGTCCAAAACGAAAAGGATAAAATGTTATCGAGTTCCGGAAGTTAGGGAAACTTATATCCGTCAGACTAACATCCCCTGTTCGAGTTTATACCCGGAGACAAATCGTCACGAAACGGATAATAACAGCACTGCTTATTTTTCTTCCTCTTCGCAGGTCGATCCTGAGGATTCCATAGCAACGACAAAGGAAGGTAAGCAACTTTCGATTTTTATTTTATAACTTTTACGGCAATCGGTTACTTAACACAAAACGTCCACTTGACTAAATCGGAGTGTTCACGTGAGAAATTTAGGCTTTTCTGTTAAATAAATATTTATGCTTATTAGCAATTTTACCAGCTTGCACACACACATAAAAAAATTGTTATTTGGCAATTATTTACCGTTTAAAAATTGCAGAGTTCGTAGACAAAAATGGAGATTATCTGACGGAAATTCCTGGCGGCCATGTTTTTCCGGGTTTGGAGATCCCAAATCGTCATGAAGAGCTTTTCAAATAGCTTTGTTTACTTTTTCGAGCATTTTTTTAAAAATTCATTTTCATTCGGAGCTTTATTTTATGTACTGCTATATCTCAAACTAATCCACTTTCGAATCATTTCATAAATATTGCACACAGTTGCTAATAGTTTATTTCAAAAATAATACACAGTCAACAGCAACCAATTTCAAAAATTTCCTGAAGTAATTCATTTCAAGAGTAACGCACACTAATCCAAAAATGATTTCATAAATATAGCACACTACAAGTAATAGCTTCTTTCAAAAGTAATGCACACTCGACAGCAACTAATTTCAAAAATGTTTCATACTTCTTCAAAGAAAATGAAGCATTTTTCAAATGCACTGCAGTGCTCAGTTGCTCACTGCTCAACTCGGTGCATTTTCAAATGCACTGCACGCTCAATAAGAATTAATTTCAAAAATAATGCACACTCGTATCAATAGCTTAGTTCATGAGTAACGCTATCTTACCAAATGGTAGACACTCCAAACTTAGTCTGGGCTCTTTCTCTAATTATGTGTTACCAACTTCTAAGGTTGGGTTAAAGTCAGCTACCACATTTTTGGGTTACGATAACACATACGGTCTGTTGGTTTTGGTTAAATTTTTTATATTTTTATCAAATTTTAAATTTAAATCCCGTAAAAACAGTTATAAGCGCCATATTGGAATGACCATCTAATAGTCTTGTAGGGAAAAAAATTCGAAACGCGAATTCCATTTTTGGTGGGAAGACTCATCTTCCCGGATCGAGTCCCAAGACCTTTGGCTGCTTCCCGTGTACTTATCCGAGAGGTTTCTCACATGATTCATGTCGTCACGTCTTCGCTGGGAAACTATTCAAGGCTGAACACAATGGAAACTTTTTCTAACCATTTCCTGTGTTATTAAGCGATTTGAAGGGCGAGTTTTTGTTGCAAACAAATTTTTCTTCCTCCGAGTAACAGTTTTAGTGTGTCAATCGTACACCCGATTTTTGTTTTGTTTTAAACGATTACAGTACTGTAAGGAAGTTTAACTGTGAAATGTAAACTGTGATTGTGAAATTGTCGTTCTAACAAAAAAGAGACGGAAATTGATTGTTTCCTTTGGCGGTGGTTAGGGATTTGACTGATACTCTCTTCGGTGAGATAGTAACAGTCAACTTTAAGTTCTTTGATGGCTTTATGCAACTCCCAGAAATAAACGACAACTGTAACCCCAAACTCTTTTATTTTGGGCCCCCTTTGATAAGGGTACCTATTATTTAAAACTGACATTTTAATATTTCAGAGGAATGGGTAACAAAAAAGAAAATCGAATTAACGACAACGCGACAGATAGAAACTCGAGTGAAGCGTCAAGTTGTTCTCGAGGATGGGAAGGTTGTCGAGGATTCTGGTCCGATGGTCACGACAAACACGACAGAAGACACGGAGAAACAGGAACATAATCAAACCGAGGTAATTTGAAGATCGGATTAAAAATTAAAAACAAATCTTTGGTGATGACAAGATACCTACAGGCCTACCACAATGGGTAGTTCCCAGATTCCTTTAAATTTATTCTCCAAATGTAATCACTACCGCCCAATCATAGTAATAAATACTTTCTCAATTACTTTCCACCCACGAAGTTTATTACAGTAAGAGGCTTACAAAAACAAATAGTTTGGTTCAAATTATCTAAGGCCCCGAGAAAGAGTGGAAGAAATTATCTATTTCGTTTTGAAACAAAATTTTTGTTTTCCAGCATCGGACGCTCGGAGATGACAATCCCGATGAAAATTGGGTTTCCGTTTCAAATCCAGAGGGACGCGTGAAAGAGGTTCAAGAGAAAACCGTTAAAACTCGAGAGGAAACGGAAGAGCGAACGGAAACGGAAAACATACAACATTTGGGAGATATTTCCGACGAGGTGAGTCTTATTTCCTTCATCCGCCACTAAATAGATTTGTATCGCCCACCATTTATTCCACTTAGTCTCAGAATAACAAAAATTTTAAACAAAACTAGCTGTCGGTCAGTCGGTCTGTTTAATATTAGGTGGACCGGAAAATAATGTCGGTTCTGTGCTTTACTCCTAATATATGACACGGTAAAAGTGATAAATCAGACGAGTGGATATAATTTCTGGCGATGGCTCATAACCACCAATTAAGCTTAGTAAACGTGAGGAATAATTGAGTATTTATCACATTTCCCGGGTAGTTTATAATATCTCCAACTCGTAATTAGGGAGTTTAATCAAAGCTCGCACAGATCTTTGGCTTCTGTCATAGCAAATCTGTTTCGATTGCTTGTCTCTTGTCGGAAAATCAACAGAACCCAAACAAGTGAGCAAAATTTTATTAATTTTCCCATCACGAGTCGAATATTTTGAAAATCACCCGGTGAATGTGATAAATGAGGCGAATATGTGTATGATTTCCGGCGATTATTCATAATCACCAACTGAGCCTGGAAAATGTGAGAAATTTCATAGCATCTATCACATTTACCGGGTGTCCAGCTACTAATTGGAAGTGTGCTCAGGTGCTTGACATTTGTCATGTATTCGGTGGCTCATAAACTGTTACTGGCTATCAAAGCTACTTGAACTGCTTGTCTTTTGTGAAAAGTGGTGGTGGTGGTGGTTGGGGGTGGTTTTAATCCTGTTTTTCACCCTTTTTGGGGGTATAACAGGATGCGAAAGGTGGATTCGAACTCACGACCATTTGCGTCCTCTCCTTTGGTCAGAAAAGTGACAGAAGTGAACTATGTCAGCAAAATTTTATTAATTTTCCCAATTTCGAGTTGGAAATTTTATAAATTACCCGACAAATGTGATAAATCCTCAATAATTTGTACAAATTTATCAAATTTAATGGTCATTATAAATAATCGTCGGGAGTTGTTTATCACTTTTTCGTGACATATATATCATATGTGACATTACTTTCTGGTCCATGTAATATAATTATGCAGAGTTATACTGTAGTTATACTGAAATCGATTAGACTTTGTTTATCCCAGACGAATATTTTATCCTGTTAAATTTCCCATGTTCACAGCAGTAGTTTCTTGTGTCAGGTTCTGATAGATCAGGTGCAAACCCGTTGTTGGTCACCTTGGTAATGTCAATGAAACGGCGATTGGTATCATTTCTTTGGCCTTTAGGATGTTTCGCAATCCCTTATTTCCAGAACGCACCGGGAGAGGAAAAAAAAAAGTTATTCTAATTAATTATATAACGGTGAATTTCATTCCAAGCAATAACCCCGAAACCTTTTTTGGGTCAAATTTACTTAAGAGAAAAAGGAAAATAAATAAATAATTTTTAAAATGTCTTCTCAAATCGGTGTACAAATTAAAAATTTCAATTACAACACAACCTCGTAACCTCACAACCATAAAACATTCATTCGCAATGTGAAACGTAAAACAATCACATCGATAACATGATCAGACAAGCGGATAACCGATTAAAGACTAGATAATTTGGTTAACTAGAGAAAGAGATGAGAGCGGAAACGGATGTGAAAGAGAGGCGGTTATGCACCTTAAACGAATTTCATGCCATGATTTTGACAAAACTAGGTAAGACAATCCGATGAGGAGTATTACGTAGATAATTTATTTAAATAAAAATAAAACACAAAAACCTGTTTCATCATATAAATAAATAAATAAATAATAAAAACCGGACCAGAAAAATACACGGAAGCAAAAATCGACTCATAAACCTAATTAATTTTTCTCGTGGTCCTCCCCGTCTCTTTGATTATGTTTATGGTGTCCCCGTGGGGACACAAATATGGGTAGGTGACAAACTGAAAATGACAGTCAAAACCTGGTCGATTAGACAATCCGCCCCGTGTTGATATTGATTATTTAAATTTCTTGAATTCGTTTCAAAACACATTTTTATGTATGTTATGTGTTGTGTTATTTATTTATTTTTATTAATATGGGTTGGAGTTGCATTTAGGTGATAAAATATGAGATAAATGATAATTTGGGCTGTTAGGTTTGGCTTCTGTAGTCATGAGCTTGAGTATGTTCGTGGGAGATGTTTCTCTTCCCAAATCTTCCTTTCTTAACTGCAGTAGTAGCAGAAGAGAGAGGTGATGACGGATGGTTGCTTGGTTTATGGACTTGTAGTTACGCTAAAGAGGGTTGCCAAAATTTAGACAAACAGACTCTTGTGAGAAAAAGAACCAAAACGGATTACGAATCATTAAAAGATTTGTTCAAGCTGAGATCAAGCGCGCGTACTCTAAGCAATCTTGTTTAACTGACCAAGTAGAGAACGAAGGACATTGGCAAGGTAACCAGAAAACAGAGAGAGAAGAGAGACAAAGAAACAAAACCTGAAAACCTGAATTTTTCCGAAACACGCCTCGACACGGCAGTCTGTAAACATCGTCCATGTTTTCTTTTTTTTCTTTTATTTCTTTCTTCCAATATCATTGTCAATTTGTATGCAAGAAAACCGTAAAAAAGCGGCCTCTGGGAATCGACCTTCTCATACCTCGTTATAAATAATTCAGCCTAACCTCATGCATGTAGTGCGAGAACCTGTATTCGAGTCTGTGAATTTCACCATAACCGACCTCGTTACGTAACGCCATTTATTGACTCAATAGCGTTAATTAGCCGAAGGTAGTATTTGCCTTGGGTCGAGATCCCCGGTGAACACTTTGTTTACACTGTCCTCAGACGGCTGGTCACTTGTCTTCGGCCACGTCTCCCTCTCCCTCTGACACGTTCCGCCGCTCGGGATACATGCTTGCGTACAGTTCGTATCTTTCCAGGCTCTGAATCGAAGTCACTGCCCTACCTTGATATTCCTTTTACTTTTCATAACTCAATTATTCTCTTTCAGGTTTCGTTCCTTTCTCTCTCTCTCTCTTTTTGCTTTTGTTCTCATCTGACCATTTCAAACAAGAAATTCATTCAAAAATTTCACCGGAAGAGCTCATTCCAACAATTTTCAACTTTTCATCGAACCAGATCCACGAGCCAACAATCGAATCGTTTGTCGATGTTTCGACTAAAAGGTCGAATCCGGTGACATAATCGCGAGATGTTTCGCCCGAGGCCTCCTTCCTCCTCCTTCTTCTAGTGCTTCGTTTTCTCTTTGTTTTCCTTGGGATTCGGGCTCTCGGTTCTCCTCCCGCCCAGCTTCCCATCAAGGGCCCAAAGGTATTTAATTATAATCCGTTTTATACATCTCTTCTTCGTGATTAAAATAAAAAATGACGTAATTTACGGATGATGTTGAGGATTTTCGGAAGAGATAAAAACCCGGACGAACGGACGGACGGACCGAGGCAAATGCACTCAGGAAAAAGTAGATTGGTTAGTTTTGCGCGTCGGAACTTGTTTTTTCGCCAACCGGACACCTGGAAAATGCCTTTTATTGGCGTTTAACAAGAAATCTGAAAACGATTAATGGATCAGGTTTTGGATTTTTTGAATCTTCCGCCGCTTTCCTCCTCCTCCTCTGGTTGCCTCCTCACGAATCAAGATACTAAACGAAGATGTTGATTAAAAATTTTTGTTAAATTCTTCCGTGTTTGGGTGATTTGCTTGAGGTTTGTTCTTTGTTCTTGTTGGTAGTTTCCTGCCGAACAGCCCAGAACACTCAATTTCTATAAATTCAGCTCAAGCTTTAAAAAGTTTCAGTCCGATTTTATCAATTTGTGTTGGAGTGACTTTGCATGTATTCTACTTAACCATCTTCTAGTTTCGGGTAGTCGTTTAAATAATTCAGATGTCAGAGGGTCGACTGAAATCTACTGTAAGGCAAGGTTAATCGACCTTAGCCTGCTGTAACCGATATGCGGTCTGATAGCCCTGCAAGTAATTCTTCCTTCTTACTCAGGTCTCACGTCTGACAAAATTTAGGCCCTCATTAGAATGGTTCAAAAACGCGAACGTGAATTCATTTAAATCATTTTAATGGATTCTGCAAATCAAATGAGTCATGTAGTGAAGGAGTGAGAAAGGGGAATAGCAAATTTGACTCATTTCAAAGTTTGATGACCCTTTACCCAAAACACATTTCATGTGCCTAGAACTATTACCCAAAGAAACATTTCCCAAACCCAAAATTTAATTTATCTCACAAGGCTTTCGGATAGAACTACAGCAACCAGAGGTGGCCGGGAGAGGTATAGTTAGCCTTGGAAGGAATGAAGTCAGGTTGGGCTAACTTCTCCCACAAAGCTGTTTAGGATGTTTTGTGTGTCACAAACTTTTGAACCCGTCACAAAATTTAATCTACCAAGGAGGACCTTGCAGAAAACAAAAATCAATAAAATGAAGTTATTGATTCTTAATCCGGCCCTGAGAGTCTTCGATTGTATTCAAATAAACTTTATTCGCGATAAATAGGAGGATATGACGCGAGACCCGATTCAGGTAGGGATATGATGCAAATTCGTACTACGAAATGTGACACAGAATTCTGTCATGTAGCCGTGGCGAATGTGTGACATATGCTAATTTTCATACGCGGAATTTTTATCCAATTAGGCAACACTTTTAAATAGATAAATTCTCCACGGGAGAGGAGCCCGAGAGAGAGAACGGAAACCTGACAGTTGTTTTTGATAAATTTTGTCGTTGCCCTCGATTCTGAGATGCCGTAGGAGAAGAAAGGAGAAAGACACTAAAGGTGTTGGCAAGATTGGCAAACTAGTAAACAATTTATAATTCGCGTCTAGAGGAGAAGCAGTGACGCTTCTAGGTTATCCCAAATGAAGAGAACAAAGTCAAAAGCTCGTGGAAGGAAGTGCGCTGCTGCGAATTTCAAATTTCTCGCCATTTTAAACCCACTTCCGGAGACCTCGTGTCTCTCGCACAATTTCCTTTTCTTCTAAAGGCATCCGTTCCTTCCGTGGCTACTTATTTCATCATCCTCGTCTCTGTTAACTTTAGTTTGTGGTCGTCCTTGCTGATTCGAGCCTGTTTCCACGACATCTCTCCTCTCTCGTACTTCCTCCCTCACCTACCAACCAATATTTACGATCGGTCTGACATTTAAAAATATATTTGTCCTCAGGGTTACATGACAGCCATCAAATCAGGTTCCGATGATTTCCGTCAAGCATTAGAAGTGTCCAACAAAAAGGAAGTAGTCGAAGCCAAGCCGAAAATCGTTCATCAAAGCTTGAAAACAAGGAAATTCATCGACACAGAAGACAAAACAGAGCTGAGCCAGATACAGCCCGGCGGGAAGATCATAAACGAAACACGTACAACAAGACTTCACGAAGAGGTTTGTAGTGTTCACTCTCTCGTCTTGGCAATAACACCTTTTTTGGCTTTTTATGGGTGTTGTTTGGTTCGCAGGAACAAAAGTTCCTTTCCTGTCTCCTTCTAACCTAGCTCTGACCTGGCCTCAAGTTTAGCCAAAAACAATCAAAATCGCTTAACTTTGAATTTTTTTGTGCGTTTTAGTTGGGCGACTGCAACATTTCTGACGACGAGAGCTTGAATAGTGCGAGCGTGTATGAAACTTCGAAGAAAGAAAACTCGCAGAAGTATCGCAAAACCAAAGAACAAGACATAACCGAATACATAGCCAATGGACAAAAGATCGGAGAAAAGTTACACTATCAAGCGGAAACGACGGAAGGAGAAAGACAAGGCGATCTATTTGACTTTGACGAAATGAACAATCTGTCATCGAGGTTGAAGAAGATAAGGCTTAGATCACAGAACAGGTTGGCTCTCGAAAATGACGACCAATCGAAGAAGACATCCGGCTACGATCAAGAGGAAGAAACTAGAAAAGCGGAAACATCCAAATGGTTGGAATATCATTTTGGAAGCGAGTCGACGAAGTCATCGAAAGGCTCCGTCGAAGACCTCGATGATATAGTCCCCTCGACGCAAAATAGTTTCATAAATGTGACGATGAAGTCTCAGCCGTTGACGAAAGCATCCAAAAGCAAATACGTGAGTCCGCCAGACGAGAATAGGTTCACCGAAAGAATTGTTCGAAACTTGAGTCCAGATAATGACAGCTACATCACACCACCGTCCAAGAGCGGATACTTTCAAGGAATCAGTCAGTGGTCGAGTAGGAAAGACGAGGAAAGGGTTGACTCGGTGAGCAAGGGAACCAGTTCGACTTTCTACAATCAGAGACCATACAGTCCTCTGCAGTCGAAAAATCAGACAGTCAGAAATCATTTCAGCAGCACGATATCAAAAACCGGAAGCGAAGATCGTCGATCACCCATTACAGAACCAATAACTCGCTTTCAACCGATTTCCCCTGTCAAATCGGAAACGAATTTCACGTCCAAGTCCAAGATTAGGTCCTGGAACGAATCTCCAGCCTCCTCTTATCAGTACTCCGATCAGGTATCTAATGGAAAGCGGCCTTCGCCTCCTCTGAGAAGAAAGCAAAAGGACATCAATGGTTATGGGGAAAGAGAATTCGAGGCGAGGACACGAAGAGAGATCACGAAAACGCCGGATTCATCTTACGATCGAGAACCAAAAGCGGACCGCATGAGTCCGAGAACTCCGACGCCGAAGGAAGAAGACGTGACGTCTTACCACTTGCCATCCAACAAGAAACTGTACCAAAGAACTAGATTCGCAGCTGATATTCCGCCTCCGCAGCCGAGACAGCCTGTTGTCAAGCAGAAAAGTAAGATCGGAGAAAGTTTAAGGAAATTTGTCGGGAAATTAAGATCCTCTTCTACCGATCGGAAAAACAAAAAGAAAGAAAGAAATGGCTCACGTTCACCATCACCAAAAGACAACACCTACCAGAACTACAACTCCCTTGACAATTATGGTTCACTCGTTGATAGAGGAGGCGATGAATTTGAGGAACCTATCGCGCCTCCGAGAGCCAAATCAACGAGCCAATTAAATGCCAAACCACCGGGAGATAGAGACAGACTGGTGCAGAGGTACTACTTAGGAGAAGATCCTTTCTCCGCTTCAATTTATGGACGGGAGAGAGAATACGAAGAGAACGCCGGCAAAAATCTGAGAACACGAAGACCGGAAACAGACACGGACGGGGAAAGCGATTTCAAATCAAGGTGAGTAGGAAGAAGCGCCCAGCACCCACATCTCTGATGATACGTCACTAGGGTAATTCGAAGAGGTTGGTCACGTGTTTTCTCATATTTTCCAGGACCTTGGGAAGATTCAGCAAGTCCACAAGTCGACTAATAAATCCAACAGTTAAACGAGATGTTTATTCTTACGACAGAGGAGGAGTTCAAACGTTACCTAGAAAGTTTATAGACGAAAGAGTTAAAAGCAAATCGGTGAGTTGACTTCCTCCGTTTTATCCACAGACAAATCTGACTTCACTGACTGATCTTTTCACCGTTTCCTTAACCGACACCTCAGGAAGAGAAGTAAGAAGATCCCAAAACTTAAAAACGAAACCCACCATTGATGTAACCTTCAATCGCGCCTAAAAAGTCACGTTTTGCCATTTATTAATTCCTTCACACCCTTTTTGGCACCCGTAAGTCCCAACAATTGGCCTTCCATCTTCTTCGGCATTCTTCATTAACAGTTAAGAACTTCCTTCACGACTTATCCTCAAATTGTGACAATCAAGCTTTGTCTCTCATTCGAAATAATGTCCATCAAGAAGACCTCACACGAATTGTGCTGTGTCGAAGCGAAATAAGAAAATCCAAAGACAAGTACAGGTATTAGAGTTAAGATAGTGGCCTTCGTCTTAATTAGGCACCAACCATAGTTCAAGGACTTGGGAATAACTTCGCCTTTGATTTCTCTTTACTTCGACTCTTTTATTTTTGTAGTCTTATTTTTATAAACAAAAAAGATTTTTAATCATTTATTAAAGTTTGTATAAATTAGTTTCGGTTGGAGAGTTAGGAGGTATCACAAAATCAATTAAACAATTATGATACAAGTCTAGAAATTAATATTGCGGACGTGATGTTTTCAGATGGACTCGGGAAAAGAGAATTCTGTCTACGTGCCAAATTCCTGGAACAAGAGAAACCTGAACCAAGGGAAGGAGAAGCTTCCGCATGCGGGTAGCATGATCAACGTGTCATTCGTAAACCAGCCATATTCGTCTTCTTCGTACTCGAACGAAGGAAACGTCAAACGGACGGGAATCCCAATTCAAGGTCCGGCAAAACCGGCGAGAACATATCGATCCAATCTGTCGAGAAGTCAGAGCTTTAACGTACAGCCAGGTGAAAGGAGCTACAATTCGATGGATCCGTACAAGTCTAATCCCCACCTTCATCGACTGGAAGAAACATCAGCTCCTTTGGAGAGTCCTAGCATAATTTCAAGTTGGAATCAAAGCACGAAACATTTGAACGAGGAAAGGTACAAACCGACGGAAACCAAAGACAAAAGGAAGTTGTTCATGAAGGGATTATACGACAGAGCTCCGGAATTATTTAAAACCCTACACGGGGATAATTTAGACGAGGTACAGAGTTTGAAAATCCCTCAGGAAGTGAGGAAAGACGACAGAAAATACGTAAACTACAGCAACAGTTTCCGGTCGACGAGCACCGTGAACACGAACGATACGGGATCCACGTACGAGCCGTCGGGAGGACAGTACAACAGGTTTTCGACACGGGATAACTACGTGCGAACGTCCCGTTCCCCGAGGCTCAAGGAATCCTTGTACAACGACAACGTCATCAAAACGATATCGAGAAGCGAGAGCTCGGGCAACGATGACTATTCCGAAACGGTGAGAATCAAATCCAAATCCGACGACCCGCTCAATCCGACTGAAACGGATACAGTCAAGATTTTTAGCAAGAAAAAAATTCCATCGAAAAACGGTCACACGACAGAAACGATAGAAAGCAGCGAGACGAAGACTATCGTCAAAAGTCAGGGAGGTCTCAGAGGAAACCTAGACATGGATAGATCCTTTTATAATAGCAGCCCCACGGGAGTAGTCATTAAAGTAAGGAATAGTCGAAATTGATTTTCATCATTTCCACGTGTTTCTCGACTCTCGAAAGAGATTTCTCCACCACGTGGGAACCCAGTCACGTGGTATACTCCTTCCACTCAGCTATGAGGTTGGATTTTGAATCTTTGTAGAACATTCATTCTGAGAACTTCCTTCAAATTCTTGACTTATCCTTCTTTCCAACTCCGAATTTTCTTCCAAAGTAACTACCCAATAACAGCTTCTACCGTATTCACTTCCGGTCGCGATAGTGGCTAAGACTTGATTCTATCCAAAGTGATAACGACTCCAGACGCGTCTGATTTCAAATCGAACCCATCATCAATCGTTCGTATAACAGGTATAGACGTTTGCCATATTGACACAATCACGTGACACAGGGTGCCATTACTTATGAATGGGAAAATGATGGGTTGTCGAGGACTGATAACGATTTTGCAAGGTTGATAAAGGAAAACCAAAGTCTTGGAGTCCTTTTTCTCCTGGCCTCCGCCCCGTCTAATTTCACCGATCGGTTTTTACTTAATTGAAAAGAAACAGCGCACTATATAAATATTTACTAATTATTTTAAGCACACATTACTACATCGCCATTAATTTAATTAATAATTTTATTTTTCTTTGTACGCTCGCGTCATTTCGAACGGTAACGTAATTTATTATTACCCTACTTCCTTATTTCGACGAGAGAGAAATTGTTTTTAATTCAAAAGGAAAATAAATTTTTAAAATACAGATTTTTATATTATTAATAAGAGCGTGTTTGAGTTTTTTTTTATTTCTTTTTATTTCTCTTACCTTCCCACAATAAAAGTCTACGACCTTCGTTTTAAATTAACCTTGCACACAAAAATAATTTCGCCAAGTTTGAATTTTTCAGTTGGAAGTTTCAAAACAGAAAACAAAATGTCGGATGAGTGGGGTCGCTGCCTTCTATGAATACTGATTTTCAGTTTAGGAGTTTAACTTTAGCAACTATCAAACTTTATTTTTTTTATTTTCTTTTTTTGGGTTAAAAGAATTTTATCACACACACACGACAGCCGTTAATTTCTTTCACATCAATTTTGGTAAGCAAAAACAAGATTTGGAAAAAATCCGTTGGTACTTAGAATGTCAATGAAACTTTTTAGCGGAATTAAATTTGTCTCAATGATTTTGTGGCAAAATTTTAGAAACAATATCACACATTCTTGCTGCCATTTACAAAAGGTTATTTTCAGTTTGAACTTTTCTTCATTATTTTTATTGTTTTACTGCTTTCTTACTTTTCATTTTCTATAAGTCTATTTTATCACAACCTTTTTGTATACTTTCTAATTTCATTGTATTAATTCATAATGCTCAATAACATTCTGCTCAGATTTTCTCTTTATCATCGTACACAACCCATTCTTTAATAGTTTAATTATCTGTATTCTGATCGGGTCATAGATAAATAAATTTATTAAAATTAAATCAGTTATCTCATAAGAATAAGATGCGTGCGATGATTAAAAAATGTTCAGAAATTTTTGTTTTAAGATACCTTGAAGAGTACTTAAACATAATTTTGTGAAAATGATAAAGAGAAAACCGATTATCTATATTCCGAATGAGGTGTTGATAATTTTTTAAAAGTTTTCGTTAGTTTTGAAATGTTAGAGAATAACGGTTTGGGTTTTTATTTTGAGTAATTGAGTAGTCGTTCAGTGGATAAAAGTTATGGAAGAATGATTTGCCTTTTTAAAAAAATTACAAGCGATAAATAAAGTTTTTTAAACAAGTTCTTTTTTTGTCTGGGAAAGCATTTCCGGAATAAATTGAAAACAATTTCTGCACACGAAGTTTCTGCGGAGAATCCACTTTCAGCTGATGGGGTAAAGTGCGTCGCAATCAATGCCAACCTAAAACGAGAATTTTTAATTTTCAAAATATTCGAGTTATTTGTGAAAAAAAATTTACAAATTTGATTTGAGCTTTTAATTAATTGATTCAAATTTAAATATACGCGATCCTAAACGCATGAGATGAAAACTACTCTGTCAATTTCACACGAAAACGTTTCTCTAAGTGTTTAATACTTGTATTAGGTTGGCAACACTGAAACAAAGTTTACTACTCCCTATTAGCTTGGTGTATGTCAAAGTTGGTTTCACATTTGTGTATCGATTATTATAGGCTTGTTTTGGGTAGTATTAGGCAGTCCATTAAACAATATTAATTATATTGAAATGAATGCACACCGAAGCAATTTATATAGTGTTATAGATTGTGTATCACGTTTCAGTGAAATTTTTAAACAAGGTGCGGTCGTATCACAAGAGCGGCCATTTTTAGTTCGAGTGTGTTGCTTTACGAGATGTGGACTGTACCGCCATTTGCAGTGAAATATATTCCAGGTAAATCCATGGGATATTTTCCTGGATGTTGCGGTCTAGTAATCATGTTAGTGATTTTTGGTGTCTCAGGTGAATCCATTTAATTGGCGTGAATGTATAAAAATCATTTAGAATGTGTTGAAAACAATGGAAAAAGAAATAAAACATCGCCTGAAAAGGAGCAGGAGGCGAGAAAGAGCTGAGCGCATGCAAGCGCAAAGAGATCATGGGGATAGCGCCGAGGACGAGACCCTCTCTGGGGTCAAACCCCACAGGCCTCCCGTCAGGAGAAAAAAAACAAAAGAGCCCACTTTCGAAGAAGATATAATTGATGGATTCGCGATATTGGCTTTCCGCACTTACGAAGAACTGGAGGTAAGTCGGCCATTTTTTCTTTGTTCTATTTTACCAATTATCGTACCGTTGGACAAATTTTGTTTTTTTAACTTCATCCAGGCTTTATTTATTCGAAAATCAATAATGTTTTTAATAATTCACTTCTCTCGAACATGTTTTTTCCTGTAAAAAAATTATTTACCGTTTTACTTTTCAAGTATTATTATTTTCTTTTGTTGAAATAATTTCATTGAAACTCGAGAGTTCATCAGTCGTGTTTTTGAAATTTAACAACTAATATTTACTAAATGAAATTGAAATAAAATGTAAGACAAAAACGAAAGTGGAATGAAAACTAATTGATAATTATTAGGGAATTGGGTTGTTTACTCATTGGCGAGGACTATTTACTTGTATTTAAACATTTACTTTCTTGTTAGGGGCTTATAAAACTCTTAAACATTCTTCAAAACTTCAAAACAAAAACAATTAAACAAATCAAAATCATATTTAAAATGGGTTACTAGAAGAATTTATAAAGGAATTCTGATTATATAAACCTAGAAGATGAATAGTTTCTAGAAATTTTTCTTTTGTTTACATGACCAAGAAAAATCTGAGAGTATCATTTTCTGTTGGGTTTGTCTGCTTTTAAGTATATCGATAAACTGATGAAAGTATTTAAGGTTTGGAGAGAAATTTAGACACAAGTTAAAAGAGAAAATTGAAAAGTGTGATTGGTAGTTGCTGTAAACATTACTTTCCTTGTTTATCGCTATTAATACTGTCTCCCTCACCACCTACTACAGTTCATAATGGTGTCTTTATTATACATAACTCACTTTAGGGTCATTTGAGAAGTATTTTTGATTGTCTTTAGTTCACCTGTGTGATGTTATTTTTCAAATGTAGAAAAATATTCTTAAAAAGTTTGGGTTGTAGTTAAAAGGTAGAGAATTTGCTGTTGTAATGTGAAATGAGTTGTTTGTATAATTTTAAACATTGGTTAAAAGTAGTTCAAACTGTTTTGAACTATTTTGTTACTGTTGTTTAAAATTTCTTTATTTGTTAAATATTTGGACTTTTGGTCTTAAATAATATTCATACTGAACTATTTGTAAACTATGATTATAGTTTTGAATTGGACTGTGATTTGTTTACCACCTTGTTGGGGTGTTACAGTTGTTGACTCAAATGGTGCTTGGTATTGGATATAAAATTTTACCGAAAAATTTGGTGAAGAAAATTGTTTGAAACAAAATCGAGCCCAAATGAGTTAATATCATGTTTGATCAATCGAAATGATATAAAGAAAATGATTATTTTACTGAATACTGTAAAAGTTATTTACAGTATACCAGATAACTCATAGACAGTTTCTTTAAAATTTAATTACTTCAGATTGAAGCATTTCAGGTACATGTTTATCGAAAGAGAATGACATGGAAAAACATTTTTTCAGTTTATGATTTGGTCGATTTCACAAACTTAATTTTATGAGAATTCTGTGTTGGGGTAAAATCCTACAAAATATTTTCTTTGGTAGTGGAAACAAACTGAAAACTGAGAAGTGATAACATTTCAGCAAGTCATTACCCATGAAATATGGTTAAGAAAAAGTAAGAGGGACATGTAAAGGGTCAGAAGTAATCAAGACCATTTTAAAATTAGTTCTTTTTTATTTCCTTTTAATTTTTAAATCTTGTTTAGGCATTTTCTAATCCCTATTGTGATTGTGATCATGATTGGTTAAATGTGAACAGGATTTAATCGATGACATGGTGAATGAGAATAGGCTAAGGCCTCTTGAGATTTTGTTTTTATTGCCATTGTTTGCAATAGCTATTATTATTGTTTGTTTGTTTGTCGAGATTTTGTAACTGAAATGAATCAGTTGTTGTAGCTTTAAGTATCATTCAGGAGGAAATTATCACGTGAAAACCATGGGCTGATTAATAATGTATGTAAATTGTGGAAAAGTACTTAACGATTTTTGATGGTCTGTGGGAGTTGTGTTAAATAACTGGAGGGGTTTTTGGCTTTTTATAGAACAAGTGAATTTATGAAATAGAAAGAAGAGAAGTCAACATAATTGAAGTTTAAAATTTTCCTTTTTTTTCCATCTCGGGATTTTTATTTATTCTGCGTGTGCGAATTCCCCCCCCAGAGACATGTCTAACTCAGAGGGGCAATTTATATAGTTGTTATTGTACTGAAAAGACTGTTAAGTGTTTGTTAGAGGAAGCGGATGAACAAGAGTTACCGGGGAGAAATAGTAATACTCACAGTTGGGATTCCTACTTCCTCCCGGAGCGTGTCGTCCCGGGGGCTACCCGAACTCACTCCGGTTACTCGGGTTCTTGAAAACACTGACAAAAAACAATAAATAAATCAAGAGACCTGTTACCTTTTAATGTTAATTTTTTTATTAAGTGGATGTTGGTTGATGAGAGAGTATGGGGTGGGAAGGATATGACTTAAAAAAAGGTTTATTGACGTCGACGGAAGTTGAAGCATAAAATACTCGAGGTTTAATAGTTTTGCAGTTGTCTTATTAATTTTGTTCACTCTTTTATTTATTTATTTTTGTTTCAGATGGCTGTAAAAATGGCCACAACAAAGAACACCAAGTATAATTTATTAGGAGACGAGAAAATTCGTAGTCAAGGAAGTCTACGTGTTATTAATCGACATAGTCCGGCTCCGGTAAGGACGAAAAATTTTTTTGTTGTGTTGTGTGCGTATGTAGGGGTTGATATGAACTCTTGTTAATGTCCACAATAGGGGGGTGGTTTGGTGGTGGGTAGGGCATAGCTTTAAAATTTCCTGTGTTCACTTGTTTATGTGGACATAAAAAGAATTTATGTTGGTTTTTGTTAAAGAAAGGCATAAAAGAGGGGTTTCCAGCGATTATCACCCCGATGGATGATGGTTTTAAGGCCTTTTAGGCACGGGTACGGCATTTCGCCGTTGCAACTACAAAACATAAAAAAAATTTTTTTACGTCAAAACGTTGCTTTTTGGTTTTTAACGATTTTGTTTGTGTCGAAGAAGGGGAGGTAGAGGGTTGTCTCAGAAAATAGCGGATTTTTCGATTTTTTTTCTCCTTCCAAGTGGTTGGTGGTGGACGTAGTATCTGAGTGTGATGGTGGTGGTGGTGTGTTTTACTCCCTGTGTAAGTTACATTCTCGGGAATGATTTTTAAAAATCGTGTAAGTACGAAGCCGTTTTGGAAGGTGGGGGTAATTGTTTATTCTTATTTATTTACTTTCATATTTGGCGGTGTTTAAAAACAATCCGCCAAGTAGTTAAGAAAGATTGGATAGGATCGCTTGATATCCGTTTCGGGCAAGGACCCAAAGGTCATCGTTTGAATTTCTCGACAAAACGATTCATTAGCCCCGAAATTATGATTATTAAGAAATGCCAAGGCTTCCTAGTTCATCTTTCGAGAATAGTTAACCGTAAATTTTCAAGGAATCAGTTTGGCTAATTTGAGAGTGGGGGAATCCCCTGTACCAAGATATCGCTGAGAGATTCTCCATGATGGCAACTTTTTTTTTGAAGCCTGGACGTTGTGAAAAATCATTTTCTCTTGGTTTCATATCGGGTTTATTGATTTGCCAATTTTTTTCTGGTTTTGTTTGATAAGGGTCATGATGCCGGAACAAGCGATGACAGTGGACGAGCCTCTGAAGTGAGACCTTCGGGATTAGCTCACGGACATAGAGAAAGTTCACACGACCACCTGAGCGATGCAAGCAGTCGCTGCAGCTCCGGAAGGGGATATATCGTGAGTTTTCAAATTTTGTTCATCGATTCATTTCCTCAAAAGGTTTTGAATCTTTTTTTTTGTCGTGGGAAAGAAAAATTGGGAGTCGGGTGGGAGTTACCCAGAAGCGGTATTCAGTGGGTTGTACTGTATCTGAAGAGTATAAATAGAAGGAAAAAAATGCCTCGCGGGCGTTTATGAGAGAAGTGGAATTAAAAAGAAATAGAAAAAGGTCGGAGGAAAGGTTTAAAGAGGAAATGGTGTAATGAAAGTGAGGGAGGTAGGGGTTGGAGTGTTGGGTTTATTAACTTTCTCCATACAGTGGATTTGATGATGGCTTTTATTTAAATATGAATACATACCCGGAGAGAAGTAGTTTGTCTTTTCTGTAGGCCTTTTCCTCAGATTTAATAAATTTTTTTATCCTCTGTTAAATAATTCGTTATTTTTAATAAGTTTAGTGTTATTTTCGTTAATTATATCGTGATAATAGCGAGGGTTTTTCGTATTAATTAACTGACCGGTGTTAATTTAATTAGAAAACGTAATCGATATAACGTAATCTGTATGTATATATTAAAGGAAGTGTGCGAGTTTGTGGGTAAAAATTTTCAAAGCCATGAACCGATTTCAGCCCAAGTTCCCACACACGCAGTAATTAATTGAAATTAGGCTAAAAATATTCTCTCTCTCCTCTACGACTAACTCTCTCTCTCTCTCATTAAACATTAAAATCAATTTTACAGCCCTCGGTGTTCTGATTTCTTTATCGTTCCCCTCAGATTTATTTCAAAAATAATGCACGCTTTATTTTGTGCTTTCCCCATGTTTGCTTTTTGTTTAATTGTCGCCCGGGTCTTGTTATTCACGTTTTGTTTTTTGTGTGTCTTTTTGGAGACGGTTTCGTAACGGACAGTTGTGGGGAGAATCACGAAAAGGTTTTGCAAAATATTTTGGTGTTTTTGAATTTTTAGTGTATTAAATGTCGGGTAAAGAGATAACAGTCGATGAGATTGTTAGATAAGTGATTGTGACGTCATAATTCTGTCAGACTATCAGGTGCGTCCCGATTCCAAAAAAAAAGGTTTAAAAGATTTAAGAAGCCGTTTTCGGTCCGAGATCCGTATATAACGAGACCTGATTGAATGTGTTATTAGGCTGAGCGAATTTCATTGAAATTTGAATGTCTTTGCGGGCCATTAAAATTATGTCACGAAACACTTTACCCGGGTGCTGATATAGATAATCGGATTTATCAGTTTATTGTTTTGCCACTATTTAGGGTGGAATTGATTATGGGAGGAGATGGACTGGGAGATATCTTTTGATCTAAGTCTGATGATAGGACCTTGACTTGTTGGCTGATTTTCGAATTCGTCTAAACATGAATTCCGCCCTGAAATGTTAGCAAATCCCCCCGGAAACTCGGCAAAATTATTAACATTTATTAGAATGTATTACCTAAAAATAACGAATTATTTATCATATGATATTGAAGAGGAGTAATTCTGGGTCACGATGTTAGGTAGTAAGCTTGTGTAGATATTATCTGGGGGGCTAAATGTGTCGACGGAGTGAGGAGGAGGGGGCGGGCGGCAGGTTTTATACTAAGATTCTGTTATTTGGCTCACATGATGACGTTTTTAAGCAGGACTAATTTGTGTCGTTTTGTTTTCTTTTTTTGTTTCAGTGTGATAGTGAAGGAGAGGATGATAAAGTAAGATTTTGTTTTTTGTTCTTGTATTTTCAATTTTTGATTGAAAACCTCTTTTAGGTTGATTTTTTCAAGTACCCTCGAAATAGATTTTTGATATGATTAAATTCTTTTCAGATTGATTGCGTATTTGAATTTTTATTTTGCTAATGGTTGTCATGTGTGGAAATGTCTCTGATTCTAATTTATTATTTATTTTTCCTTGTAGGGTTCAGATGCTGGATCGTTATTTGCTGCAACTCCTACTTCTACGCCGAGGAAACGTAAGTTCTCTTGTTTTGTTGTGCCTTACTTTGACTGGGAGTTGGGTGTGTTGACGGATTGTTAAATTCGTTTTGTGTTTTTCAGATAACTTGGCTGAAGGTGGAGAAACTCAAGGAAGTCATCTCACAAACGGTGTGGGATCGCCTCCTCCTCGTAGCGTCGTCCGGCCTAACATGAGCCCATCGGCTCACGTAGCTTCTCTCCAAGCGAACGGTCTAAACGATAACACCAGAAATGGTATGAGTGCCACGTTGCCTAATTTTCAATCTCCGCACTTGGACAAGAGTCTCGAGGGAGATAGGTCGGTGGTGAAACCAAGGCTGGAGAACCTCGGATTGAATCCGAACGATAAGCCACGAGCGGAGTTGAATTGTCAAGCCCTAGATAAGAGATTAGAAAGTAATACTCATATAGAAAGTAAAAGACTTGATGGTAATACTCACCAGCACATGGTTAGTAACTTTGACAAAAGACTGGATGGTCACTTGAACCATTTAGAGAGAGGAAGGATCGATGGAATTCATCTAGAGAAAAATCTTCTTCTCGACAAGTCTCGCCTTGATAGTGTTCATTTAGAAAAGACTCGGGTCGACGGGCTACCGGTTCACGTTCTCGAAAACGCGGCCGTGCCAAATCAAAAGGTTTTAGACAAAAGGACGTTGGGTGAAATCGGTCCCGGCGGCGGGGTCGAGAAGTGTTTAGAAAACAGTGTTCACGCGTCGGTTAGCCTAGACAAAAGAAAAGACTTGATACCCTCTAGCGTGCTCGACATAGGAAGGATGGAACGAGAGATGTCGCTGGCCCACGCTCCCGTGAGCAGTCCCACCCACGGGCCGGCCATACCGACTCCCGGTCCTCCTGGATCGCACATCCACAGTCCAGCTCTTCCGAACAATCCGCCTCATCCGCAGGCGGTTCATCCGGCGAGCAATTCGATGTCACACAAGCCGATGCACTCGAGTCACGTGTATCAGAATTCAATTAGGACACATTTACATAATCCGGGATTGCCTTCACACAACGGGACTTCGTTGCAATTTCCTCCGAAGAAACCTTTAGTGCTGCATAATAATCCTAGTTTGACGCCTTCTGTGCGACCTTCGAACACACCAACCCCATCTACTGTTCCTTCGACTACCAGTGTCTCTCCTGTGATCTCAAACCCGAATTCGATGACACCTTCGGTCAGTTTACCCATTTCGAATCCGGGGATTTCTAATAATTTATCCACTACCTTTAGTCTTTCAAGTGCCGCCGGGGCTGGTTCCAATGCCACCCCGGGGATTCTTCAACACTCGTCACTTCACTCTATTAGTCATTTGGCGAATCAGACGACGCGGGCTTCGAACGACTCCGTATTGCCTCCTCGTCCTATAAACAGTCCTCAGCCCGGTGTTGGTGCTGGTGGCGGTGTTGGTGGTTCGTTGAGAACAGTTGTAAGTGATTCGAATCAGGCGGGGCCTCGGGCGAACACTCCGTCGTCGGTTCAACAACATCCGACGCTCCCTGCGAACCATTCAGCTAGTCATAATCCCTCGTCAGGGGTTCACGGCCGAGCGGCAACGCCGACGTCGATGCCATCGGTGTCCTCGACGACGGCCACGTCAACTGTCGTTCCCCCGAATCCTGCGATTTCGTCTCACTCTGATCTGTCGGTGACGTCGGTCATCAACAGTCATACAACGATTCCTCTTCACGCCAATGCGCCTTCAACTGGGAGTCTGATTAATCACAGAGGAGCTCAAGGACCTGGGAGTCCCGGCGTACATTCCGGATATTCTCTTCCGTTACCTGGTGCTCCCTATTCGGGTTATCCACCTCTGTACGGGCCTTATTCAGCGAATTTACAGCACACTCCTTACCTTCCTCCTAGGATGGAACCTCCGGTAAGTATTGGTCGTCTTTTGAAATTTTCTGAACTTTTGATTAGGAATTTTGCCCACGTGATAAAATATAAGTGCCTAAGTGGAAAAATTTCCGTGAGAGACTCCGTTCTGAAAATAAAATATCTGAAGATAGATGACTTTTTTAGGACTATCCCACATTATTACAAATTCGTGACAGGGCCACTTTAAAAATCAAATAACAGAAAAACAAGGCAGGGGCGTGAATATAACGGTACGGGCCACACTTATAACCAACATCCACTCAGGGTGTTGAAGCAAAGAAGAGCGGTCATCGGAACGTTACGCTCCATTTGAAGGGTCGGTTAGAACCAGAAAGTTGTTTTACACCCAACCTCGCTGACCTCCAAAGTAATAAACAACTCACGCATATGTATGGCAGCGATCTTTAAAGAACCAACTTTGGGGTTATCTTACTCCACCCCTTAAAAGAATTAGCAATGTAAATGAAGGTGGTCGTCGCTGTAGGTGCCAATTATAGTTGAGGCTAATAGTTTGGGAAAGAGTTCAGGGTAGATGTTCCAGAGTCTGAGAATTTAACAACATCAATCAAGCAACATATTTCGGATGAAGGAAGTCATTGCTGTCTTTGACAAGTTATTGATTGTCGAATATTTGGTTTTCAGGTTTCTAGCGTGGGATCACCTATTTCAAAGCAACAATCCGCTCTGAGCGGAAGCATCGCAGCGTCGACTTGCACGACTCCCGTTGTGACAACGTCCACGACGACGAGTCACCGGGACATACTCACCACTCCCGCAGTTGGGAGAAGCCATTCGCCTCGAGGACATAGTCCGACGAGAGAACGGGATAGCTATAGGTGGGAGTTTTTCTTTGAGAGAAGTTCCTTGTGAATTCTATTTTCTTCTTAAGATTATCTTATTAATCGTCGATTTATTTGTAGCAGTAACGTTAGCAGTCTCAGTCGAGGAAGCACGACTCCCGTAAACGGAGCTCCTTCGGCGTCACCTTTCAATTCGACGGCTCCTTCGTCTAGTCTACCCAACCCTTCGCCGTATGTTAAGAATCCAGTCTGGGTTAGCACTCCAGGTCCAGGACCGACGAGGCCTTCACTTCATCCCTCTACTTTTCCGGCTCCTATGTTTGCACCTCCTCCTTTACCCCCTCCTGCTGGACCTCCGGCTCCGGCGCCTTTCTCTGCGGAATCTCTCTTTCAGACAAGTAAGTCGAATCTCGTTTTGTGTTCTTATATCCTTGTTGTCCGAACTCATCTCAACATAAGCACGAATATGATTTCAGATCAAGCGGATCTTCTCCGGAGGGAATTGGACAATCGATTTCTCGCATCGCAGGAAAGAACCCTGGGCGTTGCTCCGGCTTTCCTTCGAACGGAAATGCATCATCACCAACACCAACACACTCACGTTCATCAGCATCAAGCTCCCGCTTTGTATCCTCCGCCTTTGTTTAAAGACATCCCCAAGATAGGAAGCGTTGACTCTCCATTCTACAGGGGCAATCTAGGACTTGCTAGTTATCCAGGATTTTCTCCCGGTCTTCTAGGACCTGGACTTCCGTCAACACCTTTTGCGCCTCCGTCCCATTTGCCCACTTTCACTCCGAAGGTAAGAACACCAGCGTCATGGACACTAACTTCCCTTTAGCCGCTTATTGTTGTTGAATCCCTAACTCTCGGGCGTTTCCGTTTCCTTTGTTTTGATTAATTTTAATTTTTTAACCGCTTTTGCTTTTAGTTTAGGGTTTAGAAAGCGCCTGAATTTTTGTTTTTCCATTTTTCCTTTGTTTTTGATTGTTATGTTTGGTTTGCTTATGTGTTTCTGTTTTGTTTTTCGTTTTCAGCAAGTTGGAGACGCCTCCAAACCCAGAGTCGTGGTACGTTTTGTTTTTGTATATAGATTACTTGTGATGGGAGCGAGATTGAGGTCTCTGAGTGAGAGAAACTTGCTGTTTCTTTCTTTGTCGAGAATCGGAGTCTTGGTTGTTCAAAATGTCGTCCGGTTGAGTTTTGTTTCTTTTACTCCTAACTCCTCACTCTCGCTTTACATGTTATCACTAATAAAGGGGAAACTGTTACATGTTGGGAGGAGGACACGAAATAAGAAACTTTTTTGTCTTGTCTACCTACTGTACTTGGACCAGATTCAATTTATCATTAATCGATTTCATTTTTCAATTTTCCAGAAAACTGGCAAATGGAACGCGATGCACGTTAGAGTGGCCTGGGAGATTTATCATCACCAACAGAAGCAATCCGCAGAAAGTAAATCGGGTTTAGGTGGAACTGGATCAAAGGAAACGTTGCTCAGGCCTTCTGGGCATCTGTTTCCTTCGACTGGTCCACGTCACGACTTGGCTGGTTATCCAACCGGGTTTTTGCCTCCTCCGCCTCACATAGGTATGTCTTCGACATATCATTTTGCCGAAAATGTTAACCTTTACAGGACGGAAGGTAGAGATGATTCGGTGTTGATTACAGGTTCGACTGTAACTCCTTTCGGACGTTATCCTCCGATTGGAAGCTTTGGTGCTCCTCCGTCTACGTTCCCCGGCCTTCCGGGATTTCCTTCTCGTGATATCTCTTCTTTGACACCATTGCCCACGGTTCATGATCCTTGGAGGTGAGTTTGGAAGGTTTGGCGGTTCTTTCCCGAATTTAGCTCTAAGAATCAGAAATTATTATTTTCCTTTTATGGGATAAATAGGTTGCGTGCACCAAGTGCTTTCCCCGTCGGTCCGTCTCCTTGGTCTATTAAGCCTGAGCCTTCTACTATAGAAAGACGAGAGTTAGAAGAACGAGAGCGTGAAAGAGAAAGAGAACGGGAACGAGAGAAAGAACGAATTCGAAGAGAGCGAGAGGAAAGGTGAGTGTTTCCCTCTTGATCTCACTACAATTCCTCTTGAGAACGATCTAACAGACTGTTGTGGTTTCAGGGAGAGGGATCGTGAGAGAAGAGAGCGAGAAGAAAAGAGAAAACTGGAAATGGAACGGGAGAGAAGAGAAAAAGAAAGAAGGGAATTAGAGAGGAGAGAAATGGAAAGGTTCAACAAAGTTAGAGACAGATCGCCAATCAGAAATGGAGAGATCAAGGAAGAGCCACGGCCAGGTATGAGACCAAAGATGGAGTTGTTAACAAATGTAAGAGTAAGGAGTTGGGTTTCTCGGCTAGACTAACGATTGACGATGTTGTTTACAGTGAAAGAAGAAGACATAGTGATACTGGGGAGGACGGGGCCTGGAGGTCCTTATCCCCCTCATTCCTACGGTGTTGGTCGTCATCCCGGATTGAGGCCACCTCCCCTTACGCCTCACTTCACACCCTCCGGTTGGCCTCCTCCTCCCGGAGCCGATCCTTACGCATATCGGTGAGTATAACTCAAACCCCAAAAACGTTTGGTGGAAGTGCTTAGCCTCTAAATGACATGTCAATCCACAGATTGGATCCGCTACTGAGGTATAATCCCTTGGTACCCTTTCGACCAGAGGAAGAGGAACAAAGAGCCAAACTCTACGGAGTAGGAGGATACTTACCCCCTCACGCACCCCACCACCAATCCTCGTCTCCTGTTCTTATGAAGAAAGAAGAATCTCAATCCCGATGACGTAACGGATAACCCGAAGAGAAAAGGGGAACAATAGTTAGGAACGGGAACTAGTAAACGAGGGAAGAGAGAGAGTGTAGGCGAGTGTGGAATCCGAGTATGAATGTGTGGGACGGGTCGTTGGAACGAAAACGCGTGAAACCTTGAAGGGGATTGTTTAGGAAGAAAGTATTCGAAGGGAGTAAGATGGCGACTACAGTTTCGCCCCGCTTTTCAAATTATTTAAAAGCTAGTTGTTTGATTATTTATAATTAAAAAATTGTTTTTTTTTTCTTATATTTTGAGCGATTCAATGCAAAAATTTTTTTTTATAGAGAAACATTTATGTATAGTATGTAATATTATTAATTGTTTCCTTTGAGAGAGTTAGACGGCAAAGAGATATGTTGTAATTTATATTAAGACGCGAGGATTACACTATACATAATTGTGTAAATGACGAAAATGGCGGAACGCTGTTGTATTTTATAATTTTCCTTTGGTTTTATTTTGTTTAATTGGCAATATTTTGAAGCAACGTTTATTTTGTCACTCGTAGTACCTGGAAAATGGCGGGTCGGTGGCTTGAAAAAGGTTTCTTTTGATGCGCGGGAGGTTGTGTCATTAGTTCGGTGTGTAAGTATCCGCGGACCTTTTCCAATGGGATCGGTTTGGGAGTGGGCTCCGGGCTAGGGTTTTCGAGACTTGGGTTCGGGGTCTGGGGGTGGAATGATCGAACTGGGTTTGGGGGTTGGGATTATGACAATCTGGTAGCGAGGTGTTGTGCATCCTTTCGAGGATGAGGAATCGCCTGGTTGACGGTTTTTGTTGTAAGTCAAATTTGGAGAAAATCGAAAATCGGTCTTAATCGCATATCGTTGAATTCATTTCAAGGATTCGGTCGAGGGTAGTGGGGGTGGAATGTAATTTATGGGTATTGCCCATTGGAGGTGACAATTTAGGGAAAGTTGCTACCGAGACGTGAACTCGGGTGCTTACTTCCGAATGAAATATAAACAAAAAAATGTTTCAATCCTATTAATTTATATTTTAATTGTTAATCACGAGATAAATAAATTAATCTCAAGAAAAAAATTTTGTAAGCAATATTTCGTGTTAATCGTCAAAGACTGTTCGCTTTTAATTTATTATTTTTATAAATAAAAACCCGATTTTTCGGCAGTTTTCACCGGAAACGTGGGAAACTGTTGTTATCCTACATGCTAACGGGATTCACTAGACTATAGGAGGAAGGATGCGGCGCTTACAGAAACTGGGAAATCGCTTTGACGGAAATTTTAGACTGGGAGTCAATTAATTCCTCCGATCTTAGGTTTCAATATCCAAAATGACTTTCTTCAAGAACACCGAGTTGGTGGTTGCGGTCGTTTTTCAGGGTTTTGGGGTGGGGGGGGGATTTCCGCTCTTCTCGGTGTTTTCCACTAGATCAGCAACGTTTAGTTGCGATTCGTGTCTTTTTGTCTGACTCCCTCCCACAGTTGGAAGGTCGTAGGATTCGAAATCCGAATGAATGAGTTTAGAGAATGTTTACGGTTTAGGTAATGTGTAAGAGATCAATCGGGGTGAAAAGTTGTTTTTAGCGCTTTTTGTTTTGCTTCAAAATTGCTCGCGCGCCCTGTGTGTTGTAAAAAAGGATCAAGGATAAAAAGGAGAAATCAAAAAGCTTTTTCATCTCCTAAATTCTGTATGGATGTTGTATTTGTATGAAATTAATTTTAGAGTGTTCAATATTGTAACTATTATTTATTATATTTTATAGAGACTTAAAACAAATTATAATAAAGACTATCTAAAAAAAATGGAAAAAGATAAATTCGTTTTATTATTTTTAGTGTTTCGATTGTTTGTTGTCATTGGCTTATTTCAAATCTATGTTAAAGTTGTTCTCTTCATTTTCACCAAAAAAGGTCAAAAGGGATGATGGCTGCGAGAGCTTTCATATCATGTAGAACCGAAATTGGGGTAGGAAGTGCCTTGGAACATAAAAAGTAGTTGCGAATAATTTATTTTCTCATCCTTCCATCTGACTCTGCTGTATTCGTCTGACCGTCTCTCATCACCGCTTCGGTGTCTTTTCTTCTTTTGCGGTTGTCCGTTTCGACAGTTAACAACTAAACCGAACTCTTTCAAAACACGACGGCTAGCTAGATTTGTAGTTTTTGCGTCGTACAACTTGATTGGTCTTCTAGCGGCTAATAAGTTAATCCAGTTGCTGACGATTGGATAGAGAAAATGGAGATGTGTGCTCAAGGGGATGCACCCACTTGACCAGTTTTGGTGTCTTATTATTGATGATATGGTACTGTACATTCCTCAGATGATCCAGGATTGTAAGGGACCTGGAAATGGGTTATCCTAAGACTACTGATGTCTAAGGAGGATCGAATGAAGCTGAACTCGGTCAAGACAAAAAACCAATACACGTGAAACAGGAGGACAACACGTGGTAAGTCTAAATGATAAACTAATTAAGAGAAAAATTGCTGAATCATTAACAAAGGAAAAGGGAGACAGTAAAAGACATGTTGATTTTGGTAAATCGAGTTTATTTAAGCAGCGAGACGTAAAAACATTTAAAGCAGAAGGTTTCGTCGTTGCTGGTCTAACATGAACTCGAGCTGGTTGCACCTGTTTACCACGGATTTGTTTTCTTCTCGCAAAGACTCTATTATCTTCTCCTTTTTCGTCACCGCAGCTTTGATCCTGTAACCGATTTTTCAATTAGAGCTTTTAAGGTGTTCTCCTTACATCTCCCAGTGAGTAGAATGTTTCTTACCGACTATATACTCTCGCCAATTCCTTCTGCATTTCGTTTTTAATTTCAATGTTGATCTGATCTTTCTTAGCCAATTCTTTCAAATGTTGGTCCTTTAGGTTCGATATTTCTTTCCGAAGGTTTTCTTTCTCCTTCGTTTCCTCGTTAATGCTAGCTGCGAATTCTTTCCTAATGATTTCTTTTAAGGTAGCTCTTTCCGCTGTCATGTCTTCGCAAGACTGAAAATAATAAAATCGGTTGCTGCCATGTTCTACTTGTGACTTTCCCCACCACCTTGACGTTCTGTCTATTTTAACTTTACCTTCCTTAGACAAGTGATTTCAGTCTGACATTGTCGAATTTGTGAATTAAGCTTCGTTATGATGTCCTCTTTGTCTAAAAGCTGAGATTTGACTTCGGAAAGCTTGTTTTTGAGTAAATTTTCACTCGCCTCCAATTCTTTGATCTCGCTTTCGAATTTTTCCTTAAACCTTCTTAATTTATTGTCAGCAGCTTCTTTGGCTTCTGTGAGAGCCTGGAAAGCAAATTAGAGAGTTGTAGTAGTGTTTGTCATGTTCAGTGCCCTTTGAATTCTGTCTGCAAACCTGAGTGGATTCTTTCTCCAGGGTGTCGATTATCATTTCGATATCTCGATCCCTTTCTCTCTTGTATTCTTGATGAAGTTCTCTCTCCCTCTCGAGGAATCTACCGTCTTCTTGCTTTCTGTAGTTATTCATCCAGATTTCCTTCTCTGCTTCGAGTGATTCTTTCAGATTTTCTAGTTCTTTCTAGAAAGAAGGTGTTAAATCAGGAAAGTTTGTTTCTGCCTGTGGCTAGTTGAAAAGTTTTTCTCTTACCAAGTGCTTCCGCCGACTTTCTTCCATTTTCTCCTGATATTCTTGAATCGTTCTCTGCTTTCCTTTTCCGCTTCCTTTTTAGAGTCTAGCAACTTTTGTTGAAATTCTCTCTGCTCCCGAAATAATTTGTCTTTCTCTCGCCTCAGATCTTCTTTCACTTGCTGGCAGTGGTTTTCCATTGAATTTCGCTCCTCTTCGAAGTCTTTTTCCATTCTGCTTTTCAAACCGCAACACAAAATAACACAATAGAATTGGAGGAGAATAGAGAAAGGGTAGTACTCAACAAACGCAAAACTTCGCCCTCACTTAATACGTAGATTTTCCGTCTCCCTCTTGATGGCATTTTCCTTCTCCTTCGTTAAATCCGCTCTCAATTGATCCATCAGCTCTGAAGTTCGCCGAGCTGCTCTCAGTTCCACCGCTTCCAACTCAGCTCTGTGAAGATTTCTTAGCTCTGTCATTTCCTGTTGTTGATGCGCTGCCATTCGAGAAAGCTCAGGTTCAAGTCCTTTGACCGTCATCTCCTAAAAGATTAAAATCCGCCATGACACCCATCAAAACCTCTCCGACGGTAGTTCCAATCGCTTCTACTCACTTTGATCTTCTGAGTTTTCATTTCCATCCACTTCTCCCGTTTTACCTTGTCAGCAGCGGCTTGAGCGTCTCTCGCTCTTTTTATTTCGATCGAATGTTTCTCTTCCATCGCTTTTATGTTCCTTTTGTACCTTTCCTCTCCCGACTTGAGATCTTCTACTAGTTTTGAAACCGTTTCGTTGAGGTTTTTCTTTTGGTTTAAAAGCTTTTGAAAAACAAAATGAAAGCTGATGAGGCTGATGTCAATTCTACCGCCCTCTTCCCTCCTCCTCTCCTAAATTGTGTTCACTTACCTGCTTTATAAATTTCTGATGACGTTGAACCAAAGCTTCCGCATCTGCGTTGGCCTTTTTCAAAGCTTCTTGATGAGAAACATCAGCACTTTTGCTGGCTTCTTTCATTTCCGCGAGAGTTTCTCTCAACAGTCTTATCCCCTTTTTTTGTTCTTCTATTTGAAGTTTCAAAGAGAGAACTTCGTGAGCCAGTTCAACTGAATTCTTATTCAGAAGCTCGTCCAGTCTTGCCAGTAAGATAAACAAAACATCATCAAAAGGTCAAGAGGGCAACAGAACCAAACTAAAACCGATTCTCCACTCACCTGGGGATGCAATGATGTCAGCAGTCGCCAGATCTTTCTCCACCATCGCCTCTTGGTTCGTACCATCATCGTCATCTTTTTCTATTTTCTCCAGGTACGAATAAACCTGTTTCAAGTTGTCGTTCTTTTTATCAAACAGCTCGATCCTCGACGGAATTGAGTCTTTCTTGTCGTCCATATTCACTGTAACGACTTCACTTCCTTATTATTAATGGCAGCCTAGGTATGTAACAAAGGGAGAGAGAGTTTGTCGTTTTTTCTAAACCAGATCTGTTCTCACAGGGAAAAGACAGACAGACAGAAGCTCTAGAATCGTAAAGCCTAATTTTAGACTGCTATACGAGTTTGCTTACAAGCTTTAACTGACCTTCTAAGGTCAGTTAGGAGGAGTTTTGTATATAGTTCTGACAAACCAGCATGAGCTTAAGAACTTATCGTCCTATGATGGGAGTCTGAAAGTTTTGAGCTGGATAACACATCCCACGTGTTCGTATTCAAGTTTTAGTAAGAAACTCCAAAAACTAAAAAAACTGGTGCTTACAAGTCACTCCATCTTCCTCCTCCTCCTCCTCTTTTAAAGATTTTAGAATCTGGACGATCTCCTCGTACGTCGAATCCGAGCTGTCATCATCCGTGAATGGACATCCGGTGACCGGTCTTGATTCTAACACCGGACTGAGTTTTTGGGGAATCAACTTATCAGAATTGCCTTCAAACTTCCCAACAGGTTCCCTCTCTCCAACCAGATTATCAAAATTCGATTTAGGTGAGTCTCTCCTCAACTCCTCAATCCTCACAGAGTTTGTCCAGTCTTGACATTTCTCTCTTGACTTCGGCGATTCTATCACGTGGCACTGTTCAGAAGGAAACTGATGAACAACTCGTTCGGTTGTGTCTAGTTTGTCTGGGACGTTTTCAAACGGAACGGAACCATCTTCGTACTCCTTCCTATCACAGACCGATTCTGTCACCTTCACCCGAGGGGATACCACTTCCGAATGACAATAATTTCCGGAGTCATAACGGGAGGATAACAATTCTCTAAGTTCGGATTCGGATTGACAGCAACAATCCTGCTCACCTCTCTTTAGATAACAGTAACTGTCTGAAATGAAATCGTCACTCTCAACCTTCGTCCGCGAATCACTCTCAACAAACTTCACCGTTTTATCTTCCATTTCTTCAGGGACCCAAGTCTGTATCTTCAAACTTTCTATATTTGTCTCATTAATTTCTCTCTCGCCAATTGTATAACTGTTTTCGATGGAAACTGTTACATTCGTCACTTGGTTTTTGTCCAACGTATTTGTTGATATTATATCGGGAACAGATTCGATGGAACAGAATTTTCTAAAACTAATGTCCTCTGGTTGATGCTTGTATGAATCGTGAATCAATTTTTGTTCGCAGGAGGTGGTTCTAACATCTTGTCCTAACAGAGCCTGAAGAACCTTTGAAGAGACGTCTGTATATTGTGATGTTGAAATACAGGATTTTTCTAAAACAAGAAATTTAAATATAATTAATTTATGCTTTAAACAAAATGGCGTCTAAGCGATAGTCGAAAGTTACGGGATGGTGGACAAATAGTCTAGGCCAGGGATGGCGAACCTATGGCACGCAAAACAACAAAAATTTTTATTTAGAAAGCCTTTTTTGATAGAAATTATTTAAAAATTATTAATCTACACTTGATTTATAATTTATGATATAAATTTGTAGAACTGACTACCTATCTTAGTATCTTAACTAGAACCGTCAAATTATACGTTTTATTATTAAAATATAACATAGATTCTCTCGAAGTATAAAAAGATGAGCACTAGATAAAATTGTTTAAAGAAGAATCAATTTTATATCTTTATTTATTTATACTTATGTATAGTTTTCACCATGCATTGGAATGAAATTTTATTGTGGCACGTCACCTATTTAAAAAATAATTTTTATGATTTTGTGGCACGGACATCAAATAAGGTTCGCCATCCCTGGTCATCCAGTAAGTCGAATAGATAACAAAAAATGAGTCTGATACTTAAAAAGTTGGAAATTGTATCCACCAGGACTTTGAAAGTTTGGAAGCAAAAAATTTCAAAATTGGCAAAGCAAATGAACACATCTGCTAAATTTTAACGGACACAGGATTAACTTCAAACATTTTAAACTTATGACAACACCTTTCGCGGTCAGCTCATCAACATCAGATATAAAATGAATAAAATTTGAGACAAACTCAAGATACCGTCTATCGCATGGTCGTTAACATCACAATCCCACTGACAATACGGTTCGAAGAGTGAGAGATCTATATTCTGGCTTTCTGCAGATTTGGGTCTTGTTTTGTTTGTAATTTGACTTTTTCGAGGGAGAGCAGCTGAACTGGGCCTCTTTTTATTAATATAATTCGATCTTGATGAAATGTTCATCTGAAACCAATATATACAATCAAATTTTAAATTCCGCAGCTTGTTTCTAGTACGGAGGGCACTATCAAATATTTTTTCACGAAGATGAATCATCAGAGTGGCGAACGTTTTTGATAAATTTTGTTCAGATTTTGCGGTAACATCTTGAAATAGGAGACGAATGAATGGGCTCGCGAACCCAAAATCTTGAGACAAAGACTTATAACTTTGACAGACTTCTAAGAAGTCAAAAGAGGGTATACAGGTATAAAGCATTTAAATAGTCCTCTTGGATGTTCTATTCCTAATTTCCATCTACTTGATGTTAATTTATGAGTTATTATTCTTACATAATGTACATACCTTTATTAAGTAGGTACAAGGGTTTGGTTGTTGTTATTATGTTAATTAAAGTCCTTAAAACCAACAATGACTAAGAATTTTCAAGACCGGCTACAAGAACACAAATATTGATTGACAGATGCGTGACTATTGTCTTACAAATTTTTAATTATAAAAACAATTCAACATTGAGCAAAGACCAGACCAGAGCTAGGTGTTAAGATTAAGAGAGTGGAGTTTATTAATTTTAATTAATTTTTCTATAATTATCATGTCATCTATTTTGCTTTATGTTCTCATGAAGGTAAACAGACCAAACTTTCTTGTTTGTACGTGAAAGCACTTTCATGCAATTAATTTCGGTGATGACTGGAAACCTCACCTCCTTGTTGGATAATTTAAAGAGAAATTAAATTGATTTACCTGAGAGCCAATCAGTTGCAGTGGTTCTCTTTTATCAGGAATAACCTTTCCATTATTAATCATTTTCACAAATTATTAGTTTCAAATTCAAATCACTTTGCCAACTGGATAGTGGTAAACTCATCAGGTTGCCACGCAACAGACCATAGAAAGCATAACAAAAAAGGGAAGCAACATTAAAATTGTTGATTCTTCGTATTTTAATAGTCGAGGGAATAATCAGTGGTCCTAAAATACGTACCAATGTCCGATTTTCAAAATTTTTTGTTTCAATTTTGGCCTAATTTTGGTTTTAATTATTTTTTGTTACCATTTATATAAATATAGCCTTGACTTGTGATTACACTTGAAGATTTCCTCAAAAAATTTTGACATCTTCATACAAATGCTTTTTGCTGACCTCAGCCGTTTCCTGCACTTATATCTGAAAACGGCCAAACTGCAGTTAGCGATCCAATGGAATAAAATTTTTAAGAAATAGCTGATAAGTCCAAAAATTAGCGAAAATCAGTCTAATAGTCTTTTTTAATTGATAATAAAGATAATTTAATATTGAATGAATAAATGAAAGAAATGAAAATAAATAAATTTTAAACAAATCAGAAATTTTGAAACGGTCAAAGTGACGCCATTTTGAAAAGTCAAATGATAAAAATAACAGGCAAAAATAGAATTTAGAGATTCTTACCCATTTAGGATGAATAATATAACAATTATTACCTCAAATTTTCTTTAACGGTTTCGAATCATACAGTTTAAATCAGTTGAGTGAGCTCCTTTTTTGGGCGCTTTGAAAAAAAATTTATAAGTGTCATTGGCAACACTGTACGGGAGATTTGGCGGTCTTTTTAAAAAACGTTTCGAATTCGCAAATTCAGAGGGCTCTGCCACCGACCACAATATTTTGTGATGATTAGCAGGTTGATTAAATGTCTTCTTTAGCTGAATTAAGTCAAAATTATGGTATTTTATCTTGATTGTTATCATGTGTGATGACTAGTTACAGTCATTTTTGAATTGAGTGAGATTGTTGTTACCAGCTAAGATATTTATTATTCAAATTTTTGTTCCTTTTTTGTGTTATTATTTACTTATTTCATGTTTTTCGTGAGGGATGATAAATGACTAAGAGGAACGTCAATTTTTACTGGTTTTTACTAAACATTTTAACATATGCTGAAAGTTTTCGGATTTGCACGGCTCTAAGTCATAATAAGATGTAGTATTTGAATTTGCTATTTGCTATCGTTAATTAATGAGTTGGATTATATTTCTAAAATGTGGTAACAAGACTTGGAAGGATTTTTAAAAAAATTGTTTTTCTCATACATTCCCCCCAAATTTTGAATGAAGTTGTGGGGTCAAAATGCCAAGCACTCTTCTATTTGCCATCAACAACGAAGGACGTGTTTTTGGCCTCTCTACCAATGGCACAAAATGGAGAGAATTTATTTACCTGGGGCTTGAATTCAAGCAACTGTCTGCTGTGCCAAACTTTCTGTGGGCACTTGGGGGAGACAGACAAATTTACATTCATGCTCATGGGCTTGATATTCCTATTCGAGTGAAAGAGGAAGCCTATGAAAATGAAAGATGGACACCTTTTGATGGATTTAGCAATAGGCTTTTACCCACTGATAGATATAACTTTTCAAATCAAGATGGAACCATTGACAGAACATTAAAAAAAAAAATCAGATTACCATCAATGGCATGGCAGTGGGAAGGAGATTGGAAGTTAGAGCTTACACATGATGGACAGCCTTTGGATCATGATGTAGGATTTAATAGAAAATAAAAAGACTACATAATTTTTTTGACAAATTTTTTTTAAAATATAATTTCTCCTTTCTGTAGGGATGGACCTATGCTGTTGATTTCCCAGCCACTTATTATCCTACCAAGCAATGGACGTCATGTGTAAGAAGAAGGAAATGGGTGAGATATAGGAAGTACATAGCTTTAAATTCATGGTGTGCAATAGCTCCACTTCATAAAGATCCTACAAAGGAGCCATTTATTGGAGTGGCTGTTGGTGGGAATCAGTTGCCTGGAGGAAAATATGGAACTCTTTTAGTTTGGGCAGTCACAGCTCATGGAAGAGTTATGTTTAGGAATGATGTTAGTAATTTGTGCCCTGAGGGTCAGAAATGGAGTTTCATTCCAGTGCCACCAAAGTGTGAAGTTAGTCAAATCAGTGTGGGAGTCACAGGACTTGTTTGGGTTGTCTTGTGGAATGGAAAGGCTTTAGCCAGAACTGGAATAACTAGAGATTGTGTCACAGGTAAAGATATTTTACCAGTTCCCAAATTCTGAAACGAAGAAATTAATTTTAATCATTCAAATGATATTCCATTAAAATTTTTTAGGGAATGGCTGGATCGAAGTTGAACAACCAGGTGAAGATTTGCTTTTGAACCAGGTCTCAATTGGTTACAATGGATTGTGGGCCATCACAAGGGATTATAGAGTTTGGTTCAGAAAAGGCATACAAGGGGAAAGTTCTGGTGTTAGTGAGAGTTTAGCCAAAGGAACAGGCTGGGTGGAGATGTTTGGAAACATGTCTTGTATATCTGTTGCCTCAAATGATCAAGTTTGGGCTGTCGGAGCTGAAGACAAGTAAGCACAAACTTAATCGCATATCTGAGTTAGTTGTTAGAGCCTTAAAGTTCATCACACCCCCCAATCTGTACCACATATAAACCAATAACGGCCAAGGAAATAATTTTTTTCTGTTTTTAGAGTTTTGTATTTCAGAACATCAGTGACGCAGGAGGACCTAATGGGTAAAACATGGCGGGCTTTAGCAGCTCCTACTCAGTTAAGCAGAGCAAGTAGTTCTGCAAGTTTGGCACCTGGTGGAGGTGATGGGACGCCAAGAGAAAAAAGACATAGAAGTTGGGCCTCTTTGGTAATAAACCAAGATACCAAGTTTTTATTAGTTATTAGGCCAATGAATGACAATTTCTTTTGACTTATTGCAGAAATTAATTATACAAAAATTTATTTCAGAACCGGCATAGTGGTTCCCATGAACGTCAGTCTGGAATTGATTTGGAACTTAATGAAACATGTCATTCAGCTCCCGCCGTAGGTCGAAACACTTGGCAAAAGTCGAGTGATGAGGGATCCACTAAGTCTTTCAGTAGCGTTCACAGTTCGAATTCGGATAATTTAGCAGCAAGTTTACAAAGCTGTTCCTTCGAAAACAATGCTTCTTTTAAAGAGAGACTAGAGGAGAAAATAGAGGAGGTCAAAGAATACAGCGGCAAGGCTGATGACGAACACGAGGATAATAGTAATTCAGCTTATGAGAATGTCAGTCGTCCCGTTTGTGGTTTCCTCAGCAAAGGTGAGAAATATATTTTTCATTTTTACTCATAAATTGCTAAGCGATTATCAACGTACCATTTTTTTCAGAGGTCGCTGTGCCTTCTAGACGGTCATGGAGTCCACAGCACGCTGGTGGGAGTGTAGTGGCTGCAGAAGCACACTATGCAGCAGACAGTATAGTGTTCGAGTCAGATGAACTTGCCGGTGTATATAGTGAGCATGGAGAACGTGAAGACGAAGACGATCATTTGTATTGGGCTGATAGCGAGGCGTTTTGGTCAACAGTCGAAGCTGGTGCTTGTTTGGTTAATGTTAATTATTTACCCAAGTGGTTCGTTTTAATCAATAATTTTTTCATATTTCTACTAATATTCGGTCAGGTAACTGTTGACTAATCTGTTATGGAAATGCTTTTAGGTTTTCTGAGGTCATTACAAACAAAAAAACGGAGTTAGTCAAACCTGGCGGATGAAAATATTAAATGAACTCAAAGGAAGGTTACCGAGTAATTTTGAAGGATTAGAAAATTATGAGAAGGCAATAGATAGTTCGTCTTGGGTTAAGGCAGGAAATTGTAAATGTCTTTTACCCAACGAAAGCAATTACAAAGATTGCGTGATTGAAGTTGAGTGGGTCAGTGGTGAAAACGATCATCTGGATTGCGGTACTTTAACAGTTTCTAGTCAAAATAAAATGGAAACTTGGTCTCAAATGAGTTTAAGAGACGTTGCGGCTGTTATTAATTGTAGCATACCTCGAAATCCTCGTTTAGCTGTGTACAACCATTCTTCCCTACCCTTAAGGCTGCAGTTTGCCAGTATGTATTTGTTTAATATATTTTTTTTTAAATCTTCATAAAATTTTTCTACTTCGAGGAGTGACAATTTTCATTTATCTTCAGCTGAAGATGAGTTTGAGGAATGGAAATCAGAGCTATCGTCGGTTTGCTGCCGAATCAGAAATCAGTTGGGCTCTCCAAGTTCAAATTCCATTTGGGTTACTACAACTCTCGGTGATATATATGTCTGTGATCTCTCTCAAGTCGCGGTAAGTCATCAAAAGACCTGTAAAACCACAATCCCCAGATGTAGACTATTTAAATAAATGTTCAGATGTCCCATCTTAGATTATTTATTAGAGAAAAGGACAATCTAAGGCTGCAGGTGTGGAAAACAAATATTACAAAACGTGAAAGGGATAATCCGAATGTTAAAGCTTATTATTTTACTTTCAGATGGATCAGAATACTCCAAACAGTGACCAACATTCCATAGAATTAACCTTTACTGGATCTTGTGTGCCGATTCACGTTCCTCTGCAGGCGGGTTTTTCACCAGGTTCAGTGCTAACCATCTCTGGTTGCGTCCACGATAAAGCAGAAAAATTCTCTGTGGATTTCATGTGTTGCGATGAAAGTGGAACCTGTGATATTATTTTTCATTTTAATCCACGCTTCACTGAAGAAGTTGTTGTACTAAACACTAAGAAAGGATCCGCTTGGCAAACTGAGGAAAGATCTCGGTGCTTAGTGTTCAAACCGGGAACATTATTCGAGCTTAAGTTCATATGTGATAGTAACTGCTTCGAAGTGATTGTAGACGGCTTAAAATTTAAACGATATTTGATTCCTAATTCTGAGTCGGGAGAACTAATATTAAACCCAACGCTCATCACACACTTACATTGCAAAGGTGATGTTAATATTAACAAAATTCAATATTCCGCTGCTGACCTCATAATTGAGCCGACTTCGATGTTTTGGCGTCAAATCGAAGGACACTTAAGAAAAGTTGAAACTGCCGGAGGCGTGACTTGGGGCATGGGATTTGACAATACAGCCTGGATATATTTAGGTAAGCAAATAATAAAATGTGAGAATTTCTTTTTTAATCCCCAAAATTTTCTAATACCTGGGAGTTTTGGACTTTAGGTTCTGATTCATCTGGCACTCACAGAATGCACGATAGTCATTATTATTATGTGTACGAAAACCAAAGATGGAATCCATTGACCGGCTACACTTCTCATGGCTTACCAACCGATAGGTTTATGTGGTCGGATGTTACCGGAAAGCACAAAAGAACTCGGGAGAAGACGATGTTGCTGTCTAAAAAGTGGCACTGGGTAAGTGTGATTTTGATGTTGTCAGGAAGGGCTTACCTTGCTGTCAGAAGAATATTTAAAGAAAGCGCCATTTTCGTACCTCCCAGATCTTAAAACTTGCGGTTGAATAATTGTTTGAAGTCTTTATTCAGGTCATGATGACAATTTCTGTTTCAGGTGAGCGAGTGGGCCATAGATTTTCATACCCCAGGAGGAGTTGATAAAGAAGGTTGGCAATACGCCGTCGATTTTCCTTCCACTTATCACGGTACGAAACATTTAACAGATTACGTGCGAAGAAGGCGGTGGTTCAGAGTGGCTAAATTAGAAACCGAAGGCCCTTGGGCTGAGTTGGGTTATACTCCTCTTTCCGATTGTAGTTTGTATGAAGTTAACTCGAACGAAATTATGGCTTGGGCAATAGCAGCGAACGGCTACGTTTTGTTTCGAAGAGGAGTTACCAAATCTCTTCCTGCCGTAAGTAATTTATTTAAATCTTTCTTGAAGCTTTGCTTTTGGGAACATTCTGGGGCTTGAAAGCAAACGACCGGTTATGAGATTTCTGATTTATTTTTCTAGGGAGTGTCTTGGGAACACGTTGCAAGCGACGAGCAAATGATTAGCATTTCTTGTGGACATAAACAAGTTTGGACAATAGGGAAAAGTGGTGCAGCATTTTGTAGGATTGGAATTTCTGCCGCCAATCCTCTCGGTACTTTATCACAATCGTTTATTTTGCATAGAGTATTGTCCCTGGATACTCATTAATAACAAATAATTTTTATATAGGTAATTCTTGGGAAACCATTGAAGCTCCTGTCGGTACGTCTTTAAAACAAATTGCTATTGGGGATAACGGAATCTGGGCTTTGGATGCTAACGGAAGAATATCTGTTCGTAAAGAAACTTCTCCGGTTTTCCCTTTGGGATCCCATTGGCGAACTTTGCCAATGCCATCATTCGAACAAAACATAAAAGGTTAGACAGAGAACAAAACTGAATCAGACTAATTATTTTAATTCTCAACTGATGTTGGCTCTTATTCTGATTTACAGATGATTGGGGTTTGCCCAGTACTCCTGTCACGAATACTTCTTGTGGTTTCCGTCAGGTAGCCGCTAAAAATAAAGTTTGGGCTGTGACAAGCTCAGGACGTTTAGCTTATCGACTTGGTGTTAGCTCTACGATTCCGACGGGGTCTTTATGGTTGTTTGGTATCGAAGGAATTTCCTGCACATGTCCTCGTAAACTTTTAAGACCCTAGGGTTGTAGCCAGTTTTTATTTTAACCAGTATCCGCTATCAAAAATGTGCAATAGGGTCTGTTACGTCGTCTGAAATATCCGAACATTCGTCTTATTGATGTAATTGAACTCACTGTTTCTTAAGTGCTACTCAGGTTTAAAGATGTTGAAAACTAAACTTTTTTTATAAATCAGTACGTAAATACATTTTTTAAAAACATCCTTTGGATTGTAATTAACTCTTTGGTTACATTATGCTTTGGACAAAGTTTACATGGCGCATTGATATGTCTCTAACATGGTGACCTTTTTAACATATCCATTCTTGTGTATGAGACAATGAAATGTGGTCCAATCTCAATTTATATTTTCAAATAAATGCGTCCAAAGAGTTAAACGATGAGTAAATTCCTTCAAAGGCAATAAATTTCGAGAATTTTTAGCGGGAATATAAATATTAATTTTTTACTTAGAAGTTTTCTTTTTCTTCCTTAGGCATTTGGCTAGTAAAATAATATTTATAACTCTTTGGTGCTACATTTTATTTTAAATAATTATACTTTTTATTATTAATAAATTATTTATTCGTGCCATTTTTATTTGGTTTTTCATTGTTGTGAATTTAAGTGAGATCTTTATTGATGTCTTGTGAAAATGTGTAATGGTTGATTTCATAAAGAAGGCGGTGGTGCGTTTGACCGTTGTGATTGATTTTAATGGTAGAATGTTACAGTCAGCTGTAGTATCAATTTTATTTAAATAAAAAAAAACTCTTTAATAATGTGACGTGATTAACTTTTTCTGATTTTATAATTACCTTTGGAAAATCTTTTATTAGTCGTTATATTAATATTAAATCGCGATTTAGTTACATTTAGAAAAAAATGACTTGGATTACCGATTATATCAAAGCTTGGATTAGGTGGCCAGTGGTTTGCTGGGTCGTTAAAACATTTTCCTTCCCTACAATTATTCTCTACGTCCTGTATGATTATTTTAACCGCGAGAGACATCGAATGCTGAAGAAAAGTCTAGAAGGGAAAGTTGTGCTTATAACAGGAGCGAGTTCAGGATTGGGGGAAGCCTTAGCTCACACATTTTACAAAGCTGGCTGTAAAGTTATCCTGGCAGCTCGGAGGGAAAAAGAATTGGAAAAAGTTCGTGAAACGCTGCTTCGGACGTATCGGGTATCGACATTTTTGTCTTATTTTCACATTCAATAAGATTTTTTGTGAAGTATTAAAGTTATTCCGGTGTATTTATTGCTACAACATAAATGACTTCTATTACTTACAGGTATCTCCAATATATCCTCCTGTGGTTTTACCAATGGATTTATCAGACCTTCCATCCATTGTAAAGCAAGCAGATAAAGCTTTATCAATATTTGGTTGTATAGACATACTCATAAATAATGCTGGTATCAGCTACAGAGGAAGTGTTGTAAACACAAATGTTGATGTAGACTGGAAACTTTTGACTATAAATTATCTAGGACCAGTAGCTCTAACAAAAGGTAACATATCAATTTTGAATTTTTATTTTCATTTTGAAAACTCAGGATTGGGGTGTGATTTTATTTAATTGTCACAAGCATTGGTATTATAAGATTATTGGTGATAAACACTGATAAAGTTCTCGATTTTCATTAAGGAAGTTTATTTTAATTCAATTGTGGATTGTTTAAAATGAGGAAGATGATATTTGAGTGTTTGTTTTAACAAGAATTTCATAATCAAAGTTTACGTTTATGCTACAAAAGATTTGTGGTACAATTAGTTCTATATTATCTTTAAATGATGGAAACATAATCAACTTTTTGTTGATTTTAAAGCTCAAAAGCTTTTTATTATGGTATTGTTCCAGCAATTTTGCCAAAGATGGTACAAAACAAAAGAGGACACATTGTTGCCGTCAGCAGTGTTCAAGGCTTGATTGCTCTTCCATATCGATCAGCCTATACTGCTTCTAAGCATGCACTGCAAGCTTTCCATGACAGCCTCAGGGCAGAAGTTAGTAGGTTTAATATAAAAGTCACAGTGTTGAGTCCAGGATATATCAAGACTAATTTATCAGTCAATGCATTGACAGGAAGTGGTGAAACATATGGAGGTCAGTAATAATTTACATGATATCAGTAATGAGTGAAAGGCTTGTGGTTGAATCATTAAAACACATGTTAGTGAAGTTATATTTGAAGCTTTAAGCCTCCTCCTAAATATTATTTTATCGTAGGATGAACTCCCTTCTTTGTCTATGTGATTTATAAACCTCTGTATCATGCATAGTGATAAAAATTTGTTCTTTTACAGTTATGGATGAAAATACTGCGCAAGGAATGGATCCTTCTAAATTAGCAGAGACTTTACTTAATGTTGTTGTCAATGAACAAAACGAAGCTATAGTTGCATCTCTACCATCCAGGATAGCAATCATTCTGAGATATATTGTTCCTAATCTTTATTTTTGGATTATGAAGAAACGAGCTGAAAACCATGCTTTGCGAGAATGAGTGTGATGAAACTTCTTCAAAGGATAAAAAGATGTTTGTATGAGTCAATGTGTTTATTTATAATTTCCAATCAATTCTAATGTTTCGATATCATTGTAAACACCACTAACTCTGACACTGTGGAGTTAAATTTAAAACTAAATGTACAGAGTGCAAAGCCATAAATGCCTAACCACCAATTTTTGTGAAATGGATTCACTACTTTTCACCCATGAAACTTATACCAAAGCTAATTATATTTTTGATTATGTTAATGTGATTTGTAAATTTTTAATTTGTGATATTGATTTTATTCTTTTTATTACAAAAGTTGAGAAAACTACAATTTGAGTTTACTGAAAATAATTAAACTGGACACCTGATTGAGTGTGGTATGTTTGTAGTATTGCTAAAATTTTTGCTGTTGGTTTCTATCACTTGTAACTGTATCAAATTTTGGTTTTTTAGCCAATACCACAAGTTTTCAAAACTGAAGAACTTAAAACACTATGAAAGGAAAGATTTTAGTTTATAAGAAAACAAGACACTGTTTGACATAAACTTCCTGGGAAGACACTGATGTAACTTAATAGGTAAGTTTAAGCAAAGCTAAAAGGTGAACAAAATAGGCAAAAATTATCAAAAACTAAACAACTCTTATAATTTTCAAATTACTGTACATACAAAGCATTTCTATCAATTTTAAAAAAATAAGGGTTAAATCACTGAGGTACATTTATATATATATTACGCTTCAAATAACAAGTGACAATTTCTTATTTATAAAATTTAACTTTAACTTTCAATGAAAAGAATATTTCATAAATATATGAAGACCAACATGAAGTCACTTAAAGGCATCATACAGTCTCCACACACAAAAAATGGCAGCTATCAATGAAAGTCCTGAATGTAACATTTTTCTCTTGGAATTATCTCTACGAACTAAAACTACTGGAGTGGTTGGCAAAGTATTAAATGGAAAAATTCCTACTGATGTTTTGGGATAGTCTGACGACATCAATGCAGGTAAAACTCCTAGCTGTGGGAATTCACTCAGGAGTTTCTTATAATTTGTTTCCACTTGGTACTTAACACAGGGATCAAACTGCCAAGACAGGGTGTAGACCCCAGAACATAAAAGTGAAAGTACTCCTAATGGTAAACAAATATAAGGCTTCTCAGTCCAAACAAATGCTGTCGTAACAGAAAGCATTCCTGCTGCTAGAGCTGTTTTATGTAAGCAATTACCGACTGCTATCCATCTGGCAGTTTCATCTCCTAATCGTGATGGTTCTATTACTATGACACTATAGCCAGCTTCTAAAGCTCTTTCAAGTTCATTTTCAAAGTTTTCGTAAGCATTTTCATCATCATATACCTCAGGTATGATTGCAAATGTAGCACTCTCACTAGAAGAAAATGAAAATCTCTTGTTATCATCTCACTTTTTGAAAAATTTATTGGGAAACACATGCACAGCTTTCACCAAAACAGAATCCTGACTTGATTCATTGCATTCAACAGCCAAGGTTGTGAATTAAAGAAAAAAATTATAAATCCAAAGGCTCAACCTTAAAACCTTCAATTTCAAAACTGTATTTTTATAAACATATATTTACCCTCTATCTCCTCCACCATCAGCCATGTTTATACTTTAAAACTTAAAAACTTTGTTTAAAACATTACTCAACACTCAATCCAACACAATAAAACTTGAAATGACATTTTTTTCCTTGAAAATTTATGAAATCATAAATCTTTTCCCCTCAAATCCTGAAACAAAAATTTAAATATCAGTTAACCAAAACACATTTTTGAAGTATGACAGATATTCAAATATCATTCTAAGTCGTTTTGTAAAAGGATTTTTCTCAAATTTGATTTTTAAAAATATACATGCATGTGACATGAACTAAGTTTGAACTATTTTAAACATCCGATAAAATTATAGCTACAAACAAATATAAATTGAACATGAATATTATTTTAATGAGATATCTATTTGTTAGAAAAATTCGTTTTACACCAGTAAAACAAACTGAAAAAAATTTTTTTTCACTTTTCAGTTTCAGTTACCTTGTACTTTATGGTCCACCATTTTCCATGATCATCAAATCAAAATTATCACTCACTTCTCTCCGATTTTTTGAGGCTTGATTCACTGTAGACTACTTCCTTTTATTTTTAAATAAAATTAAAATTAAATAAGTAGTGACGTATTACAGAAAAAAATTTTTAATTTATTTAATAAAGATGCAAAAGCAGAACCGAATTCCCGGTAGTATTGTCATAGAGGTTTCAATGTCAACCGAAAACTTGCTTTTTTTATTAAAAATATTTTCTTAATTTTAGTTTTGCGTTAACTGAAAATTATAAATAAATAAGTTCCGGTTTTGAGTTTAAAACGTCTCCTTGAATTATTGATTTAAAAGTGTTATTTAAAAAAAAAGTTCAAAATTAATATTTGAAATTTTCTTTAAAAAAATTACGGAGAGAAGCGAGGAGCTTTAAGCGGAGTAAGAGGGGACTTGTTAAAGGGCCCCAAAGACGCCTATGATTGTGCGCATGCGTCAAGATGGGGTCTACTCAGAGTTGCGCAGTAAATATTCTCTATGGGTAAATAAACTACGGTTCCTTCAATGTGTGCGTGGTTGTAGTTGAGGGGTGTAAATAGTTAATTTTAATTTTTTAAATATGTACTGGAAAAGCATTCAGTGTTGTACTCCCGGTCCTCCCCTGTTTGCAGGACATAAGTGTACTTGGGTGAAATTTTTATAGGGCACATTTTCCCCAGTTTGTTTCGGATCTACATATGTTTTTATTTTACTTTAAATTATTTTCTAATTTGAAAGATGCAAGTGTGCTCTAGTTGTTTTGTTAATTTGGATCGCGTAAAAATGTGAAGTGTGCATGAGTGAAATTAATAAAAGTACCTGCCTTTTAAAGAAGGTCAAGTTAAAAAAGGAAAAGGAAATGCGACCGAGGATCGGTCAAATTCAATTTTTTCATTACTGATTCTAATTAAGTAGTGTGAAGCATACATGAAGGTGATTGAAAAATGTCTTCAAGTCTGATGAGAGCTGAATGCAGAAAATTTATGCCAAATATTTTTAACAAAACGAAATGCAGCAATTGCTTTCGTCAAAAGGAAGAACACACCGCAGAAGCATTGGAATCCAATAGAGTAAGTATCTCTCAAATTCATATTCTCTTCCCTTTTTCTTTTTAGGTTAATTAACATTTATGACTTGTATTGTTAACATTGTTAACATTTTGACTTGTATTGAATATTGTTTTTCTTTCTCTTTCAATGTGAGAACTTAAACAGCATACAGTACATCTCATTTAAAATCACTTGAATAATGGTTTTGTGAACCAGACAAATTACTGTCAACAAGTAGTAGAAATTAGGGTGTATGTTTTCATTATTTCATTTCTCCTTATTCAAAGATTCTGTTGAAATTGTTTTAGCTTGGCACAGAATAAATATTTCTTCAGGAAACTGTCCATGTACATTAGTTAACATCATTTTTGTGCTTAAGTAGGCAACTCAAAACCATCTGACTTGCCCTAACATTGTTTGGTTATTGTTATTTTAATGAACTATTCAAATTTCACTTTTCTAAGGCTTATCCACCCATGTGGCTACATTAGTTTTACTAAAATATAGCCTTTTTGTTTATCATCACTATAATGTGTTAGCTAGCTCCTTGCTTTCCAAAGTTTTTAATTATGTAAAGATTTAACATCCATTGTTAAAACTTTTTTTTCAAAGTAATAATAGTGGAGAATGTATGAAAGAAGTTTTCATAATAAGAGACTAAATTATCAATATTGAATTTATTTTAAGACTCATTGCCAATTTACACACAATTTGCAATAAATTTTCTATTTTATTTTCTAAAGTTGTAATTCTCTTTTGTCAATAGTCAGTTGGCTTCCTTCTGAATTTGTTTGAAACCACTTTCGCAATGATTTTCGATTTAATGGGATTTTAAAATCACACAGTTTTTATCATTATAAATTGATGGTTAATTTCATGTAAAATTTTATAATCAAATCAAACACTTTCTTCTCATGAATACTCTGTAAGTCTTGGGAAACTTTTTGGTTTGTCTGTTTCAAAATCTTGACTCGCCATCCAACTACACCCATTGAATCACTCTTCAGACAAAAAAATGACTGAGGAAATCAGTTTATAAGATTGGGGGATTATTAAAATGTTTAAAATATAGTTTTGGAAAGATATAAATTAACTGAATGTTGTAAATTTGTCTTATGCTGAACATGTAAACATTGGTATTTACTTAATTTAATCGGAGCTTTGTCAGAGTTTAGTTTATATTTACATAATTTATGAGGTTGTGTAAAACCACAAATTTAGAAATCACTATCTTGATACATTTCTAAAATGGCCACAGAGTTTATAATTGTCAAGCTGTGTGGTGTGTGTGTGTTCAATACTGGGAACTGTCTCAAAGGTTATGTTTACCAGGAATCACCTTTTGGGATTCTGATATGTTATCCATTTTCTCGATAAAATGTTAGGTGACCAAGGAAGTTTTGTCATTTTGTTATCAGAGAGACTTTCTTAGAAGTCTCACAGATAGTTAATACATTTGTTTTGGGAACAAAGTTTAATTGGAATAGTGAGTGTACCTTATCATGAGTGTTTTATCAGGATATTTGTATTTCCTTACGTTAGCTGAGAGAGCTTTTGTCTTCGAAAACATTGGGGGGGAGCCTTATAGTCTAAAATATTTGAGAATCTGGTTAGTCATAAATTTATTCTAAGAATGGCTTTAAAATACAGAAGACTTTGAAATCTCTGTGGTTTTCAGTTACTATCAGGAAATATGAGTGAGAAATGTTAACAAGACACAAGACAAGAAGATGATACTGTTGTGAAGCTAAGTTAGGCACTCAGGATTATTGTGACTGTGACATTAAGCTTGAGGTTGATGAGGAGCTTACTGTTTGAAGTGTATATGCTGATATAAATGTGGGCAAAGTTAACATGACTCATCTGTGTTATTAAACTTTAGAAGCCAAAAATTCGAATTCGAAGAACGAAAGATTAGTGTACTTGGACCAGTTTCATAATAAGACGTTTTAAGTATTGAAATGATTGATTGATGAAGTTGTTAGAAACTTTTTTTTTTTTTTTGTTATTTTATTTATATTAATCGTGATTCGCAAGAGAATTTTGTTGATCATCACATGTTATTGAGAGTTAAGTGAACGCAAAAAGAATTTTTATTTATTTCAAGGAAATTTGGGGAAAGAACGAAATCTCCCGTCGATTAGCTAAGTTCCAAGAGTATTTGACTCATTTCCTATTATTGCTAACTAGAGCATAAGACTCTGGATGCCATCAGTCCTCTCTCTCTCTCTCTTTTATGATTTGTCTATCTTTGAGTGAAGACTCTAGCCAGGCATTTTATTGTAGAAGGACCTACAATGGTTGAATGAAAAGAATCCAGCAATAATATTTAAAAAATGACTTGTCATAACTATAAATCTATCATTAACACGGTATTTTATTGGAACCTGTCCCCCCGTGCAATTGGAGAGCAAGGTGCATTCCTGTTTTTTTGTTTTTCCTGGTCGTTAGCCACCGGCGACAAACGCTACCTACGACGCTGTTATTTATTTGTTTATTTAATTTTTTTTTCTTTTTTCTTTTTTTTCAGGCCACAAGGAAAATCTCAAAATGCGGATATTTGTTCGTTGCTCCTGGTTGGGACTTCAGTAATCCCCTCAACAGAACAAAGGTAAGAACGATAACGAGGATTTGGTTAGCGATAAGTGCGGTGACTATACGTCGTGGACACTACCTAAGACCTTGTTTTTATTCATATGGTTAACCTAATTAATTTTAAGAGCATAAAGTGTGTTTGATGAACATTTGGTTCAGGTACAGTCGGTGGCCACTTGGCGACAGGATGACGAGAGAGATGTATGTCACCTGCCCCACCTGTACGTTCTAGGCTTTGGCACGATACTTGTAAGCGTTTAGGACGTTTCGGAAGGACGGAGAGAAAACAGGTTCGCGTTTATGCATTCCACGTCGGTGAACAGTTAACTCAGAAATCGGTTTTGTAATTCTGAACACGTTAGCGAGAGTCGGGTAGGGTAAATTGGAATTTGAGTTCGTTTCGAGGAAGGAGAAAGGAAAAGAAGACAGATGAAGAAACAATACCGAAAATGTTGGAGCTGCGGGAAGGGGGAGGAGGAGGAGGGAATATCGGTGGGCAGAAGAAGGAATGACAATGCATTAGTGTTACGAAAGCGCGACTGTACACCTGTGCACTTCCATTTAGACGTCACGAAGGTGTTGCCAGTTCAAGGTCACCTTATTAATTTACTTATTTTAGTTGATGGAGCCCTTCATTAAGGAGCCTTTAGTATTAAGTGCGGAGTAGGAGTTGGATGGTGAGAGAGAGAAATGAGTGTGGCTTGTGGTGGCCTTGCTGAAAGCACTCCAACAAAAATTCTAAGGTCTTCGATTGGTTTTCATTTTGCCTCTTCGAAGATGGCAATTTAAGAAAGTAGGCGATGTAAGACTCTGGAAGAAGCGAAATGCTGAAGAGAGGCGTTGAGAGAAACTCGAAAGAGAGGAGGGGGCGACATATGCAAACCACGGAGACCCGTTCGAACGTGACGCGACGATAAATTTTTGTTGGCAGTCGTGAACGGGTTTAACGGGTTTTCATTATTCGTCATGTTTTTTTGAGTGAGTGTTTCGATGAAAACGCGTTCGTAAGGAGAAATTCCCAGTCGTGGTGTTTGTTTGTTTGTCGAGGGAGTTTAAAAATAATTCACACAGACACACATGAAACCCTGTTCCCGACGACTTTTAAATGAGTCCCTGGGAAAAGAAGTTGAGCACACAACACACAGAATGTTCGATGTCAAAGAATATTTGTTGTTACGAATTGAGAATTTCCATTTTGTGTGTTGTGAAAGTTGGAAACGCGTTCAAACATTGGAGGTGGCGGTGGGGGGGCGGTTGTCACTGTAATAACGGACCTACTTTTAAAATTTTTTCGAACGTTTTCGAACGCCTTCTCTCTCTCACTCTTTTCCTTTGCTTTTTATGCTGCTGTTGAACGTCTTTTCTTTTAGCGACGTTTTCCTGACTGTCTGTATATCCCTCTTAACCTCTTTTCTACCAATCTATGTTTGTCATCTTCCGGGTTTTGCTGTTTTTTTTGGTTGTTATCCTCATTGTGCTCTGTGTCACTTGTTTTCTTTCTTTTTGGTTTCCTTGATCCTTCTTCACCCAACTTTCCCTGTTCTGTGTGTCCTTAGAATTGGATTATATGCTTCTTTGCTTTCATGTACTTTGTTGATTTTTGTTTTGAGGGAAGTTTTTCCTCTTCAACTGGTACTAGAATTTCGTTGAAAATCTCTCGAAATTTTCGGAGTTTATGGTGGAATCGTAAAAAAAGACAAAACGAAAGACTTAGAATAGAAAAAAAGAAAGGAAAAATTTATTCGGAATGTGCTTTGCCTTGACTCTGATGTAACGGGACCCGCAGGTGTCAGAGTTTATCACCATCTATCATTCTATCATCATCGGGGTTTTCGTGTGAAATCAACTAGGCTAACCAGACCGTTCAAAAACGTTTTAACAGATGAAGTAGAAGAAGAAGAATAGGCAGGAGTAGGATCAAAGGACTGAGCAAGAATGAGACTGTCAATACACTCTCTGTTCGAATCAGGTGCCACTTTCTCTTACGACCTAGATGACATTAAGTTATAGAAAACGTGTTTTGCCATCGCCTACACCCGAATGTCGTAGTGGAGGGAAGGAAGGCGGGGAAGCAGATAGGATAGAGAGGCGGGAACGGGGGAGGGGGTCAGGGGGTACTCATGCCTCTTCAACTTTTTTTAAAACGAAATGGGCAGGGCAGCTTAGGCGGTCGTATGCGCGAACTAAACGTGCTTTTCGTGGAGAGTTAGGCCCCGGTCAGGACAGAGGGCATCCTTTGCCGTGAAGAATCGTTAAACCTTAGAGGAGGGCTAAGGAAAGGCCTACCGTTCTGGTTTCGTTCTTAAATATCACGGCATCTTGGCTAGAAGGACATTCCCGCGTTTTTCGAAGTCGTAATCATCTCGGAGCAATTGGAAGTGTCACGACCCCGTGGCAAGTGCCTCGACCGTTGACGTTTGACCCATGACTCGTGAAAAAAAGCTTTCAGTTGCCGTAATCAATTAAATTTTTTTCTTGTACCATTTTCATTTTTGTTTTGTTTTGTTTTTCAGAGATGGCAGAGAAGGTGGTTCGTGCTGTACGACGATGGAGAACTCAGTTATTCGTTGGACGAACACGTAAGCCAGTTTTTTGTTTTTGTAAACACTTGGGTTCCTAGGTCCCGAACTGTTTCTGTCGTCTTGTCCCCGCTTTCATTTTACCTTTTACAGTTTCCATATTTCATATGAAGTCCTCTTCGACTTGGTTTCTCTATCTCCCCTCTCCCGCGGGAGGTAAATAAAATATTTCTGGTTTTTCTACCCAAGGTCTGTTTCATTTACATGTTGACTTTGTTTCAACTCGTTAAAAATTTTTGCGGTTTCTTGACTCGTTCGGCATTCATAGGATTCCTTTGGCAAAAATAGTTCCACCTTAATTAGTTCTTTCTTTCTCTGGCTTTCTACTTCTAAAGGAACGGATACCTTGGTCCCTAACTTGGATATTTTTTTCCTTAACACTTATGGATGAAGACGGCCGTGGCGTAGCAAAGTGCGTTGGCGTATTTAGCCCAAAGGTGTTGGTTGAGCCTTTTGATTTCCCCGTTTTATATTCACAGAAGCCATGATTCTAGGAAGTCAGATACCTCTTGGCGGTCGAATATATTTAGGCGTTAATTTCAACTTTGAAAAAGCAATTATGAGACATGGGAAGGGTTAGGTGGAGCGGAAGCGAAGAGCAATCGGGGCAGAACCGAAGAAGTGTGTCGCAATCCCCAGTCTAAGAATGGAGAAAGAGGGAATTGTTGAAGGAAGTGAGAGAGCAGTTATAATGATTAACATGACGTGAAGGTGGGGACTAGAAAGAATGGTGGTTTTAAAAAAAGAATCGGAGCTTTGGACTGCCAGAAGACTATCAAAACCCCCAGAATGATTTAAGGAAACATTTCCCTGGGTCTTTTCGTAGTTTTTTAGGAGAAATAAATGTAAGACCTTGTGGCCTCTCTCGGTCTCTACTTTCCGTTTGCCTTCGCGAGAATCCTTCGATTTGCCGCTCCATTCCTTTTCCAGGTTGAATGGCGTTTGTCGATCAACTCAAACCCACGCGATTTGCTTTAACCATCATCATGGGTGAGCGGGAAGTGGATTCTAGTGTGGGATTCGAACTCTCTTCCGGTTATTGGATTTCAGTTATGACTCGAAGGATTTTTTTTTATGTTGTATAAGGTGTTCGATTCTAATCTTTGATTAATGTGATATTCGTTTGTCGTTTTGTAGCCGGACACCGTTCCGCAGGCGAGTATAGACATGAACAAAGTCGTCGAAGTGAGCGATGCGGAGGAAATCACGGGGAATTCATTCAGCATTGCGATCACAGCGCCGGAAGCCGTTCATTTCGTCAAGGGAACCTGCCGGGAAGAAGCCAAGTGGTGGAAAGATGTTCTCAGCGTGTTTCCCCGAAGCAAAGTAAGTTGATTTTGCCGTTGGTGTTGATCAAGTTTTTGTTTGAACTTGTTCGGTGGAATTAATTTGGGCTTTTGTATGTCTTAGGGGAGGCACAAAAGAAACGCGACGTTTCCTGGAAGTCAGACTTCTTCCATCCTTCAACAGTCTTCGCTGAGTTGCAGAAGTTCACCGGATAGTCGTCCGAGGTTCAATAGCTGTCACACAGATTCGAGTGTTCTCATTCATCCGACGACATCGTCCAAGTGGTTGAATGTGGAGGATGAAATTTATCCTATCAGAGATATCACGGTACGGAGTTTTGTCTGGTTTACAGCCCTTTAGATCCCTGAGCCGGCTGTTTCAGACTTTGACTGATTTTTCCTCGGTTATGCTTGTAGATATCCGTCGAAACGTCCAATCCTCCGGCTCCAGCAAGCGAAACTAGGCAAGATTATTCCTCGGATTCGACTCATTCGGAAACAGGGAAAAGTTATCGAAATCATCATCCTGTGAGTTCGTCATCTCCTCCGACTCGTGACAAAGTAAGCGCGGAGGAACGAGTGAGAACACGAAGGTCAGCCAATCGAGAGAAACGAGCCCTAAAATTGGGAAAGAATTTTGCCGAAGAAATTTACCGCGAGGGCAAAACTGGAGGAGAAGATTGTTTCGGAGACGAGATTACTTCGATCAAAAACAACAGGAACATGAGTCAGGAGTTGACGAGCCCGTCAATTCGGGACAAAGGAACCGATAGAAACGATGTAGCTCGTAGAATACTCTTCGAATCGGAGAAATCCAAAAGAGAGGAGAAGTTGAAAGACATCGCGGATAGTTTGACCAGACCTAGGCCACGCGGCCGCTCTCAAACAGATTTGAGTTCTATTGAGAGAAGGAATCAGATCAAGCCAACGAGAGATGGAGAGTGCAGTGAGGAGGAGAAGAGCGCGTCGGCTAATTCGTCTTTTGCTACTAATGAGAGGGACGAAATTGATTCGACTAGTGAGAAATTGGTGAGTCTTCTTCCTTTTTGAGATCATATAAAGGAGGATCGCCAACAGGAAATCTAAAAGAATTATATTTTGTGTTTTTGATGATTAGATACGAGGAGACCCAGACGGTTGCGGTTTGGATCTCACTTTGAACAGATATTCACCAAGCTCGGAGCTACGGGTCGATCTTCCTGCCGAGGATCTATTAAACATCAAGAAAGGTTGGCTGCTGAAACAGGGAACCGGAAACGAGTGGACAAAGCATTGGTTTGTTCTGAGAGGTGTCGCTCTCATGTATTATCGCGATCCGACCGCTGAAGACAAAGGAATATTAGACGGAGTCATGGATTTGAGTTCCGTGAATAATGTGTCTGAGGTTCAAGTACAAAGGAACTACGGCTTCCAGACCGTGGTAAGTGGACAACCTTTGTCGTAGGCCTTCTGCTTAATGAAAATGTCCTCCTCCTCACTGTGAAAGACCTTAATTAATAACTCGTTAATTGTTAATTAGTCGGAAGTATGCCGAGTTATAATTATTTTAAATGAGTTCTTTGTGTTTTCCTTGTAGTCCTGGGACGACAAAAGATACGTTTTGTCAGCGGTGACCGCTGGGATTCGAAATAATTGGATGGCAGCTATTCGTAAGGCAGCAGGTCTCGTCGAACCCCTCGACGTTTCATCTTTGAATTTGACCGAGAAACCCGAACGCGATTTGGAAGGAACTCGTCCTGATACAAAGAGTCCTCAGTATTTTGAAACGAGTCACTCATCCAATCGGAATAATTTTCTCGACTCAGGTAAGTTTCTCCTCTTCCGTTTCGTATGCGGCTCTGAATGTTCCTTTTGAACAGTCCGTTTATGTTGGTCTGTACTTTATTTCAGGTACCCAAAGAACGTCGAGCGGTCAGTTCTTGGAATCGGGCCGCGTTGCTCAATACGAAAGGTCTTCCTCTCATACGGGTGTGTCACGGTCGCCTAGCAGTCAGTTTGTAGAGAACTTCCTGCGGAATTCGACCGGCGGGAGTCATTTCGTCGAAAGAAACAGCGTGAAAAGGTCATCGAGTGCTCAGTCGTTGATTCCAGAATTGTACAAAGTCCTCCCTGATGGTGACTACAGTCGGATGAGGTCAGAAGGGACTTCGAAGGAGAAGGATGATTGGAACAAAGGTCCGACTCCACTTCCGCCGTCACCTCCTCTCAACAGAACGCCCATTTCCAAGGTGAAAGAGAGAGCGAAGACGCAGACGACTAGGTCTCGCGTGTACAACAAACGTTCTAAGTCTAGTCCGCCTTCTTCCCGGAGAAACACTCTCGACGTGAACCGAACGGAAGAGACCACGTGCGAGGAGAAGCGAGACGAACCGATCAAAAGGTCGACGATATTAGACAAAGTCGACAGACACGTGAAAGAAATCGACGAGCTCAAGGGACAACTGAGCTTGGCTTTGTGCGAGAGATCAACAGCCGAAAAGGAGTTGTCAAGGCTGAGGCAGAGAAAATCAGAGGCCAACCAGCAGGTGGAAGAGTTGCTCAGGAGCTTGAAGGTCGCTGAAGAAGAACTGAAGTTGAAAACTCAAGAACTGGAGAATTTCGAGAGTCTCAAGCAGAGGTATAGCGCGCTCGTCAAAGAACACGAAGGAATGTTGAAGTCGTGGAGGGAAAGTGCCATCAACGACGGCTGGAGAGAGATGTACCAGCAATTGAAGGAGGAATATGCAAGTGATAAGGAAGCCTGGGAAGCGAAATTAGCGGACGTGACTTCGATGTTGCATGTGGCCACAGAAAGATGTGAAATGTTGGCGCGAGAGCTCACGTGCAACGAAGAAACGGTCGAAGCTCTCAAATCAGAGCTGACCAATTTGAGCGAGAGGCTCATGCGAGGACTCGAAGAAAATGAAGGTCTCTACGGAAGGATGAGAGAGCTCGAGGGTAGGTGTCTGTCGTCGTCAAGGGAGCGCGGACGAAGTGTCGACTCATTAAGCGATCTCACAAACATCGACCTCGACATCGATCTGGACACTCTCGACAAAGAGAGAATCATCGAAGAGTACGAAGAGTTGAAGGGACGGTTCGAGAAGGCCATTCAAGAAATCAGAGCAATGAAAAAGGAGTTGAGAGAATCGCATGCGAGTTACGATGACCTCGAACTCACGGTGATCAACCTGAGACAAGATTCGAAACGAAGGGAAGAGAACGGGAAAGCTCAGGCAGCGCTAATGGCGTCCAGGATCGAAGACCTCACGTTGAAACTCTCTGCGTCTGAAAAGCAGTCGCGATTGTTGAAACAGAAAATACTCAAATCGGAGTCACGCGAAAAGAGAAGATCGTTGTCACTCAAGGGAAAGGAATCGTTTCACATCGGAAGGGAAACTGAGGAGAAACTCGCCGAACTCGAAGCCAAGATCAATGCTCTCGAGTCCGGTAAATCGACCTCTTCGGTCGTGATCAAGACGGCGACTCCACCACCGGAAAAGGAAAATCGTAGCGACGTAAAAAGTTCTCGATTGAGGCGGAAGTCACTAGAAAGCGTGACGAGTTCTGAACCAATGAAGATTCTAGTGAGGATGTTCTCGCTAGAGAGAAAGATAGCAAAAGCAGCAGAAAACTCTGGGACTCAGTTCAAAGATGGTGAAAGGTCGGAAGGATCGACCGCGACGGAAGAAAGTGTTTCCAAAATGGTGGCAAAAATACAGGAATGTAAGTCTGCGTTGGCGTCACTAAAATCAGGAAGTCAGGTATCGTTTCCGAAATCCTTCGCTACGCTGGAGGATCGTCTTTCGGAGATGGAAAAGATGATGTCGGAGTACACAGGAATCATTTCAGCGTCTTCGAAAGAAGACTCCTCGAAAGTGGAAGGTTCCGCAGAGTACGTCGTTCACAAGTTGGAGGGTCTTTTGAGATCGAAGATGTCAGAGCTGTCGGAGAAGAGACGCCAACTCGTAGAACGGAATCAGCTCGATGAGGAAGCTAAATTGAAATTGCTCGCGGAGAAACTCGCTTACGAGTCCGTTCTGATCCGGAAAATCCGGGAAGCCGTCGAAGAATCAACAGCGGAAGGTCAAAGGTGGAAGCGTTCAGTCAAATATTCTGAAATAGAGGAACTGGACGCACTCATGAGTTTGCTTCGGCGAAAGATCACAGGGGAAAGCGTGACACTTACGGGTAACGCGTTGGATAGCGCGTCTAAAATGCTTGCGGAAACGCTTTCACTCGAGGGAGAAGTTATAGCAAACAGTACAAAACGAGTCAAAGTTTTGTTGGAGGCAAATTATCGTAATTTGGACGAGGAAAAGCTGTCAGAACAACAGAGAATAATGTCGGGTTGGTGGACGTGTACAAGAAGGAAAAACTCGAAGAAATCGCAAGTTCTTTAGCTCTTGAAACTTTGCCTGACGGAGGAGTACGAGGAAAGCAGGAGAGCAGAGTGCAAAGAGGACAGGAGGATACGAGAAGCGTGGTCACTGGCTCAAGAAGCGCTCAACAAGGAGCTGGTTCAAGCAGAAATCTCACATATCGCGATGAGGTGTTTGCTCGTGTACGAAAACGGAATGGCAAAGGAACAAGAAGGAAAGTTAACGTTGATCGCGGAGAAGTACAAAAGACAAGAAGACTATTTGCAAAAGGTGGAGGAATCGTTGCGTATGATCATGGACAAAAGCATCAAAGAACTTACGGGAGAGTACGAGAAAGCTCTGAAAAAACTCAAAAACGAGAAAATAGTAAGAAACAGTGAAAGTGTCAAAGAAGAGGGGAAGAAGTACAGGAGGGCGATGGAGGATTTGTTCAGTGTACTAGCTCAGAAGACGATTATCGATGCAAGGATTCAGTCTCTGACGAAAGGAGGTCAGACAGAGCGATCGGGTGATGTGGACAAGCGTCCGGTCGTTCGGGGGGTTTGTCTCAAAAGCGATTTGGCGGAACCCAATCTGGAGACGAGGTTCATTTACCTTTATCAGAAGTTCAGCACGGAATGTTCGCAACTATTGGAAAGGCAGGAAGCGAAGGATTTGACGGAGGCGGCGAAAGCGGTCAACAAATTCGGAGCGGAGTTGAGGAGACTTCGTGAGGTCTTCCGGATTCCAGGAAGCGAAACCGATGCCGATTGCGAATCCAATGCGACTTCTATACGCGATAAATGCGAACGACTGTTCCACAATCTAGAAGACATTGTGAGTTGTATGAGAGGTGACATTCCGTGCGGTCAGTGTTCAGTCTTGGAAGAGGCTTTGCACAAGGTGGAGTCCCAGTACGACGAAGAAATTAGGATTCTGAAGCACTCCCACGAAAAGAAATTGAAGGTGGGTGTAGTGTGTGATTTGTTCATGCAGTTGTAGTGGTTGTCTTTACCTCCTCTCAAGCAACAGTTCGGGAAAATTAATTAAACGTTCTTCTTTCACAGGATCTTCGAGGTGAGCTCGAGTCTCAGAAAAACTCTCTCGTTTGCCAACATGAACAAGAGCAAGCTCAACTGATGGAACGAACAAGACGGTTGGAAAGACGACTTGGCACGCTCGATGCTGAATACTCCCAACAGATGGACAACCTCCGAACAGCTTACCACAAAACTCTGTCAGCGGATTTGGAAAACAAAGACGAAACAACGGAGGACTCAATACGACAGAGATATCAGGCAGAAATCGAACAACTTCGGGTGCGTAGTCTTTGGGTTTTATCTCGAAATAGTGGAAATGAATTTGAGTTGATTTTTATTGTAATTTTTATTTCTTTGCAGACCCTTTGCGAAAAGGGACTAATTGCTGTAGATAATTCCCATCGTCGAATTATCGCCGAACTCGAAGAAAAACATCGCCAAGAACTGGCGGCTGCTGCCGCAGAAAAAGAACAGGCTCTCGCGGAAGAAACACAAGCGACGCTGGCAGCTTTGGACGCGATGAGAAAAGCTCACGAGACGGAAGTTCAGAAGGAGATAAACAAGTTCAAAACTGAATTCTTGAAGAAGATGCAGACCAATCACGACATAGGAGCACTTCATAAGGAACACGAGTAAGTGGAGTTAAAGAGGAGGAAGTTGGGGTGACAACGAACGGAGGAGGAGGTGTAATTTTGTTTCTCTAATTTTTTAGGGCGGAAATGGAAGAAATCAAAAAGGAAATCCTGTCCCTGTCGGAAAAGTATTCGGTTAAGTGCGTGGAGTCAGCTTCGCTCGAAGAGCAACTGAGTCTCGTGAGCAAGCAGTTGAGTCAAGCTCAAGAGCACATATTACAGCTGGACGCGAGGAACAAACAACTTCGGGCTCATCTAGTCTCCGAGACGGGAGAATTTGACAAAGTCGAAGACTTTAAAACGTTCAAATCCGAAAAGGAAACCAGCAGCGTGAGTATATAATCTATATATACTCTTATATATTTTCTTTTATACTCCAACTTAGGTTCTAATTAACATTTCTTCGGTTTCAGGGGCGGAAAACGACGCGGCAGAAAAGTTACAAACTAGACAAAAAATCAGGAAGCAGTCAGTAACATCAGAAACCTACAATCCACAAGTGAAGGTTGCAATCTCAAACTCAACTCCGTCAGGGTGATGTTGAAGACGTACAGTCTGAGGTTTGCCTCGCGAGGAAAATTCCCTGCATACAGGTTTTCCGAGGCGATCTAAATGAGACTTTCGACTCGCGCTCGCTGAATTGTTCTTCAGCGATTCTTTGACGGCCCTTTTTAACTAGAGTAGTGGAAGAGGAAGAAGGTCTTCGTCTAACAATACCAGTAACTTTGGAAAATCCATCACCACAAGTGCCTTTGATCAAGCTGACCAAAAATCGCTTTATCATTTCGTCGTCTGCAATATTACCTCAGCTTTAATCCGTATTTGTTTGTCGCTTTAGTATTTATAGCATCATAATTCCGTACTCATATTTTTATAAATATATACATACATATATATATATATATAAGTAAAGAAATCAGTATTTTTTAGAATGCGTATAAAATGTATTTTTGTCCCGATTGTTCTTGTTGTATAGAAAAAGGAAAAGAAATTTTCATCTCTGACTGGAAGACAGACAGACAGATAGACAGTTAAAGAGAAAAGGAGAGGGTAGATAGTTTGTTATAATACTCGTGGCCAAAATCGTTGCTTGAGGGTTTTATTTGAAGGGAAGTTGCGGATGATGGACAGTCGCGAGATTCCTTTCATTCGATCAAGTGATGAACATTTTTGTTTCTCGTCAAATCTAAACTTGAAAACTTTTTTCTAGTGAACAAAGAAATTGATATTTTGTATAAATGCTTCATTTTTATAATGGTATAACCGAAGTAATGTTATAAAATTAGTATTAGTTAAGGAGTTCATTTATTTATTTTGATTTATTTCTTGATGGCTCGGTTTTTAGATTTTCACATCCCTCTACCACTCTCTCTATCACCTTTCCCCCCTGTTTATAGTCTTTTTATAATCTATAAAGTTTTTTTTTATATATATATACCGAAACACTTTAATATTTATTACTAAACTAAATAAAACGAACTTTCTCATTTAGCCATCAAGGAATGAAATATTGAAAGTGCTTAAAACAAAAAAAACCGAGAAGTGAGACTACTCTTTGGCCAGTGCTTTGTTTCCGTCCTCAAATTTTTGCGGCCAAATTTTTAATTTTAATTTTATATTATTTTTCATTATCAAAGTTTTTTGTTATTCGGTTCGAGATTATTTGCTCAAAATAAAAATCTTTGGACTTTTTTTATGTACATAATTTTTTCTACATATTTAATAAAACAGTATTAAACAGTAATAACTCAGTTGTTGCGTTTTATGATATTTCCTGTGACCTTTCCCCTCTTCCTAACCTCTGACCTTTAACCCTCAAACTCGGTCAACGTGGGTAGATGTACTTGAATTTTTGTTTGTAGTATACAGAGATAAAATACAGGGCATAACATGTTGTAATAATATATGAAATGATGATAAATAGTGATGTATTATTAAGATAATATATATTGTAATAATATATATTATTATAATATAATGGTCCGAAGTTGCTGGTTGTGTTGATCTTGAAATAAATATAGATAAGGGTTTTGTATCACTTGTCTGGGTTATCCTCAACGGTTCAAAGGGGTTGAGTCGGTCATGAGGCAACCATAAATAAGGGTCGTTTATATATATATATGACTGGATGCACCCTTGGCGAAGTCCAACGGACTCACATAATATTGTATGATGGAGTATATAAATTTAAGTAATTGCCTCTGATGAGTTCTTGTGTAAAACCACAAAAATATTTTTGTGTTTACTTACAGTAATATGAAGGAAATATATTCACATTACATATAAATATTTGTAAATAATATAAATTAATATATTTTTATATTATATAGTGCACATCTTAAATTATATCATATATGTAGTAAGTATATACGATATACGGTATATCGTATATACCATATATCTATATATTCTGGTATATATATATACGATATATCGTATATACCATATATCTTATATATTCTGGTATATATATACGATATACGGTATATACCATATATCTTATATATTCTGGTAATATATACGATATATCGTATATACCATATATCTTATATATTCTGGTAATATATACGATATATCGTATATACCATATATCCTATATATTCTGGTAATATATACGATATATCGTATATACCATATATCCTATATATTCTGGTAATATATACGATATACGGTATACCATATCTATATTCTGGTAATATATACGATATATCATTGTATATCCTATATATCTGTATATTATATATGATATATCGTATATACCATATATCCTATATATTCTGGTAATATATACGATATATCGTATATACCATATATCTATATATTCTGGTATATATATACGATATATCATATACCATATATCCTATATATTCTGGTAATATATATACGATATATCGTATATACCATATATCTTATATATTCTGGTAGTATATACGATATACGGTATATCGTATATACCATATATGTGGTCAGTATACACTGTATATTATATATACCATATATCAGATTTATTCTGTCAATATAGGCTATATCGAGTGTATACCATATATTACATAATAAGGATTTCGAACTTTTTTTTTCTTTCCTGCCAGAGAGTCATACAATTTTTTTAAATAGGTGACATGTCACAAATAATTTTTAATTAATTTCTTAAAAAAGATAACATTTGGGCGTAGGAATGTGGCGACCCCACCGCCCAGTGGTTTTACACTGCAGTCAGTCTCCCAACCCTAAGGTGTTAGGCGACCCGTGCTGATGGGGTGCGTGGCACAAGGGAAATGTCTCATCCGAAACAATTTGGATTAATTTTATAAGAAAATAATGTAAAAACGTTTACAGTTAATATCCATATTATAAATAGTATATACAATATAGTGTATGTAATATAATATTGTAATATGTAGTATATATTAATACAATACATATTGTTGTACCGTTTTTGTTTGATGCGTGTTCATTTTCATCAATATTCGAACTATCCGTGGTCAATAATGAATCCCAATGTTTTAATTTTATCATCTTGTACATTACTTTGTTAATATACTAAACGGATAATACCGCACTTATAATATATATTGTGACAGTATATTATTAATATATATTATAAGGCTTCCACCGTACACGAATTTTTTTATATGCGTGTAACTGTCAGTCGTGAGGAATGGCGAAAAGACTAGAAGACAAGATAAAAATTTACAAAAATAACAGGTTATATTATATATTACAATATATATGTGATATAACGCTATATATAATATCAAAAAGTCTTATTTTAAAGCGGAGAATCCGTTTGGCCAGTTATTTTCACGTATAATTTTAATATAATTCTTTGTCTTGCACAGTTTCTTATAAATTTCAATTCATGATATCGAGTATTTCGTGCTGCTGATGGACTTATAACTTTATACATGCGAAATGTATTATCGTCGAGAAGTTGTACTATCCTTGCTGTAGCCATCAATAAAAATTCTTAGAATGAAATGGCTCAAAAATTGATCTGCGGTTTCATTGCTGAAAAAGCAAGAAACTCCTTAATCCAAGCTAGATTTGGAAATGCTGATCTTATTTCCAGATCAATATCAAATTAGGATCTTTATCAACGAGTTCTTCTAACTGCTGGGCTTGCATTCCAGTTGCGCAACAAATTTCATCGGTGGAATTGACTCCGTTCATGTGACGATAGACCGGATTGTTCGCCGCGCTTTCCTTATTCCCGATGTATATTATATACTGTAAAAAAAATATAAAAATATAAAATTGTCCATCAGGGCCGACGTTAATTCACATCATATCGAATCATCCCCTCATACTCACCTTGTACATTCTCTGTATAAAACCCTTCAACACTCCAAACTGAACCAACTTTCGCTCGTTGATTCTCTTCGAGTGCGGATTCAGTCTTATGCAAAGGTCTTTGATTGTCGTGCCACGTGTCATGCTCGCGTAGAACATGAAAATGTCCCTGAAATTGGGAGGATGTCTTGCCGATTTGGAAACGTAATCGATGCACTCTTTCTGCAATTTCTGATCTTCGGCTAATTTTCTAAGTTGAGGAGTTCCAGCGTATACATTAGAATACTGGAAGATAGGAATTAAGCTTACCACACCATAATACCTGAAAGAAGAAACCAAAATGTTTATATCGAACACTGAACACTTAATCACCTAATTAGGGTGGAAAGACCTCATGACAGATGACTGAACGAATTACAAAAAGGCTTTAATTGATTCAGGTTCCACACAGTAGAAACTGTTCAAGGAAATCTAAATTTAAATAATACTTACACCAAATTTTGAACGCAGGATTTGACTAAATTATTCTCTACATCAGCTTCTGCTGCTATTTTAGATACATGATTAAACCCATCAATAAATGGTAGAACCTGTTGAGTCGTCAAATCCCACTGCTCTTCAAAAAAAGCTCCTCGATTCTCTATAAAAATGGGAACTTGATGATCCTGAACAGGAGTTGGATCAGCACATATCCTGACTATTCTTAGATGTGTTGTCGTTACACCTTCTGCATAATGGAAACAACCCAAAGTGATAATCAACTGCTTATAAATTAATTTAAGAGTATGAAACTTTACAAACCTGTTAGTGTGCACATTTTAGTCAAATTCAAATCATGCATCACTTGATTAAGCATATTCGACAATTTCCTTTTCTCAGTCTCATCCTTGTCTTGAAGTGACAGAAATTTGCACTCCAATTCCATGCCTATTAAATAATCTGAGAGCTTTTTCAATAATGGCTCGTAATGAACAGTCCTTGCCCAGGCATCACATACGAAACACAAATTAAAATAAAATGCATTTCTCGCATATTTTTTATCATCTATTTTAACTGGAAGACCTAAAATTTTCTTATCTAATAAAGTCCTGAAACAAAAATATCCATAACATAATTTTCTAACCAAAAACATTCATAATCCTCCAAATTAATAATAATTTTAATTAGTCTTTCTAGTTTTGAAATAAATTAGTTGACTTGTGTGTTTTTTCAATTAAATTCATGCTTAAGGTAGTTAAAAGTTTCAGACAGCAAGTGGTTTTATAAACTGACTAAATCAAACAGAAACTCAAGATTCCACTGTACTTTAGAAAAACAAAGTTCAACCTACACAGTGATTATACTTCTTTGTAACTGTGCTTTTGGTATTATATAAACACTCACAGTATCAAAAGTATCTTTGGAAATGTAATTGTCGGGAACCTAAAATTAAACAATCAAATTACATTTAAACAGAAAAAAATAAATTAAATTAAAAACAGAAATTTGAACTTGGCACCTGTCAGGAAGAGGATAACTTACTTGACAGGTTATTTTCGGTCCTGCCGTCGGATGAAATTCGCATAAAAAAATACACCGAATAGGTCCCTCCATTCCACACCCCTCGTAAAATTGAGGGCCGTTTTCCATTTTCCAAATTATCGTTATAGTTCTCTCTCCGATTAAAAATTATTCTCACAAGTAGATCTCTTTTAAGTTATAAACACATTGTGCGACGTTGCCAAATTGAACAAGACTCCCCGCCATTTTTTTTTTACCGAATCAATTTCGACAAAACTTTAGAAGAATTATTTTATTAACAGTTATTTTAAGACGCAATGTTTTAAAAAAGCTAAAGTGGCTCTTATTAACCAAAATTCTAAATCTAAATTCTATTCTTACCTCGACATGTGGTTTGACCGGTAACTCATTTTAGCCGTTACGGCCATTTTGACATTCCTCTTGAGTGTGTTTCAAAAACAAAAAGTCAAAAAAGCATAAAAACCAACGACTGCTCTTTAAGTGACAAACTTTCACTACTCAGTATTTTAAATAAGTGTTTGTACATGAGATACAAAGCAGAGAATACAAAAATTGATCCTCCAAATAAGCCCTAACTCTAAATATGGCACAGTAACTCTTCATCTTTTAATTGTTTTCATCCTTGGGTAAAACAGGACATGAAAGAAGGCTTGAACTCTCAATTACTACGTTGTTAAGTGCTCTAACCACTCAACCACAGGACCACCCACACAATTACTAATATAGTTCTCTTTAACAATAGGACTTGGGGGGATGACAAAACAACACAGAAACCAAAACTCCAAAAAGGAATTAAGTTATAAAATAAAATTTAAAAAAAAGTGACAAAGCAATATATTAGATTCAGATAATTTGTTTATATATTGAATATATAGTATATTTTCTAACCAACTTCAACATTAAACTTTCAAAATTACGTAACAAATTTAATGGGACATGACTACAGAAAAGGAACTCGAGCTAGTTATGTTGGCAAGACTCCATTTTAAGTGTCTGTTGATCTCAAATTTACTCATAAAAAAAATAAAATAAAGAACACATCACAGAGTAATTGTGATGCATCAAAACTAAACTCTAAAAGCTTATTTAAAGCTGCACTTTGAATCGAAGCGTTCGTTCGTCACATCTTTCATTCACGGAACTTCAAATTTTTAAAGCTATAAAACGTATCCGCTGCTTCTAAGCCTCCATGCTACGTATTGATATATTACGTACAAACATTACGTTCCAAGTAAAAACAAAACCAAATAAAAACTTTAAAGCAGGAGAGTATTACTGTAGGGAAATAATTTAACCAAACTATTGTTGGTGCATCAAAGCGTTCGCAATCTCTTGTCGGGCAGAAGCGAGAGCGTTGCCGCTAATGTGCACGGGTGAACGTCTGGGTGACATGCCGAAATGTTTGGACGTCATTTCGAGACTCTCTGACGATGATCGCTCGTTATTGCCACCTGAAAACGATGATATGAGTAAAAATTCTCAAAAATTTAGATGTCAAAAAACAAATCGTGCAAAGGAATCAGTTGATGAATCGTCCCAACTCCTTCATCGAATTTCTTTCTGTAAATTCAAACAGTGAGAGGCTAAATCGAGAATTTTCAACTGTGGGTTTGGTAAAAGCCAAAAACTAAATCAAATCAAAAAAGCAACCCAAAAACTAAAACTAAAAAGTTAACAACGGGGATCATTTGCTTGCTAACCTAACCAGGCTGAAACGGACGTTCGCGTCTAACATCACTAAAAGGCAACTAGCTGAGGGCATCAGTATGCAATAAATATTTCGTAATAACCTCCTGAAACACAAAATCATTTTGTTGTAAAACTTTACCTCCTATCAACTAATTCTACTGGAAATTTTTGTTTTCTGGTAGTACAACATTTTACAATAGATGGTTGTGACAAGATTCTGAGCTACCAAGCTGTTCTATATAAAGTTTGTCCCTCCATTCCACACCCTCGTAAAATTGAGGGCCGTTTTCCATTTTACAAATTATCGTTATAGTTCTCTCTCCGATTAAAAATTATTCTCATATTATTATTATTATAAAGTTTGTCAAAATTTGTCGTCTATAAGTTTCACAACGACAAAAGTTTTGCCTAGTGCATGACTCAAAGCAGCTAAGTAGCCCAGACGTTATTCAACCAGACAGTGATAAGAATTCAATATTCAAAGGGTGGACATCTGTCGGTTTTATACAAAATGTCTTCAAAAACTCTGATTGAATCTCTCGGAAATTCTTAATAAAATTATCTCTAGACACTAACTCTAATTCCTCACTAAATTCACCAATAACAAACACATACACTCCAAAAACTCGAGAGAACTTAAGGGCCAAAACCAAAAATCTACAAACTTCTCTCTAGTAACAAGCACTTTGTTCGTTTCTACAAACTTACAGATAAAACAAATCTTTATATACAGGACTTCCTGTTAAATATGAGCAATAGGATTGGTGTATATAAGAGAAACCCCAAACGAGATCAGGAAAGCGTGTAAAACATGGGAAAACTATAAACAACTGTATAGACAGACTGTTTCTCAACATCCTTGAAAAGCAAGTGTCACTAGACGGGTTTCCTTGCACAAAACGAAAATTAATATTTCGATAAGCCAAAAGATAACAGCGACTATATCAATAAATTTGACAGAATAGATAAAATCCATTCCAAATAATAATTACAATATAAAGTATCTGAAACGGTGGGCTGTAGTTTACATTAATGACTAACATGCATGTGTGTTACCTCACTTTCTCTTGTCTCTTTTCGAGTAAACATAATTCGAGTCTTAGAGACTATTACAAAGTTTCCGATGAAATTTGTGCTCAAACTCAGAGATTATTCTGCATAATCACCATTCGGAAACAATTCCATCAATGTTAACATCATTCTGGCAAGAATAAGTGTTATACGCAACAGATCTTTGTGTTAATCGGTTTTCCAGTGGATTAGTAAGGAAATAATCATGCGAGGGAAACAGACAATCGGCGCCCTGATGTTATGTAAAGCAAAATGTTTGTTTAATATAAAAGCCACCATTTTAGAAACTTTGAGTATTTTACAAAAACTGTTATGATGTCAATGAGCAGGAAACAATTGCAATTAAAGAAGGAAGAAAGAAAGAAAGAAAATGAACACCACGTTAATCGTTTCGTTGAAGAGTCTTCAGTTAAGAATTTTACATCAGTATATTTAAGTATAAGTTAAAACAGTAACCCAAAAAGATAAGATCCCAGGCTAGATTTATCTAGGAAGGAAAGTGGTTCGAAAGGAACTCAAGAAGGCCGTGAATAGAGAAGAAAAAGAGAAGCGTTTAAGTTAAAACCATTAAATATCAAAGAGAACAACATAAACAAAGGGAAAGAACGAACAATGTGACATGTTTCTACCAGCCTCTGGCATCTTTTAAAAATTCTATGGTCTTGGCCCTCATTTCCTCGGGATCCATTTCAACCCCGGCGTCACCTGTTTTAAACTCGGCTTCGAAAACCGGACTCATTCCCAGAACGCTTCCCGAATCCGCTGTTAAGTATAGTAAGCAATAACTTCCTTCTCTCCGAACCATTCCATCAGGGAATTTCACCTCCTTCCTCGATCTCGAATTGGACGACGAGCCGACGGTCGTCGAAGGTGAATGTGCGAGCTCATGACGACTGGGAGAAACGGTGTTCACATAAACGAACGACACGTACTCGTCGAGAGCGCAAAAATTGTACTGAAATGGAAGCATAGATCAATCAAATCCGTGTTTTGAGCAACGACCGAATGCTAATGTCAGAAGCCGCACCTTAAAAATTCCGATCCAATCCCAATCAGAGATTTGAACATCTTCGGCGACGAACGAAACGATATTTTCTTCGTTTATGTACCATTTCTTGATGGGAGAAAACTCGATGACACGATCGGAATAGTCACTGAAAACTTTGAAGACAAATTCTCCGGCGATGGGCTTGTGATCGCTCACCGTGTAATTTGGAAAACTTTTGTAAAACTGCATTTTAGCGCTGAGAGTTAAGTTCTCGTAGGCATTCGCATTGACTCTGTACAGAATCCGATCGGTCCAAGCTGGTCGTCGCCTACAGGGAAGAAGAAAAATTAAAAACAAACAAACAAACCAAATCAGAGCACGACAGCATGCTTGGATTCGCACAACTCACTTTGGATCATAGTCACAAGTTTTGAAAATATATTTGTACGTCGGCGGAAAATTAAAAGGTTCCTCTGTCAGTTCGCTGAAAGCTTGACCGTTTCTCATTATAGACTTCAACTGATCAACGTTTCTCAACCAGTCTAACTTATTAGCTTTGATTTTGTCAAGGATTTCTTCGTGAGCTATGGCTTCGTCTATCCGGAAATTGTGATCCCCTAACCAAAATACGTAACTGGAATCAGAAAAGAAAATTATTTCGTTAGCATTAACAACTCTTCCAAAAGAAATTTCTTCTTCCTTCCAACCAAGAGAACAAACTTTGAACTCTCAAGGCTGTCGACAGATGACACTCGACTCAAAAAAAAAGTTTGAAACGGCGTTAAACAAATTTTTTGCGAAATGTCACCAAACCCTCATTTCAAACACGGATTAAAAGCTTTTCATCGATTACGTCATCCGTGTAATTAAAATGGAGTTTAATTAAGCTCGTAATAACTTCAACGACTGATCAAGCCCTCCCCGAAAAGAGACTTACTCGTGGTAAAAAATCAAACTGGTTTCGCTCTGTCGAGCAAAATTCATTTCGCTGACTATATGATTGTAATCTTGAATTCTGGCCTGCAGATTCTGATCGTGAGGCGTCAGGTGAGTGTTCACTACGCACACGGACACTCCGTACACGTTCATCCGAAGGGCTACGGCTCCCTTGTTTCCCCAAAAGCCTCCGAACCCCGTTTTCGTGTACTGCATTTCCACATCCCTAATGTTAAGTAAATGCTTCCTCTTCGAATAAATGCTGAGTATGAGTCCCTGAAGTCGGATCGTCTTCAGTTTCACATAATTTTTCGTTTTTAGTTTCATCCTGTAAGAAAATTTAAAGAGAACGGAAATCCGTTAGTTGATTAACTGAACGATTTTGGAGAGTGATGGAAGCGGGTGAAAATGTCTTTCAGAATTTAATAGCATTCATGTCTTTCTAACGGAGAAATTGTCAAAAAACTGTTAACGCTGAGATAACAAACTCTGATAATCAAATGTAAACATTCGTTTGACCTTTTTCCTAAAATGAGACTTTTAGTTTGACAATTTTATCCCGCCTAACAGGCGACTGATTAAGCTCTGACAACAGGCAAAGCTAGTGCATCAATTTTTTACATATTTCGTGTATTCCCTTACTCCCTTTAATGCTGATTCGAAAGCTGACACACAATATTTGACTTTTCCACGTAGGAGGTCAAATGGAAGTATTCACGGTCAAGGACAGCCATATTTCGTCATTCCTAACGTGAAAGTTTAAGTAATTAACATTTTTGCGTCAGTTTGGAGGTAATAGATACACTTGGTTGTGGTACCACCTCCGACGCATTGTTCCGCTTCAGATCATTTTCTTCACGGATTCTTACAAACCCATACTCATTATTAACGCCTTTCACTTCGACTTCTGGTTTGAAATCGGTGATCCTCAATGAATTGCTTATCAACGTACAATACAAGAGTTAGTCCTAAACCGATCTTTACGACCGGTGAGTTTGCTGGAAATGACGTCTTGGCTATCAAGCCATGTACACCAAGTTGCTTACGATTCATTAACCCCACTCATCTTCCATTTTGTTTAAACTATAGCTAATCACAAACACCGAAACACCAGAGAATGGAAAGAGAGAGAGAGAGACGCAAAGCAGAAACCACAAGAGAGCAGGCAATTAACCAGAAGCAACATATCCATTACATCCAAGACCCAAAAGCCCAAGAAACAGGAAACAAACTCCTGTTGAAGAAAAACAGTAAAAGCGGAAGAAAAAAATCGAAGTTACTTGCTTAAATGCAATCGTCCATGGATCGTCCAGTAAGGCGTCCACTACAATATTGTATACCTGAGCTTTGACCTCCTGCAACCCTACGACGTAGAGATCCGGAAGTTTTTCTTCCGGTTCTTCCAGAGCGAGGAGCTCGTCAAGGCTTTCTTCGGGCGGCTTGCAAGCGACATTATAAGACACAATATAGATTCTGAAACAAAACAAAATTAAAATTACTTCATCAATGGAAACCTACACCTCCCAAGTGTTACTATGTTACATACACCATCGCATTTTCCCTTGAATGTCAAATCGGATAAAAACAGTAGATAAAACTAATCGATTTACCAAATCTATCTCTAGCTAATTAATAAAAAGAAGAAAATCACGATGTCGGAAACCCCTTCGACCTTGAAAACTCGTTGGATGTCATTCTGGTTTCCCAAGAATCCGCAAACCCGAACGTGTCTTTATGAAATTCCAAGACTCCAATACAGCAAAGGAAACCTGTTCTATCTCATCGTTGCGCGAAATGATCACGCAACCTGCTTTTATCACCATTTCTGAAATACTACTACTAAAGCAGTAGATATTGTGAATGCACTATTCAGTTGGTTATGTTAACAATCAATCCAAAAACCTGTTCGTTAAGTCACAGAAAAAGGCTTTTCCTTCCGGTCTCCCAACCTCGAATGTACAAAATGGTCACATTTGTATTACATAGATTTCGTTTCTTGTTCTGAATTTGGTTTGCTCTTGGACTCATGTGAACTCCAAAGCTAATTTGATGTTTTTATATTTTCATTAATTTCAGACATGAGAAGGGTCGTCACTATGTCACGCAAGGGAAGCAATAATAATATCTCAAGTCGTGGATGAGTTTCTGGCTCCTGAGAAAGTAATCCGGGCCAAGTTATCACTACCTCCTTCAACCACAGAGATAGGATAGTTGCTGAGTAGATCTGGTCAGGTCACTGTGTTTAGTGTTAGAAATTATCGCAAAGGAAATTCAATATTTGAAAGTGACTAACCGAAACCTCAAACGAAAAAACAGTCATCCATGGCAAATAGTCACGAGTAGTGCTTCCAACTTGAGTCTATGAGCTAAACACCTTTCGAACCTTTTTAAGAGACTCAAACTGACTTGTAAAAGATTAAGGACTGCAACCTTCACCTGAACACACACATATCGCACCCGTGTTGACTTTTCTTTGTCATTTTAATCTTCGTGACTCAATCATTCAACGATAACGCAATGATACGCACATGATTATCGATCTTAGAGAAATTGTTTTTCAAAATCTAAATCCTTTTATCCGATCCTTTTTCGAGACGTATTACTTCCATCTTTTTCGGAGAGAGATACACCACGTTTTGTTGGGTTCTTGTTTGGATTTCGTTCTTGGTGATGGTCTGAAAGTTGGGAGAACAATACAAATCGAGCTATACAATCATTCCTTACACCCTGGAACAAAGCCCCAATGTTTCAAGTCCTTTTGTTGTTAGTGTTCTCCCAAACCATCCTGCCAGAAGGATAACGATACAGTCACAGTATGGTGAGTGCCAAATACCAAAACAGACGGAATGAATACTGTTGTGTATGTCTGACAGTACAAAAGACTGGTTTCGTGAGAATTAAAAAGTTTCCGTAGATAGTTTAGTGATCAGACTACCAATACAGATGGAAGTTCAAGCCTCCTCCTCGCAGACCGTTACACTCCAGAGTGGGAAACGGGATTAAAACCAAGTCTGGTTCATCTCAGGTTTAAAGTTTGCTACCAATTTCATTACAAACCCACAGACAGTTTGAAAAACCTTGAAGCAAACTACCTCTTGACTCGAATTATCTCCTTTCCCAAAGAGCCCTCCAACGAAACTTATTCACACTTACACTTCGACAAGAGTTTTTCAAACTTGAGAATAAATTTTCATCTTGAGAACTCGAAGAAACCGAATCGCGGAACCATTAAATCAACTTTTAATAGATAATTATCTAATCAACGAATTTTCTTTTCTTTTTTATTTATCCGTTAACAATGCGTAACGGCGACTGCCCGATTTAATAGCCTCGGGTTTGTTCAAAAAAAATTTTTTTTTGTGTTCGACAACCGTACAACAACGAGGAAACATAATTTTTCTCTTACTAACCTGGTTCCTTAAACCAGTTCAACGATTATTACATCTATTTCGGTTAAAAAAAAAGTCATTCAACAGTCACTTCTCTTGTCTGATCAACTGTTTCTCTCTGGGGCTGTACGAGTTCGATGACTTTTCTTTCCCTCCTCGAAACAAACGAACAAACCCAGTCAACAGATTCCCAATCAATAATCATTAATTGATAATAGTGGAAAGATTAAATCGATATGTCGGCCATTTTATCATGATGAAAAAGAAATTGATGGATGGAATTGGCTCGGAATCAATACGGCTGATGGATTTGTTGGCTGGGATTTGTGTTCCGCCAAAGGGAGAGTGTTCCATCAAATTTTGGAAGGACCATGTTTTTTATGTCCCTCTTCTTTTGTTTCGGTTATTGTTACTAAAGATTTTTGTGTCATTGTAGAAACTTCCAACTTTTTCTTCTTCTCTTTTAAAACCTGCGCTTATGTTTGACTTTCTTTTTAACCTAATCAACCACCACCCGCGTAGTTTTTGACTTGAAATGGGCTAACAGCTCTTCGCGTTCTCGTTTCAGTTGAGTGAACGTTGTTCTCACAATTTTGGTTTTCCTTTATGTCGAGCTTGTTTCTTCACATGATCAGCATCTCTTGTAGTGAGATGCCTGGAGAACATTCGCGACTATTACTGTTACTGTTAGTAAGGTTACTTCTAAGAAATAAGTTTTTGTTAGGATAAAAGAATTTACTGCTACCTCATCCACTTTAAAAGCTGAGGGCATCCTCAGTTCGGTTTCAACTGAATTGTATTCAAGGTTCAATGGACACTATAATTATCTGATTAACAGACAGGTTCCTTTCTATTTTGTATACTCTCAAAATCTTCAGCAGTTATTTGTCTTCAACTTCCCTATTCCCCTGTTAAAGTGGGCGAAATCTATGATCGGTCATGACTTTGGTATCAATAACGCGATGTACTAGCCAAAGATGTAACCTTACCGACAGTACCCTAGACACTTTCAGACATTTTCTTCCTCCGCTTTTTGTGGTTCTGACCCCCCCACCTGACATCATATCATTTTGGTTTGTATTAAATGATAAAGGTTCTTTGGTTTCGAGATAAATTTATCCACGACGTTTCAACCCAACGTTTGAGAAGAAGTCAGTCTTAAAGAATACCAACGTTATGTGATTTCATTTTTCTTCGACGTCAAAAATAATAATAATAATTTCAAATTTCACTCAAGGCCATCTTATTTATGGAACAAATCTAAACATAAATTCAGAAAAACGAAACTCAATCGTCATTGTGATGGCCTGATGTAACATCTGCTGATGCTAGCACAATTTTATTTTGTTTTTCAAAACTTTCTCTACTATGCATTAAAAATTTTTGTACAACAAAATATTCTCCAACTCCATAGATCAGTTCGAATAAATGTGATGAAGAACATCCATGAAAAGCTACCCAAAATTGTTAAATGAAAGCCAAACACACCTGCTCATTGGGATTCATGACTATTAAAGAGACTATGGGTGTAATTCGAAAACCCCAGCAAATGGTATTAAGTTCTGATAATTGAACCAGAAACATTTGTTTATAATAATATACATATACAAGAACACACACAATGAAAAGTATTCTGTGTGCTTTTTGATTCTTAGAAAAATAAACAATTCTGCTTTTGAGATGAGTTTACGAAACCCATAAAACTATTTTTAAACTCAAATGAACGAATCATTCCATAACATACTCGAAACTCACACAACTTATATGCTAAAACACAATGAAAAAGAAAATCAGCATGACATCACACTAAAACTTAACAGCACATCTGGTCAGCATAAAATCAATTTTGGCAAGGAGAATGATGTGAAAACAGTCAAATCTGAATTTATAAACAAAATTCTAGCACAAGACCACAAGGAGAAAAAGATAACACATGAAAAACAATTTAAAAACTGAAGATTGGATTTTCTCTCGTTGGGGAAAATGGAAAACAACAACAAAAATAACTTTGGTGTCATTTGAAAAACAAAATTCCTCTCTTCGAAATACATCTCTCATGCCATGCATCATTTCAAATGTAAATAGAACTGTAATTTATATGTTTGCTGAAAACTATGAAACATTTTTATACACGCTCAACATAAATTACAGTTATTTATGTGTTTCTTTTGTAAATATATATTTCAAAACCCAAAATAATTTTTTATTACCTTAAAGAATCCATTCAAAAATTAATGATAAAGCTGATTCGAGTGTGTAAGACAATAATTAAACCGTGGAAATCATTTTTGATTCAATTTTTTGTATTAATAAGCACTGAAGAATTTCATCATCCGGTAAGCTCACTCGAAAAATTAGAAAAAAATTGTCGAAAATGTTTTTTCCTCTTTGTTATTTGGTTACGGAAACATAAACGGAATGAAACGTTTTAAATCACCAAGACAGGCATTTAATCTCGGGTAATTTGTAACAGAAAACAGAGATCCGAAATGCAACGATGAGATGTTCGCAAAAATACTACCATGACCTACATGACACGCGAAATTATTCTAACTGAAATACTTGTTCAACATCTTGTTTTCAAACACTTTTACTCCATGTTGGATGTTGTTGTGACGTCATCGGATTTTATTGCAAAATGGCCGACAGTTGCCAAGGTAACCTTCGAATAGTTTTCGTTACGAATTTCTTTCCGTTCGTTTTGCTAAGTTATGCCGGTGACAAGTAGAACTGGGTTGTTGCCGAGCGTTAAGAAAAGATTACAACCGAAATTCAGGTTGGATTTGTTTCAAATGACACTTTGCTATGATTTAAAATGAACGCGGCAAAATTCAAATAATCGAACTCTTTCGCGGTTGTTTTAACGGTTTCATGTTTGATTTTTAGGAAACTGTCATCCCGAAACTGCCGATTATAGCTAGACCTGCTCCATTTACTCTGAGACCATTCGCCGGGGTGTATAATCCTTTCCCATATGGCTGTTCAATTCTATGCAATCATCCAGCGGATTTTGAAGCAAAAGCGATTGTTAAAAGAGCCAAAGATGCGTGGGTACGTTTCATCCGATTTCCTTTCTCCAACTATCAGTCAAAGCTCTCATTTTTAACGTTTTTCATTCCCAGCTCTCAGAAGGGAAATCTTTATTGGACACCGAAGAAATCGCAGCACTCAAGTTACAAAGAGAGACAAATCTACAACTCACCCTGACAGACAATGAAGAGAGAGATGACAAAGTTCCCGAAGAGTTGTTTCGCAAGTACACAGACACTGACTCTAGGCCAATTACTCCGGCACCAACTTTGGTGAGCATAGCTACGAAAGCTTCTCAGGTAAGTTTCATACAAGAAAAATTTAATTAACAACCATATAATCATAAATCACAGTAATGACTTTACTTTCACGACAGAATTTGAGGTCTCGAAGATGCGTGACGCCTGATCCAACTTCGTTCATCCCGACTAAAGAGAAAACCCTTTTGGTTCTGGACCTTCGAAGAAGCCATTCTCAAGAAACCATTTACTGGCAGGATGGTCAGTTAAGAAATTCTAGTTTTGATGGAGGTATTATACAACCAGCAAGCACTTCCAGGTGATTTTTAGAACAAAAGTGTGTAATACAGCTAAAATCAGATACGTTGAATAAAAACGGAGGAAAATCCTTTTTAGGACTACTTCACCTCCAAGTCCAAACGTACCTAAAACAAAAACGAATAAGCCAGCAAAAAAACGAGACGAACAAAGTCTAAGGCGAACATCCAGCGTAAAGACGGACACTTCAAAAGATTCAGATTCAAAGGTTTTAGGTTTCTCAACTAAACAAATAATTTATGTCACACTCAGCAAACTTTATTGTAACGCTTTTGTTTAAAAACCCAGGGTCAACAGACTTCTGGCACTCGATCTCCGTCGAAAAGTGTAATAAAAACTCACAAGCTTCTCCGGAACCCGTCAACAACAAACCCTCACAAATCTCCCGTGAAAGCAGTTCTGGAGACATAGATGTTATAAAAAGAAGAGGAAAGAAGAGAAAAGGAAAGAAAACGGGAAAAGATGGACTCAAGGAAGGAGAAAAAGAAGTTAAAGGAATTCCAGATCCTGGAGAAACTCAGGTGAGTCACCGAATTCATTATTGAACTGAACCAGCAGTTTCTCCAACCGACAAAAGATGTTGAACAAAATGAACTGAAAACCCAAACTGAGGTAGTAGATGCTTTGCTGACAGGTGTCTGCACTAAGAAGCGACTCAAAAGAAGGAAGTTCGAGAAATTCATTAACTGGAGAAGAGAAGTCGGAAGAAATTCGTCAAGAAGAAATCTCTCCAAGTGGTCCTAAAGAGCCTAAACCTGATTTTGAACAATACACCGACAAATCCTTCCTAAAACCGGAAATCCTAAAACAGCTTCAAAGGCAACTCGACCGAGAAGTCGTCGATTCCGAACTCAATTTGAAGGTGCGTTTCTTCCAAACGAATTTTTTGCAAAAAATTGGAATAATCGACACCAAATCCAAGCTGCCTTTGATTGCAGAAGAGAATTGCTTTGGAGGAAGCTTTGCGTTTGAAAATCAACCCGAAACACTCTCACCAGGGAGAAGAATTAAAGATTTTGAAAAAGGAATTTCAACTGGACATGAAAAACTCTGAGAAATGGCTTTCTATACCTCGAGTTTTCACGAGACGAAGCGCTCGATTCGAGCTACCCATGGACAGTCGATTGTTGAAAAGTAAGATGGCTGCCAATGCTGTAGAAAATGTTTTCTTTTATCCTTTATAGTCAGTCAAGTGAAAAGATTGTGATTAACCTTTGTTTACTTTTCCCTTTCGTGTCAAAGTATGCTTAACGTTTAAAATGATCATAAAAGCGTCCGTAAACAGTTCTTTTTTTAAGAACAAGATGGGTCAAAGCACTCACCATTATCTTCCTTATCACGTTCTTCACTAAATCTTTCTACTCACAAGAGTCACGTGCTTGTGTCACCCTCAATCAACGTTTCATTGACTTCCCTTCGAGTGAACACGTTTCTCAGCTTCAAGCTGAACAAGATACCAAGGACTTGATCAAAACAATGTAACGAGGTGTTTGCTCTCTGACCGACAGGTTGAAACATGTATAAACCTTTGAAACAGTTTTCATTACCTCATTTGGGTAGAATGTTAATACACCTTTCATCCCTCCTCTCCTCTCTTCAAAAGTTAAATCCTTCTGAGAGGAACTTATTCTAAACAAAGGTGACCATTTCAGACATGACGCCACTCGAATACGTTCAAAATTACGTTTACGCATCACCGGAGAGGCTCGTCTTGTACAATCACGTCTTCAACTTGTTCAAAGAAGAGCCGGAAGACGATGAGGAAACGGGGAGGATATTATTGGGAAAAGTAAAATAGTTTAATCGATATTAAACACACAACTAAAAACAATAATCCCCAGTTAAGAATTTCAACTACTTCCGGTTATCTATTTACAGCATGTTGTCGAGGCTTTGGGTAAAATAATGGGAAGAACGATGACAGTTGAAGAGGCTCAAGATTATCAGGATGTCATCGGTTGGAAGGACGAAGCCAGTTTGGACTTTCGAACGTTCACGGGAATCGCTGCGACTTGCGAAAGGATGTTGGCAGCTCAGTTTTGTTCGAAAATGCCCAGCAAAGAGGAGGATCCAAGATTCGAGGTTGAAATTGCTGATTTCGAGACTTTGGACGAGAAGCTGTTGAGAGTGAAACCGGAAAGGAGACTTGTTAGGATACTGAAATCCGTTCGAAATTTATGATTCCGTCTCTTGTCTGAAAACCAAACGTTTTTCTAGGAGAATCGTAGAAGTTTTCATATTTGTGCAATATTTATGAAATGAATCCTCTAGGAGAACTCATTCCATAACTTCTGCACACTTTATAAGAATGGAGAGGTTGAGGAAGGTAAATACTCAAAACACAAATACAGAAACCTCCTTTTCTACAATACTCACAACCAGTCATGTGTTCTAAAACTGAGAAACCATCTCGGTGATGACACCAACAACACCAAAAGACATATTCCTTCTAATCCATGAAATCAAAACAAAAAAAAATTAAAAACAAAAACGAGAAGAAGGATTTAAATAAATAAACTTCAAGAAAAGTCATTGGACATCTATTTCAACAAGTACACTGCGTTTCCATTACAATTTTTTTTTCATTTCAAATTATCATCTTTAAATATTATTTTCCTTACGATCGGTCATACGTCCAACCACATTCACATCATTATTTATTTATTTATTTATTTGTTTTAAAAGCACGAGTTATGTTTCTTTCTTCGACATATAAAATTATTTTTTATTTTTATTTTTGAGGCTAGTGTACAGATATATTAATTACGACTTAGTTACCTAATTTTGTTTCGATTTATGACACCCCGCCCCCCAAATTCCCACTCTTCTTCCCACCCCCACCCACTCATTGACCAGACTGTATCAACGTTCTAAAGGGTTTGCTGCCTGCAACGAAAAAAAAAAGGTCGAAAGGACTTGCTAGCTGGATGGTAAAACTTTGATTGCTGAGATGATTTTCGTGAACGGAGACTGATTAAGAGTGTTTGTGTAATTCCTGAGAAAGGGTAAAGAGCGTTAACAAAAGTTAGGACGACGCACACCATTTGAAACGGGACTACTATGATGGTGGACAAGTAATAGCACGATTGCGATCATAGGCACCAACGATTCCAGAAGCAGCACGATTAAAGCACACGACCCACACGATTCTATCCTAAGACAATCTTTCAAAATGAAAAGGCCTCAGCTAATAACATCCTTCTTCTCTTCCTCCTCCTCCTCCTTCGGTTTACTCCCAACAGGTCGACATTTCCTAACTCTAAACCCATTTTTGCTTGTCAAGGTTGCTATCATCAACTCAAACCCCACTTTTCAAAGGACCATTTGATAAATTTCAGGTTTGACTTGAAGAGAAACTTATTGAAACCAAACAAAAAGAAAGACAGAAGGGAAGTATGACTTGAAACACAAGTGACAAGACAACAAGTCTGATAGGAAACAGAGCTTACAAAAAAAGAGTGTACGAGTTTAAGAAATAGACTAGATTAAGACTAGAAACAAAACAACAAGCTTGGGTCACGTTAGACCAGAAGGAACGAAGAAACCTAAAATTAATATTCCGTCACCCCACCCCGTTTAATAAATTTAGAAATAAATCAAACAGAAAAGGCAATCAAACTATATCCGGTTTATCTCTACCTATCTCAAAATGGGATGGATTTTAGCAATCTTGACAAAAACCTAAAAGACCAATTCGTCTTAAAATTAAGAAAAACAAATCGGTCAAACGAAATCCATGGCTCCGGGGCTTTCTTCCCTTATCTAACATAAAGAAGGAGGTAAGAAGGAAGGACGAAGGAGAAATACAACTACGAACATCAAAGTTTTGAAACACCTACAAAGCTAAAAGGCGGTAGACCCGTAAGAGCGGTACGATATTCCCTTTCATTCCTCTACCTAGTCTCCTCTCGTATAAAAGCATCCTCAACTTCTTCCAGTGCCTTTAAAGCACACAAAAGGTACTCAATCAAACATTTGCAAAAGGCTTCTGCCGCCATGAGTTTCCATAATTCGCTACTCCCATCTTCTTCCATATTTCCAACCGAATGAGATTTTTCTCGAGTGTTCTTTAAACCTCGCAATAAACTAAACTCCGTGAGCCAAAAAACTCACCGAAAGACTGTTGGCACAATTTAAATCTTTCGCCGAATTTCTCAATATTAACAAAATAATATCAAAAACAAAAAAAATTCATTTCTCACCATAGAAAGAAGAGGAAACCATTTTCTCCCATCCCAGCCAATCTCAAAAAATATTATCAAAAAACTTTACCCTACGAAACGTCTAAAAACAAACAAACAAACAAAATTCTGTAACCCTACAAAATTTGTTTTTATTAATTCATTCCTTAAAAAACCTTACCATCATGATTGTCTTCGATATAATGGATTCACCCCCCCATCCCCCAATACTAATTAAAATGTAAAACTATTTCCACAACTTCTGTCTGCTAAACGTTTAAAAAAAGGCTTTTTTATGGGCCATCGGAACTTACACATCTAAACTTAAAGCTGCTTTCAGTTTGCTGCTAAATATATATATCTCGAATTCCCAATCATTCAAGTATTCACTTTATGAGGGAGAAAATAAGATTTCGAGACAATTCAAAATCCTTTCCCTAATTACAGTGAACGTCCTTTTACAAAAATCATAATAATAATAAATAAATAAACAAACATTTTTCCATGAAGGTGAAGAAAAAAATTCATCGTGACCCATACGAAGGTCGACAATTTCAAACAAAACAAAGAAAAATTAATTTAGAGCCATTTTCATATATAAACTCAACATATTCTTGCTATAAAAAAAATTGACGCAGATCACTAGAGAAAAAAAAAGACAGTAATAATAATAATAATAATAATTCTACAACATAATATGGCCTAGAGTCTAAAAAATAGAGAATGTAGAGTAAAAATTGGTTTGCTAACAATTTAGCTACGATTACGCTGATCAAACTCAACAGGATAACCAAGAGACGATCCAATCGAACGTTACGACTAGCGAAACTCATTCCCGAGATTTCCTTCTCGAGTATTTAAAAATTCACAAAATTTCAATTCTAGTCTTAAAAACTTCGAATAACGACTGGATAAAACATTTTCCAAAACCGTTCATCGGTTTCTTTCATAAATACAAAATCATCCTCATAATTCATCCTCTTTTCAAAAGGAGAAAACAATAAAACGAATCCACCGCCTTCTGAGACCGGCGATTCCACAAATTAGATTCGTTTCGAGGGGAAATTATCTTGAGTTGGCAATCCTGAGAAAAACGTAAACACCGACTCCTCCATTCTAAATTGGTTTGGTTATTCTGTTGCGTCGCTCGTCAGCCAATTACGCAATACATTCGCTCCATCGCACATACAGTAGACATCGATTACAAACTTTGTTGTTAACACTAAAGTTGCACCTGGTCCTTTTCTAAACTATAATACTGAATTCCGTTCGGGTTTATTTCAGTCCGCACGACCTGAAATCAAATTTTTAAACAATCGTTTATCGACGCCATTATAGGATTAAAAATTTTTGTGGCGAATTATTTTTCGGCCAAGCCATTTTTTCCAAGGACGTTCTCTCCATCATTCGACACTGTCTCACCTGAACGGAAATAGTTTTTTTTTTAAAAAGACTAGTTAAATAAAGCTTTTGATTGTTTTCTAATTGCCATTGGTGTTCCTGGTGCCGGTAGAAATCATCGTCATGTTTTTATTGTTCCCTGGTTCCGCATCCGTTCCGTATATTTTACCGGCTTTCTTCGCCATGCTTCCCAGGAGCTCGAGAGAACGCTTGTGAGCCGATCTCAAAGACAACGCCCACTCTTTAAGACCTATTTCGTCCTGAAACACAATTCCCAACGATTAAACTCGAGACCTTTTGATTTTTAGAGAGAAGGCTGAAAAAGGAAAAAAAAAATCAGATGGATTCTGAACTCAAAAGGAAAGTTCTAACACGTGGACAATGTCCCACCCTTCACAGCGCCTCTCCTACCCACCGCCTTCCTCCACTTCTCGTTTCTTTCTCCAACCGATTCATTGTTAAACAAAAAGGAAATCAAATCAAAATTAATTGCTTTTCGGGCGCCGACATTTTATTTCCTCCATTTTAATGTAAAAAGTTAAAAATATAAAATATTTAATATAAAAGAGAAAAAATTTTAGTACCGAAAGTTCGGTTGAATGGCTGCTTTTTAATGACGCGATTCGCGTTTACGAACTTCTAAAAAAAGAAAATCTTATTCGTGTAATTCTGATTCAAGGACCCCCACCCAAGACGCCTAACGATCCTTCGTCTTTTCTTGACCTGATTTTAACTTCTGGACTAATTGATTTGACTTCCATCAGTGGAAATTGGTTCAGGTTGTTCATCTTCTCACGGTTCCAGGTTGTTTCTAACCGTTCAAGCAATGACATGAAGAACAAGTTACTACCAAATCATCTCTTACAGTATCCGGGGGAGCCGAAACAATTTAAAGCAGTCAAGGGAGGAACAGGGAAAAACACGGATTCGTCTTGGCTAACCAAGATTCGACATGGTAAGGCCACAAAAGTCACCGCCAACTATAAATAAAAAAATCTAGAGGGAGTCAAATGCCAAAGAGTAAAAACCAAAAAAAAACATGCGATTAGAAAATTTGCAAACTCACCGGATTGGTGAGAACTACTTTTCCCATTTTTGTCCTGACGACGATGCACTGTTCACTTTTGACTTGAACCATATCCGGGCTCACGTCCTCTATCTGATCCATGAATATTAGTTCCGGTTTGGTGTTCCCTGATTCGGGGTGAAGTTCCAATCGATTCGGATACAACTTTGCATACCTAGTTTGCCAGGCGGATGCAAAAGGTCCTCCCAATTTTTTTATGTACCCGTGGAGTATGCAATCGGATTCTGTCCAAGGAAAACAAAACAAAGATGGAAAGTTAATTTCAGTCTAGACTTTCAGAGTGACAAGAGTAAAGCCACAATCCAAACAACCGGAAATTTGTTCGAGAAAATAGATGGACGGAGAGGGCAAGGACGAGGAGCGGATTAAGATTTTCGTCACCTTTTTCATCCGTGTCGAATTTAAGCTTTTGTTTCGCTTTCTTTTTCTGTTCGGCTTTATCCGCTTCTTGATTGATCGTTTCGAACACAGTTTCGGCAACTTCTCCCTGCCACCTTTCGGAAATAACCAACGGAAAATTTTTATACAGATCCTGATCCGCATCCGTTAGCTACAAGAAAATAAAAATCAAAACATTTTGAAAAATTCGGTGACGACAAGCCAATAAAAAACGGGAAACTCAAATTACCTTGATGCCTTTGGTGTCCTCCTCATCGAAAGATCCGATATCAAAGGCATCAGCCGCGTTTACTTCCCCTCGCGGAGGAATCAAAGGAGGAGTGTACTTCTGTAGGTAGACCTGCTGCCAATCGATTCCGTCGAAGAAAGAATGTTCTTTGACTTCATCAGCTCTAAAAATAAAAGTGACCGTTATTGAAACACAATTCTCAAGAGAATAACCATTTCTGGTTTGTTTACCAAACCTAAAGCTCTCTTACCCGTTCCCTCTGCATCCCAGTCTTTTGTCAACATCTCTCTGAAGTAAACCTTCCAATAGGCTTCTCAGCTCGCGAGAAAACGATTCGGGAAGCTCGACGTTCATGGTCAGTGTCATTCTATCGATTTCGTGTTTGTCCTTCGTTTTGTGTTGCCTGAACGGACTGTGACCTTTAAGTAATTTGTAAAGCATACAGCCGAATGAAAACCAATCGGCGGACGAATCGTACGCGGTTCCCTTAGAAAGAACTTCGGGTGCCATATAGCCGTGAGTACCTCTGAAACAAAAAACGATCCTTCCATCTCTAATGTCTTCATCACCTGAAATACCCAAACCATGTTCGCCATCTACTTACACGCTGGCGTGTGGTTTCTTCTTAGAAAAATCACAGGCTAAACCTAGGTCTGATATTCGAACGTGACCGTGTTCGTCTAAGAGAATGTTGGCAGGCTTTAGATCCCTATAAACGATATATCTTCGATGCATATGTTCTAAACCTGAAATTTGAAATTTTGCATTTTCAGGTTTTCGCAGGATGGAGGAAGATCACGAGGTCTGCTAGTATGTTCCCTCTATTGCATATCACGTGTACATTTCTACCAGCACGTTGCGGCGCCTGACGAGTTTGCGCACACTTCACAGTTTGTGATTTCATAACTCAAAAATTTTGACTATCCCCCTCTCTCTTATCCGACCATCGATCACTCTGTCGGATTAATACAACCCCGGATTAAGAGCAAAACCCTAACTAACCAGATTTCACGATTACGAAACTCACTCTTCAAAGGTTTCTTAATCCGATTCGCCAGTTTTTCTCTCTTCCCATCCAAACCCCCTCCCCTCCCCCGCTTTTCCCAGAACCCAGACACCTTACCTAAAATCACTTCGGCAGCATAGAATTTCATTTCCGGCTCATTGAAAACGCCATGTTGAGACAAGTGGTAATGAAGATCTCCACCGTTCATGAGGTCCAATATGAAGAACAATTTGTCTGGCGTGTGGAAAGCATACGTCATGCACACTATAAATGGACAGTCGATCCCAGTGCTCACCAGAGATAACATTATCCGTTCGTTTAGCGCTAATGTTTCTCCCTAAAGCACCCAAATCAAACCCATTAAAATTACGAAATTTTCCGATTTCCCTCGAACGGGAAGTGGATGATGATGTCTTAGTTTTCTTTTTGGGGTCACGCACACTCGAAACGAGGTTTCTAGATCGAAGACCGCTTTTGTTCCATTTACTGTTTTTCTTTAAATTTTAATTAATAATTTTTCCCCATCAACTTTGGGGCCAAGAGAACAAATGGAAGGGATAAAGAAAGAAAAGGGTTTCATTTCAACTTTTAATTTAATTATTTTCCTTTGAATCCTTTCAAACTTTTACCAATTTTTCTTTTTGCGGCTTCCTTTTTCATGACTTTTCAAAAAACTCAACTGAATAAAACTGGTGGGATTGAAACAAAAATTCTTCTTCTTTCTCTCTAAACAAAGTTTCAAGTTTCTAGACTTCATTACTTTGACTCGAATCGTTGCCAATATTAGACAGCTTTTGAGCTTTTGGTAGAAATAAGAGGCTGACGACGAGTATTATCAAAATTTTACAAGCAATACAAGATAGTTTTGTCAAGTATAACAAGAGACTTAAAATAAGGAATCGAATCACATCAAAGAAGATACGAGATCCTATTGTCCACTACCAGGTAGTGAGGCACCCTTTGTGACTTTCAGTTGTAACCCAAGTCAGTTAAACATTACTACAAACTACTTTCATGTATTTAGGTGAGTTATACTGGGGTTATATCCACTGGAGGTTAGTTAACTAACTTAAAGACCCTCAAGTCACTCACATAATCTAATAATTGAAGAAGGCCTACTGTTGAATGGTTAAAGCGTCTGTGAACTAATAGCTGAGAGTTTGAGCTTCCACCCACATCCTGTTATACCCAAGAGCGAAAAACGATATCAAAACTAAAAAGGTTTATTAAGCGACACAAAAATTGACTTATATAAGAAATCGGGCATCGTCCTATGAAGAACCCTCACTCAATCCTGTGGGATACAGGAAAGGGCAACGAACCCTCCCACATCGAGCTTTGCCTTTAAAACCAAAAACAAGCCAACAGTACTGAGAATCGAGTGAAAGTAATCGCCAGAAACGTTTAAACTCCGGTGACAAAAATTACAAGAGGAAGGACATAATAATATTTATTAACATAATTCGAATATCTATGAGAGGAAATTTGAAGCGACGCCCCGATTAAACTCAAAGCGATTCTAATCAAAAGGAAAACAATGACTCCGATGATTATACTCCCACGAACCCATTACTTATATAATTACATAATCTTGAGACTAAAAAAAGAAGAAGACTAAACTCCTTTCTCTCCTCCTCCTTTCTTATTCTCATCTTCCCGATCCTTTTTCGAAAACCTTTCGAATCGCAGCAAATATGGCGACAGAAAGCGAAACAAATTCTAAAGGGAGGAGAAAAAAAATTCATTCTTTGAAGAAAAATTAAATTCCGGTGGGTTTCTGATTTTGTTTGACAATGCGTATGCGCTGATTCAATTTTCTTGTTTGACATTTTAATGCCTCGTAAAAAATTCCCTGAGGCTTCTTCCGCCCCCTCCTACCCCCATACCCATCTCTACTGTAGGAAAAGAATTATTAAATAAGTTTTTTTTCTTTTATTTGATATGAGTTTCCTTTCTTTCATTCTTTCCACCGCCATACATATCCCCCGATTTCAAGGAAAAACTATCTCGACTGTAACAGTATACATCTTCGCCTTCATATGCGTGAGGTTTTGGGATTTTCGACACTGTTACCATTAGTGTTTGTAGAAATTTGGCTTTGGTGTGATAGCCAAGAGTTTAACATTACTAACAGAAGTTTGGGGGGATGCAACTGGAATACCGCTCGCTCGAAATTTTATTCCCCACAATCTCAGTCAGCCAACTATTACACAAAACTGGAGGTAAATCTAACATGACTTCCGGTTTAATGAGTCCCGATTTGACTTCGTCCCAAAAATTATAAGAAATGAATCAGGGAAAACTCGAAATACGACTATTAATCATTTATTACAATAACTAGGAAACATGCCAACAAGACTTGCTGGCTTATAACTTTGGTTTTGAGATGGCTTGCGCACCTGTCGCGCACGTGTCCCCACCATACTTCATACAAGATCCACGATACTTTTTTAATTTTTTACTTCCTCGACAGTTAAAAATTTTAAGATGGCCACCCATACCCAAAAGGATTCAACCAGAACTCTACACACCCTTAAGAGGTTGTTAACATCAAATTCTCAACAACACTCCAGATCGTTTTCATCCATTTCCCGAACGAACGTTATACCTTTCAAATAGGCTCATACCTGTTTCATTTTAATCCGTTTCTTGTCGAGGCATTTCATCGCGTACATTTTACCCGTGTCCGCCTTTCGACATCCGTAAACTTCGCCGAAACCACCCCTTCCGATGATCCTGTGAACGCTGAAATCGTTCATCGTCAACTGTATGTTCAGCTCGAGGTTCTTCCACTGACAAAACCTCGTGTACTTATCGCTTTCTAGGAATTTTTTGAAAGGCTCTCCTCTTAGGTGGTTAAAAATTTCTTCTATATAAGGCTGAAACATATATAAACCAAAATTAACAGAAAAACGAAGGGATGGAAGAATTTATACATCGACCCCGGGAAAAAGTTTCGTTTCAGACTCTAAGGCCGATTCTACCATCTTCTAATTGGGATCGCAAGGTCCTTTCATAACACTTCAATCAAACTTCTTGTTTACACTTCAGTCAAAGTATAAAGAGAAAGTTTTGAAGGGTAGTTGGCGTCAAATTGGAAATAAAAAAAAACTCAAAAAACCGGAAACTAAATACATACCTCGAACAAATTAACCGGAACTTCGTTTTTCATTAAATATTTCTGTACATGGGCCACAGCCTCCTTTGAGTAGTCCTGGAAAACAAAAACAAAAATATATTACAGAAACTAATAACAAAAGATGGAGAAAGGGACTTTTGAGAACATTACTATTCATCTCCTTCCGGTTTTAAGATACGCGTTTGCGTGGGAAAATCGTTTTCGCAAAACCAACTTCCTAGTGTGTCGGTGATCATGTGAAAAGCGATACCCTCTACACATATGTAGGTAACAAGAGACGACAGAAGAGAGGAGAGTGTATACGAGAGAAAGCGATCATTTATAAGTTCGCGTCCTCTTATCTTCCGACAAAGAAAGATAAATAAATAATATCTCGCATGGTTCCTGTTAAATTTGCGATTGTTTACTTGTTTACGTGAACCATTCTGCTCAGGGAAATTTTCTTGTGGAACTTGTCTCTCCTCCCTTTCCCGTACTCCCTCGAAAAAGAAAAACTATTTCGAGATTGTTTATAAAATTTCTAATAATTGCTGAGAATTTGATAATGTTTAAAAATATTAGCAGAGAGAAAATGAACAAGAAAAACTGAAGGGGAAAAACCTTGGACGAGGCGGAGTGGGAGTGACAGGAAAAACTGACGGATGTAAAGCATCACACACAAAAACACACGATGGCCCACATATCCTGGATGAAACCGCCCGCCTAACCAGACAAACATTGCTGATGACAGAGAAAAGGTCGAAATAAGAAAGCGATCGCGATCGCGATCACAAAACAAAAGTCAGGACCGGAGTCAGGTATGTGAACGCGATTCCGATCGTGGGACGGAGCTTTTAACACTTTTACCAATTCGACCTCGAGCTTTTTAAGGAGAATTTCCCGGCCTTCGATTAACACTTCCCTCCCACTCGCCCACCGCCACCCCCGCTCGCGTTTATTTATTTACTAAATGAAACTTTGGATTTATCTTTCGAGGCGATCAATCATTCGCCATTGATAGTCTTCCATTCTGTTCAAGGACAAGGACGTTTCCTCCACTTCATTTTCAGTGATCTGGGGTGGAAGGAAACTGATCCTATTGAAAATGAAAGCGCCAACGGTTCCAGGACAGACGTTCGTCCCTTTTTTAAGGAGAGGCCACGTTTGAACGCCTCCAACAGACAAGTAAAATCCGTTCTTGGATTCCGTGAATGATTTTTTGTTTCCTTTCGAAATCCGGAACTTTGCAAAATAGAAGACGAAATTATAGAGATGTTTTCTCCCTCGGAACGTCTGCTTTGAAAACGCGGACACTTTTCTATTGATCGACCTCCGCCGTGTGTCGAGAACGCTTTTCCTGTCTTCCTCCTCTCGTCCGCCTCTTCCTCCGGCTCTGCGAGCAAAACTTTTTACTTGTGGCCTCGTTCAAAGTCTTTCGTTGTGATTCTCAATAAGGTTAGACAGGGAATTGAACGAATTTTAAACATGAGCTTTAGGTGAAAGCTTCTCTACCTATTCTGTACTCTTCCGGTCTTCTTCTTCTTCCTTCCGCTTCTCTCTTTTCACTTCAATTATAATCCACCTCGTTTTTTTTAATTTCTCTTAAACTCCCCAACTCTCTCCCACGTTCATTTCCTTCCTCATCCTTTTCCGTTTTATTTGATTTTGTATCTCTTTCAAACCACTGTTCTCACCTCTTTCACTACCTCTCTCCAAAAACATGTTCCTCAAAGACAGACCCTCGTGCTTTTTCTTTTCTCCGTCTTCTAAAATGTCGGTTACAAGGTAGAAGAATCAACTCGTGGCTGTCACTCTCACCTCACCCCTTCCAGAATTTCAGAAGCCATACATTAATTATACCAACTCGGACGTGTATTTAGTGTACACGTGTGCGATACTTCGGTTCATCGAAAATCGATTCAGAAAGGCTAACTCAAACTCAATTTCCCCATCCATTATCAGCTTTTCTTAATTTTTTTTTATTGCAGTAATTAATCACAAGGAAAGGTGAACGCATGTTGGACGTAATTAAAGACCCGGAAAAGTCGTTAGAGTTCATTTATTTCCTTTGCGGAACATTTTGAAAACAGAATAAACCTTTCCCTCTTCCTCCTTCTTTCTCCACGCTTTCCCTGGATCTGGACTCCTTTGTTTTTTCTACGAAACTGATGACTCAATTCAAAATCGATTTCTAAACTAATTAATTAATCGATTTTATTAATCGGGAACCGAAAACATTCAATGACATATTGATTAGTGAGGCGGACTTTTCAACGTCTGGTCAACGGGATCTGTTTTCTATATACAGAGACTTGGAAGACTAGTCTGTCGAATAATTGCGTCAATGTGTGAAAGGACCATCATCTTTTGCGAGATAGTCCTTTTCTAAAAATATCCTTTGTCTGTTTTTTTCTTTCTTTTCTTCTCTTTTTAAGAAAATGAGTTTAAAAGGTGAACAACCGATCAAACCGGAAGTGCTTTTCCACTCATCGCGATTTTCCCGTTAATTCCACGCTTGTGTTATCCGACCTATTTCATCTCGACTTATGAGTTTACAAAAATTCCATTACTAACTACAATATCATTACCTTCTACAACATCCTCTCTCTCCTTCTCACTGTCAAGGGGACACCAAAATAAAGGTCGAATCAAAGGATTCTCGTTGGTTTTTCATAATTAAATTTAATTTGACTTTTAATTATCTTATGAAAAATTTGAAGTGATTCTTTGTTGGGTAACGAAACGAAGAGCACGGGGAGGAGAAAGCTGACGTAAGCTCTCTGACGCGTTTGAAAGGTTTCGAGAAATTCCAAATCCCGCCAACGCCGAATAATTCCATTAAAGCGAAATGCGGAAAAAGTGCCGACGTGATTTTCCCACAGTTTCGACATCTTTGTAACGAGAAAGGGAGTCCCTATTCCCATTCTTTCTTTTCCTCTCCAAATCTCCTTATTGTAATATAAAAATTTCCCTCCCCAGATTTTATTCTATACAAGAAACTGTATCGAGGAAATTTTTTTTGTTCGAAAGGACACCAACCACCATTCTCCATTCACAATGTTCAAAAGAACCGACAGCGACTGACACACCTTGTGTCATCTACCTATGTTTTGTATCCGGCTCTCACCATCCCAAAATTTCGCCGTAATCACTACAGCACGGTTTTCCCCAAGCCGATTCTAATTCTCTTCATTTTACAAACTATAATAATATACGAAATAGATTCTTTAGAAAATTTTCCAGGGATTTTAATTATTAACTAATGGTTTGGGTGTCGCTGATTGCGTTATTCAACTTAATTAATTAAGCAACACGGGCATGGACGATACGCTACAACCCAGCCACTTTGACCCACGCACGTATTTACCGCCATCATGCGAATTTGTTTCCCCGCATACATATTCCTTCGTCCGCACCCTGTTTCATCCCTTAAGCAAAAATCCTTTCCCTATTCAACTAAACGTGACCTCGACACCGGGATTTTTTGCATACTCTCGAGAGATCTTACCATCATTTCTCGAGAAAAATTCTTCTCTCGGAGAAATTTGAATTCGATAAAAGGGTCAAGTGGTATTAGTCGAATTTGAGTTTTAGCTTCTGGGAAGTAACCTGAAAATCAGCTAACAACTTCTTTCTCCCTTCTGTGAAGCTTTTCCAAGAAGGATTGATGCTGAGGTATGAAAAGAGCGAAGGAGAAAAATTAAATTAAATTAAATTAAAGGGAAGATCTTTACCGGGTGATTTTCCTTTCTCTCTTCTCTCTCCATTTCTCCCACTCGACATCCTCAACAAACAAGTGTCACGTTACAAAGACACTCGAATGCAAAATTTATAAAGAAAAACACGGGGAAAAAGACAAAGCGGAGAGAAAAACGCAAAGTAAGCAGTGAAATGTGTTGTTTGTCCTCCTTCCTCTCCTGTCCTCCCACCACCATAAAGAGAGCAAAAGCGATTCGACTTACGTGAGAGTGAGCTAACAATTCTTTCATTATGAAATTATCGTAGATGTCGCGGGCCAATTTCCTCCGCTCTTCGATGCACTCCAACTTCTCGTAGGCCTTGATCTGAAACAAGAAAACGCTCCGGTTATTAAGTTTCATTTCGTCTTCTGTCTTCTTCGAACCACCGTCACACGTCACGAATTAGAAACGTTTAAAAAGAAAATTGAGGAAATTAAGTTCAATTTTGAAAGAGTTAAATCGGACTCAATTACGAATCAGACGAGAGTTCCTGCTTAAAAAGCAAACGGACGGACAAAGGGCCAGACAGACACACGAGGAAACGAGAGAAGAGAAAATGAAAAAAAAAAACTTTGTAAAATTTAGATTTTGAAACAAACTTTGGGGAAAAAAACGGAAGGCGGAACGTGTCGACACCGCACGTTTGCGGCTAGAAAAGAAAGAGAATTTCTTTTTAAGTTTTTGGATCGGGGGGTAACGACCTATAAATGTCGTGAACGGGTCACAACAATCCTCTAGGGGTGGTTCCAACAGAACGTCCTTTTACTTTTCGGAATCGTTCGATCGACTTCCTGTCCGCTTCCTCCTTTTCCCATAACGAGGGAACGGGAAGAAGGTCACAAGGGTTGTTGAGCTGTTTGCGTCTCCACTTTCTTTATTTTTGCTTATCATTCTTATCATCTGAATTAAAATCAAAAGACCTTTTCCGAACGAACCATGAAACCTTTTCAAAGCTTTTCTTCCTTACCCCTCTCCCCGCAATTTTCCTCTCTTGGCTGAGGAACATTTTGAAGCTCGCTTGTCAACGATAAGTATGGCGACCGTTTTTATCTCTTCGTTCGACCGCACAAAATAAATAAATAAATATTTTTCGAAAGAAGAATATTTCGCGTAGGAGCAACTGACAAAGGCCTCTCTCCCTTGGCTTCCTTCAACTTCTTCTCTTCTCCTATAAAGAGAACAAAAGTTCCTTTCGACCTGGCTCCTTTCTCACGGTCCCCATTCCACCCAACACGAGAATAATTTAATGGCAAAACTTTAAAATCGAAATATGAAAATTGATTTTAAATTAATTTAATTTAAATTAAGGAGGAGGTTAGTACCTGAGACAAAGGGAAGCTCGAAAGTTTCTAATGCTATGCCGGAGATTAGTGAACGAAAACAGGACTGTTCTACAGCTTCTATTATTCTCTCCTGTGGTTTTCTCCCACTTTAAACAATTATTCTGTTGTTAATAAAACAGCCACGAAAATCTTAAAACTCATTTATGTTTTATAAAAATTCTCCGAAAAATTTCAGCCATAATTGGAAAATTATTATTTACTCTCCTTCCACCTTCCTTCAAAAAATTCTTTATTAAAAATCAATTATTTTTTAATAATCACAAGCTCTCAAGCCTTTACACTTCAGCTCAAAAACCTATAACCCCTTCTCCACTTTTTACCTTCTCTCAACAGCTTTCATCACGCTTTTAAAACTCAAACGAGAGGCCCCAAAACCGGGGAAAAAAGGAGGAGGAGCTTTGAAGAAGCAAAAAAAATCGCTTAAGACTCCTTTTACTGTCTTCCACTTTCAAGGGTTGTCATTTAGACTTTTAATCGATAACTTAGGTGTTCGATCCTTTGAATTTTGATTGTTGATCCTATGGAGGAAGAGAATGGATGATGGAGGGAAGAAGGAAACTGAGAAATAATTTTCGATTTTTGGAGAAATTAATAAGAAGTCCAGGTGGGTGGTGGGAGAAGTGTTTAAGGAATGGTGATTTGAAGGGCTTGAGACTATTTTGAAAATTTCTATTCAGCGAATTAATGGTTTGCAAAACAACAATGCAAACAATGCAAAATTACATTTCTTCCATTATTTTTGGAGTACTTGCCAAACGTGACAGACGAAGAAACGAAAAATCGGTTAGAAAGAGTTTAAGGATTCCTTGCTGACGATTTTAAAACAAAGATTGAGGGAATTAAAATAAAACAAAAAATTACGATTCGAACATACAAAAGACTATACTTTAAAGAGGAAAATGATTGATGGTTATTGTTGATGACGAGGGGAAAAAAACTGAACATAGAATGAACTAAGAAAATAAGTGACATCAAGGGCACCATCAGGATAAACGAGAAAATTCTTTCTGAGATTTGTTTGATACCCGCAATGTCATAACCAAAAATTAGATAATCTAAAAAAGAGTACCTGAGCAAATAAAAATTTTTAAGATGAACATACGTAAGAATAAAGCTCTTTCAAGGCACAACCTCAAAACGACCTTTATTCGACACACAAAAGGTAAAAGCCCACTTTTCGCTTGAATAAAATATAAAACACTCCTCCCGCTCAAACCCTTCGGCAGACCATAATAACGGCCGTAATAACAGTTCGCTCACTGCCTTTTCCAAAGATAAAATTAAACACCCCTCCATCCACCCAAATGCTAACCTCCTGCCCTCGGGAATGAAAAAAAGAGTAAAATGAAACCCAATTCCCCGGGTTCAAAAACAAACAAAAACAACAACATTAAAAAAACTTTCCCTTTTTTCCTCAAAAAGGCAAACACCGAAAAAAAATTTGCCATTCCTTTGCCCCTGCCCATCCCTTGTACCCCTTCAACCTCTCCTCAAAAAAAATTTCATCGGGATTCTTGGTCCAAGAAAGGCAACAAAAAAATTCCTGCTTCCGGACCAAAGCTCCAAAATCATTTTCCATCTCCTGAGAATTTTTTTAGAGGGCGGTTTGGGGAGGAGGCAAAGGCAGAAAGGAGAGAGAATACACATGTGACCATAAATCAGGAGATCCGTACGCCTAACATGAAATAAAAATGGAAATTTTAAAAGTCACTGATCTGTACAACTACAGCCACTGATTCCATTATTTAAAACAAAAAAAAGTATTGCTGTCTTCCATCTTCGTTCCTCCTCTGTTTAATACAGTTCCAGTTAGTTTCTGGAGGAGAGAACAGGGGCGGGGACTATGTTTTACCATAAAATAATAACTTCCTCGTTTTTTATACCGAAACATAAGGAAACTACACCGATTTGTATTTTCAGATTGGTATTCTAATCAGAGGACAAAGAAAATTTACAAAACAGCGGTTTCCGTTTCAAGACCCGTTCGTACTGTCTAAAACTTTTATTGCAAAATTGTGCATGTTACAGCCCAAAATTATTTTTTTTTAAATTACGTGAAATTCCAATTTTCACAAAAACACTTAGCAGACCTGTACCTAAATATCTGATATCGCAAATGGAATTCACAAAACAACCGCGACGTCTCCAAATTTATCTTTAGGTTGTGATACACACAAACTAAGGTACTAATGCTACAACGCCAATCCCTCTATCACCCCAACGACCTATATATCGACAGACCGATCACCGTGTTCAAAGTCAAAAATGGAAATCTGGTCGTAATTCAAAAGCGAATTGGATTTCTATTATTCAACATATCATCTGATTCAGTGGCTTTGTGTGAATGTTCTCGTGAATTTGACAGCCGCAAAATCGTTCACGAATTCACTCACCGAGTTTTAGAACAGTGCACTCCAACAACGACCGCCAAGCTCTTTCTACGTCTGAAACTGTTTCAAAAACAACTGTGCAGTATCAAACCTCTCGCCACGTCAAGAAGTAAGTATGCACCACTCCCTAGGATGGTTTAGGGCGGACGGACAGATAAACAAGGAGACCGCATGACGGAAGAACATCGTCTATGAAGAACACAATAATGATAATGCAAAAGCTGAATATTCGTCAAATGTCGAATTTAATTAAATTACCACGAAGAGGAGAGGAAGGACGAAGAGCGAGGAGATGAGGAAAACAAACGGGGATGTAGGTTTAATTATCCCGTTCCGTAGTTTGCCTCATTTGCATTCGCTAAAAACATTTTTCGGGGCCTTAAATAAGCTTTCACAAAAAAATATGTGTTTGCTTTTGCATTATTATTAAATTATATATTTATGTTCATATCCGTTCGGATATATGAACGCCTTTTTAAAGGAGGAAGAGGGACATGCGAAACGGAAATCGGGGGACTACAGATTTTTCATTCCGAGGAAAGTAAAGCCCAACTTTTTCGACAAAACAACTAATTTTCAAAAATTATATTTCACCAAAACATGTTTACATTTGCATGACATTTGCTTGTGTTCGCGAGTAAAAGGAGATATATGTTTCTCCAGCGGGGAAGACACGAAGAAAGGACAGAGGAAGGAGACAATGTAATATCATTTCGTTACAAAAAACCCTTCGTGTGAAAGCAGAGGCGTATGAAGGAAGAAGAAAGAGCGGTATATGGAACTATTGGTTCGTTATCAAGGGTTCATCGCGTGATTTACGTTATTTTTTATTTATGGTTTTTAGGTGTTTCTGAAAATCCCCCGTGTCATTTGACATCGTGTAAATTTAAAAAAAAAATTTTCCATTGAGGTCAAGGCCCAGTCTTCATAACCCATATCGATCTTAATAGAACAGTCAGGTGTCTTGTGGAAGGGAGAGTTTTGTACTCGATAAGTGGATTCATCACGATACATCGATAAATTTATTTAGCCTTCGTTAAAGATATCCAATGAAATTCGATACTAATACAATAAAACATTCGTGATCTTGTTAAGTATAACCAATACTAATAAATATTAAAACGGACTACAGAACTAATGGACAGAGTACCTGAGTAGGTTTTATAATGTAACTACCGCCAGGATCAAATTGCTGTTATGGTATTAGTATGATCAAACTATCATTTAGTCTAAGATCGTCACCGATTTAGTAGAATAATGTGAGTTGTTATTGCTGCTATAATTCATTACTGCTATTACGGCCACAGTTAACGAAATATTTGGTCGAACACATACAACATCCAAAATTTACGGTACTTAACGCCACCGCAGCTGCAAATTTGGTGGTTTTTAATTTGACGTCTTCTTTAAAATTTCTAAATGATTTCAGCAAATCCTGATCAATTAATTTTAACCAATACAAATTCAAAGAAAGAAATTTTCGTTGTTCAATCTCAAAATCCCGCCATGTTTATTTATTAATAAAAATAACACAGCTCCAAATTTAGATTGAAATTTACAGACTTGATGAATTGGTTATAATTTATAATATATTTACGGCACATTAGCGGAATTTCTGCTGCAGTGGCGTTAATACCAAATTTTCCACAAACCAGCCTAACACTACAACAGTCATGCTGGAAACAAAACAGCGGGACATTGTTCAACAACCACAACAAACCAACTAGTTACAGCTAACAATTTATTATTTACAACAACCAAAAATCGTAAAATCAGTCGATAAACCAACGACAAAATCCTTCGTATATATATTCTCCATCTTCTTTCCCCTTTCCCTCAGCTTTCTTTCGAAACTTTCAAAGCTGGTTAATAGCCTAGAAATTAGGAAGAATCACAAAAACAACAGCAAGAAACAAAAAGAGGATTACAAAAGAGGATTTTTTGTTTTCGAAACTTAACTTTTGATTTTATGGTTTCTGACACAATTCTTAGTCATTTGGAAACTTGATAAGAATAAAAATAAAAAATACACGAAACAAAATCATTGAAAATTAAGTCGGCATTTTCCGAAGGAAATGAAAAAAATGAAAATTCGGGAACGAGAAGGAGGGAAAGAGGAATGAATGAAAAGAGCACTCTAAAGGGAAAGATGCTTCGAGCTACAAAAAAGCAAAATGATAACACAGAAAGAAAAGCAGAAAAATGAGAAGGGCGAACACAAAGCCTGAAAGCATTTTTTTTTAATGGCCATAAATTTTATTCTTTTAATTTTTTTAAAATGAAGGAAGGAAAAGTCAGAAATCATGTTTTGGCGGACAGTGGAACCACGACGGCGACGCTTTTTACAAGAATCCATTAAAGTTACGAACCGTTTTCCATATAAAAGAAATACATTAAAGATTCTGGTGGAAGGTAAAGACACTCTCACTCCTTACGAGTAAAAAAAAATTTTTTTCAAATTTCTTTCTTACATCTTTCAAAAATGGAGGAAATGGTTCGAAAATAATTTGAGTAAGATCTGCATTCGAATTCCATAGGATGGGTGAAAAGGAAAAAGGCTGAAAAGGAATTTCTAGGTGAATGTCTTCCCATCGTAATTCTCGATGGTGACTCTGACCGGTCAATGTTATAATTTTATTTTATTTTTCTACGCATCGCTCTTGGAAATGTATTTTTAGGCGCGTTTATTCCTTGTTTTGTGCTTCATAAAAGTAAATTTTCCTCCTGCATGTTTTGAGCTTAGAACTAACCAATCATAGGCTCTAGTTAGCCTCGAATGATGTGAAAGATCAGGTTTTGGGAATGTTAGAGAAGAGGACAGGTCATAAAATATGACGTTTCGACTTAGGATGATACGCCGCCGACAGACCCGTACATGTTTGGCAACGAGAGGAAGCGGGGTTAAAGGTTTAAACTAGGTGTCATGACGTTAATTGAAAACCGTGAAACTAGTCTTGGAAATATAAACAAGGTGACAGAGGTCTAATAAGTTCTATTTTAACAACAGAATTTTGAAAGAAAAAATGACTTGAAGATGAGAAAACTTTGGTTACCCACACATCCCCTGGTATACTAAATTGCCAAAATACCGATTCTCAAATACCTCAACTCCCCAAAAAAAAATTTCTCAACACCATCCTGTTCCTTATTGTGAAGCACTTGAACCAGAAACTGTGACTTTTGCCCATCACCTAACAGTATCGACATGGATTTGTACAAAACTCCGACCACAAACTGTCACTAAATACGTCGAGACTAAATAAAAACCAAAATGCACCAAGTTTCAACATCTACAACCACGTTCTAAAACCATCGTATCGACTCCCTGCCACGTCTAGCCAAAGTTTTTGATATCCTTTCTCGGATCCTCGCCATTTCCTCTCAAAACAAACCCTTTCGGCCAGAGTCCTAAATTGTTTCCCTTCCTCTTTCACGCTAAAAAGTTCCGTTTACCTCACGTTAAATATTTAAACAAGAAAAAATTTTAATATTAATTAAAATAAAAATCTAATTACTCTTAAAACAAAACTTATAATCTCTTATTAACAATTCAATATCTCTCCAAACTGTGTTTACTTTGTATAATTAAACGATTAAAATGGTTTTTTGGTCTCTTTTCGAAAGCACTGTGGTTGAGACTCAACCCGACTACCAAAGTTATAGTTTATAGTTCGAGTCCCTTCCCACATCCTGTTATACCCGAGAATAAAAAAAAAGGGATTAAAACATTAAGACTTTTTTGCTGAACCCTTTTCAGGTTAGAAAGCGAACCTTAGAGAGGAATTAAATGAGGAAACAATTCTCCAAGAGAAAAGGGCCCATTATTTACACGTTCCTTCCAAATTTTCGACTACACCAGCTTGATAACCAAAAACAACAGTCCCAGTTAAATATCTCCCGGAAAAACCTTTTTGTCTCACACTACCGTAAATTCCTCCAACAGCGGAAAATAAAACAAATCACCGTCAGCGATTATTAATATAAAAACTTTTTCTCTTTTTATGTTCGTCGTTCTCTGTAAAACGTGCGATGGCAATAAACCGTTCTTTGACGGTTCGGAAAAAGCGTGAAAACCATTTCCTTCGGCCCCCCTTCCTCCTCCTCCTCATCCTCTCATCCCAATCTTTGGAGAACGATTAAATAAACGACGATTAAAAGGCGCTGAGCCTTCAAAAACTTCCGACGAAATTTGAACTCGCTGTTGAGCCTCTTCCGGACTCTCTTCCTTATTCCCTCGTTTTAAAACGTTTCAGACTTGATGAGAGAACATTTCCAACGGAATACTATTTACTAAATGATTAACAATTAACCTCGACAAAATTATTTAAAATTAATTATCAAGTAACTAAATTTTAAGAGGGAATTAAAAAATTGGAAAATCCCCCCCGAAGTCTTAATGAGGAAGGAGAGAGAGAAAAGAAGAAGACGCAAACCTTGACTCTCTTCCTCTCTATCTCCTGTCGGTCCTTTGGGATGGAAGTAGTCTGCGTTTGAGAAGCCATCAGAAACGCCAATCAATCCATCATTAAGCCCGGATACGTGAAGCTTTTGGGGATTCTTTCTCTAACAAACGTACCAGTTTTCTTCGAGGCGATTTTGTACTGACTGAGTTTTGAAACTGTTCCAAAACTCTTCCCTTTTCCCAAGTTTGGGAGGTTTCTTTGTGTTCGGTTTGCCTTTCCCAATGCTTTCTACTCTGCGAGTGCGTGACGGATATATATTTGGTATCTGAACACACTTCTCTTCCATTTTCTAGAACCTTACCACAGGACCGACTTCATTTTTTACCATTTCCACCTCCCATCCAGACAAACTAGCATAAATCAAGAAGGTAATTTGGTAACAAAAAACCTTTCTCACCAAACAACACTAAGCGATTCCATAAAAAAAGAAATTTTCTACAGCGAATCCCGTCATCACCTCACAAGAGAATGCGATTATGAGGAAAATTTGTTGCTGAAACCACTTTCCACTTATTTCATTTTCTTCCCCATCGAGTGAAAAGGTGACCTACAAGAATATCTCACCTGCGTGACACGACCAAAAGCTTCAAAACTTTTTTATCATTATTATTTATTCATCCTTCATGCACGTGAGAATCAATTACGAAATTCCATTAAGAAGTCTTTGTTCCAGCTTTTCAAGGAGAAACAAGAAGAAAGAAAAGAGAGAGAGAAAGAGACAGGAGATGGGAAGGCTCGGTTTAAAAGATGACTTTTAAAATTATCTTTTATATTTGTTTGAACAAGGGGAAATGAAGGAAGATTCGGGAACTGCATAACAATGCGTTCAATTAGAGGAGATTTTCCTTCAGTTTTAAGAGGAAAACGCTGTCAAAAAGGTTTCTTCTCTCGTCCTTCCACTCCTCCATTACCTCAGGTCCCTCCCGCTCCCTCCGAATTTGAGGTATAAAACGAGAACAATAAAACGAGAAAACTTTGCTCGTGACGTGAAATAGGAAAAGTAGGGTAGAGGAGCTGGGAGGAAACTGGAAAACTTTTCAAATTCAACTTTTGGCAGAAAAAAAAAAATTCGCTAAAAATGGACCAAATGAAGAAATTTGAGTTCAAAAACAAGAACACGATTAAGATTTTTCTTTTAAAAAACAAAATCACGAAAAGAATTGAAGTCCCTCCTGCCTTAAGAGAACAACAGGAAAGTTATTCACAGCACTTACTTGCTGAACGAGCTTTCGAAACACTATTAACTGGATCCGAAATTGAAAATGAGATCTTTAAAACATCCGATGGAGAACGAAAAGGTGATGATAGTGAAGCCGGAGTAACCTTAAAGAGGATGGAGGAGGAGAGAATATAAAAGATAAGTCCCAGCTTCCTGTCAGGATTTAAGGTCAGGTGTTTGAAGCAGTTAATTGACTTATCGTAAAAACGAAAAAATTTTTTTACTTAACCCTCCAGAGGGAGGTTCAGAGAAAAAAGCGACCAAAAACGAGATCGCTGTTTTAGATGTAACAAAGAATCCGAGAAGACAGATGTTAGAATTCAGTCAGTTCCTTCTACAAACCTCCCATCCTCCCACTTCTTCTCATCATAATTGTTCCTTTTTCAGAAATTAAAACCAGACCGAAGCAAAGGAAACCATTTCAACCGAAATTCTTTTCGTGATTTATGATCAAAGCTTATGGTACAACTCTATCGACCATCCTCACTCTCAAATGCTAAAACTCTTTTTCTAATGAATGATAGCTGACTTCGCACAAAACCGCACAACAAATCTTTGACAAATTCTTTCATCTAGCTAAAGACATTAGAACAAAAAAAGATCCTCGCTCATCTTTTGACTATCTTACAAAGTAACAAAAAACCGACGAAACTCTTAAAGACTAAAAAAAAAAGTTTGTTAAAGTGGGTGGAAAATGACATTCTCGCTCACAAACTCGATTTATCCAAATGTCCAAACCACGAATTCAAAAAGAAAACTTTAAAAACCAACGGAATAAATTTGCGAACACAAAAAAAGAAGGAAAGAAACGAGCTCTAACATAAGCAGAAGAAGAAAAGTGGGAAAAGGAAAAATCCGGGGCCGGGGAAAAAGGCGGAAAAAAAAAGTCCCAAGAGAATTGCTTCTTTATCGCTTTACTTGATCCTTTGCTCGATATGCTTACGTTGTTAACTGTTTTTAGAAGCTGGGATGGGGTTAGTTGGTGGGAAAAGATGAAACAAAAAAAAAGATTCTTTTGACGAGGAAAAAGAGTTTGTCCTCTATTTTCCCATCCGAGAAACAATACAACCCCGAAAGGAAACCTTATCTATCCTTTCGATGTCGTTACCCTCGAATGTGTTTCTTCTTTTTTCTCTTTCTCTACTCTCCCAAGAATAGACAAAATTTCATGGCTGACTCACTCACCTCTTCGTAGAACCTGAGCTGTGGTATTGGCTCTTCGCAACAATTCTCACAGAAATCTTTAAATAAAAGGTAACCTGAAAGAAGAAAGACAAAAAAAAATTATAAGGATTACACACGATAAATCCAACTACGAATTAACTCAGAGTAAACATTCCGACATTAAAAATTATTGCTGACTATTCGTCAGAAAGATCAGAAGAAAAATTTTAACTGCTTTCACTTCCGGAACTCCCTCTTTTGTGCCGGAAAGTGTTTATCTGCATCGCACTTCCGAAACCTTTTAAACTCATCTAAAAAGGTGGGCTTTTAATCCTTTCGCTCCCCATCCGCCATTTTCTCAAATTTAAAAACGCACCTTTGTCTCAAAAGATTCACCAAAACCGGCGTCTGTGTCTTCAATACTCTTTGATCTTTGTTTCTGATTCTTCCACATCAATAACGTTTTGGGTAAATTGGCGTTGTGAAAGACAAGGAAGTAGTGAGGTACGTTTTATCTATTTTCACCCCCAAACGACCTAAAAACAGTCTTCACGGCTCGTCGGATATCATTCATCACAAAGATTTGGGAAAGGGAGCTCCAAAGGTTGTTCCTTTCTTCGAAATCTTCATTCTGATGAATGTTCTCGACGCATACTATCCTTTCCCTCCAATTACTCTTGTCTTCCGAATACAAAATAAATTCCGGGGCCCGATTTACGTTGCACAATTCCTTTTAAATTCTCTGCAGGGTTAAAGTTCCCTTCTTAACCCAAAACCTTTAATCACGCAATCCTAATCCCACCCGAAAGGTAATGCAGCAACTCCAAATGGACGTTAATTTGTTAATAGAACGACGACTTTGCCCCTTTCAATGCCATTTCTTCCCAACCTGGAAAGTAGAAAACCTGACGAAAAGAATTTGGACTTCAAAACGGAAACGACGAAATGTGTCCTCCTGTTAAAATATTTGACGGGAGATGTTTGTGTTCTACATCAAGGTCTACTGTAACACGAAACTCTTGCGATAAATTTCCACATGGAACTCAGATTTTTGTTGTTCTATCGGGTGGAGCAGAAGGAGGAAGAGAAGAAGGAACGCGGTATTTAATGACGAAACTATGGTTTCGGTCATCAATAACCATAACAATCCGGAGAATGTTGGGAGGAAACTTAAATTTCTGCGGTATTCTTCTTTACCCCCTTGTCCCTTATAAAAATATCAGCCGGAGTGTGGCTTGGACGCTGTCGCCACCGCCATGCTTCTAAAGCAAAGACTGAAATTTTGATTCGAATATTTCATTTCCCAAGGAAGAAAACAAAAAGATTCAAATTCTATAAACTACCCTCGAAAGCTATCTCCTCCCTTTTTCCTTTTCTCTCCCACCATTTCGATCTCGTTCCTGTCGTTGTGAAACTTTCCACCTGACAGCGTTATTCTCTTCTCTCGCCATCCTTCAATTTTTTTTTTATTTCTTTGGCCCGTGATTCCCTTCCTCTCGTGTCACGGTTGATTGTCTTTAACTTAAAAAAAATAATATCAATCGAGCTGTTTCATCTCTACATTTTAAATCATCCATCATTTTAATTACCGAATCATTTGACCCCCAATCAATAAAACTACCAGAGCCTATTTTGGTCACCACTTGATTACATGCTAACAACTAGAAGTCACCTACAACTACGCTAAACGTCCTTTATTAATAATCAAACACAAATCGTGCACCCGTTGTGACATAATAATTCTTTCGACCGAGGTTTTGGCTGCCATTTTGTTCACTCAAAAATCCATATAATTCAACTACCCTTAACTCTCTTCTTCCACCCCCTCCCGTTAAAAATAAAAATAAAAAGTTCAGTAACCCATAAGAACGAATTGTTTAAGGCGGTGATGGGCAAAACTTTTTTTTTTGGGAGCTGGCCAAGAACCAAGATATAAAAAATTTAGCGAATCAATATAATTTACTGTCAAGCTTTAAAAACGGTATACAAAACACTACAATATAAATATTAATGAGGCGAATGAAACTTTAAATGGATTTTTAAAAGTTAATTATACTCAAACAGGGATTTACTTGTTCCGAGAAGTGATGCCGAATGTTCATGTGTCAGTCTATTTCTAGACTCCGTTTCAACGTCCATGACAGAAATGATTCTAAGTGTAAATCGAAGGAAACGTAACAGTAATTATATACACGTTAAATAAAGCTATACTAAGATATTAATATAAACTGAATTATGGGTAACAAAAATTTTTTTTCTTCAAATCAGAGCGGATTGGAGTTATAGTTTGCCCGTTTTCTGTCGGGGAAAGAAGAAAAAAAAGGTAAAAGCGCATAACTCAAAATCCCATCAATTTCAACTGCACCCCCCCCACATCCCCACTAATCTTAAGTTTCAAAAAATATTTCCTCAAAATTTTTCAATTTAAAATTAAAAAAAAAAATCATCGACTTGAGACTAGACTCGAGAACATTTCTTTGCTTTTTCAATAAAAGTCAGTCAATCACTCATTCAATCAATCAATCATCTTCCGCGAATACGACGGTTGATTAATATATATTTTTACGACTCCGATCCGCTGTTCTAGTCCGTGAGAGATTTTTTTCTTTTCCTTTTCATTTCACCTCCTTGTTTGTCGCTCTGGTTTCTTGGGTCTCCCGAATCTGTGTTCGATTCTTCCTCTATCGAAATGTGTGAGAGAGTCTGACGTCGACGACGGCAAAGCAATCGTGAGTAGAATTAATTAAGCTATTTTGTACCGTCTGGGCCAGGGATCGGTCACCATCGGCCCGTTACTAGTTTTTGTCCGAACCATCCATCACTATCATTTTTTTTCAGGGATTTTAAATATTTATAACAAGAGTTTCGCAGACAGACCAAAGCTGAAAACAGGACATAACCAGAAGAGAAGTAGATAACAACACCAGAAAGGGTTGAAACTAACATGGTCCGAAGATGGCCTGATCGAAAATGAAATGCTACTTCACAAACTTTTTTTTGAGGACCAGAAGCACCCAAAATAGGTTACCCACAAACATTGCTGACAGAAAATATGTTTGTAGAGAATAAGATGGTCTCCAAGATGTCTCAGTCTGTTGAAAGAAAACAAATGTGAAACATAAAAACTGCAGCGAAACTACACCAAACAAATTTTTTTTGGTGGAGAGGGTAAAGAACGAGGAGGTAAATTTAACACCAGACATTGGTGTAGTTGATTCAATGGTTTCAAGCACCTCTCAAACTCTTGAGAAAGTAGAACAAGAAGGGGGAAACCATCTTCCCGTTAAGTGGAAAACTATTTCTTAAAAAGAAAAACCCAGAATAAAAAAAAAGGAGAGAAAAATCCTGAAGGCATTTCATTGAATTATAACAACAATGCCTGAAAGAAAAAGGGAAGAGGAGAAGTAAGAAATGAGCAGAAAGAGAAAATGGAGGATGAGAAGGAAGGAATAAGGAAGCGAAGAATTTCTTTACTTTTCATAAATGTTTCCAAAAGTTTAGGCATAATTTTCTCCAAAATACCCCGAATATCTTTTGTTAACGTTTCCCCTTACCGACTTTTCCTCTACCGGAAAACTTTTTCCCTCACACCCAACCCTCTACCCCCGACGCCTTTCGAGTAAAAAGGATTTTGTTTTTGACGGGCCTACCCTCGGGCCGGAAGCATAATTCTAACGTTTTCTTGGTTTTACGTTTTTACCACTCTCGTCCCCGCCTCGAGATATTTTTTTGTCCTTTCCCAACGATCCACTTTCCTTTTTCATAATTCTTCCTCTCCGTACTTCCGCATTCCTCCCATCATCCCGTTTGCTGGAGCTGGATCACCTTTTCGGTTTTGCGATGCTCGGCAACGACGAAAAATTTTTATTTTTAATTATCTTGGAAATTAAATCCTATCGTTTTTAATGACTTTAAGGGGAAAGGAGAGAGAGAGAGAAATGTCATTAGATTTCAACCACGCGGGTTTTTCACTAAACCCACCGCCTTATGTAATTACAATTGTTTAGAACTGTGACGTTTGTGGTAGATTTGACTTGCCTTGATCCATCCAGGAAAACGAAAAAAAAATTTTTTTCTTCTCATTTGCGTCATCGCCACCACCACCACCATCATCATCATTATAAACAACGTTATGTAATCTTCTCGTTTTTAATTAATCCCGAAAGTTACCTTTTTTACAACGAATAATAACAGATGTTTCCCTTACAGAAAATATATTTTTCACTGCCATCCGCACCATCACCATCCCCAGAAAGAAAAATGCGACTTTTCCCAGGATTTGACTTCAATTCCATTCCCACCACCCCGTAACCCAAAAACTTCAAAAGTGCTATCGGGTAAAATCGATCAGAAATCACCGACTACTACTCCAAATTAATTTTTACAAGAACATAAAATCAGAAAAATGGTTTTTCATCCTTAAAAATTCCAATGGAGGTAGAGAGGACGAAATAGACGGAAGAAAAAAGGGACCAACAAATAAGAAGAAAGCTCTTTAAAATTAGAAATTTTTAGGAGAAAGCTAAGGGAAAAAAAGAGCAGAATGAAGAATTCGTAAAACTAGATTTATTAACAAGGCTGGGAAAATCGAAACATTACTTTCTTTATTACCCCGAAGCTCAACTGTTTGGGGTTGCCTAGGTAACGGAGGCCCGAGATGAAACGTAAAAATTCAGCGGCGAAAATTGCATAGGAAGAAAAAGAAGAAAAATTAAGGTCGAAGTCGTCGAATTAGTTACTACGGACCAGGGCCGCGACGTTGCCGGCCCGTTTCCGATTTTCCCTTCCCGAGATTTTCTACTCCTATCTACCAACACCCTTTCAACCGGGTCAAGGTTTTTCCGATTTAACACTTTAAAGGTGGCAGGCGGGAGGGGGGTGTTGCTGATGAGTAAATCAACCCAAAAAAAAAGAAAAGAAAAATTGAGGACGAGGCGAGCGGGAGAGAGAGAGATATTGTTTTTAGGGCCGTTGGGTTTATGTAATATGATTTCCGGGATTGAAGTGTCTCTTGTTTTTAAGGGCCAAAGGGAGGAGAAAAGCTCATTAGCCCTTTAATTTTTTATATTCTCTTTTTCCTCGTTTGAAAGGCAAAATCCCTTTTTTAACGGAAATGGCCTAGTTTTGTGTTATTCTACCGTCCTGTCGGATGGGAAGGTCGATATTGTCACAAATTTCTCTATTCCGGTAGGTGCGAAATGACGTTTCTCTAAAACTCTCTCACTCAACCGAACTCCCTCAACAATTTTATAGAATTTTTGTACTCGGCTACCATTTCCAAAAACATCCACAACAGAACCTACAAACTCGAAAGACTATCTATAATTCACTGGAAAGAAAAAATTAAAATCAAACACAGAATAAAAACTCGAGAAACAAAACAAAGTGAAAAGAAAAATAAAAATGGAAACGTGTCCGAAGACTGAGACTACCAACAACAGCAACTTCCAACCCACAAGAAAACTAATTCAGAAGAACAAACAAATAATAAATTCGCTCAATTATAAAATAACTTCTGACGTTTTCCATTCGAGTTAGAAAGTGAAACCGCGAAAAAGGGGAAAAATCGGTTTTCCACAAAAACAAAGTTCCCTGAATCATCATTCGGCACGTACAGATAATCACACTTGATACAATCACACCCAAGAATTTATGTCAACGTGGCTGTTTTCCTGTCTCCCATTTTCCTTCCTCCACCCACCCTCATCCCCTTTCATTCTCTGCTCACAAGAGGAAAATCAAACGCGCACGTGAAATCAACCTTCCGTTACAACAAAAAGGCCTTTGAATAAAAATTTTCCAACCTTTTTGTGTCTCGTATTGCAAATTTTTTTTCGAGAGAGAATAAAATATAAAAAAAAAAGCTCTTGTGAACCGGATCCAGTAAAAAGGGAAAAAACTGACAGCCTTGGAAGGTTAGAATTCCTAGAGTCAGAAAAATGGAAGCTAGACCTCCACCCCCTCCCTCCCCGAATCAAGTGTCGGAATTGAAAACTTTTCTACAAAAAAAGGAATAAAAATCCTTCCAATCTCGAGAGAAAAAGTTCAAGAAGTAGCCATTTTCTTTCTCAGCCCAGAATCCCACTCTCGAGTGGAATCTCCCGGAATTTTCCAACGGAAAATTGAAGGGGTTACCAAACTACTCGTTTTTAGCTTGTCACATCATCACCCAGTTTCAGGCAGAAATGCTTAGCTTGAGTTACCAAACCATTTATCACAACTGTGAATAGTCCCATCCAACCTCCTGGCCAAGGACCGTCATAATCCATACAGTTGGAACTTTAGTCATCGCAGTTTTTTTATTGACAACCTTGAGTAGACAAACGGAAACTGGGGAGGCAGGAAATGATAATCAAAGTTCAACCTGTCTTGCGAGACTCAGTTCGCAACCATCAGTCAGTTGTTTAGTAGTAACGAGTAGGATTAAGCGCCAAATTGTGATCGTTGATTGTAATATATAAAATTTTTAGTGGGGACATAATTGCTGTTTTGGTTATTAGTAATGAGGTAAGAGAATTCCTCAGACAGTTTCCTTATTTTACCCGTCCTTTAGTCAATTCATATTTTTGATTTGTTTAAGAAAAAAACCACGACACACAAGTTTATCCAGAAACTTAACCAAATAAACGGCTGTAAAATGAAAAGAAATTCAAATTCCTGTCGGAAAACTGTTTTTATACTTAAATTTTCACATTCAATTGCTAAAATACGCTTACCAAGTCACAAAAATATTACTTTCACGAATTTCCCAAGTACAAAAAAATGTTTTTAAGAAACTTCAATGGATCATTGTTAGTAGTTTCTCATTCTTAGGTTAAGCCAGAGTCAATGTCACGACCTCCTACAATCCTCTTCAAACAGTTGCATTTCCACAATCTCGGTCAATAGTTCACGGTCTGTTTTCAAATAATCTTGTCACGACTGTCAAAATCCAGCTTCCAATCCAAACCTAATCAGGTTTACCAGCCTCAGGTTCCAAATTCATCTGCACAAAACCCAAATCCACTTGATTAGTAGCCAAATCAACGGGAATTAACATTGAAACGATTCTTAAAAAGTTAACGCACACATCCAACAATCCTCGAGGATCAGGGTCAAGGCATGCCATCAACAAACCGACTTGGCATCAGTTATCGAACCAACCACCTGCGACACGAATGACGGAGGACATCCCAAAAAAGAAATGCAATTAGTCCGCCGCAGAATAAATCAACGGACATTTTGTTCCGCCACGTTTTTCAGCGAAGGCCCACCCAAATTAATAAATTTTCATTTTGGACGACGTTTAACCTTTGAATTCACACGATCCTCCCACCTCCCAACAGCTTAATCATCTGATAAAAATCAAATTTTTCCTCCGCTTTTCCAAGTGCAGCGAGAACAACCAAACAAAAAAACTTTTTACAACATGTTTGCCATGCCAAAATATTTGTTTTTTTTTTCGAAAAATTCTGGCTTGTGAAAAATAATTAAGGCGGTTATTACCCTTTGGTCCGGTTTTCCTCTTTTTTTTACGAGTGTTCCGGATAATTGCAATTTTTTTTCAGGCTTTGTCAACATATCGAAAAACTGATAATCCGCTGTGTCATATGTCTGTTGAAGTTTTTGCAGAAAAAAAAGCAAAACCCCGTTTCCTTTGCACAGAAAAAAATGATAAATAAATAAAATAATTAAGAGATAGACGAGAGAGAGAGCTTCGTGTGCGTGGGGATATCACATAACAAGAACAAATGGTACTCCGATGGATGATGGACTCTTGCCAAACGCTAATGGGCAACCCACGCACCTCCCTTCCGTTTTCCTCCCTCAGCTCTTAACCCGGAAAGAGAGATGGTGTTTGACTTTTTAAATTAAAAACCAAAAACAAAAAAATTTCCCAACTTGAAGGCGATACAACAGCACGACTCACGTTCGGATTTCCAAACAACAATCTCCTCTCTTTCATGCAAATACTTCCGATGAGGCGATCTAAACAAACAATTTCCGTCCTCCTTTTAACTCCTGACTTTCTTTGTCCTGTGGCATTCAATTTTCAGAGAGAAAGTCCAAACAAGAGTTTTAAAAGCTTCGAGAGGAAAATGGGGTTAAAGAGAGAGAGAGAAGTGAACTTCTTAATGATTAATATCGTTAGGAGTGCTTTCTAATTTATATTTTTTCTTTCCTTGTAGTTTCCTTACGCCAGAGGTGACCAAATTTCCGGTAAAAGTGGAGTCCTTCCTCTTTTCGATTACATCAGCTATAACGAGTTGCTGGTCTAATTCGTTTTTTGATACTCTCCGAAGGAGGAAAATGAAAATCTAACAACAGTAAATCGAGAGATGATGAATGAAAAATTCCAACGAAAGAGGAGACTAAAAGAAAACCATAAACAGAAGAACTATACCAAATCGAACTAAACAAGACGAAGAATTAACAACAATTAGATCAACTTCTCCTCTTAAACAAAATACTACCAAATACTCTCAACTCGACTCGATTTCATTTAAAATCCATCACATATAAAAAATCCCTGGGAAATACCCCCCCCCGCCAACATCTTTCAAAAACTTTAAAAAGAACCCAATAAAATTTTCCGGGGAAAACGAGTCAAACATAATATGAAACCCTAATAAACATTTCACTAACCAAAACCCGCAAAGCCTGTTTCAAAACTTCTTCTTTCTCTCCCAGCCTCCCACTCGCACTTCCTCCCCCACCCCACCCCCAAGCAAAACAATCAGGTAAACAATTTTCCATCCGTCCCAAGAGGAATTCTAATTTATCAAAAAACTTTTCTAGTAAAACCTGCGAAAACAACAAAATAAAAATTGATGAGTTTTGAAATTTTCCCCGCCTAATGTTAGTACTGTTATTCTTTTCGCTATTTACGCCGCGTCAAGTTTTCTTTTACCCCAAACAGACGATCCGCGTACTAGTACTAGTAGAAGAAGGTCCGGTTTAGACTGAGAGGCAAAATAAATTTCTAAGGCTAAGGAAGTAGAGTAAAAGGCGAGGCAGAAGTTGAGGAGACAAAGAGGCGAGTATAAGAAAATGGCAAAGAGAAAAAGAAATTGAAACGACCATGTAGAGCTCAAGGGAAAACCTTGATCCTTATTCAGGTTGTGGAGGATGTTTACGGATTTCTACGGATTCACTGTAGGAAAGGATTTGGGATTTTTGGTGTTCCGGAAAAGGATTTTGTGAACAATGCTCTGTCCATTCTCCAGGTGGAAGGAGTAGTAAATGCTTTTTGTGTGCTTTCCACCGATGAAGATCATTCCAACATATATTCTTGTATCCGCAGAGAATTTGGTAGTTAGTCTTAGATCAGAAGTATACTCTTACATCGCCTAGACGTCAAGACGACTGTTAATTAGAGCTGATTGAAGTTCCTTTCTTTTCCTTTCCTTCTATCGGCAAAACCGATATTTATCCTTCCTCGCCTTCTCAATCATCCAATTTGCTCATTAAACCCCACTTCCATTCCTGTAGGATTCAAAGTACCCGAAACTTTTAGATCTTCTACAACCCAAAAAACCATAAAATTTCAAAATTTTCTCAAAGCTCTCCTAAAAATTAAAAAAACGAAAAATTAATTCAAACTTCCTCACCAAAAACAGCAAACCTTTGACCCCATTCGAAATTTTTTGCTTCGCTTAGATTGTAAAACAGGCGTTCGGAAAGAACCTGAAGAGAAGGAAGCAAAGATCACGAGGAAGGAAACCGACACGAGAATAAGTATGCCGTAAAAAGAGAACAAACAGATAACGACGTGGAGAAGGAGGAGGAAAACAAAAATAAAAAAGGGCATCGAAAATGAAAGAAAATTTCATAGCCTTGGGCAAATATCACGCTCCGTTTTCCAAAAAAAGAAAAATAAGAAGACGAGCGCCTGTTTTCTATGCCTCTTCGTCCTCTGCTCTTCTTTTCTAATCCTCTTTCCTAGCTCAAAAGTTATGGGCTATAAAAATAACGAAAGAAAAAGGCGGGGCCACAACTACTTCTGGTAACATGGCCTCCGAGAGAAAAATTTTTTGTTTCATACTACCATTCGCCTAAGAACCGAAAAAGATTTATTACTTGATACTATTTTCGACACATTTCTGCGACTTTATTAATTGTTGTTTCATAAATCATTAATTATTTGGCACCGATTTCCACTTTTTCCTTCGGGATGCTCATCTTTGAATATTAATTTTCCGTCTTTCTAACCCCGCTCCCCTTTACTCAAAACCCTTGAACCCATCTGGACCTACTTTCTAATAAGTTGCATTTGGAGCTAATGAAAATTCTCTTTTCTCTCTCTCTCCTCTTTCACTTCCCTGTTGACATTGTTTATGCTCCGGAGTTGACAATCTTTTCCACGGCTTGTTGAGCTCGTTTCCGAATTCTATTTTACGTCAGAATAAGTAGCTGTTTATTAAATAACAAAGTGCGATTTCACATTTGTTAACGAACGGCTCAGTCGTCCACGGTGTTATGATTCCGAACTTAGCTTCAAACAATTTAACTTATTATTCATCAGGGCTTTCCCATTCCGCTTTATCTTGAATGAATAATCAAAAAACAGCAAACATGACCTCGGTGCAGTATTCAACCAGATCTACTAAAGCAGGTGTTGGCTTTTTCGGCGTACACTCTCCAAAGACATTGGTATCTGATAGAGAATCGTCTTTTGGTTACCTTATGTTCTGTCGAATTCACAACTTTTTCCCTGAAATCGAAAGACAGTTTCATAACAAGAAAAGCATTTACAAAGCGATGGATAAACAAATGCTCGCTGAGTAACAACCATGATCATACAGGCTGTAATTGATAAAACTAAAAGAAAAACCGAATGGAGCCTTGGTAAAATGATTCTAATTAACCATCAAGAAGACATCGAATGTGTGCTTGCTCACAGAGCTCTTCCTGCCATCAACCACCCTACCATTTTACTCTTCAACATATATAACAACGTCCATGTCTAACAGGAAGAATATTGACCCAACTATCAGACCATTTAACTCTCCCTTACTCCTTTTCATTCATTTTACTCAAAACGCCAATTTTAAAATGGCGTCTGTGTAAAAACTTTTAAAACCGACGGTTTTCCATTTCGTTGGATATTCTTTTGAGCATTAATCAGAGCGAAACCCACGCTTCAAAATAATTCGACCGTCTGATTCTGAATCAGCGGGCACAAAGCAAAAGAAACAGGTAAATTGACTCTGGACTGGATTGGGCGTTGGCAGGAAACTAAAAGTGAAATTCTTTCCAGAGAAGGTAGTAACCCAACAAACGGAGATTTTAAAACACGTCACCCCGAATCCAGGTACTGCATTTAGAAATGATTCCCAACTAAGGTCACGTGAGAGTTCGAAACCTGAGATTAAGACGAATCTTCCTGGTTCTAATGATTCTCACAAACGACTATTTTGACAGAACAATTAACAAGAGGCTGGATTAAATGGTAAAAAGAAGAACTTAAAACCCAGGAAGAGAAAAAACCAAAACAAACCAAAAACGAGGAAGACATAGATAGACAGGTGGAAGAAGTGGAAGAAATGTTTTTCTTTCAAATAAGTAAAAGGAAATGAAATAAACCAGAAAACGCATCCAACGATTCGAAGATTCTAGAAACGACTGGTATCAATATTCGAATTCGCAAAAGCGACCTTAATGGCCGGTTCGTGATTAATTACAAAAACAAAATTATTTTCTACTTTGATTAATTCTTACGCCAACAATCAAAAAAGAAATTCCCAAACACTTTTCTGTTATCCTCCTTTCCATCTTCTTCACGACCACTCCATCCCTTTTCACTCCCGAAATGAAAATCTCACATTTCCCAAACATAATCCGACCAAAAAATTTCTCATTTTTCCGGGAGGACATCCCAGAAAAGAATTTCCTTTTTAAATCACAACCAAAAACCGTTAAATTTTATTATCATCCTCCTCTCCAAAACATTTTTCTTTCTTTTTTAATCCAAAGATAGGAAAATTCAAGCAGTTCCGTCTCATTTATTTCAGTTTTTGATTTCCCCGCACAAAAAAAAACTGTAATTTTGTAAAGAGACCGATTTTCGGATTTTTTCTAAGCTCTATAAATTGTCAAATCCTTTGACAAATCGTTGTGATGCGAAAAGGATCTTCACTTCCATACCTCTCTCTCCGTTCCACTTCGCTCCATCCTTCCTTTTCCACTCACACTTTCCTTTTTTGTTTTCCATCCTCTCCTTTATCCACGTCTTCGTTAAATGCTTTGCAGGAACGCACTGCTTACCAGGCAAAAGAATCAAAGAGATTTTTGAAAGCACGTTCAAAAGCTCTTCATCTCCTTTTGTTAATTAAAAATCGATATCATGTATATTAATAAATTGTTGGTTGATTGAATTTGTTTGGAATTATTTTAAATAATAATTAAATGTCAGCATAATTAAAATTCTCGGTTTATAATGTGATTGTGACACGAACCCAATTCGATTTAAGTGTGAACGAAGAGAGGGAATCACGGATTACTTGCAAGAGACGTTCGAGCAAAATCTCGTGAGGCGTTAGTGCGAGAATATTAATTCAACGTGTATAGTATCACAAATACAAGGGTGTATCGTCGTTCTGTTTTAAATCCAACGCGACAACCTATGAAACGAACAAATAGCTTTACCAATTAACAAAGACTAAGCATCGTCCTGACTCTTGAAAAACACTAAAAAAATATTCCAACCCTAGCGAGAACCATTTTTCAAAGCTTTGACTATAATTCTGTTGGCTGTTAGACAGTTCAAGTTAAATTTTTGTAGTCAGGGCTAAATTTCCCGCTAGCTCTTCCAGACGTTTCGCCCACGTTCAAAGCTTCAAGGAAGGTGTCTGCAGCTTTTTGAGTGGGCAAGGTGAGACCAAATTCTTCGATTTCTCCAAAAATTTGACAGCCACAAGACCATTTATTCCTTTTATCCTCCATCTTTTCGACAAGCCCCGGTTACTGAAATAATTTTTAACTTGAAAAAAAGGATTTGATGTAAAACAATAAAATTTGAGCCAAAACTAAAAACACACACAAACGTGCTTTTACTTTTCCAAAGGTGACTGCTCACCAACTGATTGTATAATTCACTGAACGCAATTCAATGCGAGAAAAACCCAAAGACTTTGTTCGTTCCTGGTATATACTCCCGAGTATATATTAAATCGCTCTAATGGTTTTTTGCTACAATCATGTGACGACACATAAAAACTTTAGTAAAAACATAACATAAGTATAAACATTAAAGTCCGCATCCTAGATGTCAATTTGGCTAAATTCCCTTGGAAACATCATTAAAAACCTTTTCTATTATGTATAAATAAAATTTCAAAGTAATAAACTCTTATGTACTAACTACCACACTGCTTTTTGTCGGAACGCTTTTCCAGACCAAAAAATTTCTCTCGTGTTTATGGATATTATACAGCAAACACCGGGCTCATTTCCGGGGTAGGATTCAAAACTGAAATCAGAGCCTAATTAATGTAACATACCAAAACACAATTCGATAAACACACAACGAACGCGGGGTATTTCGCAAATTGTTTAACTTATTCAGGAAAAATATGAGTCACGTCTTCGAAAACGGAAATGCTTATATACCCAAACTGATCACAATCGTCCTTTATAACACCCCACCCAGTATAACCAATCTAATAACTAACAAGCAATAATTACATAACTCGAGGACTTTGGAAAAGATGCCTTTACCGATTTTTAAGCGAAAACTTGGAAAACCAAACCTCAGACTATTCATCTCTCCGGACTATGATCAATCGGGATTATAAGCTTTAAAATTTTCCGTTAGCTTTCCCTTCCTTTGATGATCAAATTATTTTGCTAACTCATTCGAAAATTTGTTAATACATCCCGTCAAAGGGCCCCAAAGGTCCCTGAAAACTGAGAAAACCTGAATCCCCTATACTCTCGGATTAATTATCCTCAAAAATCGGTCCCTAACCGACTCAGTCAGTGTCGAAGACTGGAATCGACTCCCAAAAAAAGGGAAAGTAAATTCTGCGATGTGTCCATTGTCACGTAAACCCGATTCCACCTGTGGGCCATGCGTCACAGCCATTTCCCTAAAACAATTTTCTGGGAATCTCCTTCCACCACCGAAACTGACCTACTCATCGCCATTTTCATATCGTTGCTTACCTAATATTTGATTGAATATTTTATCGAAGTTAACCTCTCCTTTCTTCTCCAGGTACTTGTGCATGACGCTCCGAACGCTGGAAATAAAAAGCTTTTAAAAAATACAACAAAATTTGAAAACCTAATTTAAACCAGTCAAAGAAAAAAATGTTAACGACATCTTGAGACCGGATCCAAAAAATATTTCTGCAGTTTTTCAAGTGATGACAATAAAATAATTAACAACCGTAATAAAAAAAAGAGGAAGTGAAGGAAGAGAACATCATTAACTAGGGCCGTTTATGATCTTTATCTTTATCTAATTTTACAGCACGACAAAACGACGACGCTTACAACGAGGCTAGTGCTAGTGCAAAACAATGAAAGCTTTAGAGTTTAACCACATACCAGACATCCTCATCCGTCTTATCTTTCCTTCCTTTACCCCTCTCTCAACACACCAACGCATACACAGCATCCACAAAAAAATTGATTTAATTGATCCAAACCGACTTATTTGATCAGCAAATCGCTTTAAATAACATTGACGTCTATTAATAGATAATTAAATAACACTATAATACTAAACGATAAATTAATTGTGGAGAATGAAAAGCTTCAGAAGCATTCCTGGCAAATTGGACGACTCCACACTGCCAACTCGTCCGATTTCTTTATAACATTTTTGGGTTCGCCAACGACCATTTTTTAATAGACACGCTCCTGCCTTGAGGTTACGCCATAACTTTTAGCTGTATTTTGAAGTGCACAATCCAACATGGTAAAGCAACGGTAGCAGAATGTTTGTCGGGTGTCGACAAGAGTGGAAGGTCACGCATATGTACGTCAGAGTCATTCGTAAGTCAATCTATGTCTAAAAGACTTCAAAAACAAAAACCAAAAACCTCGCAATAACGAACTGATGTGCATGCAAGTGCCGTCAGCAATAAATTCCCAACAATGGCCGGCTAATTTTTCATTGTCCCCACCACGATTCCAGATCGACTCGTAGAAATCTAACAAAAGCTCTTTTGTTTAAAATCCCCGAGACTGGTTGGAAATGGTCTTGAAAAGAGAAAACAAGAAAAATCAAATGATGCAGGATAGCAATAAGACCTTCAAAAAGAAACCAGAAAGACAACAAAATACAACACTAAAACTCTTAAAGGAACTCTCCAGCTAATCCTCCAAGTTTGCGAAAAGATTTAATTAATAATAATCAATAATATAGACTTATTTAAACGGAGACGAAACCCGATAAGCTCATATTTCCTGGTCTTCGTCTCCATTTGCGATATCACCATCTTTCCAAAACGGAACTGGAGCCCTCAAGCCATTTACCTTAAACTTGTCAACGGCCTTGGGTCAGACCGACTAATTAATCAACTAATTAAGAAAAACGTTTAGAAACGCCAAAAAATAATGAGGAACGTCAATGACTCCCGCTCGTTTTTCTTCATGGCTAAGATAGACCGTGATGACGCAAATCCAGTACCCAATTCCCTTCTGGCGGGGCTGAGGAAAAAACGGAACGCAAAATTTATGTGAAAAACTTCAAGAATGGACCAACGCGAATTTCGTTAAAAATTCCTCGCCGACTATACAACGAGGAAAAGAATGCTCAGCTTCCAGTCGTCTTCACCACGTCCCGTTTTATTTATTATTTTTAAAAGTTTAGATTTGATAATGTCCATGTGCATCCACCATTTTATTTGCCAAGACAACACAATCGGTTTGAAACGGTAACATTTCTCTTTTTTTTTCCTTCCTCCTGGTCTTTGGCAACAATTCCGTTTCGATTTCAATGTTTACACTACGTTAATGTTCTTGAACTTCTAAAACTGTGCTTTTTTTTAAAAAGCTCCGATGAGAAATCTTGCGGGAAAAATTTTAACTTTTTAGGCGTTCAGACGATTTATGAAGTCGTTTCTTGATGATTTCATTTCAAGTCATTTCCCGATGGGGCCACACGTTTTTTCAAGCCTTTTTAGGGGTGCTTCCAATTGATTAGAAAAAAAATGATGAAAGAAAACCTACGCCGAGATGTGTGGCAAAAGTTGTCCTCGGCATTTTAAGTCGGTGGGACGAGAACAAAAGGTACGTGGACCGGAGTCAGATTAAAGAGAGAGGAGGTTAAGGTTGCGGAGTGTTTTCAGTACTGTTCGGTACCTGTAGCGGGATTTTATTGTGCGGATTCTCTCATAACGATCTGGCCTCTGGGTTTAATTGAAAATACTTTGTCCGTAACCATTCCTCAACCTAAAACGAATATGTCAATTTTATATCCTCCTAAATCTTGACCTTTACCTTCTTTACAACTATATCCTAAGTCCTTTCATATCCCCCGAGGCTGAATCGACTCTGGCACGCATTGCTCCGAGTTAAAGTCACAAAGGAGAGTATTCCCCAGCTGGTTTCTCTTAATTATGAGTTTCCCAGCTCTGAAACCAAAGTTTCATCCCCCAAAACGGTTGATTTTCTCTACTTTCGTTTTTGAGTATCTTCTACTTTAGTTCATTCATTTAAATGAGATGTGTTACCTTCATTGGTTAACACCCAAAAATTTCAAAACGCAGAATTATGACTCCGGCTTTCTACAGAAAAGCTGAGGTTGGTTTACTTAACCCATTAACCCCCAGGCATAGAAATAGTGGAAATTTTTTGAAATCCCTTTGAAATCTGGCGTAAAAAAAATAAAAAATGGCATTGCTGTAAATTTTTTTCAAAATTTTTTCACGGTTTTCCGGGAAATTGCTGTTTTCATTTGAGGACACCGGGATCTAATGACACCAAAATTTGACTGTGGCTCATTTTGTTTTGACTGAAACTTCAGTGATAAGAGTTTTATGGGTTTGTTCTACAACATCTTGAGTGTCTGCTATTTTTTCCGCAGCGATACCTCCAACAGGATGTGAGAAAAACTATTTTTTATGGACCGATGCATTTTAGGGAAAATCATGCTGCTCTATCAAGAACTATTCTGCCACTTCTGATTATGAAAAAAGTGAAATAATTGTTCCTACTTATAAAGAAAAGATGGCGTTGATGTTTAAAAAAAAATCCCTCCAGAAAAAGAACCTGAGGAGCTCAAAAAAAAATCCTAGAATTATTGTCCTCATTTGAGGATGCAGGGCGTTAATGGGTTAAAAGCCCAGCACTTTCCGCCATTTTTATCTATAAAAGCTAGGATTTTCGACAATAACTAGTGAAAACCTTTTAAAAATCCTTTAAGATAACAACAGAAACTAACAAAACAACCAGGAAACCCATGACATATGCCCAACCAGATTACATCCAAGGATAACCATCCACCCCCGGCCACACAAAAACATGAGGAAGACGCGGAAATACGACAACCACGGAGTAGGTGCTAAACTTAAGATCCGATAACCCAAACGTCTGAGGTACTTTCGTTCAAGGTTGCTAATACCAAGTGAAAAATTCCCAAACCTGCCATCGCGCACGCACGAAAACAAAAAACCGAGAAAAAAAAATCGGTTTAGTGACGTTATCAAGAAAATGACGTACAGTCAAAGGTACTTTGCCAATGTACCTTAATGTATGCATGCGTAGCTTTGTCTTTCTTCCTCCTCATCTTCCAATCTTCTTATTTTTTGTTTGTGTTTTCAAACATCCAAGTGGTGACATCAACGACAATAATCTTCGTCACGGTGACACCATCACGAAACTAGTTTGTTACTTTGAGTTTTAAACCGTTCGCTTTCGAAAACTCCGGTTTAAGACTTAATTATTCCGCGAGAAAGATCAGAGTCGGCACACAAGGCTCTGCACACATTTTAGTGTAATTAGAACCGACAGAAATCAGTATAAAAGCAAAATTTTGTTTTGAAAAATCCAATTTCACTGCAACATTGTTTTAAACAGGGAGCGATCATTTTTTCTAAAGCGGGCCATTTTCAAAAATTAAGTGAGCCACATAATCCAATATTTTATAAGCCTGTGGCTAAAATTTTTTCACTTTCATTAAAAATTTATTTAAAACGACAGATTTTATTATATTTCCTAATGAGCTGTGCAAAAAGCTTTCAACGAAACAAAATCTGTCGAGCCCTGGTTTAAGGCATTTATATAAAATAAAAACTAAGGGAATAAAAGAAAATGGAGAAAACAAAAAAAAAGCGAACGGATGGAAGGAATGTGACATAAAGCTTAGGAAGGTAAAAAACAGAAAAATGTGTTTAATTTTCAAAAGGTTAAACAAAAGGAATGCTGACTATTTGTTAAAGAAGCTGAAAAGGGAAACAGAGAGGAAACAAAAGGAACAAAAAAAAAAGGCAATTACAGGGGGACGATCGTTCAAGACCATAAAATGAAAATCGAGAAAAGGAATCTGTGAAACGGTGAAGAAGAAAAAAAAAAGATTGAATGAGGATGACGATTGATTTCCAAAAGGAAGGAAAGAAAATGACAGATGAGACAGTTCCATTGGTAGCGTATTCCCCGAGCTTTATCTTAGGATATGATATACTAAATCATCAAAAACTATCAAAACATGGTTCTCTATCGCCTTGAAACCCTAAATAAACCAACGACGAGCCCTCCTCTTCCCAGACCTGATAACACAAATCAAAGTTCATCGAACACAAAAAAGAATTCCTCTAGAAAAAACCTTTTAAAGCCGATAAATGAAAATGTCAAGCTTCCTCTCCAGTCTCTGAAAACTTTTCGCTTCTTCTCTTACATCCCCTTTCCTCTCACCTAATGGATCTTCAGGCTTCAGAAACAAACAAAAGCCTATTCCCCAAAGTAAGGAGGCTGTGTCCCCAGAGAAGAAACAACTCTGCCTTTAAAATTTTTCGCTTCAATCGATCCCGGGGAAAACGCGAAAACGGGTCACAGCATAAACTTCCGTTTTGCGGACGGAAAATGGCAGATTAGCGGATGGGGTGGGGTTGGGGGTTTAAAGATATAGGAAAATGATATCCCGACAGTTTAACCTTTGGCGAGATGAGCTTTCAGAGCAAAGATTTTAAATTCCGAGAGAGAGAAAAAATTATATCATTCGATTCTTGCAAAAAGTTCGTTGACTATGTTATAAAACAACCCCTTTCGCCTTTTTCATCCCCCGTTCTCTCCTTTAAAGCCTTACTTAGAAAATGCCGATGGAACGTAACGCTTATAAATTAATTAATGAGGCGAATGCATTAGGAAACGTAATGTAAACAAGATAACGTATCGCTTGCCTATAATAATATATCACCAGAGAGGAGATAACCGAGGAGGATCTTTCTATGGGTGTGTCTACCTGCCCTTCACCCTCCACCAGAGGGCTGCCAAAAAATCTTCACAGCTCACAACCCGGAAGGGTTGTGAGCTGTAACTCTCAGGGTGAAGGGCAGGTAGACACACACACCACATGCAAGAGACATTGTCGGTTGTCACCACCCATTTCAAATTTTCATTTAAAGCTTTCCAATCATTTTACAAAGCTCTGGGGGTTTACATGAAACAACAACCTCAATAAACAAATAAAAATTTAATAAATAAATAAATAAATGACGTACGGAAAACGTAACATAAAAGAAAGTCAAAATGATGTAGGAAGCTCTTTTGCAATTTTGCGCTCCATTTTTTTGGATACCAAATCAAAATTCTGATGGCGTTTACAATACATATATCTTTTCTGATATTTTGTAAAAGGCATATTTTTCTTTTTATTAAAATATTTTACTTTTTACAATGTTACCCCAGTCAAGCCGATGTGGGGAGGTTGACTAAGGGATGAAGAAAAAAATTACAGTATATGTGACAAAGTGTCAAGTGCACTTGCTTCCAATATTTCCTTCGGTTTTTTTTTCTTCTTCTTCCTCCTTCCTCCTCTTAACACTTAAAACCTCTCTTCATTTAATTTATCAAATTTCGTTTAGCTTTTAGAAATCGGTAGGCTTTTAAGCGTTTTTTTATTTTCTTTTCAATAAAGTTGGAAAATAATGCGGGTAGTGGGTTTGAAAAAAAGGCGAAAGAGAGGAGAATAAAAGTCCCACGCCCCACTCACACGGTGTGTTTTTCCTTTTCCCTTTTTTCTTTGTTTTATTGCTTGAAAACTTTATATAGGGGTTTGATTGTGGGAGCAATTTATAGACCTCCCTCCTTGATCATCTTGTTTGGAGAACAAAGTGAAAGCTCTGATAACATCTCCTAGCTTCAAATTAAGAAATACGTTTTGGGAATTCACAACAGCAAATGATGTAATTATACTAACTTGTTTTACATAAACTGGAGAGCTAACATTTATTAAATATTATTTCTAGAATATTCCAACTGAAATTCACTCACAGGCTTTAAAAGTGAAGACATTTTTGAAAAATTTTTTAACTGATTGGCTCTACATGAGTTGTGAGTACTCGATCACCCTGCTTGATTGTATCCAGTAACATCATGTTTCTTCTGAATATATCATAACTGTGTATACACCCAACCTATATATTATTTTATGCAAATCTGAGTCGTACCATTTCCAAGTTAAATAATTCTTAACCAATATGACTTTGCTCAAAACTACAACATGTAAGGGCCCCTGAACAAAAATTAAATCCAGAAAACCATACACTAAACTTTACGAATCACAGCCTGAGAGCTGTAACATACCTACTACTACCTTAACCTAACCGAAACAAGAAGCTCTACCTCCTTGAAACTTATTACTGACAATATTTTTCGTAATCACTCCCATGAGAACTCCAAATCACTTACAACAACCAATAAAAACTTTGCTGTTCACCTTTTAAAAAAAATAGTCCAAAACTATAATTTCACATAAGCAGATTATAAAAATTATTCAGCAGGCTTCCAAAACCATTACCAAATTTTAAAAATCAAACAACAATATGTGTTCAGGTGCATAAGGTATCATATGAATCATTCATGTTTTTAATAAACGTAACACCAAAGAAGTCAACTTGAACTTTTCCAAAACCAGCGACTAATTTAACATGATGCCAGTTATTAAATGTATTTCCCTTTTTTTTTATATAAATAATTAATGATTCTATAAAAGGGTTTATTAGTTAAAAATGTTAATTCTTCTCCTAATTTAGTCAATTAACATTACAAAGTATCTGTTAAAACATTTTTGAAAGGAGTTTTTCTTCTTTCTTTGAATAAGATAATCTTGGTAATTTTAATAATTTTATCAATCAAATCACACTGTCATGAAAATTATAAATAATAAAAACTTTCTTTCCCCCTAATGATCTTTAAATAAAAGTTTCATTTTGGTTTCTTTTTCTAATCTGTAGTTGAGGAATGTTTTAAAGAAAAAAAACTGGGTCAGACTGTTGCAAACTTCCTCATGTGATCACATTCAAACTGAACACATAAAAAGCTCACACTGGATGAATAAAATTTAGAAATAAAATGGAAATATAATTTCTTTTCTCACTCAAATCTTGGAGAACAAGAAAAAAACTTAGAATAAGACACAAAAAGAGAGGAAAAAAAAACTTCTCTCACAATGAAACAAGCTCAAGATTCTTAGGCGGGCCTAATGTAAACAAAAGTTAATTCAATGCACGTCGACGAACTATTTTAATTGATTTAGTGATAATGTTTGACAATCTCATAGTAACGCAGGTCGAAATATGCGAAAACGAAAGTAATAGAAGAAAAAGGAAAATCCCACTTAGTTTTCAGTGGTTTCATTGAGGAAATAAAGGGTTATTGTTCGTTTACATCAAAGGGGAAAATAAGGTTCTTGCGAGAGAAGGCAGGCAGACGAACAAAAAAAAATCGTATCAATGAGGGTCATTTACCTGGGATCCGGCAGTAATATTTTCTTGCTCGCTCTTGCTGCTGGTGTACATTTGCTTTTTTTCCATGGCCATCAAATAGCTCACATCTGCGAGCACGGCCTCTAAATCCGCCATATTGCATAGGTATCTTTTGTTCAAGATACGAAACCAAATTAAATAAAGAAGTAAAAATAAAAAAAAAATAAAAAAAAAACCACACACTCTCCACTCAAGACCTATTTTAACGCATTTTATTGACCATATTTTCCGAATAATACACACGAATTAAGCCTCAAAAACCTCACTTTTAATAATGAACTTTCGAAGTGTAACCACGGTAAGCTGTCATTATGGAAAACGACCATTATATATGGAATATGAAAACGACATTTTGCAAGTGACATACCCTCCCAATCATATGAAAATAACTGACTAATTCAATGGGCAGCTTAAAAAAAATTTTTCCTCTTTCAGGAAGACAACATTATTTGTTGATTGCCATTTCCTGCGCAAACTCAAATCCACACTAAAATAACGGAAAGGTTTCCGCGTTAAGTTGGCAAACATGGATTACGTAGTCGTGAATCACAAAATGGTAGACGTTAACAAAGCTTACTTTAAAAATTTGAACTTATTCGAATCTTTATGCGATAAAATAAATGGTTTAGTTTATTCAAGATCGGGAGGCGAAAAGAAAATATTGAGTCGAATATTAGACGACTTAAACGACTTGGATTATAATTTGTTTTGCGTGAAAAATGACGTAAGTTATAATTTCTGAAGAGACTAGGTGCTGTTTTTGATAACTATTAGAGGACAACATTTTAAGAAATATTCTCTGCTATCGACCTGATTTGACGAAGATGAAATTTTATCCGCTGTAGAAATATATATCATCTTTATCTTGTCTCTTGTTTTAACCTGTGTCATTTCCTTATCAATTCTAGTGATAAACTTCATTTTAAAATTAATTGCATAATTTTTATCAATTATTATTTATTTTATTTTTAGAGAGGCGTACTTCTCATCAACCACTGTTGTCTGTTAATTGCTTCGGATGATGTGTCATTAACCTTGAAAGCGACATCCCTTTTCATAAATCTCATAACAAAAGGACAAATCACTGTCGAAGGCAAAACATTATCATTTGTAATATGTTGGTGTCTGGAGTGTTTAAAATTTGGAAACCATTTAAGTATTTTAAAGTGCCTGCAGGCATTGGTTAAAGGAAATGGAAAAAAGATTGAGAGTCATTGTTCACAGATTATAAGGGAGGTAAAAAAAATATCAAATGACTTTACTTTTGCTCCAGATTCTGAAGAATTGTGTTTAAATTCTCTTAGATGCATTGAAGCAATTACATTTCCAAGTGGAGAGGATCTGTCTCCTGATATTACTTTGAATTGTTTTGAAATTCTCAGAGATGTTCTGTTAAGGGAGAATTTTAATGTGGCAGGAAATGAAATTATTTTCTGCAAGTTTCTTATAACAGCTATGAGAGGAATTGGAAATCTGATTCAAATGCAAAATGAAATTATTAATACTGATTTAGATAGTATTTTAGGAATTGTCAAGGGGTACATGTTGTTCGGTTTGCCTGACTATGACAAATATGAAGTTCAGAAAGTTTTCCCAAGTTCGACAACAGTACCTGAAGTATTAAAATCTTCCCAGGACCAAGTTAAAAAATTGCGTGGGAAGTATGATCGAAGATCCAAAAAGGTGGCAATGACTTCCATAAATTCAGTCGAGGAAAGCTGTGAAGTTGGAGATGTGCCTAATGATTACGTCGGATTTTCAGAGAACGCTCGCCAGGAAGAACCGATTTTTATGACATACAAAACCAGTGATTCGGAGTTTTCTGACGGTGAATTCATTCAGAGCACGAAAGTAAAGTCTTGCGAGAGTAGAGTGAGGCATTGCGCTCTTATACTCCTTGGGACTGTCATTCAAAAAACGGATCGTAAGACTTTTATAGCGTATATGCCCAGTTTTTTACCTGATAGCTCACATGTTTCACACGTGAGGACGTTAACCACATGTTTGTTGAAAGAACCTTCAGCAAAGTGTCGTTGTGAGGTTTTGGGAGTTTTGTTGCTGATCATATTCAACTGCCGGCAGTATTTTTTACAGGCGGACGGGATTTCTAAGTCTTCGTTTACTGCGTTTTCCTGCACTATTAGTAACATAATACGAGAACTTCAAAGGTGTCTTTTGCTTAGTTTAGTTTCGGAAAAGAATGTGACCGCCATTACAAGAACGTTGAAGTGCATTTCGGATTTAATTCGTTGCACTCCCTACCACAAAATGGAATCGGGTTTAATAACGAACATAGCAAAACATGTAAAGAACTTCTTGGAACATAAAGACGTAAACGTTCAAATCTTCGCGCTCACCGTGTTCGGTTGTCTCGTTTCCATAGAACCCAAAGTTCAAGAAGTGAGGGACATAATCATCAATCCGTTGACAAACGAGGAGAAAGTTTCGAACAACTCCGAGAGCAGTGGTGTCGATTCGAGTAAGGGAGACGATGAGGTGTACGAAATCACGGAAGAGGTGGAGGAGTATGAGGACACACTAAGAGAGAAACCATGGCTGTTCGAGCATTGTCTTAATAATTTGTCAGAGAAGACATTTTCCGATGTTTCGACGAATTCGGCGCTTCAAGTGGAATCGTTACAAGTTGTTGGTGCCTTGGTTAGAAATTTTTTCAAAGAGACGGTTGTTAGTTTTCCCATCGAGATTATCTTATTATTGAAACGTTGTTCGGCTAAAAATGAATATTCAGTGAGGTTGTATTCGGGAAAACTTATGGCAACCGTTTTGAATTCCATTCAATTCAGCTTCAATCACGAAGGTAATAATAATTAATTAAATGAATGAGAGAATTGGTTCAGGTATATATTAATACATAGTTCAATTCCTAAAATAGATAGAGAAGATCCTTAAATGTGTTTACTTAGTTTTTGAAATCAGCTTATAATAATTTTTATTTTTCCAGATGAATCGAAAAGACCTTCGTTTCAATTGGTTAATTTATTTTGGGATGCACTGCTTCCTGGTCCGGTGGCCGCACTCATTCAAAGTCCTGATGAACCCATGCTGAGGTCAACAGGCTGTGATTGCATCGCTAGTATCGGTGTCCAGGGTACACGCGATGGGAGGAAAACTGTTCAGAACGGTTTGATTTTTGATCAACTTACGGTACGTGTGATTTACTTTTGGGTTGGTAGTCATGATTTCTGGGCTTTTAAATCATCGAATGATTGTGTTTTGTTTTCTAGCGAGACAAGCAAATCCTCTGTATAACGTTATTGTTTGCTTGTATTAAAGACGGATCTCCAGCCGTTCGAAGCTCAGCAGCTCGAGCCATGGCTATATTCTCTCTGTTTGACTCTCTCAGGGAAGACGGTCTGTTTTTCTTAGACGCGATCGATATGACATTAGTTGCGGCAAAAGATGAAAACATCACCGTTCGAACGCAAGCATCCTGGCTTTTGGGCAATGTCACCGAGGCGATCGTTCTCAACAGGGAAACAAACACCGATGATTACGTCACCCTCGAGTATTTAATTCAACTCTTGCAGACTGGGATTAAGTTATCGAGTGACAGGCCCAAAGTGAAACCGGGAGCCGTTCGCGGGATCGGAAGCATATTGCAAATAGCGAACGTGGAATTCGTGAAGTATCACAAGGACGTCATTTTCGAGGGCATCAACGCTTTAATGAAATGCGCGACGTCTGGAACGTTCATGAAAGCGAGATGGAATTCGTGTTATGCGATAGCAAACGCTCTTCAAAATCCCCTCATCCATAGAAATCACGACTGGACAACGAAGATGTTCAAAGTTCTTATAAATTTGGTTCAGCATTACAAGAATTTCAAGGTTCGGATAAGCGCAGGTTTTGCTTTGGGAATTCTCCCAACACGGGAGAGTTACGGAGACCTGTACAAGGATGTTTGGTCGGCAGTCCTGAACGGTTTAGAGAACTCGAAGAACATTCCTGACTTTAACGAATACCAACACAGGGATCATTTGGTCGATCAGCTGTGTCTTGTTCTCTGCCATTTGATCAGTTTAATCACTCCAGAGGATTTGTATCCACTCAGGGCCTACTATACTTTCATTCGGATAATTTAACTCATTTCATGGGAAAATTTCAGGAAAGAATAGTACCTGAAAAGAGCGACGGTTTGTTGAACGCGAAATTTAAAATACACTCGCTTGCGGATGAGAATTTAACCACGGATGACAAAAGTGTTCTCAAAGTCTTGGAAACTTTATTTGCGAATGAAAATTGATTACAAGCGACCGGAGTGATTCATTTAAGATGAACACAACTGACGATAGTCCGCCGGGGTATACGGTTTAATTGTGACTCCTCTTATGTTGAATTATACTCTTTTAAGGCTTCAAAGGAGTCGACACAGACGCAATCATTTCAACTGATGAAAGTATCTCTTTAAGTCTGTTGTTCTCTTTTTCATCCTCCCTCTTCAACTTTGTACCACTTCTCTCCGGGCCTGGAAGTCTGTGGGCAGCCTTCTTTACTCGCTTCAAACACTTATCCTAGTCTCATAGTGTTGCCCACTCACTGAAATTTTTTATTATAACATGATAATCTGATATGAAACAGCTACACAAGACTAATTATGACTGATAACTTGATATGAAACAGCAAAAGGATTCACTGTTCTTATATCAGTTTGTTTCCATGTCTAATCCTTGTCTTAGTACGTGAACCCATCAGCAGAATGTGGTTTGCTGATGGATTATACAGATTTCTCAAATATAAGAAACAGAAAAATATCAGAGTACCTTAAATAATTTGTTTTGAAAATAATAATTAGACAGTTTTGAATGAATGTGTCACCTTTGTTCTCTTAAAGCCATGTACATATTTATATCTCCTATGTGACCACTTTTTCTGATATATATTTAATATACTGTTGTATATAAACTAGTGCACTGATGACTAAACACTAATTTGGATATATTTTCTAATTGTATAATTCCTCATAAAAAATATATTTATTTATATACACCCAAAGTTGCTAAAATCTTTTTTTTTAATACTAGTGCTCTGTATATTCACATAAATGAAAATGTGAATTAATAATCTAGTTGCTTAATAGTTTCAATAAGTCTAACTCATGTTTATCATGTCATTGTCTACTTTTTTCTGTGATTGATTCTGTGATTGCAACTTCTAATCATCTCTTAACAAGTTTTTAATTTTAAAAAATATTTGTCAGCTTTCAAACTTCAGTTCAATTTAATGACTCAGCAAAAGCTTTCAACTTACCAGAAGAGTTCTTCACTCATTACAATGTTTATTGGATGATTTGTCACAGCTCAGTCTTCAATATCTGTAATTAAAAAATACATAATGAAGTAAACGACAAAGTATAATTTGGCTGAAGATGAAAACGATCATATTGTTAGGTTTACTAATTTAAGTTACTTCTCACTATACTGCAGTCAAGCACTTTGGGTAACATTCTGTACAACTGATATTAATTGTATTTAAAAGTTAATAAGTTATTAATATAAAGCTGTTATGACAACAGTCAATAAAATGATTACATATTTAAGTCAATCAAACTTGAAACTTCATAAATACCTTAAAAAATGAAATCCATGGCTAGTCTATTCCATCACATCTTATACACCTTGACTTGAAGTGTTTTTCGAACTGTCTTTTTCATCTTTGCCTCCATTTTCCTCACCATCATCATCTCCATTGTCACTTTCACTATCTTCATCACTATTCTCTGGTTCATTTTCTTTTTTATTCTGATTTTCAGTTTTAAGTTTCTTCCTCCTATTTTTCATTCTCTCTTTTTTCTTCAGTCTCTTGGCTCGTTTTTTTGCTGTTCTCTCCTCAGCTATCCTTGCATTTTCTTCAAGTTTTTTCTTATAAGCTTCATCTAACATTTCCTTTTCACTTTTCTGCTGTATGTATTTTTGTCTTGCATATTCCTTTCTCCTCAAATGTCTATAAACATGAAATTCTCCACTTCCAGCACCTGCACTGGATCCCATGACATTTCTGATAAATTCAGGCACATGTGAAACATTTTTTTCTTTGGGCCTCTCTGGTATCACTATTGGCTTATCCTGAAGATTAAAAGACAATTTGAATCATAAACAAATAATCACTAAAACATTAATTTATTGCCTATTAAGGCGCTGAAAAATGTTTTCAAGAGTATGATTGAGATATTTACAAAATTTTTCATCAATTTTTCTAATTTCAATCGTTGTAAATCGGCGCATTTTTTTATCGGCAAAGGCCGATCAGTTTGGTCGTCAGAATCAGAGCTCATTGTAGATTCTGAAAAAAAAGGAAAGAAAGCTTTAATGAAGAATCATCATAAGTTTCAGTACAAAATAACCTAACCATGTCATAAATTTTTCTATTTAATAACTAACACAATTTATAAAATTACCGTTCGAAAAATCATACGTTCAAATTTCTAGACTTTACTTTGTAAATATGTAAAACTAAAAATTCTATTTGGTATTAAACTCAACACAAATTATTGAAAAACTTAAAATGTTTACAAGCAACTACCACAAAAGACGACATCGTAGAGACAGCTTTGTGCACATGAGTCAAATTAAAATCTTTTAAAATCTTATTTCAACTTTTTCGATTTATTAATTTTTAAATATTTATGAAATAATAAAGTAGAGCTCATTAATTTTTATTACATCTATAACGACATTTTTTTAAAATACTGTTTCAAGTTTGCTATTAAATATATAATTTCCGCTTTATCGATCTCCAGATCCTTTTGACCAGTTTCCGTTTCTCAACCGAAAAAGTTTTCGCTGAAAAAAGTTTTCGAATTATTGCTTCAAATTATTTTCAATTTTTTAAAAGTAATTAATACTGTTTTTGTGTATGTTTTTAAGTAATCTTCTTTAAATTTATCTGTTCTTCAAATTTCAGTTATAAAACAAAAGTTTTCAAAGTTGATTTGGTTTAAAAAGAAAAAATTTTCAGGAACCTCTGAAAACCGGAAGTTGAGAAAAGGTTTTTAAAATCTAATCAAAACAAACGTTAAACTAAACAATGGGAACGACTTAAAAATTTAAAAGAATTCCTCTCAATTAAATAACAAAAATATGTAAAAATCGTAAAAAAAATGTCTGAATAATAAAGCAATGAAAAAAAATTGAAATATTTTTTTAAATAAAAATGTAGTACTGAAAAAAAAATTATAAGAAAAAATGAGTGAGTATTTATTTCAAGAACAATACTGAAAGTTTTGTTTTGACTTTTATAAAAATAATTGTGTGCTTTCTTTTTAGCTTCTAAAAAAGTTAAAAAGCAGCAGGAGGAGTTACCAAGCTTTTTGCTTAATCTTGACCAAATACCATCAGAATTAAAGTTACCAGCCAAAGAAACTCCCAGTGTACGTAAGACAGTCTAATTTAGACTAAGCTGAGAGTTGATAATTTTTTTCTTTTTAGTAGTTATTAGTTATCATACTAAATTTAAATGTATCTGAGATTGTTTCAAAATCGACGAATATTAGTGTCTCAAAATTTTTGTCTCATTCATTTCAGGATCATTATTTAGGTCCATTGTTCTTTGGAGGATGTTTTCAGCACCATCCGCCACATGTTATTCCCCGGGAACGTCTTCCTCCGGCAATATTCACCACCATTTCCGAGCAAGACATTCTCGAGAACATGTTTATAGGTAATTAGAATTCTTAAATCTGATTGCTTGATTTAAAACATCCTAATTTCATTTATAATTTATGTTTATAGCAACTTCTACAGACAAGACAGACTCCAAAACACGGAAATCAGCTTTTCAAAAGCGGCGTAAGAAACGAAGAAGTTTTGAGCCCCCCGTTTCTCGGCATAGAGGAGTACGAAAAGTTTTCGTTCCTGAAGTGGGCCGACATGAAATAGACTTTGGAGAAACGGAGTCTGAAATAAATGGAGAAATGTGTCGCGAAATCCCAATTTGCCGGATTACCAGCTGCTCGAGGTGAGTTATTGATTCCAAAGAAAAAATTTCTTTGTGGGAGTTAAAAATGTTTTAGAGATGCTGTTGTCTAATTTTAGATTTTAGGGAAACTTTTGACTGTTTTTGTTGTTTTTCCAGCATTTCGGAACAGTACGAAATGGTAAACCTATCGGATATACGTGAGAAGAATAGACCGTTCATGTCATACAATGAAAGGTTGGTTACGTTCTTCACTAAAAAATGCAACAAACTAAAGATTTCATTGTATTTACTAAAGGAAGATCAAATTTTGATCTTGATCCATGGAGATATTTGTTTTACTTTTTTTAGAATCGCTCACTCCCATTTCCTGAAAGACTTTGTTACCGTCAGAATCATCGGACCGAAAATCCCAGCCTCCATTACAATTAAAAAACTACCATCAAAAAGGAAAAGACTTTCAGATTTTAATTTCCAGTTACAATCACAGAAAGACGAACAAGAAAAAGTCTCGGGAGAAGACGTCAAAGAGGGTGAGGTGGAAGAAGAAGAAGAAGAAGACCAGGAGGAAGAAGACGAGGGTTCGATAAAGGAATTGATGAAACCCATATCTATCACCGAGGGATTAGAGGATGACGAAATGGAAACGCCGAGTGGAATGATCAACGAAGACTTTGGCCAAGAAGAATCCATTTTGGGAGAGGATGATGAACCAGTTTATGATGAAGGAAAAGATAGGGGATCATTTTATTCTGTCAAACAAGAGTTAGAACAAGAGATGGAAACAGAACAAGAAGGAGAAATACTTGAAAATGAATGACCAGCAGAATAAAAATGATGAAACACAGTTCCTGCAAAGAAAAGTTATTATTGGACTGACGAAAAGTTCATTTAAAAATATTCAGATATTTAAACCCAAGATTATTTTAAATTTTGTTTTACTTTCAAGAAAAGGTCAATTGCTTATTATTTTCAAAACATTATTTAAAATTTTGATACAACAAAGATGGTCCTCCCTAATTATTTTTAAACACAAAACCTGAAATTTCAAAAACGGCTTCATGAACTTGAATTCTAATGTATCCATATTAGGTCAACCGGAAAATAATGTCGGTGATGCGTTACACCTAATAAACACATTACGGTAAAAGTGATAAATGGAGCGAATATATAGCTCTCGGCGATGATTCACCATCACCGGAAGCATCTACCTACACAATCACCAACTAAGCTTCAAGTTACTGCCTTGGTACTGCTTTTTCCTTTCCGGGCCAAATTTTCATTGTGACCACAAGACTTGCCAAAAAAAAGACTACAAGTCCGGCTTTCGACGCATACTTGCATCTGTCAGTCTGTTTCTGTATGTAGTGGTGGCTTTAATCCGTTTTTCACCATTTTGGGTATAACAGGATGCGGGAGGAGGACTCGAACTCACGAGCATTTGCGTCCAACTCAGGAACTTAACCACTACACTACCCTCCCATTCTCTGTATGTATTTTCTGTATATTGCCTCACAAAGATAAGTTGAGTCAAACAATGTTAGGAGTTTCAGAGCACAGGCCCGAACATTTTCGTAGTGATCAGGCACTATAGTTCAGACTTAACAATCAGCAATCGACCTTCCACAGATTTTCACTAAATCGGTTTCCACTGGGCTACAGGGCCAGTCGGTAGAGCTTGGTGAGCCGCAATTTGAGTACCAAGGAGTTACCGAGTATTTGTCACATTTACCGGTTATTATATAAAATATCCAACTGGTAGTGGGGGATTTATTCGTCGCTTTTTGTTGTGAGATTCTTTCACTGGTATTTGTACATCACCTTGAATTGCTCCCATTTTGACAGAACAGTCACAGAAGCCAACATTCCTTCTTCCAAACAAAACAAATTTTGCCTCATCACACTGCTTACAACTTTTTTGTTTTTAATTTTCTGACTGCTAGTTAAAACTCTTAATTAATTGCTAGTCATTTCATTTGCAACAGACAAAAAATTCTGTAGTGTCTTAACTTTGGAGTAGGGCAAAGTCTGATGAGAGAAATCCTTTGAGGCAACGCATCAGTCTCAGTTCGAAATTTATTTAACAACTAAAGATACAGAAAACTGTTACCTCATTATCAATTGATAGTTTTATTCGAGTATAAATAAACAAAACATAAATCAAAACATCCACAGTTGTGTAAACATTTTCGTAAAACCCCTCGCGGTTTTATTAATGATAAAGATGAAACAAAACAACTTGGCGGCCATCTTTCGACCAGATGATGTTTCCGAGTCAAAGTTTTTTAAACACTAATTATTCTCTTTTTATTGTTTTAATTAAATAAAAAAGAAGTTAGAAATTTGTTTTAAGGTTTTCAAAAATCAATAACCGGAAACGAAATCACAAAGACATTGTGCGTAAACTTTTCCAAGTGTTTGGATTTATTTACGTTTTAACGAGGTTAGGTTAGAAAGAGTTGAATTGAAGAGTTTTCTTTCAGTTTTAAAGAAGTATTAGAAATATCTTCGGTTTCTTATTAGTTTTTCATCAAGTTAATTTAGTTGAAAGCTGACTTTAATTCAAGTCGACAACGTTCATTAGTGCTTGCAACCAATTATTTGTGTGTCGGAGTTGGGGAGTAATAATTGGTAGTAATTTGTAGTTGTTCGGACCGATGGGCGTCGACGTGTTTCACCTTTTTAGCTTTAACCGGATGATAAGATGTCAAAAAAGTCCAAGTTACAGTTTAAATCAGTGGCTATTCAAAGTGTAGATGTACTTGATTCAAACAACGAATACAGATCGTCGATACTTTGTAGGAAAACCGGTTTTAGGAATCTCATTGAAAAATCATTGACTGTTGCTCCTCTGGATAATGATGAAAACTATGAAAGCTTGTATCTACCTAGAGGACGATTTTCGAAGGGCGTTCAAGCGGGAAATCGAAACTCCAACCTGGACAACCCACCTTCCCAACAGGTTTCACATGAGAAATCAAAAAAGGGGAAAGCAGTCGATCAAAATGTCAGCAGCACGACGGCTGGGACTTCGAAGGCACCGTCCCGGGTTACAGTTACGTAAACTTCGGTTTCGATATTGTCTCAGGTTTAATAATCAAAGTTGTCTACGATGGAGAGTGTCTCATGCCACGTGTATCCTCGTTTTCAAAGTGTTTTCTTTAATCCTAGAGTGATGATGGTTATTTGAAGCCTCGCGAAGGGTCCTTGCCAGCTGTTTACAAGTACGGAGAGAAACCTTTGGCAAATTCAAGGTCATCCAATCTAAATCACATTTACGGATCTCAGGTAAACATCACGCGTTCGTCTGACTGTTGAGCAATCAATCGGTCCTTCGGCTTGATTCTAATCAATTATTTCTCATCACGTAGGCGGGGTCGAGGCGGTTTTCAAACGAAACCGTTCTTCTTATAGAAGACTATCAATCCTACGATTATCAGAATGCAACCCGTAGACAAGATTCTAATCCGTCGGGAGCTAACAGTAGACGTTGTAACTGCTGCCGTAAAAGGAAACGTCAGTATGCAGCATGAAGTTTTGCTTTGTTCAATGTTAAACTTCATTTATCATCTTCCTGGTGCTTTTGTTCCCTTTTCTTCAGATAGTTTGCCGGAACCAGCGATCAGACCTATTCAAGCTGGATTTGAGGAAATCTCTGAAATAGATGAGACGCTTGTTTGTAGAATTTGTCACGAAGGAGAAGACGTTGAACCCCTTTTACGACCCTGTCTTTGTAAGGTATTGCCTTTCATCTTTTTCTCACGTGTTCTCCGTCCTCTTAGGTTGTGATTTCTTTTCTCTTTTCACTTTTCCAGGGATCTGTTGGATTTGTTCATGGTAGTTGTTTAAAAGTTTGGCTGGAGCAGTCGAGAACGAGTCGTTGCGAGCTTTGTAATTATCCCTACGCCATCAGACAAACCAAAAAGTATTCTAAGTTTGTGTCTGTCAAAGTTTTCTTCAAAACTGTCATCAGTAGAAGGTGGGTACAGTATTAATTTGAAAGTGACGACGTGAAAGGCGTTCATAATTATCCTTCTTCCTTTCTGTTTTCCTCTTCCTCATTCAAATCAACTTCTCGTCTCACTCCTCAGAAAGTTACCAAACTAATTAAGGGAAGAATTTGTATGGATTACTTAGAAATACTAAATACTACACTTCTCTAAATCCAGTTACATAACTTGTTTGCTCGTAGGTCGTTGGCCTATGACGTTATCGCCTTTGTCATTATAACACCTTTGACTTTGGTGGGTGTCGTCATGTGTATTCAGGCTTCAATACCTCCAGCAAACGACAATGGCTACGACGGCGACACCGATACCAGCTTCCAAATGGAAAACATAACAAAAGCTGGAATGATCATGCTAAGTGTGACGATTATCATCGCCTACGGAGTCTGGCTGTATACTTTGACTGCTTTTCATTACAAGGTGAAGGGATGATGTTGGAAGAAGGTAGGTTTCGTGTACTCGTTATTAATCTCAAATTATTGGCATCAGGCGTGGAAAGCTTGGTATCAAACTTCATACGACGTGGAAGTTTTGCCAGTGCGAATGACTTCAGAAGAGCAGCTCGAAGCCATGCGAAGACTCAGTCTAGATTTAAGCAGAAGACAGACTTCGAGAGACCAAGGTTCGGCAGTCCTCACGGTTTTAAGCCCACAGAATATAAATAATTATGGGTTCTATCAGACAAGAGTAACCGTAACTCCTGTTCCCTCTTCACCTTCTTCAGTTCAGGATCGACGGTAACGTTTCTGATGGCCGCTGGACGAATCTCTTCAATCTGTTTCTGCTATAATTTGCTGTTTCTTGCTGTATTTAACCTTCTAAGTTATCAGTCAAAGCAAAAAAGACTTTTTTAAAGACTTGTTCTAAATTTTTAATTTTATTTAAACTTCTTTGGGCCTAGGAGGCAAATTTTTCACCTAACACGTCTTTAGTCAAAGATGTTTTACTAATTTTGTTTAGAATGGAGAGCAGGTACAACAAAAATACGTTACGAACCCTCCTTAACCATTATTAACATCTTATAATATAGTAACAGGTGGATACTATAACACTACAACATCTTCTTGATCATGGGTCTAATTTTGTTAAAATCTTGGGAGTCAACGAAATATTAGAAGACTCATCACACTGTCACAGCTGTATATGTATGAGATGGGCATGTCAAATTAGGTCAAAATCCGTTCGCCTGGTTTTGAGTTAGGCTCTCAAACACAAACACACATTCAAATGGGTCACTTTGACATGCAAATTATTAGTTAAAACTTAAATTCGAGTTTGAACAAAAAAAATTCGCAGATATGGAAACCAAGGAAAATTTTGCCTCCATCATCTTTAATTATTTCTCTGTCCAACACACACACACAAACTTTCAAGAAGTTCTAGGTTTCTAGAAAACGCGCTGTAGATCTAATAATTGTAGTTCGAAGAATGTTCATAAAGCCGGAAACGCCTTCTCATTCAGGGTATTCGTAGTAGAGAAAAGTGGACGGTTTCTTTGAGAGAGAGAGCGGCTCAGACCGAATCCAAAATTTCCACGGTGATGACGTCAGTAGGACCGAAAATAATTTTCAATCAATTCACGAGATAAAGTCTTTTAATCTATACTATTACTGCTTATCTCAGATAATTCGAATAAGGAAAATAAATTTTTGTTAAAGTTCAGGTGAAGTATGACGTACCACGTACGACACCCCCTAACTAAAATCGGTTTATGTTCTCTGAACATGAATCCCCGAGGAAAAGTTTCAAAAAATTTTTCCAACCTTGATTTCATTGGCTAGGATTCCAACAGAGAGATTTGAACGTTTTTTTAAACAAGATGGAACGGTTGGAACTGTTGCACGTGACCAACAATTCAATTTATCGGAAAATGGACTGTCAATTCCAAAAATAAATAAGTCATGCGACCATGGGTCGGTAACTACAGCCAAACGTGGCTGATTTAAAAAAAAAGAAATTTTTATTTCTTTGAAAACGTGACTGAAGACAGCTTTTAGAGGAAAAAAAGGAAATGCGGGGAGCGGAGGAGCGGGGGGTAATTAGTCGAACAGTCTTTGAACAATTCAACTCACTCGCACAACACGTGTGCGTAGTAGTGCCTCGTTGAGATACACACACCTTTTATACTCCTTCACCTACGTCAAAATGTAAGTCAAAAAGAGAGAAGAGTTCATTAGTTTGATTGATATTCGCGTAAATCAAGGAAAGGGATTTGTAGTTGCGCGAAAACTGCCCAATTTGTCAACATCAGTAAACTAGGACACAAAACATTTTTTGATATTTTTATTTATCTATTTATTCATTGACATCCTTTTAAAATGACTTTAAAACGAACCTGAACTTCTCTTAAAAGTGTGCATTACTTATGAAATCAATTTATGAAATCAACTATTCAAAAACTTTGGCGTGTCTCTATTGAATTCATCATCAGTGCGTGCATTATTTATGAAATGAATGACTGGCCAAAGAACAGGCGATTGAATGAACCAGAAATTAATATTGTGTTCTACTGGATTTACCGGCTAGTTTGTAAAATATTCAGCTCGTAATCTGAGAAAACTTTTATTAAATTCTCCATTATAAGTTGGATATTGTATAAACTAGCCGGTAAATGTGATAAATATTCAGTAATTTGTCAAATTAATCATGTTTGCTTGCGGATTATATATATATTCGTCTGATTTATCACTTTTACCGTAACGTATATACGATATTACTCCTGTATAAATAGATAAACAATTTAACAGATAAATAACTCGACTCTTAAGTGTTTTTGACATTCGGACCAATTCATCTCAATGAGAGTCGACAGTTTCTGTAGCCTGACTCAACCCAACAGTCGGAGAAGAAGAAAGAAATGACACCGACTTGTACGATATACATCTCAGCTTAGTAAGCAATAATAGTGATCACGTGATTTGTGATATTTCAGTTAAAAAGAGAAGAAAGAAATGACGCCGCTTTCGAAGTAGACGCTCCAAATATTTGCTCATGTCTGAAAAGTAAGAATGATTAAAGACAAATTTAACATCGGGGAGCCTTCTTCTTCTTCAGCAATTCCTTTGATAGTTTTTCCCGACTTTTCCCTTTGGCTCATCTCATTAAAATTCTTCCTCCCAATCTTTTCTTTGAAACGTTTTCCTGACAGCCCTTCTGAAGCTTTTTCAACTGGTAAACAGGAGACGCGGAGGGTTTTCGTCAATATTATGATTTCAATTCGCTTTATTCAATCAGGTGTTAAAACACATTTCGCATCCGCTTTTGAAAACCTTTAATTTATTCCTTTTTCCGGAATTAGATTTTAGTCTTTGTAAAGTTCCGCAGAAATCGGGTTTTGAGTTATGCTTAAAAGTATATATAACCTCAGTTCGAATTTTAATTTATGGACATCTCCTGGAACTGGACTAAATTCCAAGGGTTTATGGAGTCTACAGAATAAGGGTGACCAACACGTCTTGTAAGTAGCCCGTGAAGCTAAAAGCTGAACAGCTTCCTTTCGTTAAATTAATATTATAATATAATAATATAAAATTTCACCCATACATTCCCTTGGGGGCATTCAAGCTACATCTTTTAAAAATTTGAGAGCTTGACGCACGAATTGGTGTATTCTACAGAGCTCCTCTGGGTCCTATCTTGTTGATCGTACAAACGTGACTCCGTTCTTGCCTCCCCATCAGTATGCTATCAAGGTGGACCTGGCGTAATGGGGTGTAAGCTGGACAAACCAGAATGCTTTTCACAACTTTTTAATCAACAGGCAAACTCTAATATCACCTTTTTGACAATAATATTGTACTCATACCTTTCAAGAAGCACAGAAATTGCTGAAATTGCTAGTTAACAGCTTACCAGTCTGATTGATTGTGTGATAGAAGCAAACACAAACAAGCGGCGCGTTCGAATTGCATGTTTGAACAAGTCGCTGACAAGTGAGTAACTCGTCCCAAAAAATTGTTTCGATTTAGTATGTACTACCATTTTAGTATAATTAATTTTATAAAATATATATCGATGTGAGAAAGCCGATAAAATAAATTCAATTTTAGAAATGCTTAACCAACCACGTGTTGCTCATCCCCGAAGTAGAGTAAAACACAAATCTATCACAAAACAAACTTTGACGTGTTTACTAGCAATCCGCCATCTTCGACAAATAATTTATTCTGGCAATAATAAACTGCGTAAAAAGCCATCAGCACACGGACCAATAATTTAGAAATGGCCTACCAACTAACCAGAAATGTATATAACCAAAAATCAATATCACAAAATGCAAAACGGTGGTTCGCCCACAAGCCTTGTACGCAGCAGAGTGCCTATCGCTGAGAAGAAAGGGTCTGGTTGAACAACTGGAAATAAAAGAACAAAAATCCTGGGTCCAATAAAAGAGGACAACGAGTACAGGATAAGCCATAACGCAGAACTGTACCAACACATTACTAAGATATCTGACGCCATTAGAAACAGAAGAATCGCCTTCTACGAGCACCTGGCAAGGATGGACCCAGGGAGACTGATCAACCAGATCTTAAATAGAAAAATAAAGCCGACATGGTTTGTGGAAATGGAGAAAGACTTGGAGGAGACAGGGATCACAACCGAAGAACTGCATTTAAGGGATACCCTGAGGAAGAAAATAAAAGAATCAAGTTTCCAAGCCGAAGTTAAAAGTGGGACCAAATGGAAAGAGGAGAGAAAGAAGGAACACAGTGAGAAAATGAAGAAGTACTGGAAAAGGAGAAGAGAAAATGGTTCAAATAAAGTGGTCCAAAGATGGCCGAATCGGAAAAAAACTGCGACATAAAAATAGCAATGCAACAAAACAGCCCAAAATTATGTGTGAGACAGCAGAATTTTTGTTTATTTAAATTTTCACACTCAAATTTCTTAAATTTTATTATTATTATACTAAAAATTATTTGTTTCCATTATTTGGCATAATATTATATTATATTAAAATTCTAGCTAATTATATATTAATATATTAAGATGTCTACTAAAATCTGAATATTCCTAAAAGTGTTTGCCCATATACCTAGTCACTCGCAGTATATATTTCACATAATAAGTAAGAGATAAGAATTTGGCCACCCCTGCCCATATACAGAGAGATGAAAACAATTCAATAAACAAATTCCAAGTGAGAAATTAATCAATTATATATTTATAATTCTTAGAACATGACAAAAATGATCGTATAACAATTAAAATCGCTTTTTTTTAAAGTTTCTTTACCGGAAATAGATTTCTTTTTAAAATACAAATTGATAGCACAGGATAATTTATATAATATATATACAATAGAAACATCTACTTAGAAAATATATTTCTGTAAAATAATATTTAATGTGAACCCGTCACACAAATATCCTCTGATAAAATTTCCCAAAGTCAACAGTCTTCCCATCCCATTCTTCCTCCTTCCTTCTTTCCTTCCGTTTTCCTTTCACTGAACCAAATCACAAACACGACTTCTATTTCACTATCACGCTGTCGGTCGGGCAACCGTAAAACGTTTCTTCAATGAGGGAAAGATTTTTCGTTGAAGAAAAACAGATGACAGTGATGACAGAATGCAAGTTGAAATTTTCACCTAAAATGCGCCGCAACTCGAAGACAGGTCGCTTTGTGCTGTTCTATCACTTTCACCGCAGGGCGATTGCCGGAAGAAATTTTTATCTGAGCGCTGTTGTCGATTTTAAGCTTTCCTTCGGATGAAGAACTGTCCATATATGGACATTCACTTAAACAGCTCAACTTGTCTCCCGATAAGAGGTTAAGAGAAGGTAGCCTCAGGTGAACTATGGTTCGTTGACTAAAACTTAATCCGACACTGTTTCTCCCGATTCTTCTTTTATTCATACAGAAACTCAATGAAACTTTGAGAGGCTAGTAGACTAGTAGACTCGACTAAATCGGATGACTTATATCTTGAAAACCAAATCACCGGCCAATCAAATTCTGGGCTATCACAACACCCTCACTACCACTACCAGATCTTGGGCTAACAGTCTTAAGAAAGTCAATAAAGACGCTTAGTGCTGATTAAAATTGGCAATAAAATTAAGTCTTAAGGTTGTGAAATTCGGGCTAACAAGAATAATAGCCCAGAAAAGTGGAAAGCCAACACTTCTCCCGACCTTTTTCAGATCCTTAAACTATGAACAACCAGAACCAATCAAAAACAAAATTCCGAGTTCCATCACGGTCGAATGAAGAGAAAGGGAGAGGGGGGTATAGCAAACTGATCTGATTCTCTTGAAAACGGAGAAACAAGACTAAAAACTTTCCTTCCCTGAAATCGTCTCGGAATCAAGACGTCAAAAACAGAGGCGACAGCACAGAGAACGCAAACTAAAACATTCTGTTCCTTTTTGATGGAAATGCATGTATATACTCAATTAGAGCTCCAGTCAGAAAGTCTTAACTGTAAATCAGTTTCGATTCAAAGTTAAGACTCTTCTCCCTTCATCACCCCTCCCCCGCCTACGCCCCTGTCCTTTCAAATCCAAAAAAAACTTTAATTCACTCTTAACCTTGAGTCTTTAAAGATTAGTCATTAGACCTTGTTTGATTCTCTGATTCTAATTCTTCAACTTCTGGTTTTCTTTTTCCTTTTTGGGGATGGGGTAGAGGGGGTGTAGTAAACGATTAGTCTAACTTATGATTGAAACGGCTAAACGTTGGCGAAAAGTGTGGTTATGTTAATTCGGTTATGTTTACTATGATTCGGTGCCATTTTGTAAAGCTGTTTGCGCGCGGGTGTCGACAACGTCTACAAATACTTTTGAGTATGTTTGTATTATATATAAATATATACATTTCCATCAAAAATGTGGAATAGATTTCTCTTCATTGTAACCTCTCCTCCTCCCTTTCACCCCGAACTCTGTTCTCTATTACTTCGAGTCAAAAACAAAAATTTCTGTTGTGCGAGAGAATATGGAACAGAAAACCGACACCCGGAAGATACAATCCCAACGGATAACGAATCCGAATTAGTCAAGTCTGTAACGCTTCTCTTTCCTTCCTCTCTTTCAACCACTTCCTCCCTTAATTAGGTAATAAAATGGTTTGAAAAATGTTTCCGAATCACTGCTTCCTGTCTCATCTTCTTCACATCCTCTTCCATTAAGGGTTAGACTTCTGCCGGAACTGGAAGTGTGCTCTTAAAGCACCATTTCCTGTCTTTCGTTGAAGATCATCCAAAATCGCAGAGCGGATACTTGTTCGGGTTTTTGCTTTTCGATGAACCATCTTCGTCTTCTACCGCGGAGAGACGCTGGAGCTTGTGACGATTTCTCTTCGGAAGTGAGACTACAGGACTCACCTGGAAGTAAAAATAGAAAATTCATTTCACGTCAGGCTGGTTTTCCAAAAGGAAGCTTTCGAGGATCTTTTGAAGGTGTATTGGGTAAACACCCTTTTCTCCTTCTTTAAGAGGTGGTTTGTGCTCTTGGGACCTACCCGAAGGGGTTTGCTTGTGTCATTTGATTTTCCGCGAGATGATAAAATTCAAGCTCACCGCACTGAGACTGCTGTTGCTAGAATGACTGCGATCTAGACCCACGTCCACTCCTGAATCGACAGTCACGTCTGAATCTTGTCTTACTGGATCTTTTCTTTTGATTTCTGTCAGTTCCTCGTGGCTTATCCAGAAACCCTTCCTTCCGATTTCGTTCTTCATTCCCTAGGGAAGAGAGAAATAGTCAATGCAAGTATGAACATGTTGATTAGTAAATAAAGAAGAAGTAAATAACACTCCAACCTTACCTGGGTCTTGTGAACAGCGACCGAACCTGGATGTTCTTCCATTTCGATGATGGTATGGTCCTTGTCATGGCGCAGCAATGCCTGCTTTGGTGAATCGCAGAACCTTCCTCTCACCGCTTGACCATCTTCTCCCGAATTGACCCTGGACGCAATTTCGTGTCGTTTAGCTGAATGAACGGGAGTCGGTGACTCGGATTCCCTCAGGAGAGGGTGAGCGCTCCCTGACGATGAATCTGAATTCTGACGGATGCAAGTCTGGCACTTCCTCTGAGGCAGAAAGGCGAGTCTAAACGTGACACTTTCCCCTCTTGTTCTGTTCTCCGTCAGCTTAAAAGTGGAGTCGTTCGATTTTTCAGACTCTTCTTTTGGGGAGTTGACGACTTCGTAGGTGGCAACAAAATCCGCGACCGGAGTATGAGACGAGGGTTCCGCACATTGCTTACACTCGGCACTATAATTAATGGGCAACTGAAAGCTCTGCACAGACATACTGTCATAGTTGGATGAAGACTGATGCCTGACTCTTATTTCCGCGTCGGATGTCTTCAGTTTGAGCCCTTTGTTCGCTTGTTGAAGAACGTTACCCTCGTACAGTCCCACTTTTTTCCACCAGAACATGAGTCTCACCGCTTCGTTTCGAGCTATGTCGTTCCTAAACACGTAGATAAACGGAGAAAGCACGGAGTTTGTCACCATTGGAAGTATTCCTAGGAAAATGGTCGTGTGAGTCAGCGTCTCAAACATGTCAAATGTCGAGAGTAACAACACCGCGAAAAAAGGACCCCAGCAAATAAAGTAAGACGCGATGACCATGACCGCGGTCTTCACTGCTCGTCCCTCCTCTCTGAACAATATCGCGGAAAAACTCGCGTTTGAACACCGTCTCTTGTGAATCTGCGACAACATAGGTGGCTTGGCGGTTCTTATGAAGTCGAGAGTAGTGATAACTGGTGGGTATTGAGTGTCCATCGATCCTCCTCGACTGCATTCGCTCGGATTCGCCTGAAGACTCTGCCGCCTTGTTCTTTCGCTGTTTTTGTGCGCCGCAGTGTACATCCTCGCATAAACCCAAACGAGAACGAACATCGGAACAATGAACCCAACCGTTGAGAGAACGGTGACATAAGTGAAAAGGAGAATATCATCTTCCGGATGGGAGATTCTTTTAGTGAACAGCCCCAAAAGCGGAGGAGCCGAAAGGAGAACAGAAATACACCAAATAGCACCAATAGTTTCCTTGTTTCGCTGACTCGTGATCGTCATGGAGTAGTGAAGTGGACTCAGAACAGCGTTGTACCGGTCTACGGCTATCGCCAGTATACTGAAAACTGAGGAGATCACGACTAGAATGGGGAAACTGAATCCAAGATATGAAAGACAGTCGATAGAATTTCTAGAGAAGATGTAGAGAACCACAGGAACGAAACCCAAAACGCAGAGGAAGTTGGCCACAACCAAACTCAACACATATCTGCAAACAAAAATAAGGAAATTGAAGACAAAATCTTTCAAACGGTTTCCTAGAGGTATAGATTAGGTTCGGTCAAGGTTCAAACAGCCTAACAGTGCAAAAATCACAGCGACTTTTCTTACAAGTCTAAGGTCTTTAAACTTTGAAACTCCACAACCGCATCCATCCGGCTTGATTAACCGATTAAAGACTTCACCGTCTTTTCAATTATTTTGTGGCTAAGTTTCTATTCGCTCCTTTTCCTATTCATCCTTTTGACTAACTAACTCCCGGTGGTTTATTAAACTTGAGAAGATGTTGACCTCTGACCTATACGTCAAAACTACCTGGTGTTTGAGATTTTCCGTCACAATCAATCACAGGATATCAGACACCCGATGTCTTTTTTAGAATAAAAGTAAAAAATTTGAATATTCGAGAATTTACGACTAGAATCTTGGGTTGTAGGTGACGTAAGCAATACCCCAACAGGGGGTGCACTGATCATGCTCGGGTTGTAGTTCCCATTATGCCACCACCATCTGCTTTATTATTTTAAAATTTTCGATTACTGTTGTCACAAACATGATTCTTGGAAAAGTTTGGCTTCGAACATATATTCTCAGGTAGATAGTAACATTCTAAATAACGACGAAACGTCGAAGTTTTAAATGTTTTCAATGTTTCCGGAAGTAGGAAAAGTTTTCTAAAACTAACACCCATTTATTTCCGCTCATCCTCCTCTTCGTCTCCGAATCTCTCAAAAGAGTTGGGATAAAACGCGGAAGACAAACCACCCACACGCTCTCTTTCCCATTCTAACCGACTCTTCACGTGTGAGAACACTCGAAATCTACTTAAACAAGATTTGTTTCGAGTTCTCTCTCTCCTTCAAATGAAATCTGTTGTTAATCATCTGCGTAAACATTTTGACGGAGTGAGACGGGGTGGAGGCCGAGGGGAACCAAAAACTTACCTGTTTGACGACGATCGAAGTGCCGGCCTTTTGTAAAAGACTAGAATAACGATGATATTGAGGAAGAGGCCAACAACGGCGACGCTGAACAAGGTCAAAGCCTGGAGCACCTTGGTGGTGCTATCTTTCATTTCTGTAACAAACCAAAATGAACCAGAATTGATTTCCGAAACTTTAAATTCATCTGATATAGGTGGGAACGGTTTCCAGAGGTCCACTAAAGGTTTGTCACTGGGTCAAAGAACTTCAACTGTGTATACCAGACTGGATACTCTATTTTGGAAGCAAAATTTAACATCACCAACAGTAACACTTTCCTGTTTCTTTAATTTTACTTCTTCTCCCAACTTCCTTCTCTCTTTTCCAATTCCTCCACTTTTTTTCACTCAATTTCCACTCTATTACAAAAGTTACAATTTTATTTGTCGAATTTGACATCAGACACTTTATTTATGAGAAAGTTTTAATATCATCCCTCCGCTCTCCTCCCTCTTCCTACACTTCTCCTCCTCGGAATCAGTATACAGAGTAAATAAAAGAAGACTTTGGAGAAATAATACGCGAACAGTTCGAATTTGTCAAAGATTGTTTTTGTGTTTTGATAAACTTTTCTAAAATCCATCTTCCGCGTTTCCTTTTGTTCCGACTCATTCGAAAGTTTTTATTCCTTCGGAGTAAACGACCGCTTTATTACTTTCCGGAGAAACTGTTCGAAGGAGGAGAAAGAGAAAGAGACAGGAATGTGGGGAGGAGAAGGAAAACATTTTTTTAAAGAATTTTCCAACATCATTTCAATAATTTATAACAAGTCACTTAATCCTTCAACCGATCCATCGCCTTTTTTTCTCCACTTCCGTCTTTCATTCTTCCCTATGCTAATTTACTTCCGGAATTTCACAGCTTTTAGATCTATTCCTTTGTTTTGTTACTGAGATACCATTTTTCTCTCTGTCTTTTCTCTCCATCTCACGAACAGTTCCCATTTTTCCTTTGTTCAAAAACTTAGTTCTACCTGTTGTCTTTACTTCTTTACCCAAATTTTGTGTGTATCAGTCAGGTGGATGAACTGAAAACCGCTTACTAGGGGTTGTTGACCCGATCTTCTTCAATTTCCTGTTTTCTGTCACCAAGTTTAGCAGGATAAGAGATGAAGAGAGTGAAAAATGGAGCACAAATTCTTCTTAAAAGTTTGGTATCGGTTGAAAATCTGAACTTACCATCTTCCTCTCTTCTTCTTACCACCACATAAATTTCTTTAAAAAATCTTTTCGTCCGTAATCGATGTATTGTCACAAGGGTACAAATCCACAGTACAATCCCGTTCGACACACTTTTTTCTTTACTAAGGGAAAAAGTTAAAAAGAGCAAAGTAGATCAAAAATTATCGGAGAGGAGATTGAAAATATCGAGGAAAGTAGAGAAAGACAGAGGAGAAGATTTAAAGAGTTCTTATTGGACTGTAAAGGAAATAAAAGAAAAGAGGAGAAGGATGAAGGAGCCTGAAGGGGTGAAACTCCGAAGAGAGAAGATGTTGTTTGCTCATTTTCCTCCAACTCTTTCCTTCTTTCTTTTTCTTAGAAAATTTTATAACATCGTTATCGCCGAGTAGAACAAGAAGAAAAAACCTCAGAAAACCATTTTGTCAAAATTTCGAAGAAACGCAAACTTCCCTCGACTCAATTTCCTCACGTTATGTGGTCTACAACTTTAGAGAAAGTCGCTGTACTGGATTGCGAATAAATTTCGCGTGGGTGCTGTTGTGAGTACATTCATTCAATTCCTTCAACATTCCACCTCCTCCTGTGTCAGGAGATTTGGGAGAATACCGACTACTTATAATCAGCAATTCCCAATTTCCCTTTTGAAGAAAATTTTTGTCAATTCGCCTGCGAATGTCAGAGGGCTTCACAGTGGCTTTGGTATTGAGAAAAAGTTCTGACGTCATTGTATAAAAATGATATAAATATAATGAACTTCATACAGTATAAAGAAAATCATTGGTTAGTTAGGGTTCATTTGTGTTAGTTATAATAACTGAGAGTAACTTTTCACCGAAAAAAATATTTTTTGCTTTCGCTTGTTGTAGCTTTCAGCTACAACAAGCGAAGGCTTAAAAACCAAGAATCACGACAGCAAAAGACAACCATATTTGATTTTCGGTGAAAGAGATACTTTCAAACCTTCTTACAAACACAACCAGGACCGTATACATTAGAACAAGACAGAAAACAGTTTTGCTTACACCATTACAATCATCAACCTGCCCACCTGGCGTGCTATGAAACTCAAAATAGGACACCAAAATCATCGTGTTCCATCTATAGTATTCCGGATGTAGTGTACTATGACCTCTCATTCAGGTACTTCTGGGTTTATTATCAACTTTTGTCTCTTAGGGTGACTTAATTATACCAAATTTTCGTCCACTAAGTTCTACCAATTAGGATCAAGCATCTTATGTGTCCAAACAAAACAGAACCACGAACCACATCCAAATTTGTACTACATCTCCAACACCAGCACCGAAAATTGTGTTACTGGTACACGACATCAAAACGATCAGCAATGACTATTATAAATCAACCCAACCCCCCGGATATGTATATATATTCAAACCTGAAAAGAGATTTAGAGAGAAATACGTTCAACAGAAAATACAAAGCATCGAAATTCAATATACTCTCGAGATTCTCTCAACGACAAACACAACAGCAACAACAGAAAATCTGATTCTTTTACAAAAAAAGGGAAATAGAAAACGAGAGACTGAACGGAAATGGGGGTAGGGCTTGAGGGCAGGGAGGAGGGGGTGCAAGGTAAACTAAACTCAAAGACGACGAAGGGAAAAAAAAGTCAAAAAACGGATTTTTCGAAAGGCGCGAACATTTTCGATAAAAATCGAGTAACTAACTTATTGACAAACTCCAGCCGACCTTCTTTCCCAATTTTTCCCCCCCATTCCAGTGCCTCGTGCTAGAATTTTTCCCGCTTTTCCAGTGGGATTTGTTAGATTTTCTCCAACTTGGACTTCCTCCTTTCTACCTTTCAAATCTCTACCCTACTGTCCCAATTTTTCTCTCGGCCTGAGAAAAATTGCTGCGGTTTCGAACCGGAGAAATATTTCCTTTTACATCTACGTCGAAAATGATGAGGGAAGAAATTATTGGGTTTCTATAATTTATGGGATGCGCCATATTTGCTGTATGTATATGATAATGTAGACGTGGAAAGGTGGGCAAGACAAAAAATGAATTTCAAAGTAGTTCCATCAATTTCCGAAGAAAATGGAAGGAAACTAAAAACTGATCTCAAATTCATCTAAAATTTTTCCTTTTTATTCTTTTTTGGTTGAAAATTCTACAAGAGTTATCTCGGAACGAGTTACAACAGCACCTACAACACTCGAAACAACTACACTAACACCTGTGAATTACTACTCTCCAAAAATTTCCCCGAATGTCTATGAAATTAAGTTTAAGTTGGTAGCCTTAAAATAAAACAACAGTCAGTGGTATTCATGAGTCAGTCTGTCAAAAGTATAAAAGCAAAACGACTAAGAAGTTGAAAGTAAGTCAAAACCAAAGTCAGAGGCATTTATAAGTCAACACATAACACTTCAAAGAGTGTCACCAGGGGGTCGTGTGCTGGTTTCAAAAAGCTTCTGAACAAAAGTTGATTTGAGTGAGAATTGAGGTTCTCACCGCTGTCGACTATATACATTATATACTGGCTTGTTACACCGTGTCATGTTTTTAGGAAAAACAACCCAGTGTATAATAAAAACTGGCCCCACGGGCCACATGGGACCCACCAAGCTCTACAGAGTGGCCCAGTACCCCAGTGGAAATCGACTGAAAGGTCGATCGCTCATTGTTAAGTCTGAACTATAGTGCCTGACTAGCACGAAAATGTTCGGGCCTGTGCTCTGAAACTGCTAACATTGTTGGCGTCAACATATCTTTATGAGGCAATATACAGAAACAGACTGACAGGTGTAGATACAGATGATGCCCTGAGGGTGGGCTGTATGCGATGGAAGCTGGACTTGTAAAATCGTTTGTTTTGGTAAGTCGTGTGGGCCAGTCGCAATGGTCACAATGGAAATTTGGCCCGGGAAGGAAAAGGCTTGAGTACCACGGGTATAATATATACTGTCGTTTTAAATTGGTAACTACCTCGGAAGCCTAACCTTGTTAGAACTGAGAACTGTTCCTTCGAGTTCTTCTCTTTCTTCCGTCAGTTCCTGGGTCTTGGATATTATTCTGTTCTCCTGACAAACCCCTGTATACAGTAATTACCACTTATGTCCCTTCCTCGGGGACAGGTAGTCGTTTTTATTGGGAACAGAAAAAAATTAATTTTAATACTACAATTCATTTGGTTGTTGTATCACTCAAGTCAAAATTTTGGGAGGATAAGTGAGCTAACCATTACGCCATCCAAATGCTTGACCTATGTTGATAGCTACAACCATTTTTAGTGGTAGACAGTTTGACTTCGACTGATCCTAATCCAAAATTTAACAGCACTACCACACTTCTTTTACTTTACTGCCAAACTTTCTACTTTCTTTTCGTAAACTCACACTAAATTAAAGTAAACAGAGCATAATTTTTCGACTCGATCAACACTTCTACATAATCCTTTTATCTTTATAAAAGAAAGAGGAAGAAGAAAAATTTATCTCGAAAACTTCTTCCGACCTTTCCATTTTCCTTATAAATTTTACAGTGTTTATATTAATTTACCGTCTACTCTCCACTTCTACGTAATTAATCTTTACAGTATAAATTTTTGTTTCAAGGCCTTCCCTCCCGTCTTGAAGCTAACATCCTTCAACTTGAGATGGATGAAAACCTAATTGACCTGTTTCCCTTCTCTTCGTTTTTCAGCCGACAATGAATTTGGAACAAAGTCACCGGGAAGGAATAAAAAGTAAAAATGAACAAAAAAAAAGGGAGAAACTTGAAAAAAAAAGTTTCTCTTCCGGGAGTGTTGAGCCAAAACTTGAGACACGGAGGACCGCAGAGGTTTTCTCAACCGGACACTTTATCGATCCATTTTGATAGTGTTTTATGACCCGAGGTGCGTGAATCAGTTTTTTCTCCTGGTCCATTTCATGCACCTCCGAGTTATGTTGGTGTGTTCACGGTACAACAGGAAAACAATCCGAAAATTGATTTCCCAAGCGAATCGTTTTCCAAACAGTTTTTCATTTTCTTTTCCAGAAAATTCTTGTTAATGCAAATAAACCGTATGGGGGGCGGGGGGCGGGTGCATGTATTGTCGTTGGAGAAAAATTTCGAAAATCCATCGACGACAAAGAAGATGGATGGATGATCAGGATGCGGTTGGGGGCTACGGGAAGGATGTCAGTTATGAGAATGAGTTCAAGGGTAACATGATCAAGAGCCCCGCCTCATTTTTAATGTCAGATTAAACGGGGATTAAAAGTTTTTTTCCGAAAGGATCAAAATGCAGCCGGAGGTTGGGGGTGGGGATTAGTTCCTTTGAATTTTTGTTGTTGAGATCATGAAGATGTGTCGAGGTCGCGGTCGAAATTTAAATTACTATTAAAATTGCGTTCACGTGAAGATGGGCTTTCATTCATCGAGAGAAGCATGTTCGCTTTCTAATTTGCATCACCGGTTTTTGCTTTTGTTTTTATTTAGAATACAAAGTCCTCCCGAGTTGTAGTGAACCTCTGGAATATCAAAACAGTGGCTCAGTTTTTAATTTAAAAATTCAATATCATGGAAGATACTGGATATTTTCATCACGAAAACACAATAGGACCTCTACTTCAAAGGATTCTAGCTAGGAACTATAATGAAACTACCAAATGGCAGATGTTTCCTTGCCGTCATGAGAGGTATACAACACAAAAGAAGTCAACTCAGAGGGCAGCAATAATTATAATACGTAGAGTCACTACTTTGCGAAGGAAGGATCCTAACGAGGGTCCTAGAGAGAAGAATTGAAGCCTTTGAAATGTGGCTTTATCGCTTAGAATAGCCTGGACGAGACGAATGACAAACGTGGAAGTGCTAAACAGTATGGGCAAAGAGAGTTGCTGTACGAAGTTAAGCGCCGGAAACTGCAATACTTGGGACACATACTGCGAGACAACAAATACAAACTACTCCAGCTCATCACGGAGGGGAAAATAGAGGAAAAGCGACGCCCCGGAAAACGGAAAACTTGATGGCTCAAGAACCTAAGAAAATAGGTTCCGCCGACCTATTCCGAGCGGCTGCATCCAAGGTCGCCATAGCACTGTTGATTGCCAATCTTCAACTCGGAGACGGCACATGATGGTGATGATGACAGTCACAACTGATTGGTGTATAGGTTTGACTTTTAGACCTTTACTCCTGTCTTCCCTACCTCAGTCCCCATCCACCTACTCTAATTAATATTTTAAAGCCCGGATGCTGGGTGAACGCTCACCCTTTGCCTGCTGGGTTTAAGTCAGATCCAGGTAAGTCAGAAGGTTTTATATTTTTTTATATCGACGTCCCTGCATCATTAATCAACCGGTTCCGAATCACAAAGTCCCATTTATCAAATGGTCTTCTTTCTCTGTTTCTTCCCTCCTCATCCTCCTCAGTAATTGTACGTAATGGACTTTCTCCCTTTTATGTAATCTTTAATTTCTTGAGACTTTAATCTTTTTACTTCTACCAAGTCGAAAGTGAGAAGACAGCTGGAAAACCAGAATAAAAAGGAACAAAAACTGAAGTCGATGCCCGGATATCATTTGTTACAAAGTGAAGGAGGTGGAGGAAGCTTAGGTAAAAGATAAACGTTAGATAAACAAGATCGGACACGCACATACACTTTTATAATTTCAACTTCAAAAAAGATTTTCTTTTACTCTCTTCGACATTTGTTTACCGAGTGGGAGGTATACAAAGTATAACTCTTCACAAGGTTAAAAATTTGTATTCTGAAAGCAAAGTCTAAAAGGAAAATCTCTTCAAATATATAGTATCAGGTAATTTAGGATATTTTCTTTTTTTGAGGCAGAAATGGGGTTGGGGGGGAGATAAATCTCGAGATGCTGTAAGTCTGCGATTTGTTACAGAAAAAAAATTTGTTTTTCCTTCATAAATTCCCCGCTTTTATTTTATTTTATTTTTTAGAAAAAAGAGGAGGCGGGGAAAGAGAAAAAGGATTTGCGGGAATGGCTGCGTTGATGGATTTACTTAAAGTCTAATAAATAAAGATCGATAGCGAGAGATTTTCGCGCTTCGAGGTAATCGGGATTGAATTTTTAAAAAACCGGGAATTTCGGGATTTTTGCATTTTGGACTACATCGTTTGGATTTTTTTGGGGGTCAAGGTTTAATAAAACACGAGGGAGATGTCCCTATTTTCCTTTTTTTTATATTCTCATTTCACGCAATTTTTTGGCTTGCTTTTAGGGAACCGCCCAGTCCTAAAATAAAAAAAGAAAGCCGCCCCGGACTTCGTTTTTGAGAGTGACCTTTGTGAGTCATCACTGGACAGTTTCCTTTGATTGGGTTTCGAGTTTCGGAAGATTTTTTTTAAAGATCAAATTTTGGTTTTCTTTCTCACTTTCCTTTTCTTTTCTCTTTCCATTTGTACTGACTTAAAGGTTTTTCATTTTTCTTGGGGGCAAAAATTTGCTTTGTTTTGTTTTCTTTTTCTTTCTCTCTCAATTATGAAATGTCACGTTCCGACACGGCTTTCTGCTTTCCCTGGATTCTATTAATTATTTTCTCGAGACGTCTTTTCTTTTGTTTGCGAAAATTAGATTCACTTGTTTGAGTGCTAAGAGGGTTGTTTAATAAAATTGTGGGCAAGATCGAGAGATCTGGTCAGTTGACTGGGTTTTGCGACAGTTTTTTAGTGCTTTGAATTACCAGTACGACCATATGTTTGATTAAAAAGAAAAGAAACGTGTTATACAGGTTTGTGTTATACAGGGGGTTCCAAAATTAACGCAAGATTTGAAGTTGATTTCATTTTTGCAGTACATTGTTGGCAGCCCTAAAAATTTGACAGCTGAGAGGAATAACGAACTGAATGTTTGAAGTTAATAGAAAATAAAGTTCTTAGTCTTTAGATTGGGTTGTGTTTCTCAGTGAATTTTAAAGTGCATGGGTTAGAATTGCATACGCACCTAAATTTGCCGAAATTTGCGGGCTACAAACTTTAACTGCCACAGCATAATTGCCAAAAGTTATACATAATACTAACATAAACTTTCATTACTTTTGATATACTGTTCAATTATGACAACACGCTGTTGTATAGTATAACACTCCATTTTCACTATTCTTATACTATCAGATGTCAAACTGTTCTCTTCTCAGAACTGCCAACAATTTACCGCCAAAAAAGGCGGCAAAATCAAATCTTACGTTAATTTTTGAGATACCCAATCACATCTCTCCAAATCTTTAACAAACCAATGATACAGCCTTAAAAACATAGTTACGGATTGACCTCTGTACAGGAGGATTCGGCAACACATCAGGCAATTCCTTAAGACGCAACTGGCACCAAAAATCATTTCCCCGTTTGAGGTCGGGTTAATGTCTTTGAGGGAATCGCTTCAGTACCTAACTAAACTTCTTTCCCCATCTGTCTAATGCATATTTGAACCTTTTGCTCTTTTTATGTCTTCACTCTTAAATCTTTCTTTTCCTTTCCGTTCTTCCTTCTTTTCATGAAAGGAGATGTTGACAGGAAACTATTTAAAAGAAGATTTCCCTTCCAGTGGACTCATTCTTTTTTGATTTCGGTTTCCTCTGTCCTTTTGTTCCTTTTTTTAAGCATTCAAGACGTCAGGACGTGAATTTTGTCTATGAAATTTATGTGGATATACTATTTTCAACCAGACCAACATCAACCTGACCATTCAGATCAACCATTTGTTTCTATGATTTGTACTTATTTCTGTAAATTCGTACTTTCTGACTTTCGGTATGAGTAATACAAAAGAGAAGACAGACAGATCAAAATAGTAGACATTGGAAATGCGATTGGGAAGTGAATAGAAGAGCGAGAGAGAGAGTCTAGTGTACAGGTTAAGACCAGAAAAATTGGTCTCCAGCAAAACGTGTCACTTGCAAATTTATGTAAGCATTCTATCAAGACATGAATTTGGTATATGGATTTGACAATCTCAAATTTCTCTTCTGCCATATGAGTATTTAAATTTTTTGGTAAATAATTTTTGGGTTTTACGACATTTCATTAAATTTTCTCTTAGCTTCACCAAACGTTTCGCCTTTTTTGGAAGCTAAAGGCATCTTCAGTGGATCTTCAGATCCACTGAAGATGCCTTTAGCTTCCAAAAAAGGCGAAACGTTTGGTGAAGCTAAGAGAAAATTCTCTTCTGCCACGTTTTTCTCTTTTATACATTCACAAAAGGTATTTCTAACGTCCCTCTCTCCCTGTGTGTAAAAAAGAACGCAAAATCTAATTCTGACGTTAGCATAAAAACCCTACAGAAAATAACAATATTAGGAGACAAAAGTATTTGTGAAGCTACAAAAAGGAAACCTTACTGAAAAGCCTAACAAAGGAGCATATTTCCCAACGACTCCGACTGAAGCCTCGAACCCAGACAAGAAAGCTTTAAAAACAAAAATTCATTGTTTCTTCCTTTTCACCCGACCTGATTTCTTTTTACTTCGACAGCAAAAAATAATCACAGGAAACCTACGTATACGAAGTAAATCACTTCCAACTTTATCTTAAAAGGTTTCTGTTTACTTTATTTCCCCAATACCCCAAAGAATTGCTCTTCGCCCTTCGTCCTACTGCCTTTTATTAGAACAAGACAGGAGGAATGTCACAGGGGATACACGTGAAACTTTTTCCATCCGGTTTATCCTTCCCGCCCACTCGCTCACCTCATCTTTTCCATTTACTGCTTATTACTTATTTATTCCTTTGACCTTAACATCCCGTTTCCACCCGAATTCCCTTCCATCCTCACGGTTGTGCTGTTGGTTTCGACTCAAACATTACCCTCCAGACTCAACATACAAAACGATTGTATACCCGGTGTTTAATTAATTAAAAAAATAATTTTCTAGCAACTTTATTTGATTCCTCTGTTGTTTTCTGTTTCCTGTTTCTTTTTACGATTCCCTTTCAACGGTGAAATGATCTTCAATTAGTTGCGACTGGTTTTAATGTTTTCAAGAAAACTTTTAGCATGAACGTGAAATGGGAACGAACGTTTTGTTAACCTCGTGCCTTCCTCCTCAAATTAAAAGCTTTGTTCGAAAACGATGCCTGTTTTGATTTCCTACCATTTTTCCTCAACTTTCTATAACGAAGTAAAATTGATTTTTCTAATTTCCGTTTTGTTTATTCATTAATTTTTCCCAACCGTTTTGTCAGTGAATAATGAAAAGAGAGGAGGAACATAAAACAAAAAAGAGAACAGAGAGATGAAATGAGAAAATACAATAAATTACGAAAGACTAAAATTTTCATCTCAAATTTATTTCCCCGAGGCTTCAAAAAACTTAAACTCAGTTGTGAAATCCTCCGGAAAAACTAGACCCAAAAGTTTATCTTCTTCTGACAACGTTATTGACGAACGGAAAACTCAACCAAAAATTATTAAAAAGTTGTAAAAGTTTTGATTTCCCTAAAAGTCATTAGTTGACAGACGAAAGGCGGCTCGAGTTGGACGCCACACAACGGGGAAAAACATTTTTGAAATCTTGGAGGATGTGGAGGAGGAGGAGGGAGAAGCAGGAAGTGTTGAGTTGTTGACTACAATCATCTACAGGGCTAATGTCTTTCTATTGTGGTCCTTGAACCTAAAAATTCTGACTCATAACAGCCCTTCAAGAACTTGAGCTTTTTCACCGATTCCCACTCGACTTGATATAATTTAATGGGCTTAGCTTTTGCTAGTGCCAATCTTATAACGCAAAACGTATGAAATAATGAGACAGGAAGGTCAATTGGAGCTTTTGGAACAATATGGTGTTTCGATGATACTTGACATGGCTTTCGTTGTCCATCAGTTTCGCTGAATAACATTGAGGATTACAAATGGACTAAACGAATTTGTGTTTCTACTTCAACCCCATCAACACCGAGGTTTCTTCACGAATGAAACCAATTTCGAAATTAAATTAAATTCATTAGGCATTGAGTGATATTATTCCCTTCTTTTAAATCATGTATAAAAATTTGCCAATCTAAATAAAAACTAAATTAGGGCCTCAAATTTATTTAAATTACACTCAAACCTGTTTTTGTGCGGTGGATAGGGACCGCATAAAAGAAAACGCATAAAAATTGCACAAAACTTAACGAATAGCTACAAAATACAGTGGTACCTTGAGATACGAATTTAATTTGTTCTGTGATCATCGTCGTATCGTATCTCAAAGCAGCGGGAGGAAAGCTAAGCGAACGTTTTGCAATTTAGGGATCACCTATGCAATTATCGCACATCCCAAATTCGTATCTCAAATTTTTCGTCGAGGTATAAATTTTAGAATATTTCATGTCGTATCTCGAAAAATTCGTATGTTAGGACATTCGTATTCGGAATACAATTAAAAACCTTTTTTTATGCGGTGAATAGGTACTAAGCAAAATCGCACAAAAAGAGGTTTGAGTGTAGAAAAAAATATTTTCAGCTTTGGGTTTGAATCCTGATTTTGTAGGTTATGGGAGTTATTACCAAAAGCAATTCTATATCTTCAATTTAGAGCTTTGTGTTTTTGGAACACGGTTTTCACTACAACACAATTTTCACATAAAACGGAATCACATAGAAAAGCTCTTCTAGCTACAGTTTTTGTTGTGTTTTTAACAAAAAATCGCAGTTCGGTTTATGGAATAATAACAGAGAGGAATGACTACCCTCCGAAAGCAATTTTTCACATTTCCGGGAGAATAACTCAAACCTTTCGGACGAAGTCAAACATGCGTTCATTCCCCCAGCCCACCCCATCCACACCAAATAATACAAAAACCAGGAAAAACTTCCTTTTTCAAGCTCAAATATTTGTTTTCGTAAAGACAAAAAAAAGAATTTCCCAGTCCTTCGGCTGAATATTTTCCATAATGGTCATTCACTCTCGAAATTGTTCATTTTGGTTGTGTATGAGGGAGAGGAAAGGCCAGACTTCGAAAAATTTCACTTCCATTATTGCTGACCGAAGGTTCAATACACCACTCTTGGAAATTTTTTTTTCAGTCCTCTCACACTCTCTCTCCAGTATCCTCCCGAGTGGGGGTGACGAGGTGATGAGGTCAAAATCCGCCACACATCATAAATATCCTTTGAAAGAGGAAAATGGGTGGAAAAGTTAACGAGGCCCAAAAGCGGAAAGAGACATTAATAGGAGGAGTTTGGAAAAGGACATTTTTCAATTTTGAATTTAACAAATTAGCGATTGTAAGGGGTCAATGAATTTCCGGGAGTTTTTCTCTGCCGAGGGAATAACGTTTTTGGCCAGGTTTCAGACCCAGAAAAAACAACTTTGGCTTTCGCTTACGTTTCATAAAACATGTCGGATCTTTCGTTAAAATGTTCTTTTCAGACGAAAGCTGAGTCTTACTCCGTTTTTATGCATTTGCATTGTAACCTAGAGATTTTGCACAAAACAGATAAAAAGGAGAAGAGGAAAAGAAATAAAGAAAGGACCGAGAAATTTTAAAAAGTAATCCATAGGCACGTGGCTAGGGATATCCTTTGTTTTTCATTTATGGGAAGGAAAAAGAAGATAAAGTAATTGTGCGACGGAGGAGGTTGATAGTTTTGGCGTCGAAAACAATGTTTCGAACAAGACGAGTAAAAGTCATAGAAAGGAGAAAAGGGAAATAATTGAACAGTGGTATATAGCTCGGTTTTTCTTATTCTGTCAGATCACTTTTGAATTTCCGATGAAAATTATTTTGTGGTGAGCTTGGTTTTTTTCTTTTGAGCCTAACAAAATAAGAAAGAGTAGATCAAATTGGCAGCAGGTACAATTTATTTAGGTTGTCAACGTTCAAATTCCATTATGCGAACCTAAGTTTTATGTAAGATATAGTTCGTAATTATTACCTATACTGTGACCATAGATTTCACCAAATTTTGACAAAACCCAAAGTTCAGTTTGAGTCTTATGTACAAACGGATCGTAGTCGGATAGTCAACCAGTCAAACCCATCTATTTGCCATTAAAAAAAACGTGAAAAGAGTCCAAAAATAAGGTTGGCACAGTTTCCCAAGTGTGGAGAGTTTATGGGGTCAAGGTGTTCTTTGCTCCAAAATCCTTTGAGAATTTCCTCGTTAACATTTACTTTTGTCACGTAACTAGATCCTTTAAATGTTGTTCAGTCACAACAGAAAGAAAAATCTCGCTTAGATTCAACCTCTTCCATCATTCTCCTCTTCCTGGTATACAATAAAATCAGCGCGAAAGTGGAGGAAGGAGTGCGAGAGGGAAGAACTTGGCTGTGAGAGGAGTTAATGAAACAACAGAGATCGAAAGGGGTCTTGACAGCCAATTTGTTTAAGAAGAAAGACCGAGTTGTCGCAGTGTATTTAATGCGACGGTACAGAGACCTATAAATCTGACCTAAATGAAGAATTTACCTTGGCCTACAGATTTTTTTTGCCAAAAGACGGAAAGGAAAAAACGGAAGAGGTGGGGGTGAAATAGGAGCGACAGAAAAGAGAAAGTAAATTTAATATCGTGCGTGTAAAGCAGTCTTAAGACTTGAATTATTGAAAACCGAGATGAAGGCAGCATCCGAATTACTTCACTTCGCTCTCTGTCTCACTCGGCTTCGGAATTTTCCCATTTTTTCAATTTTTCTGGGCTCCTTTTTTTCATTCGCGGTTTTCGAGCTGTCTAAAAGCTTTCCTTTTTTATCAGTACTTTATGAGATATAATTTCACCGCGATTTCTCTCAAGAGCTTCTCGTCAAATGATCGTTACTTGTACTTTGAGAAAAAGTAGGTTAGGCGCGCCGGTTTTTCCGATTTTCTGTTGCCCTACTTCGTTGGATTGAAGGTTAAACTTGGTATTGGGTAACTAACGAGCGTCATTCCGTTTTCAGACTGTCGGAAGTCAGAATTTCAGAACTTCTATTTTAGCCAAGATTTTAAAAAGTCTAAATCGATTTGGATAGGTTAAGTTGTTTAAGAAAGTTTCACTCACGTACAAGAGACTGAAACTTAAAAACTTTAAAACAAAAATTATCGCCAGCCTTCTACTAGCTCACTGGTGTGAAAAGAATATGGGAACAGTTTGTTACAGAGTTTAGTATAAAAATTGCAAGCCAGCATCAAAAATAAATATTTATACTATAATATCAAATCGCTTTATGGTATTAAAGAAAAATTTTTATGAAAGCAGTGGCGACAATAAATTAATAATTTTTCTTTCGGTTTCTTCCTTTTTTACGAGATTTATTATAACTTTATACAAACAAGACTGACGATCAATATTGATTTCGTTCTTTTATGTTCGTTTATGCTCTTCTTTTGTCGTCAAATTTTTCTCGGCTTGTAATCTACCAAATTATTTTCTTTCTGAATCTTTTGTTATTAACATTATTATTGCTTTCCTGATTTATGAAATAAAAAACATAAAAATGTGAGTGCTGAGCTGTAGAGAGAGGAGGGGGCAAATTGGCAGCAATTTTATTTGATTTTGAAACTTTTTGAGTTAAAACTTTTGTAATTATTCTTTTGTTTCCCGGCCGCAAAACTAGGTTGACGATGTGTTATTGAAGAGGCTAAACCACTTTCTTCTGTCTCTAAAGCTTAGGAGGAAACTTTTCAAAGTTTCCGATAATGGAAGACTAGGAAGAAGTGCCACAATATATGCTCTCGTATAGAATGTGCACAGGTTAGTAAGAGGTACAACAATAACGGTCAGCTCTAAGATTATTCAATAATCTCTGACTGTGGTAGTGAACATTGTCGAAAACAGCTACATACTTCAGTCATCGATTGCTTTCGTGAAATCACCTTAGAATATAAACAGAAAAGACGGAAGCAATATCGGAACATGATAGGCATTTTAAACGCTCCATCGTAACCTTGAATTCATTAAGTTCAACAAACCATTCATGTGGAATCTGGAAAGTCAATGAGCTCACTTATGAATGAGTTTCATGTCTGAGATAAAATGATTGAATCAATAAAAACGTCACACGTAAGCATTAAGTGATAAGAAAATGACAGTTTGTGTTAGACTAAAACATAAGAAAATATAATAAGTTGGAGAGTGTTCACACAATACTGTACGTTCTCGGATAATGTGAGAAACGAATGAAGAATTGTTCTATTTATGGACTGACGAAAGGTAAAGGACCCGGGTTATCCGAGGAGAGTTATTATTTTTTCATGAAATCAAAACCTTTGTAAATGCAACCCGTCAAGAGCCGAACCGCAAACCCTTACAAACAGAGAATCAACCACAAAAGGAAAGGTCAAAAAAGGAAAGGGAATAGGTGAAAGATTCAGTTGCAGAGATTCAGTTGAGATTACCAACAATTGGTAAACATAAAATTTTCATGCCGTATCATAGAAATAATAACAACAACAACAACAACGAAAAATCCTTTACCCATTGATCTCTTCATTCTTATGAAGGAGAATCAGTAATTTCAAAGACATACATTCACATTAAGGTATAGATAGAACCCAAAATCTTCACCAAAATTCACATATTGAAAGAAAAATTTAATAAAACGAACCATCAAAACCATAAATTCTATTTCTTCTCGAAAATGAACAAAAATAACGCCTACTCTTAGCTTTCTCATAGCAATATCAGCAACCGCCGGAGTGAATTGATAATGTTTTATGTTTCTAATAATGTTTAATAACCCAAATAACGATTCTAATATCTGAATATTATCCTAAATAGACTTCATATTATGTTTATATTTTTTTTATATGAAACTAAAATTCATTTTCAAGAAGAAACACAAAAATCTTTGATCCAAGCAACGTTACCATTTCATTTCCGTTGAGACTTTTGTTCTCTTTTAAAAACCAAAATTACCTGTCACATATCACAGTAAAAAAGCCAAAACAAAAAGATTTTTTCATTCCAACTTTATCCTAAACATGTATTTCAAAGTCACTTATCAACCAGACTACTATGGAACAAAGATTTATTTTAAAAATTTCTTTTAATGAAGAAAAATTTTTCAATCTGTTATTTAAATAAGTTTAAAATGATTAAACGATAGCAAAATATAAAATAATAGGCTGTATACAACTTACATGACTTTATTGTTTAGTATAAATATTTCCTCTTTGAAATAATAATTAAAAATAAATAAATAAATCACTCAAAACTTCACCAAAAAAATTCACCTCGAGTTTAACGGAAACTGTCAAAAACAATCATGGCTGACCATTCGGCTACTTTCGTGAGTAGTCGTCCATCTTCGAAGCGTTTAGGTAACGAATTTGAAATATGGCCGCTTTGGTTCAATTTATCAAAAAAATGTTTTCTTTTCACTTTACTTTTTTATTTGTTTTAAATAAAATCGATAACTTATTTATAAAAATAAATTTTCAAAAAATTTAATTTTTCAACCATATTTTAAATTCACAATCGAGAAAAGGAATATTGTATGTGTCAAAATTATTTATGGGGTAAGTGAACCGTCTATTTGGAGTAGTAAGAATCTTCGTTGTAATAAGACTGATGTACCACATCATAATTTTTGTTTTAATTAGTGCAAACTTTTTTATTTGTTGAAAATATTAATAATGTCTTTGAAAATGATCGATTGAAGATGAATTGGTGTAAGTCTGATTTTGGTTTTGAGATCTGGGTGCAGGATCATGTCTAAAACAATTTCTTACACTACAATGTTATGGAGTTGGAAACAAAATTTAGACGAAAATGACACTTTTTGAACACAATCAATACAGCTCCTGTGTAAATTATGAAACACAATTCAAAAACGGAGGTTGATGAGGCCTAGCAGAAGTGCATCATCAACTATATTATGGAACATCCTAGTTATATAAAGTCATTTGTGTAATTAAATTCTTATTGATAAACAAATAGAAACATTGTCTGACTTGACGTCAGTCCAGTTGATTTTTCCATCGACTCATTTGCAAGCCTTTAATCTTCTCAAAATAAAAAGAACTTATATCACTTTCAAAATAAACGATCCATGTCATAATGGTGAGGTGAAGAGAGGAATCCATACTTTTAGTGTTCTGTTTCATGTTGGAAAATGTCCAACAGTTACAAACTTCCTATTATTAATTTTTTTCAGTTCGGGATATTGTTAACGCTTGCATAAACAGCGACTTGACAACTCGGACAAATGTTACCGATCACAAGATGAGGAGGAAGGACGACGAGGAATATTTTAAAAACGGAAATCGGGTAATTTTCCATTTTTTTCTTCATCGGATTTCGATGGACTTGCACATTCAGAATTTTGAAAACTGAAAAGAGGTGAATGTCCGCAAAAGTGGAGGATAGCTTAGGGGAAGGCACATCCCAACCATGAATATTACAGGGGATGTTATAAATGGTTACTACAATACAATGCCGCACTGAATCGCATAAAAGAAACCTTTGTGAGGGATCAGAAATTTATGAAAGATCCCCGAGATAAAGGTGAAACTACTTTATTTTTCCCTCCGTTTGTTTTATGTAGTAATCGTAACTAATTATAAGCCATTTCTTGGGATTATTATTTTTCAAACAAAAAATGATGTTGGAAAGTATTTTTTGGGAGGAGGGGCAGTGAAAAGAATGACATGTTTAGCAGCTTATTAACTTTTACCTGGAATTTATAAAAATCCCAACGACCCAGTTAACAAGACACAAAACTCACAACAAAACAAAGGAAAATTTCTGATATTAAAATTCCTAATAACTTATCGTCTAAAGTTTCGTATTAATTAAAAGGTTGTTACCCTTTTAATGACAAATTTTTCTCCGAAAGCTTTTACTTTTTAAATTTTCAAATTACCCTCTGAGTTTTATTCACTGTTAAAATTGTTTTTGCACAAAACCTTTATGATAGGATACCGTTTATGGCGGTGATGAACAAGGAACAATTACCAATATTAGTTTCATTAAGCTTCTTATTTATATATTTTGATTGTGATTGGTACAAAAGGCGGCTAATATATTTTCTTTATATTTTTAGCCAAATCCTAAAAATGAATTTTTATTATTATTATTATTATTATTACGGTTGCTTAATTTCTCGTTAAACTTTGGCTATTATTTCGAGTAAACAGTTAAAATCACAACAATCCCAACCCAAGTTCTGATTTAATCATAGGCTTAGTTAGCTTTTTGAGCTTAGTCTCTTAACTTGAATTAGTCGCGTCGACTAATCTAAAGCAGGGGTCTTCAACGTTGTACACATTAAGGGCCAAAAAAAATTTTTTTCTGCACAGCGGGCCGCACCATAGGTATTTTTATAAGAATTTTTTTTTGGCAATGGTCAGGATGATTAAACAACTAGAAAACATTAATTTATTGAGCCAACATCAACAAAAGGGGCAAATTAAAGATCAATCCAATGCAGTTGGTCAGTGTTAGTTTTATTTTTTCTCTAAAAATTATTTTGGTGTAGTTGTTGGCGGGCCGCAAAAAACATATCGGCGGGCCGCGGGTTGAAGACCCTTGCTCTAAAGGTTCATGGATGGGATGTTGAAGAAGGAGCAAAAAACTTTAAAGCATACTCGATCCCCTTTTTAACAGAATATTTAAAACTTAGACCAGTGATTCCCAAAGTGGTCTATATCCACCCCAGGGTCTATGGCAACCTGCAAGGGGTCTACGTGAGCCTAAAAAAAAATTTAGGCACCCATGAAATGAAAATGGGGTCCAGAACAGTGGATCTCACCATATACTGGTAGTACCTATGCACTTATGTTATACCATCTTATAATATAAAGGCCACTTCACTACAGTATGAAATTTACAAAAATTAGTATCAGGATAGTAGGGGTCTACCCAAAACCGAAAAACATGGGGTCTACAACACAAATAAAATTTGGGAACCTTTTACGTAGGCCATATTTGTATTAATGGACTGTAGTTTACGTAGGATGAAGCCATTTGCCGCCATTTTGTCACGGCTTTTAAGGGAAGTGAATTCCTGAGAATAATCTTACAGTCACTTAAGGTTTATTTCAAGTCTTACGAGTACAGTATTGAGAACACAAATGCTTTTGTGTGTTATTGTTCTTTAATACCATCATCTCGCATTCGTCTCTTGGTCAAATGACGAGCACTGGATATTCAGCTCTAAGCTGATTTAATAGAAAATCAGAAAGAAGGTATGATACACAAAACCATAAGAATCTTTTCCAGAAGATTACTTCATCAAAATTTATTTTTAAACAAAGGATTAAATAAACTTTAATCGCTTAAGAACGAGTTTTGGTTTCGTTCTTCCTTTGTTGTGGTTTTAAAACTGCCATTGCGAAATGTGGTCCATACAACCGAATACCGCGTTAAAAATCTTCGGTCTGTTGAAGATATCCGCAACGGTTGGATGAACAAAAGGTATAGTTTTTGTTTTCAAACAGTGGCAACGTGTCTTTTTTTCTATAAATATTGTATGGAGTATTTCGCCTTGAATTCGTATAATCCTTTTCACAGAATGACATTCAACCGCGAAAGCTTAAAAAGGATAAATTCAAAAAGTCCAGCAGATTTTGTTAAACAGACTTCCGTAAGCGAAACAAAACGACTTGAGGGCACAATTATAATTTTTTTCAATTGTTAAAATCTGAAACTTTTTCCACTAAAAGTTTTAACCACCAAATTTAATTCTTTAAATAATTCCGGGAATAAATCATTTTAACTTTTTGATTCCGGTATAATTTAAAATTTCAATTTAAAAAGTTTTCGGGGTGTAGGGAAGAATGGGGGTGTAACGTATTTTCGAAAAAGGAAATTGTGTCAACACAAACCCTTTCCTTCCATCACCACATTTATTTAAAAACAAAACAAAAAGCTCCGACCGGAACAATCGTTAAAAGTTTTCTTTGTCATTGAATAAAAACAATTAAAAATAATTTTTTGCTTGTTTACCTTTTAGAAAAAACAGGATGACAAAGGAGAAAAAGAACCCAAAACCGGGGAGAAAAAGGTTGAGAGGATGGGTGAGAGGAAATAAATGAAAAAAAAAATTTCCTGTTGCCGTTTTAAATTCGTTAAAACCTGAAAACATGTCTCCAATTAGCTAAAATCTTTTCTTGACCATGATGTTGAAAAGGTTGACTTTGGGAACTTTTCCTTTTTATAATACCGACGGTCAGTAACAGGAGGAAAATTTTTTTCCCTGCTGCTGTTGTTGTTGTTATTTTCAAGGGATAGAGATCCTTTTATAATTTGATTTAAAAAGTTTTCTCGAGGTTTTCGGGCGAAAATTCAGAGCCGATGAATTTTCTCGAAGGTTTCTTCTCTCGGACGAAATCTAATTAGGTGTGTGTGGTGCAGGTGTCATTTTCCACGTAATCTGATTACTCAGATAAACGCACGGACGAACTGAACGAAACAAGCTGAAGCAATTTTAAATGTATTATTGAATGACACTCTTAAACTTTTCCAATTTTAACGATTTCATTATCAGACGCTATTTTGGATAAAAATAGAAGGACGGATCGAATGAGACATCAGTGGCGTGGTTAAAATTGATTTTGGAGGTTTCAGCAGTCCTTTTAACTCGTTTTTCTCTAAATCTCTTTTGGGCTATCTGGAGACATTTACATGGCTAATCCTTTCTTTGCTTAAAAATCGGAACTGTCACAAGCATTTTTAGTTTGGCCTCAGGAAATCCACTTTCGTCTACATCTACACTCATACCTCGCTATACGGCCACTATATGGAATTTCGCTATAACAACCTTCTTCAATAAAATGTTTCGATATAACGGCCAGAATGTGTCAAAAGTACTGGTGCAGAAGTTAATTTCCGTCTTAAAATTAGGCAAAACATTTTGGATCTGGAAGATAATCTCAGGTTTGAAGGTTTGAACGAACGTGATGTGCTTGATCTACTTAAAGCTGATAGGGAACCTCTTTCATATGAGGAACTCATTCAGGTGCAAGCGGAACTGGCATTTGATGGAGAGGCAGAGCCTATTGTATCCAAACAGTTAACATCAAAAAATTTGTTGACAACCTTTTCCTATTTTGGAATAAACATCCTCCTTGAAACGATCCTGATGTCCAACGTAGCGCTTTCTCGAGAAAGTAACTCGGCCATTAGCTGTTAGAAACCACTGAAGAATGAAATAGACAAGAAGGCAAGACAAACAACGTTGGACAATTTTTTTTAGGCCAGGCCCATCTTTACCAGCGAAAAATGATGACGACAGTGATCTGCAGGTTACCATTTCTTCATCGTCTTCTGATCAAAGCCATTTTTAAAAATTATGTATGTATACATACACATATTTATGTCACATGAAGTTGTTCCATTTTTGTTTATTGATTATTGTGGGTTTTTGGAGTCTGTCATTATTTTATGTACAAATCTATGTACTTGTATGTATTTTTATTTAAATGAGATAAAATGGATTTTGAATGAGAGACCAACATTTGTAACTAATTTAGAACCGATCCCATTGAATTTGATACTTGATTACTTGTACGGCTTTTCGCTTTACGGCCAAGTTTCGTGGAAAGTATCTAGGCCGTTAAGCGAGGTATGGGTGTGTATATAAATAAAACAGCTTTGGAGCTGTGGTTTAAAATCTTTTTCGTAACCCATAAAACCGTGTGAGAGGATGTAAGGTTGTAAAACGGTTTTTAGTGAGGCAAACCCCCATTAAATTACATCCCATAAGCGACTTTTTTGCTGTTTCGTTACTTTTAGCCTGAGAGGTAATTCACAAAGAGCGTGAATTTGTTAAAAATCACGGCCTGGTGTTTGATTTAAACCTGGCAAAAGTTTTAAAGTTAAATAATCTTGATAATTTTAGACGAAATGAACTTAAAGCATAAGTTTCAATTTTTCCCCGCTGGGTTTTAAAGTTTTTAGAATTGAAAATATGGTTATGAATAAGTTAAATCTTTGTTAAAGGTTTCGCCTAGGTGAATTATAAGTGAATATTTTATAAGGGTGTTTTTTATTAGTAGTAGAATGTTTGCTTTATATTTTCAGCCAAAACGAAATAACACTATTCGTTGTTGGATGTAGTGGAGCTATTTTTCCCTCAAGGTTTCTACTATGCTGAAACGAAACAAGGAAGGTAGTGAAAGTTTTTGTTTGATTACTCTCATTCAGAGTTTAGAGCTTTTGATTATTCGCCCTTCAAACGAAATATAGACTTTTATTTATTTTCCTCTCTTTCTTTGAACAATCCAAAACAATTTTTGAGGTATTGTTAGAGGGCACTCTAAACTTTTTCACATTTTTTTGGAAATTCTGAAACTTAGTTTATTGGCTACTTCAAAGTTATAAAAAAGAAAGATAAGGAATGAGAGAATGAATGAATAAATCAAACAGAACAGACCAACTTAAATTTTTTTTTTATAGTTGAAGTGCTCAAATGGTATCAAAGTTAAAAAATAGAGTGAAGAAAACAAAAGCGGGATGATTCTATCGGTTGGATGAAATTAGTCCTTTTTATGTAGAAAAAGCAAAAATGGTCGCCATTTGTTTTACTAATTTTTAACAGGCTCATAGCCATAAACATGGTGATGGGCATGAAAATTGGGACTAGACGCTTAGGTTCTACACTTTAAAATACATCTAACAACGTCAACAATATGGCGTCCGGACGTCTGATGTACATTTTTTGGTCAGTGCCAGTGGATCTGACTCTCATGCTGCCTGAGCACCAATATTTGAAATTCACAACATACGAACTTTAGAGTAATCGTCCACATGTATAAGTATAAGGTCACAAGCGACGGATGGCAATAATTTCCGAATGTGACGTCACCAGCACTCAGCCAATAGTGTTTGTCAAATATTGAATGGCACCACGGTGGGGTCACCGGCCGTCAACAGATACTGTTTTCATGACCCCACAGTGGGGCCATTGGACGTCATAGTGTTAAGTTGAAAATGGTAACCATAACTCAAACGAATTTTAAAGATGAAGCTAACACACACGCGGCCACTTGAGTGTTTGAGATTGTGGCGTTCGCCATATTCCGCATTCTGGAATGGGCACAGTAAAATGGAGCAGACGAAAACCGAAGCTAAATTCATTCAGTCCCGGAGCTCCGAACAATCAGGATCCTTGCATTTTCCATTCTTATTCTAAATTATAGTTATAATAATATTTTATATACCAATATACAAATACGTTCGGGATTAGTGTTGTCCATCATTCGTTCATCTACAACGACACAACCTGCTCCCGACTATATGACTAGCGTTGTGATTTTACAGTATTGGAGAGGGATAGTTGATGTAATGTAGCCTGCGTGACTTCATTCGTGTAAGATATTTACTGTGGTTAAGGTACTTGACATATAGTATCATTATTATCATCGAAATAACATGCATAGATACTTGATTATAACCTGGTTTACATATTATGACTACTTTTCTTAAATCTTATAAATGCTTTATCCCAATTTAGGACTTAGGCCTTAAGAGGCCACCGGGGGGAAGATGGGAGGATGACCTAAAAATATTTCGCTAGTCTCAAATTGTATACCCTTGTCTGCAACAAGAATTTCTGGAAAGAAATGGAAAAGGCTTCTTCCTCATATTAAGCCCTGATTGAGAATCTCTTTTACTAGTAAATTTGTATAATATTATCTATTTTATGTCTCCTAATCAATATAATATTATAATGATAATAATAAAATGCTACACTGTAAAATTTCAACAAGGAAGCAAACAATTAAACGGTATTATACTGTTATACTTTGTGATAACTATTTTCTACCCAAAAGTAGAACGTTTTAATTATTAAAACATGGAATTTTGATAAAACTTAATTTTTATCATTTACATATATTCAGTTTTATACTCTGGTAAGTTTCTCGTAATTACATCTCTATGTAAATAATTTTCAGAGAGATAGAAAGGAAAGAAGCCGTGACCGAACATCTACAATATTGACTTTTTTATTTTATTTTTTTTATAAAAAGGGAGTTTAATTTCAGAGCATGAATTTTAAAGCGTTCACTTGCTTTTGAAATTGCATGAATTTCTTTTCCTCTGTCTGAATTTAATTTTCTGTAGCACATTAACCCTCAACCGTTTCTGAGAAGTTCCTGCACGAAGTCGTTTTGTATAAACTTGAAAAAGAAAAATGACTCCAGTTTAGGTTTTAACTGTCGTTTTTATTAGTATATATCTTGAAAATTATTAGTTAAATAATAGGAGCTTCAGTTTTCTGTATCACTAATACAGCAAACGTGAGAAATTTGTTTTTAGTTGATCTACAGTAACTTCCACTTGTGGGTTTATCAGATTCATTAAGAAACAAGTGATAGAACCATGTGTTAGAGACATATACACTGCCGGTACTTATTCACTATCCTGTCGCTCTTTCACAGAGCATAGGGCCTCAAGCGCCAAGTACCCTATTCTGGGCTTTCAGCTCTCCCCAGGACTTCTCGTTCGACTCCTGTTCCACGGACCTTCTCCACGTCTGCCTCTCTTCCTTTCCCTTGGGGGTTCCAGGTCCGTTCTAACGCCGTTTGATCCTTCCTTAAGATGCGCCGATCCATTTCCACTTCCGCCACCGGATGTGGATTCCTTCTTCTTGTGTTATTTTCCAAAGGTCTTCATTGGCTACAACTTCGGCCAAAATATTTTTAGTATCCGTCTAAGGCACCGGTTTAAGAAGGTCTGTAGGCTTTTTGTGATGTCCGGAGTGACTTGATTCACATCCATATAGAAGGACTGACTCGAATTTAGTTCTGAAAGACACTCCCATTGGCACTTGATAATTTGCGGTTGTGGATGTGAATGAGTGTTGAATATGGGTGAGGAGTGGAAAGATTTAGGTTTGAAAGGAAATAGAGAGAGAGAGAGAGAAGGATGTAAATGGAGGAGTCCCATGTGTTGCGAGTCTCGAAAACCTTTTCGAATCTTATTACTTTCCTTATTTCGTGAATAATTCATTTAACATAGCTTAATTTCCGGCTAAATCCTCTTTAATATTTAATGGTCGTAATTTTTTCGTGAACGCTGACTTTTAATCTGCCTCGGGTTTCCGGATTACACTCTCAAGCATGGTTTTTGAGTCAAAAAGTGAAAATTTCAAAACAGGTTGTGTTCATTCATTGTAAAGTGATTCATTCGACTCAAGGCCAAGAAGTTTAAGAAACAGGGAAAATAACACAAAAGGCCACCCGAACAAATCACTTCAGATACCTGAAACTATTATTTGAATAGTAAAATGAACCATCCAGACAAAGGCTTAGGAATTGTAAGGAAATGTTTGATTGGACCAATAGGCCACCCGGATGGGTCATTCATAAGAATAACGGTTGTCAAACCCCGTTTAAGGTATAAAAACTGGCTCAATAAAATATTCCAAAATCAGGAAGAATCGGGGTTGTTTCTTAAACACCTTATCATACCTCATCACCACTAAGGCTGATTTAGGAGCATCAGAGGAGTTGTTAACATATCAGTGCCACCACAGGCAGAATCAATCCTGAAGCGTCAGATTTGGAAGTCCGAACAGGTTGACAAATTTCCTTTTGATTCAGTATACAGATACGTTCGGGTTTGGTTTGAAATTTGAATCTCAAATTTTTGCTTTCGTTAGAGAATTCAATACACATTCGTACAAAATTTATTTCCGGACAGAAGGTAGAAAAAGATGGAGAAGAAAAAGAAAACACTTTTTCTTTTCGAGACGACACTAACGACATAAATATATCACTAAAATAAACTGTAAGGAAGGTCATTTGGATAATTGTCATGGAGTCAACCACTTCCGGTTAACAAGTACGTTTAAACGTGGACGCAGAATAAATGGCGGTCATAATTCAAGGATAAAAATAAAGGAAAGGTTGTTGGATAAGGAGTCTGTTTCCCTGTCTAACGGTTATAAAACCTTTTTTCTTTCATTTTTCCTTTTCTTTCCCCGAAGCTGGAGAATACCGGATGTGGATTTTAAGGGTTCAACGAACGAACTCATCAATCATTATTTATTAATCTCCCTTTTCCCCACCTTACCACCCCCCCGCCATTGACCATTTTGATGGTGTCGTTATCGGGATTTTTTGTATCATTTCGAATATGCCAACAAAATTACTGATGTATCTCTCGAGTAAAAGAAGGCAAATCGGAATTTCATTAGTCGGTTAAAGAACTGACTGAATGAATGATGAACGGAAGGAAGAAGTAACTTTTGTAGAGGATGGTATGAGTTCACCTTCGGAAGGGATGTCATGACGGAATGGGTTGCATGTGAAAGCTTTTTAAGGGTTTCAAGAATGTTAGCGGGCCACTGGGCCACGTCCCTCTGACCTTAACAATAATAACAATAATTCCCAGTTGTCTAATTCAATTGTTATATTTTATATGGGCAATGTCAAGATCCCGGTTCTCGGTGTGGGAGTTGCCAACACAGAAACAAAAACGTAATTTCACCTGATTATGGCGTTGTAAAAGCCGTCCATTCACTAAATAAATTATCCGGCTGTAGAGTTTGAGGTAGGAAAATAGACTTTTCATAGATCATAAAGAGGAGGAGTAGGTGGAAGTATGAGCAGATGCGAAAATTTAAATGTTATCGGACATGCGATTAGCCTTAGTATAAGGTCACAATATTTAATTATAGCAGAGACCATATTTCCTTAAATATTTATTTTAATTTTTCAATCATAAATTTTGGAAATTTGAGGATTTATGAATAAGCTGTTAATTGCTGAGAAATATTCAACAGACGTCGCGACCTTGGTAATGCGATCCGCTGATAGACGGCTTTTCATAAATTTTAAAGAAATTGCGACTCGGAAATGTTTCGATCAGCCCGGGGCATGATACTGAGAAACTGATGTTTATAACACATGTTTGGAGGTGAAACTAATACCGTCCAGACCTTTAAACGAAAGCTGACGGACTTTTACTGATTTTGGGAATGAACTGTAGTTCGGGTGAAGGTTTTTTTAGGTACAAATCAATTGGCAGTGGGTTCAGTTTAAATGATTTGACTAAAAACAGACCAGAGGGAAGAGAAGTTTAAGGTCATGAAATCAGAAGAGAAAGTTAACCAAAAGTTAAATTACCCCAAAGTTTCAGTTTCAAATTTTTTGGAAACCTTGGGAATGCCTAAATATAAATTCAGGGATCAGATACTTTGATTCAGAATAGTTGAAAAGCAATAAAAGAAAAGTTGAAGAAAAATAGGCGTTCGATTTAGACGTAACGAGAATCTTCAATTTAAGTGAGAATGATGTCTAGTGTGATAGAGAGGAAACTAAAGAGAGAGAGAAGTGAAAGGGAAAGGGAAATGATAAAAATCCGAGAGGTGAAGAAACCTTGTCGAATCAGTTACAAAAATTTTTCCTCAGGAGAACCGATATCATGTCATCGAATAATGTTTCCACGGAGATGAAGCTTTGATAAGACTCCTTTATTAGTGGATTCAAATCAAACAACAGGAACAACAGCATTGACCTTGTGGCTTTTATTGGCTAGTTTTATTTTTTTCTTCCAGCAAGTTTTAGATGTCCGGAGGGGTGGAGGATGTAAGTTTAGACCACCAACAATAAAAACAAGGTAGACATTTTGTAGAGCTTAAAGCCTTGTAATGGAGTCATAAAAGTTTGAAAGGTTAAACTTTTATTTCTTTGGCGTTTATTTAAAAAGCTTTTTCTCTTAATTAGAACAAATGGGAGGCGGGGTTGGGGGTGGAAGGGCTAAGAGTACAGCAATCGTACCTTTGGGGGTGTAAAGAAAAATTGTACTTTCAAATGAGAGTGTTTTCGGATTATACTTTTTAATGAAAATAATATTTCAAAGAATTTTTATTCGTTTGTTTATATCGGAAAGTTTTTTTTTAATATAAATGGATAAGAAAGGGATATTGTTATATTGTTTTCTCGTTAATTTCCTCTTGGAAGATTATTTTTTTTTACATAATATTTATTTATTTTAATATTTGGATTTATTTTTCCAGAGAACGGCTTTGGGGAAAATGTTAATGGCGTTTTAATTTCTTATAAATATTCATGACCACACTCGAAAAGTTTTCCGTGAAATGTTTGGAGAGTGTCACTCCTATTGAGTGTAACAGGAGTTATCGACAGTATTGAACTCATAATTGATTTCGAAATCAGTTGTAGTGAGAATAAAAAGTCAGCATCCCTCTCCGATCTGATTGTCTGCTCCTTCAGCAATACTCTTTGTACTGTCCTTCATCGACGTCCTCGTTCTCCATTTTCTCTACCTCCACATTGTTCTACTTCTACCACTTTTCGATATTGATGAAAAAATACGTGCGAAGGACATTATGTCCTCAAGGTTTTGAAAACTAGGCAATGAGAACAGATTATGAATATTCGGTGACGAACGGATTGGAAAATGATGTTTAGGGGAAAGAGGCTTTAGTCCTTAGTCCTTAGTTTAGTGTACAGTTGGTATGGTTTGATCGGGAAAGCTTGGCTAAGAATATTTCAAATCTAAAACCGATGTATGGATATTAATTGTATCGAGTGTAGTCCTTCGAGGATGAAATTGGCACCATTGGGTCCCATAAAATTAGACAAATCTTCACCATTAGTGGATGATTTATTTTTTCTTTCATGAAAATTGAATTTACTGTCCTCAAGTGAGTACTCACAATGTTACTTCTTCTACGTTATTCTTATTTTGATATAGTTCAGGCGGAAGAGTAATCATTTTGCCATTGGTTAGGCTTGCAATTGAAATTTGTGTCTATAAATTGGGGAATTGTTTAGTCGAACCAATTTAATTGATTTTAAGCTAGAAATTATAATATAATGACGCAGGTCTTAACTCCAGCCAAAAGGCTCTTTAATTTCTTTTTTTTAATTAACATAATTTAAATAATATGATAATAAGAGTTATATGACAAATTTAAGGCTTATTGTCCTTCTTAACAGACCTCTTGTTTCTTCACCCTATCTGTCACACCCTCTCTCATTTTAAAATGGTATTAATGACCCAGTGAGCATTAAATTTGAGCCAGACTTTAAAAATTTCGGCGGATAATTGGGAGTATAAATCCCATTCAGTATATTTTATTTATTTCACAATACCAGTAGTTCATTTCCGGTTGTTGTTTTATATAAAATACATACTTGATTGGTATTTAATTTAAATACTTAGTGACTGACTTACTGACTTGGTTCTCTTGTTTATTTAATTCAGTTAACACTTAGTTACTTTAGTCACTCGTATTGTTAGTGCCATTTTAGCACCAAAATTTAAATCGCGCGTCCGATTGAAGGAATGTTTGAAAAGGCCGCGGGTTCGGGTTGAAACCTGCAAGCTTTTCAACTGGCCAGTACTTTCTCACTCCTAATCGAGGTCAGAAGCTTTGTTTATCGCTCTAACTAGATATAGTAACGGCTCTTCACGTTGTTTCTTAAAAGTCAGTGAAAATTGAATTTCAAATTGTCGCCTTTCGGTCACGTCGAACATAAAAGTGGTGAGTATTGTGGGTATTCCTATCAACCTATCCCAAAACCTTGGAAAACCAGAAGGCGACCGGTTAGTTTCTTTCTTTTTCTTTTTATGTCTGCGGAGACAAATGAATTCGTATTTTGTTATTACTATATTTTCGTATACAAAAACAAACCTCTGGCTACCCGCCATTTTCTGAGTTCGGGGAATGACCGAAAGAAGCAGGAGAATAGAAATAAATGTTATCATTCAAACGTGGTGCTGATCCACCCAAAAACAAGATCATTTTGATATTATTATAATTTTTATAGATTTTTAGTTTATACAATAACATATACATTTTAGCAGCAAAGCTTCAAACTAAACAACAATGCTCCAACTGTCTCTTGTTTTCCCAAAACCCATCACAGCATTCTACCTTTTGTATACTATAGACCCTTCCACTTTAATTATTTTTTATACTTTCTATAACATCTAACCCACTCTACGTCAATTCATTGATAACCATTCATACACTGAAGCAGGACAGTATTTCTTCTTGGATGTAGCTTTTCTATCACCTCAAACATTTTTGAGTTAGTTGGAACATTCATACAACCGCAAGGTACGGAACAAAAATTGGAAGATGAAAAATGAAGGGCAACACAAAAAATCTCCTCCGTCATGAATAGATATAAAAATATGGAATTTTCATACTTTAATAAAAACATTATGTAATAAATGATGTGACGGCAGCCGACGGATGCTGTTGCGGTAATTGAAATTTTTTATTATTTTTGGAGAAGGAGCGAGACAATGAGACCCTGACCGAATTCATTGTGTAGTAATGAAGGATTTGTTGTGTATGGTTGGCCTGACACGTTTTTTACTTCAAATATTTTTTTTTGCTGTCATTTCTCCATTTTCTGTTGACCTTATTTATCAAAAATTTTAATAATTGATGATTGTAGATGTTATGAGTGGTATTTTCACTCCCCAAAAAGTCATTTTTGGCCTAGATTTTGGCCTCGATTCTTAAGACTAAACATGAAACACCAAAAGGTGGAAGACGGGATTAAAACTCAAATAAATAAATAATCCATTCCGTTAATTTATTTATTTATTACCTTTTCAAATACATAAAAAATGAGTTTTGTCTGATTAATAATTAAACACAGTGAACAGGGGTTCCCACACTTTTTTGTGTCCTAGACCCGTTGCCATGTTTTTTGGTTTTGGGTAGACCCCCCACTACCCTGATATTGATTTTTGTAAATTTTGAACTGTAGTGAAGTAAATTTTTTGCTTCATATGTACTTTTATAAATAATGTGTATGTCTTTATATTATAAGATAGTATAATGTAAGTGAATAGGTACTATCAGTGTATGTTGAGATCCACTGTCGTGAACCACCATTTTCATTTCATGGACCTCTTGCAAGTTGTCAGATCACTCTGGGAATCACTTACCTAAACTTAAATGAACGAAAGCTTAAAACTGTTGTAAATCTGTATATTGAGTGATTCCTCTTGAGTGCCGGGTGTGATTTACCACAGTTAGAGTTGTTTGTTCTTCAAATCTGGGCTTCTATATACCCGTTTTAACCTTATCAACCTTCCAAAAGTGGATACAAATATTTTTCGAGCGTCAGAAATAGCACAAACAATCACTTTTGTTGCTTAATTAAAATAACAAAGATTCATTCAACAAGTTAAGCACAAAGCGAGAAGAATCTGTTGGAAAGTCATCCAAGTGCAGTGGAAAGTTTGGCAGCCAACGAGCAAAACAAACAAAAAAAATTTTGCGGTAAATGGCCGACGTGACCATTTCAAATTCAAAGTTATTTAAAGATTCGGGGAGCCCTTGGTTCTTCGATTTTGTCTCATTATTCAGTGACCCAAGCCTTTTGAAACCCCCAAAAGAAGCGGAAACGTGGAGTTATAAAATAGAATTTGATTATCCTTTGATAAAAATTCCTCTCTCTTTGGCAGAATGGTGACACGATACGTGACGCAACATATTCGTTTCCCTTATTTTTGAAAAATTTCGGCCTAATTTTCGGGACGGCTAACCTAGTTTTCTTGTTCTAGGGGTGAGGAAAAGTGGTCATCCCATTCATCACGTCCCTAATGGATTTCTGTTGGTTTTTCCTCTGCTTCCTTCTTTCTCGTCTTTCTTCTTCACGAGTCTCTTATCTTTGTTAGATATTTCTGAGATGGATTTGATTGACACCAATCTTTTTCCCTTTTCTCAAATTTTAGTGTACATGAGGTCAGGTCAAATTTTCAAATAAAAGTGGCCTCGCTTGTGTTAGTATTAATAACAGATACCATCTCCTGGTAGGCTGTGTCAGTGCCAGTTCTTACGGTTTTGATCATTTTTGTCATTTTGGGGTTACTCCTCGCACTCATAACTAATTCAATTTGGTAGCCTATCATTTTGGTTTTATTTCCTGTTGTAGGTATAAATAGCCAGCCACGAGGGTAGCTTTATGATGAAATATGAATGAAGTACGAAATTAGTTGATCAACCATTCCAGCACTGCAGTCGTTTTAATCGCTCAATGTCAAATTTGGTTCCAATCCAGATTGTGGTCTAAGGGTGGAGTTCTTAACTGGTAAGTGGTCATGATGTACTTAAACAATAAATTTAAAACCGAGTCTTTAGCTGAGAGATACAGCAGTTCGCTGACAAAAGGTTCTTTTCATTTGCAGGACCTTTTGTCTGCTAACTACCAACGGCTATAACATGGTAGTCAGCTAACAAAAAACGTTGACCAAGAGCAAAACGACCTTGCCCGCGATATTATCTCTAAAATTCTTTTATCATCCCCTTAAAACATTTCGCATCAGGGTTGAAAAATGCCGGCCTCTCCTTTGAAGCCTTTTTTTTTGTAAAAGCTTTCTCCAACACTTTATTATATTCATCATGTTCTCGAGAAAATAGATGTTGAAAGCTTCTTGAAGGGAATAACGCCTTCATGTTTAACTTAGGTGGTAGTCGAAGGAAGACATAAAAAAAAGGAAAAGGTCGAAAGGAGCTAATTAATTTCTTTTTTCACTCGATCGGAAATCAAGTTGCTTAAAGCACCGGTGGGAAAATTTAAAAAGTAAAAGATGATAAAAACGAGACGGTATAATAAAAAGAGATTTTGAAAAGGTGGTGGTGAGAAAATTCAGATGAGAGAAGCACAAAGCAGATACAAAATTGACGAAGAGGGAAAAAAAGGTTTTTGGAAGGAGGAGAAGGCGATGGAGGATGGAGAAGAGATGCGAAAAACCTTTTTGTATTCTTTCAACTGAAGAAATCTAATCATTCACAAAGAGAGATTCTCTTAAAGGAATTTTTGTTCCATTTTCGGTTGGGAAACCTAAACTTTTTCTTTTCCTTTGTTCAAAGACTCGGATTGACGAAGAAGGGAGAAAAATTTTTTTTTTGCTGTCGAGGAGTTGGGATGTGTGCGAATTGAAATTCACGGTCACACGAGCGAAAAAATTTGAATTTTGAAGATTTGGGAAAAAAAGGTTTTTGTATTACTCAGTTTCCCGAAATAAGAAAACCGTTATATATGTTGTTGGTAGTGTTTAAATGTCAAGTTGGCAGTCTTGTATTATTTCCAAGTGTATGTGTCATGGCGGATTGTGTTTATGGTTCTTATGTCACTACCCCCGGCTGTGTATGAAATTTGAGTATTATTGCGTGTTCCCTCTCGGAATTGTGTTTAGGATTCGAAAAACTGATTTTGAACTCTTTGATTTATACAATTTGATTTGTGATTATAATATAATTGATATACAATTAAATAACGTTCGAAGAAGTTGATACGAATTTTTTGATGAAATTGTTTCATCCCGCGTTTCACTAAAATTTTCCTGATAACACTTCTTCGCTATTCTTAAACACATTGTATATAGCCAGGCAGTCTACAGAATGACTGATAATATTTGGGCAAAGTATATTGATTTGGTTATTATAAAAATTATATTTTATCTGTAGTGTTACCTCCACTTTTTGGAAAGTTCATCTTAGAATCGTTGTTTCACGTCTATGGATCATGACTACAGCTTGTTCCTGAAGCGCAGTTTCACAAAACAGTCAAGTTTTGACACTCCTAAGTAAATCACAAAGCAAAACTGACAAATAGCCACGTGTCTTGCCACGTGGTATTCGAAACGGACCGGAGATATTTCACACTTTCCCGGTTTCTTATTAGACATTCTATAAAATGGCTAGGAAATGTGTAAAACGTGAATTGTTTCATTTCTTGGGGGGTAACATATATAACAGCATATACTTAAGTGTTTATAAACTTTGTATAATATATATTCCAATCAAAACCGGGGGTTAAAACTTAAACTCAGACTTGTTCTATATCCATTCTGAGGTCGAACTTGTGTCAAATCACTGGAACGAAAGGTTTTTTCGAAGGAGAAAAATTTTGGACCCACCAGAAGTAAAAGTGAAAAGTTGAAGAAAGTTTAGAGAACAGGGAAAAGGAATCAAACTAATTTAAGTTGAGGGCCTTTGTTTTAGTGAACTCGGCATCGGGATGAGGGTAAAGAGAAATATTTGGTTTGGGTGGTTTGTGATGACAGAAAACGAAAGGAAACCAGGACGTAAAATATTTACAACATTTAAGGACCTAAGAAAATTTTAATTTTTCCCCAAGTTTTCTCACTTTTAAACAATGGCTGACACATTGACTGAGGGAAATTCCCTACATTTCTCGGCTACGCCATAACCTTTTCTTCGGGTTTGTTCTTTTTTTGAGGAGAGGATGAATTTCGTATTGAAAAGCAATGGCGTCACCTTGCGCTTTTCCTATTTTTCGTCTTTTTGGAATCTTTAAATCTCGAATCTGGGATTCGCGATAAAATCTCTCCAAATCCTTCACCTTGGATCATTTTTACTTAGGATTTCATTCATTCAAATGATCTCTTCGTTGGTAGAAGAGCTTTTCTGTCGTTTTTGTTTAGAAAAAGGCTGAACCGATGGGAGTCATACTTATCTTCCCATCCGATGTCACCTGCTGTTGGTATATTGAGTTTTGTGGCTTCACTTCTAAGATGCCTCTTCCAAAATTCACAAAATTGAAAAAGGAATCAATAAAAAAAGGTTTAAAGGGGCCTGGTAGGCGAGAGGTTAGAGCACTCGCCTATCACTCCAAGAGTCGTGGTTCAAATCCCACTGGGGTAACTTGCTCCGACAAAGGAGTAAAAAAATGAGTTGAAAACATCGTGGTCCCTAGTTGGCCGAAACGAGGAAAGAAGAAAGAAGAAAAAAGGTTTAAGTTGGTAATACTGCAAAAGAAAACAGTTGCACAAGAGGAAGAATGTGTTCTTACCCATATGTACACGAATTTTAGGTTTAAGACACCAAATCTGTCTAAATTTCACGGGAATCAGTCTAAGAAACTTGAGGTATACGAAATCAAAGATAAGCTTCAACCCTTCAGCCGCCATTACCACCACCAATTCCTCCAGTTTTGTGTTGCGTTTCTATTTCACGAAACTTCTCTCACACGTGAAAGGATTCCAAAAGTGTTCTTTACAGGCTTACTAAGGTGGAAGCCACACCTTTCTCCATTTCCGCTTTACTTTTCTTCTGTTTTTTTATTTTAAGCGTCGGCCGTTTAGAGGTTTTTCACCTTAAACTTTCCTTCCAGCCCCTTTCACTCCTCCATGTGTGTTATGGTTTGGTAGGTCAGTACTCCCGCCTTTTAATTAGAATCAGTCCAGATTTATTATAATTTATGTTACTGATAAAAATGACGGGGTGGTGTATATAATAAGAAATCGGAAGAAATTAAATTTTTGGGATGGATTTTAGGTGAGGAGGAGAAGAAGAGATGAGGGAAGGAGAGAAAGAGGATTAAGGCCACCGGGTAAATATTCTAATATTTGTTTTTGTTGTTGTTTGAATTGCTCCCGGCTTTGCTATCTCAATTCTTTTTATTTTTGCGTTCAGTTCCGGGGTGGAACGGGGGAGAACCTAGTAGAAATTAATTTAAATTTTCAATTCTAAACAAAAAATGTGGAACTTTTATTTCCTTTTCCGACGAGCCAGTTCTGCTCAGTCTTGATTTCAGTTCCTAAGATAGAATTTAATTTGTTTTCTTTTGTTTTTGATGTTTTTTAATAATATTGACATAATAATTTTTAACGTTTTTTTGGAAGTGGAGGATGGTATGTTCCAAATATAACTGTATTTTGGGTTGGTTTTGATATGAAATTTAGGTCAAAGTCGTGGTGGATTGGCTCAACCTCTCCCGAATTATCTTTTGGCAGTGAAGTTTCGTTGTGGTCAAGATTTGCTCTTAAGTCACCAACTCTAAACTCCATTGCCAAATCCTTTCTCAGGAAATATCTTGAAAATCGTTTTGACATCGGAAAGGACAGAAGAAACAAAACCAGATTTGGATGAGAGGTCACATCTAAACGGTTCAGTGACTCTCAAACTCGGGAAAAACTTTCCGGATCCGGATGAAAAGTCTTAAAGTCTTTTAAACGCCGATCTCTAATATTTATAAAAAACATCGGTGGTCCATTTGTGTGATGAAAATCCCGCAGGCGGGCTTTTCTCTCATGCAGAGAGCTTAAAGTTTCCATGTGCCCACTAAAGAATCCGGAGGGATTTTCGAAAATGGAAAAATGGTCGTGTGACAGAGGTGGGTTTAAGGGTTTTGCCGTCCCGTCAATCACCCGAATAGACAGCCATCAGCTGTAAAAAAGGGAAAATGGGACAGCAGGTGACGTTCAAATAGTTCCTTCTGTCCCACTTTGGCTCATGAAGTTGTTTCACGACCTGACTATATCTGATTTTTTCATGGGTCCTCCTCTTCAACTGAATTTGTGGATACCTAGTCTAATGTCAGTCTTTTCCGAAGGGCTTTTAGCTAATTTGGAATTAGGATTGAGTGTCTATCCACTTGTCGGGTCATTTACATTCATCCGATTTACTTGGAGGTCTTTATTTGAATAAGTGTTGAACTCTCGAAAATTGAAAAATGAAGTTGATAAGTAAATTTAAAAGGCTTGAGAGTCTTTAGCTGAGGCGTTTTTCTTATCGAGTTCCCTTCTTCCTGGAAACGTTCGCTTTTCAGTTTTCCTCTTCCGCTTTCGTCGGGATCTCTGATCAATATTTGTGGTTTCAACGTGGTTTCTATCTTCATCAACTTATTGGGAGTTTGTTCTTTAACATCACCCAGTGGATTTAAAAATATATATTTATACGATATTATATTCAGTATAAATTTCGGCGGGTTCCGGGACTTGTAGTCAAATCTTGGACCAGTCAAATTTTTTTGGGAAGTTCGGAATGAGAGAATTTGCCCTCGTCCAGACATTTCGACTACATTGAAAGCTTCCAGAATTTTGGTAGATATCTGAGGGATTGTGGAAAGAGCTTCTTTCATAAATATTGCACAGCTGCACCAATAAATCGTTTCGGAAGAAATTATAACTGTCTCAAGTATTACTTGAAAGTTGCGGGAGGCTGTGGTATACTGGTTAGTGTCTGAGTTATGGTCATGAGGTCCTGGTATACCCAAAAATGGATTGAAACTCAAACAAATTCTTCATGAGGGTGTGCAATATTTATGAAAGAACTATTCCACAAGCATCCACTTCAAAATGCTGAGAGCTTTCAACGTAACTGAAATGTCTGGACGAGGGGGAAGACAATTCTCTCCAGAAATTTGACAACGTAACAGTTAATGGAATAAAGTGTATTTGTCAAACGAATCATCAGCAAATATTGGCAACAGTGTTTAACGGAGGTGAATCATGCTGACAATTTTCAAAATTCTTTTTTTGATTATTTTTCCATCGTGGGAAATCTATTAAAAATTTTCCGAGTTATGAATTTTAAAAGGAGAAAGAGATGGAGAGAGAAATATTCTTTGTCAGCTGTAGGTTTGGTCACGACATTGTTATTAAAAAATAAATAAAAAATGGTGTCGAGTCGATGAAGAGTCATCGATTTTCCTCGTTTCGCATTATTTCATTAACTTCGATCCCATTTCAAAGTGTACGATTTCCTTTCCTGTGTTTTTCAAATGATAGGCTGGAGAGAAAGGTTTCGACATGTTTTTTAATATTCTTCCTCTCTCAGATTTTTTTCTTTCCTTTGTTTCGTTCCTTTTTCCTTCCTTTGAGTCAGTTTTTGAATTTTTTACATCTACGAAGGCACGTTAAAATCTTTTGTGTTTCGGATTTTTTAATTTGCATTTTTGATTTGCCTTTCGTTTTATCTTTGCCTTTTTAAATTTGTCTTTCGGGAAGGTGAATGGATAAGATTCAGCGAAATGAAGTTTTCTAAGTAGTATTCGGAGGTCTGGTTGTTTTTACGTTTTGCTGTTGTGTGGATTCGTGTCGGTTTTATTATCTTTCTTACAGGGTGTGTTGGTGTAAAATTTTTAAGACGGTTGTGTGTGAGTGTTAGTCGAACTAGAGATACTCGATGCTGTTGATGTTAGTATTTGGGTTCTACTTCCGTCTTTCACTCTAACATAAAACCAGAATACGTGAAAGGGACCCCAACTTTCAACAATTTCTTGGAAACTCAGTCGTGCTGACACGTCACACGAAAATTTTTAACCTACCTAGCAACAACAGAAACCGGTTTTATTGGTTTTATTGGTGTGACATCAGCACGTTAATAATCCAAAATCCGCCAATTTCACGGACACGCCCGAGAAAAACGCTTCTCCATCATTTGGTTAAAAGAATTTCTGACTCGTTGTTTAGTCTTTGGATAATGTTTGTTGTTAGCTTTCCAGCACTAACACACTTCATTCTGCTAAATTTCCTGCTGTGAGGAAGGTAGTAATAAAAAGCCAGGAAAAAATGGGACAAATCACAGGGTTAATGTTGGGAAATTTGTGTGAAGGTTAGAGGATACAGAGCGAATCGTCGTCGGGGTCGCTGACTCTTGAACCTCCTACGACCGCCGTGTTAATTAGTTAACATCAATTAATACTGTTGTAAGCAAATTCCTTCCACCCCCCACCCCGGACCTTCATAATTTTATTACTTAGAACTCCGCAAATGTTTAAGCCGTGGTACATTGAGAACTAATTTATGCTCGCCACCACTTTATCCCGCGTGTCCGCGTAATTGATGTATGAATTTAATTTTGGTCATTATAGCTTGGAGGACCCCCCCCACTCCCACTCTCTTCTCTAAATGGCCCCGGTTTCAAATCCCCTTAGGGGCTAGTCTTCTCCCAAATTTGATAAAATTACACAACTGGGTTCTGGAAAGGTTGTTTTATGTTTACGCCTGCTTCAGAGTCTTAAGACGGAAGTGATGTTGTAAAATCTAGTACCGGAAATTGGAAACCTTGATTAATTACCACGTAATGAGTGTTACCTAAGCTCGAAGAACAGTATTTTATAACTTTTTCTTGCTTAACTCAGTCCAATTTCCTTGGAAGTGAAGACTTTATGTTTGGTTGGTTGTTGTAAACAACAGAGAACATGGAAAGTGGTTTTGGGAAAAACGGAAATAGTACGCATCGTAGAAGGGAAAATTTTCGGATAATAAATTTTGTCCTGAAGGGAGAGGCGTAAGGGAATGAAGAGAGAGAGGAATCGTCTGGAAAACACAAAAACGTGTTCCATCGTTTTGACGCAAAACAAATTTGGCGCCCTTTTCAAAAAAATTTATCCTTCGTAATGAACGTCCATTGTTGTTCGTGTTTCTAACTGAATTTTTCCCTTTTTTTCCTCCATTTTTCTTTTTCATTTTCCGTCCGTGGTTTTGGACCATTTTCTCGCCTCACATCTCTTTCTCCGAAATACCATTTTGCTTTTCATTACCAGAGATATTTGTCCTTTTTATTTGAGTTCTCACAACGTTTTTAAGAGATTCTATGTGTTTCCGTTTTTTTTTTCTTCACGCACAAAGGGACACAATAATGGCGGAATAATAGAAAAGGTTTTTTTTATAAGTTTTCTACGCTTTTTGTCAGGCTAACGATTTTTTTCTCATCTTTTAATGGCGTTACTTGTTCAAGTCCAAGGTCAATCGCCATCTTTTGTGGAGGACCGAGAGCTTTCACGAACGGTGTCACTATTTCGTTCTTGGTTCGCCGGCTTTCGAATTTTTTTCTTTGTCATGTCGGAAAGTTAACGACGGATTTCCATTGTTTCCTGGCCTAATTAATGTCGTTGATTAAATTAATATCTTGGAGAAAGTGAAGGGAGATGTCCGGGAAATGGGAAAACGTCCTTCTCTTCCCACGAGGGTGTGTTAAATGAAAAAGCCAAAGTTCGAGGTTTTTTATAATTAATAATTTTTTTTTCCGAAGGTTATTTTCCAGTTTGAATTTAATTATGATGTGTAATGAGTGAAAAGAAATTCGTTTGTACAACGAATTTTAGATGAATGGCCGTTAAAGGATATTTTCTCAGAAACGGGGCGCTGTTGGGAATTGAAGTTTTGATGATCAGCCTTGAATTTGACCCCTGAAGGATTTGCTCGTTATCAAGTTTAATTATCTCATTAAATATGAAGGAAAGGTGTTTGTTTGTTTCTTTGTGTGCGTTACAGAGCATAATAACACCTGAATCAGTTTTGGACAAATTACAGCAGAGTTTTAAATCCCTTTTTTTCTCCCTTGGGTACAATGGGTGTTCTAAACCTTGGCCATCATTTTGCTGGTTGGGTGCTCTGACCTCTCGATTTTCGGAAAATTTGGAACGGACGTTGTTCAGGACTGAGAAACCCAGGAACTAAGGAAAAACGCAACAGCCAATGAGTTCTCTTGACAGGCACTACTGTCTAGCGGCAGGAATGTGCGGAATCCTGCAGAAGTTCGCGAGTGTAAATCTAGAGAATTCTAGCACATTCTTAGCTTATGAGAAAGACTATATATTTTGATGTCGCGAGTGCTTTAAAGAGTCTCAAGTCAGTCTTCGTAGTGTTTGTTTGAATTATTGTAAAGAAGCTTGGTGAACGAACTTGTGTTAATAAACTGTTGTGAACTTAAGCTATATTGCTGACGACTTATTTCGCTGTGGACCAGGACTTTCGTAAGTTCCAAAATAAATTCAGCCTAGTGTTTCACCTCTTTTCCCTGAAAGTGTTAAAACGTCTCAAACAGACGTTATATAGAATATAAGTACAACACCACAACGATAAACACAAAGCACAGAAGACAAAAATGCGAGGACGAACAAACCAAGCAGAGTCTCTAGAAAGTAATACCTTCACCATCGGGTCTTCTAAAACCTCAAATCGCCTGAATAAAACGAGGAGAGAACACTACCAACTATCAAACTGTTCTCTTTACAGTATTGCCAACAATTTACAGCAAAAATAGCGGCAAATTCAAATCCCGTGTTAATTTGTAGCCGCCCTATATATAGAACATAGATAAACAGTGACGTGTTTGAATTTCCACATTCAACAGATTTTATTACACCCATTAAAATATTTTAATAGTCAATTATTTATGACATCTACCTTATTAACAGAAAAACTCAACCGGAAGGAAATTTAGTTTCCGTTTTGTGCCCACAAAAAAGAGGAAGAGAGAGGAGGGAAAAAAGGAAAAAACCAGAAAACGTCCTCCCGAGAGGAATTTCCGCGTCCTCGGTTTCGTTATTGTTTACTTCAGTGAATAATAAAAATGTCGTAGGTTATTACTTCACGGCAATTTCCCTAAATTTTTTGATTTACAAACTCACCGCCATCTTTCTCAGTAACTAACCACCGGGGTATTTGCATTCCGCAACGCGTTCACCTAATTCGTTGGAATGTTTGACATTTTTTTCAGGCGAACGTAAATGTTTTATTAAACAAAATCTCACGACTCCAAGGTCTCACGTATGAGAGAGATACAGAAGGATTGGAGGGAGGACTAAAACGAAAAAATGGAGTTTCCAGGGAAAAAAGTAGAGAAGATGAATTGCAGATTAACCGACCGCACGGCCTTGTAGTCGCGAACGGGTTTTTGCCTTCCATCTCCCCCGCTCCACCCGAACGTATTCAAGGTGCCCCAATTTTTTTCGTTATCCTCCTGCCAACGACAAAAGAATTTCTATTCGAATTTGGTTTTTCACTTATAAAAATTCACGATGTGAAATTTGAAATAATCTTTTAGTGTTGGAGAGGCGTTCGAGGTCGTTTGACTAATTGGACGAACGGGAAATTATAATGAATATCGATTTTGGTTTTAGTGGGAATAGTAAAATGGGATGGGGTAAATATGATAAACCTGTACTGTAGTCCGTCGCTGCTGCTGTCGTCGAATTAGTTTAGTTTAAAAATTATTATAAACAGTATCAGAATTACAGGAGGTCTCCGAGTGCTTTGGACACACGATACTGTTCTATCAGTGAAAAAAAGGTTGAGGGATTATGGCAGTGGCGGTGACAGTCATTCATATTGTTATGAAATGTCAATCAAGTTCTTTGATGTATCTATTTAGCAGAAGACTCCATTCGGGGAACATCAAAAGCCTGTTTATGGTTTCCAATTTCCTGGAATGTTTTCAAAGGTGAAGCTGGAAATTGGTTTTTGGGAAAGAATTTCCGCTCTTTGCCCAATTCAGAAAGTGACATCTTTTCAAGGTCATCATGAATGAGGTTTAACCAAACATGTTAGGTTGGTAGTCGGTTCATTAAGAAAGAGAAAAGTCGGAAATTGATTTTTTAACTCCTTCCGAAGGACAATCGTACTGAAAACAACTTTTCGATTTAGAAAAGGCTAATGAAAAAGTTGACGGAGAGATAAGGGTAGAAAATCTGAGGGCATTAAAATGAAGTTTCGCTTTGATGGCGCCATCAGGGTTGTCCGAGTGTCCTCTATGCCGGGGGGTTGGAGGGACTTGTAGGCGGATTAGAAAAGAAAATGTTTCACGTTAATTTGTGCGTTTCGATCCTTTCCATTTAACGTTTCCAAATCAGAGAGAATTGATGTGAAAGCTGTGGGGACGGAAGACTTTTATTCGGAACAAATATAAACCCGGAAGCGGAAATGAAATATTCGGACGATGGAGAAATACTGGAGATGGGAAAAAATCTCGACACAACAAAGATTTCGAGGGAAGAGACTCGGTTTTCTTCTGTTGGGAATTGGAAAGCTCTCAAAGCTGATAGCGCTGAAAACGTGGACAAATGAATGGAAAGTTGATGAGTGGGATGGAGTAGACAAGATGAAAGCGATGGATGATGATGTGTCCGAGATAATATCGAAGCCATTTGTCAGATATAAATGAAAACGTCACGAGGAGAATTGACGTAGTCGTGTCACCGTTTCCAAAGTTGATGAAGGATATGGGTGGGAGGGAGAAGGCGCTGTTGGGAAGAAAAGATTGGAAATTAAGAATTACATAAGTTGAAAACTCATAAAAGGTCACAAGTGGGAAAATGGATGATTTTTATCTAGCAAGGACTGAGTGGGAGATGTGGGCAACAAGTCACGTGAGAGTTTTGAAAATCTTGGAGGAAGAAACAAGACTTCTGTCGATTCCAGACCATTTAGCCTCGTGAATAGATTCAAATAGTGAATTTAACCAAAGGAAAAAAGGGCCGTCCATTATGGTCTATTGTCAAAAGAAGAAAACGGAAATAATGTAAATTTTTTTTTTAGATCGGATTCTGGAAACGGATTCTGGAGAAAAAGGAAATTTCGAGTTTATCGCAGTGGGGCACAAGTTTCATTTAGCGGGAAAGCGGGAGACAAGATTTATTAACAGAACGGAGTCAGCGGTGTCGTGGCCTTGATGAATGTGTCTAATAGCTGCTCTTGTATGAACCACCAAGATAAACATTACTTCATCGATGCATCTTCATTTTCATTGTTAATTGACTTAACTTTAAATCGAATCATTCTGTCGTAAAATTAATTGAGTTCAACCTCCTTTTATGCGGTGGATGCGCTTCACACAAAATCAATGATCGGTGTTGGATCTGTCGGATATGTTTTGCAACTTCTGAGGCTCGTGTCAAATCCAAAAAGGAGGACTCGAAGTGAGCCTAAAAACCTCAGCAATAAGTTTGAATAAATTTTCAGGTCATTAATAAGAGGCCCAGGAAGTGGATGATGGTTGGAGTTTTAAAGATACGCGAGTGGGTAAGGATTCTTCTTGCTAACTCTCTCATATTTCCTAGACTTTTTCAACTGCAGGCAACCTTAATCGGTGTTAGATTTCTACTCAGAAGAATTTTGAATGAGACTGTGCAATACTTCTGAAATAGACCTTGAACGAGTGTGCAGTACTTTTGAAATGGGTTTTGAATGAGTGTGCAATACTTTTGAAATGAATTTTGATTGAGACTGTGCAATACTTCTGAAATGAATTTTGAACGATGGTGTGTGCAATACTTTTGAAATAGACTTTAAACAAGTGTGCAATACTTTTGAAATGAATTTTGAACGAGACTGTGCAATACTTTTGAAATGATTTTTGATTGAGACTGTGCAATACTTCTGAAATAGACTTTAAACGAAGTGTGCAATACTTTTGAAATAGACTTTAAACAAGTGTGCAATACTTTTGAAATGGATTTTGAACGAGAGTGTGCAATACTTTTGAAATGAATTTTGAACGAGACTGTGCAATACTTTTGAAATGAATTTTGAATGAGAGTATGGACAACAGTTATAAAACGAACCACTCCACTAAAATGGATATTTCGCTCCAGTCGAAACCTAACACCAACTGAGGATACTAATAATTGAAAAAGTATGTAAAACGTGTAGAAAAGTTAGCGATAAGACTCTTACTCAAAACAACAATCTGAAGCATTGTATTAGTCAATCTGATAATCATCATGACGTCCTAGACATTTTGTTTTTGTTTCCAATTAGAATAAAATGAAAAGCTTATTGACGGTTGAATAAAAATGTTGTCAGTTATTTCGTAAGGAGTTGGGAAGAAAGACGCAAAAGACGGAGTCAAACATTGGAATAAAACAGAGGAAAGGGTTTCAAAGTAGGCGGTGACCATGGGAAAGGTTTTCTACGTACTTCGAAGAAATGTTTTTCTCTTTCGATAGGATTCAAGGATAGAGAGACGAGAATAGAAGGAGAAACGGACAAACTAAATACGCCATCAGAGGCTTGGCCGCGAGGCAAGGTCTGAACGTTAATAACGAGCCATCTTTATTTGTCTAGGATCCACTCTTCCTTTCGGTGGTACTATTTCCGGAAATTCGATGATTGATTTCTAAATGCGTCAGAAAAATGTTTATTCACAGAGAAGGGAAAACAGGATGGGCGAATGAGTGTAAAAAAGACAGGAATAGGAAAAATGGAAGCAAAAGGACGCTCCATTTGACTTTCCCTCCAAAATCGGATTTAGGAAACGGAAATGAGGTTTGGTAAAAAAGTAAAATTTCCCAGAGACGATAAGTCAAATCGAGATTTCTTTTCATATTTTCCTTTCTGTTATGCTCAAGTGGATGAAGGACTTAGAGAAAATATTTTCTTTCTGAAGGGTCGAGATGGAGCTGAGAAGGAGGAAGGAGGACGTTTAATCCGATTGCCACAGCCCATGTTTCCCTGACGGAAATGACTTTTCCTCTTTTTATACGTTTTAGTCGCACGTGTGCAAATATCGATCCAACGCGAACCTTGGCCGCGATAGTAATCGACCTTGATCTTGAAATCCTCCAAATTGAACGACCTCGCTTTGAATTATTTCTCCTGTTGGTCTAAAGGGTGGACGGTGGTGGAGGAGAAAGAAATGGGAAAAGAAGGAGACAGGCGGGGTGGGGTGGGGGTTAGAAACCACACGAAAAGAAACATTTTCCCAATCCCGTCATTAATTTTAATCAGGTTGGAAAAGTCGATCGAAGTTGCTACGTTATTATCCTCTTCCTCCTGTTGCCTCCCTCCCGCTCATCCTCACCAATATACAAGGTTTGTGTGTATCATTGTGTTTTCGATATCACAGACCGAGGAGGAGGAGAAATAAGTAATCCCGTATGGAATTTCTTGCTGTTGGTGTTTTCCAAAAGCGTTGTGTGGGAGGGAAAATCGTGGGAAATGTCGAAAGGAGTTGTTTATAAGAATTTTTTTTCTCTCCAAGACTGGGGTTAATTAAACTTTGGGAATTCCAGTTTGAATCGTAAAAACATTTTCTTGGAAAGATGGCGGAGGAGGCGAAAATCGAAAATGGCTTCACCACCTCCGATTTTTTTCTTTCTATTCGAAAATGAGAGACGATTAAACGCGATTTTGGATTTCGATTTCTTTGACATTCTCATGTTTCCAAGGTTCGTGTAAAAGCTTCGTTCAAGGCAGATTTCTTTTTCTTTTTCTTTTTTTATTCTATTATCGTTGACCCCGGGGATGTGAGAGAGAGGAGAAGTCCAAGACACCGCCTGCCGCGTCAAGGTTAAAAGGAATATAAGATCCTTAAGCATGCGAACGTCTTCTTTTTGGGGCCGGATGATTGAGAGGATGTTTTAACTTCTCCTACCAAAGCCGTGTCAATTTTTCAAACCCGCCATCTTGACTATACTTCTCACGTGACCTCTTATTTGTTTTTTATTTTTAGACTTAACTGACACTTTCGTTGCATGTCTTGTACAACTGTCAATGTGATACATGTTGAAGTTATTTTATAGACACAGGTTGGGTGATAAAGTTAACCGTTTGAAACGGGAGAAGATGGATTCTCCTTCCCATCCACTCAAAGTGAAAAAGTCATCCCTCATAAAACTAATGGCCTTGGATGTCAAATTTCGGTCACTGCGAATCATATAAACCACACAGAAGACTCAGACACTTTTCGATATCATTGTCGTGACAACTAGTCCAAAGAAGTGACCGACCACACCATCAAGTTCAATTTGAATCACGCATAGTCCAACAGTTTGGTTGGAAATCGATATGAAAGTAACACGGTTTTGTGTTGATGGTCTGTTTCTTAGTGTTGCTGTCTTGGAAAAGCAAGTCGAAGGTCGAGTCATTAAAATAAGTCGTAACGATGAGACTCTTAGATTGTTACGACCTGTGTGTGTCAAGAGGCTTTTATTATTCGGAATTAATTTAACAGGACCTAAAAACGAGAGGAAAACAAAAAATTAAGTGGATTGTTAGGCGAGCTTTAAAAGTTGGATCATTCATTAGAGAAAAATTAAAGAAGGATGGAAACAGTTATTGAGTTTCATTATCCTTCGATAATTATTCTAGGAAATTAAATCGATTAATTAATTTGAAGGCTCATAAAAATTCAGGACTCATAAGAGTCTCTCATTTAGCTTTCGTCCCATTTTTCTCGAACGCTTTCCTTCCCTTCAACCCCTGCCACCACCCCGTCGATTTTTACGTCAGAGTCTCAATCAAGGTAAATATACTTTCACCTCGAAAGTGGTGTAATGTATCGTAACAGTTACCTCTTTACTTCATTAGCTTTTATATATCTTCACAAAACTATCCTCCCTTGTGAGAACGTTTATGGGCTTTATGGGGTTGTACTTTACAATGGATAATGGCCGCGACGGTTTAGCAAACGTTATCTTCAAATCTTTAGGTCTTTTCGGGGAGTGTGCAAAAAACCTTGCAGAGCTCTTCAAGTATTGTTCTCTCTCTCTGCATCTTCTTTTTTGTCTCAATTAACGTTTCTATTATTAACGGCGGTTGAAAAGAAGTGGGTGGCGGGGTTGATGAGTGGAAAAGTAGACAAAAAAAACTTCAACTCGCCATTGTTAAAGAAAAGCGACTTGTAAAAGACTTTCTATTGTGTTTTTTAAGGGAGGGAAAAATGTGAGAAAGAAATTCGAAAACCTTTTGTTAATGGACTCAGAAATTTGTGTCAAGAGAGTGACCCAAAAGAAAAAAGTGTGGAAACGCATATGTGTGGAATGTGGTTTCACATATGATGATCAGAGATTTTCATCTCTTTGGATGGCCTGAGATTTATTTGCCGCCTCCTCCTCCTCCTCCCGCAATCCACTTTCGAAAAAGGTTTTTTATTTTGGTTTTGTTTTCTTTTAAATTAGCAATTTTTTTTGGAAGTCGTGATCCAAATTTTTTATTCTGTGGAAAGATCTCTTTATCCGGATGGTTTGGTGATTTATACACCGAAAAATAAATCTTTTTTGTTTTGGAAACGAAGCGTCACTTTCAAGCATCCATAAATTATTTTGATGGTGACCTACAGCCCTGTAGACGGTTGGGGGTAGGGAGTAGTGTTAGGTTTCGTTTTTTGAGATTGATTAATACTATTATTCTTATTTTGATGTGGGTATTAAGGATGTCAAGTTTAATTGACTGACCTTGTGCCTCCTGACTTTGAAACTGTCAGCTGGGGTTTTGTTTTAATTCCGGTTTCCACCCTGGGGTATAAAAAGGGACTCAAATAGTCCGGTCGCACTGACCACTCAACCACAGGACGTCTATATTCATTTTCATTCATTCATGTAGGATGTATCGTTGTTATTCTTGCATATATCTTCCAGGAGCGTATTTAATGAATAATAATCACACAAACCCGGTTGTGTTTATATTCGTCAGGTAGGAGCCGGAAAGAAAGGGTGTCTAATAGGAGAAAAGGATTTCCGGGAAAGGACCAATGGGGTTCATATGAGAAATGAATGAAGCGGTTGATGGAAAGGTTAAGAAAACAACAAAGGATGCGTAGCTCTCTACCTGGTGATGCTGCAAATTCATTCTCGGTATTTCATCGTGGTCAGAATGATAATTTAATACACCGCAGCTTAACGTCATTAGTTAAGAGTACAGTTGTGTTTCTTTTTTCAATGCAAAATATATTCCACGAAAAGTTGAGTATAATAGCCGGAAAAAATGCCGAACGATTACTTTGGGAAAACTTGGAAACTCGAAACTCTTGTTATGATTTTGTAGTTCAACTAAGTTTTCCCTCGTTAGAGTATTGTCATTCATTCGAAGAGATTTCGGTATTGATCTCTTTACTTGAAAGTTTCTAAGAATTTCTTTGCCTTTCCCGATTTTTAATTGGCTGTTTTTTTAACCAACATCCTTCACGACAGAAAACTTCAGCAATGAGGAATATCAATTTGGACGTATCATTTCGAATCGAAAGTCTTTTTTTGTTGTTGTCCTAACTTCTTCTGGAATCGGGATCAGCTGAAGTTTAACCTTCGACTTGATGACACACTCAAACTTTAATATTTACACACACGTCTTGGAAATTATTTTCCAGGATGTTTGCATTCCCTAAGGAAAAAAGTGCAAAGCGAAAGACCTTGATTTCTTTATAATCCTTTTTTCTCCATCTTTCTCTCCTCCTGTTCTTCATCCCTTAAACCCCCCCGGGCTTCCCTGCTCTAATTTTTTTTCCTTTTTTTTTTTATTTCTTTACCGAGGAAAAACATCATTAGAGTGAAAATTTGTTTTCTTTTATGGTAATGGAAACCGTTAATGAATAGAAATTTTATACGGATGCGAATTCTTTTTTTAAAATTGGGCGTCGGGGGTTGTTTTGTTAGTTGAATTATCATCCAGGTTTCTAAGGGAGGTTGAAGGGAACCAGGGAGAGTAAATAAATTGTAAGTGAAATCTGTTAAATATAACTCTGAGTGTATGTTAGAGCCGATTTAAATCAAATCCTCTGCACGCGAGAATATTTTTGAAAGAAATGGCGGAGGCAACATAAATTATTTCAATCACATGAATTGGGTCTCCTCTTGAAGCCGGGTAATGTTTGGAGGTTAATAGCAAGACTGATGTCTGGGGAAACTTTTCGAATAATCCTCATCACTTTTTCAACCTCAAAACGTCCAACGTCGTTAATAATGTATAAACAACATTCACGGAAACTTACTTAAAGTATTTAAGGTTTTTAATCACGTGATGTGCAATCGGTGTAGACTTCTTTGTGTTCCCTCGACGATTTTTTATGGGTCATGCCAATCATTTCAATCAATCGATTATTCTGACTGTTATGGGTTAGGTTAGGTCTTTAGTTCCATCCTCTTTGGTGGTACGAATTTTCCGTTTTTCGATGATGTACTCCTGTGATACCCAAAAGTGATTGAAACTCCAGCCCAAAATGGCGGTTATGATTTGAGTCACCGACTAGTCTTGTACTAGTAGTGATTGAATAAAGGGAAAGGTTGACGAATATTTTTGTTTGTTGAGCCAAGCACAGTGAGAGCTTCATTTTATTATTTTATTTATATCCTTAATACAGGCCTGCACGACGTTTTCAAAACACGAAATACCCTGGATTTTGCATGTTACCCTCGCATATTGCTTTTGTAGGAGAAAGGAAAAATTCTCTTTTCGTTTGTTTGGATTCCTAGTCTTTTTTTTTCAATTCAATCTGTTGTCTTGTATTCGGTTCCCACAATTTTATGGGATTTGTGTTTGTTTTCAAAAAAATTTTAAAGGAATTGTTAAAGCAGAATCGGGGTGGTAGGAAAATTTTAGAAATGGTAACACAAGGCCACCGGTTTACAAGTTTAGGACAGTGGTCACCCAAAAGAGCCAAATATAAACCATACAAAACTGAAATTTATTCAAAGAGCGATTTTATACTTATAAATCCTTTATACGTATACTGTATATACTTTGATAACTTATTCAACAGCCATTTTTAAGCTTTGTTTGGTAGAACCATTTTTAACGGGATAATTGGGTTAAAGTTACAATCTTGAGTCTCACTTTGCTGAGTATCTCTTAGTATAAGTAACAGTAATACTTGGTGTGAATTGTTGTAGTGAAATAACAATCGGGTACCGAACTTAAAGATGATACCCAAACCGGTATCCTACTTCAATCGGTTCGACTGTTTTTAGCAGATGTGTGGCGGGTCAGACTGTCAAATCGTCTTCGTTTTGCAACGTCTGATCGCCATCGTATTTCCATGTGCGGCATTTGGTCGCCACACTTGGTATTATACTTATATAATAATATTTAGTTAAAATAAATTCCTCCGGGGCTGAACCAAACATTTTATGGAAAAGCCACAGCCAAGGAGTAAAACAACAGCACTTTCCCGACCTCTGGTTTAGGCTTGTTGGTAAAATTAAAAATTTTTGAATCAACTCAAATATTTGATATAATTTAGAGATTCAAGATGTCTACTTGAAGTAATAAAAATTTAGAATAGCTCACAAAATGGGTGGGAATTAGAAAAAAAGCTGAAACAGCAAATGTGAGGAGTTAACAGGAAGAGACCCCCTAGCGATCATTGTTGTCGTTATGGACTCTTCCGGTTTCCTCCATTAAGGCGTCGATTACAAAAATTTCCGTTTCCTTCATGTTGACCTTGACTTTAAAACAGGCGCGTTTATTGACATTTAAAGGCTACTTCAATAACAGTCGACATTTTGGAGAATCGTCATCAAAGTTCAGCTCTCCCACTGTCTCAATATTTCTCACATTGTTACATGACTGACGAAGGGATTTCCAGTTTCAACTGGAAATTTGAATGAATTAAAAGCTAAAAATCTGTTTCTGAAGGGGGATGATATTCAAAATTTATTTTGGACAAGATAGAGGAGGCTTGTAGCAGATGTTTAGAAATTTGTGTGACGATTCTCCAACTATTTTCCCTGAAACCACTGCCATGTGCGCAAAACTAATTTCGACGTGTATTTTGTGGCAGTTTTAAAATGGGAGAGCTTAAAAGGTAGCAGATGTGTTTAAAACTCGGTGAACCGATTCACACGGAATTATATCCGTTTGGTAGAAGGTTTTTGTATCCATTAAGGAAGGTGCGTGTCGTATGAGAGAACTTTTAAAACCGATTCCATGGAAAACGGTTGATGCCAAGGTCACATTCCATTGCCTGTGGGCAACATAAATAAAAAAGAAAAGTTGGAGCGGGGTAGTAAGCCATAAATAGAAAATCGTTGCAAAGAGAGATAAATTAATCATCAAAAAAAGGAGAAAAAAGGAATTTGTAAGGGACTAACAAGGGGGTCCGGATGTATTGGTTTTCCCTCATTTTCCGGTGTCCTTGTCACAATAATCAAAATGTGGTGTAGATTTATAATTTATGAGAAATTTTTTGTTTTTACTTTCAAAAGTTTGTTTATATTATTTTAATATACTAAGGAATCGTACAATACAACCTCTCATAACGAGTTTTATTCGTTGTGCGAAACAATTTTTTCCGTATGACTCAATGTCAAATAGGATAATGCGTTCCAGGCGTAGCAAAAACTGTCGGGGGATTCCTCATATACATGTCGATTATTGTGCCAAAAATTACTCGTTATGAGAGACTTTTTTTGTAATTTATGTTGCTCGTTATGCGAATTTTCAGCTAAAAGATGCACACCTTATGAGAGGTTCCACTGTATCAATTGAAATAAAATCGAATGGAATTTACGAGGAAAATTTCTTTTCTTTGGATTAGGTTCGGGTTTCTCAACCTCTCGAATTTCTTTTCCAATTTAAATAGTATAAGAATATTATAAAATTGTTTTTCTGTATAAATATAAATTTAATCTGACGAGCTAATTAACTAACTTCTCACAGTAGGTGTTAACATTTTGCCGACCGCTCGGGGAGGCAATAGCTGCGTTCTTTTGAATATTATGCTTCTTAATTTATAATAACAGCTATATCAATCCTTTTTGTATTGTAGTACTTATACTAATAATTGTATTAACTAGACCCATCTTGAGCAAACACCTCCAAACTATCAACTGGATTCTTGTACCCTTGGGCTAGCAAAGGCAACGAGGTCGTCCTCCTATCTCTTCTTCTGTTTGTCCCTGTTCCTAGTCCTATTTCTTAATAGCTTGTTGAATAAATTCGGTCTAATTAAAACAGTACTGTATATATATAAATTGTATAAATTTGTCAATTAGATAGTCTTCTTCTTGTTAAATTATCGGTTAATTAAGCTCCGTTCTGTCAACAAAGTGTTAAGAGCTTATAATGGCGGCAAAAGATTTGCCGTGAATATTTCACTTTGCTATCGCTTTTCCATTTTTGTCTGAGACATTTAAACATCTTTCGTTTTTGCCTATCTATCAACACACTTTAAGCTCTCTTTTAGCTATTCATCTAATAGAATTGGTCGTGATTGAGATCCGAAAAGATCATTAGTTCCTACTTTAAGGACTTACTAATAAAAAGGAGAATATTCAAAAGAAAAGTTAGCTGACCATCTTTGGAGCTGTTTACTTTCAAAGGAGCTGAAGGAAGAAAATTCTCAGAATGCTATTGATAAAAGTTTGCTTTCGAGAAAGTTTCATTTGTTGAAAAGAAAGTTTGTTAAGGTCATTAAATAGTTTCAAAATTTTTAAATTTAAAATTAAAAAAAAATGAAAGAACACAGCTGTAAAGTGTTATGTAATAGTAATTGAATTTAATGAGTTACTTATGGTTCAATAAGTTTTAGTTTTAAGTAATAATTTCGTTGTTGTTGTAAGGAAATAGCCTACAAATTAAATTTTAGTCCAACCCGCCGGCAGTATAACCTAGTTTTTGGGGTATTTGTGTCAAATTGAGACTTTGGGAGTTTGTAACCGCAACAATCATCTGTCACAACCCTTTTCTGACCTCTGTCTGCCCTCACCAGTTCCTTCATTCTCTTCTCGTCCTTGAGGGTTATCGACAGCACTGTTTCCACCCACAAGTCATCCGAAAAAAGGTTTGCGTTGGTAAATGTCGTCACTGCCATTACGAATGCACTTCAAACACCTCCTGACGTCGTTAGCAATCAATTTCCCTACTTTGGTATTCTCAGCCATGTTTTGGCAAAATGTTTTCTCTCGCTAACTGGTTAACTTGATCTTCATTTTGAAAAGTTTTTCAAGGAGGATGAGGAGTCAATTTAATGATAATTTATGATAACAATTTGGCCAGGGCCACGGCCGTGTCTTGGGAATCGCAACCGCGAAACTTTTCTTCTTTTCTGTTGCCGTTTTCTTCCTAAATAAATCTCACTTTCTGTGGGGCACGCGTCAAGGTCAAAAAGCTTTATCCTAACACTGATTTTCTCCTCAACAATATTTTCCTCCATTTGATCGCGAATAATTGTGTCCCCGTTGTTTGTCTTAAAGGATTTCCTCCTCCTATGTTTTATATTTTCTTTTGTTCTTTGAGAGCGTTTATAAAACGTTTTTCTAGAAGATTTGGTAGAAAGCTTTTCGGTGGCAGTAAACACAAGCTAAGAGCAACTTTCGGGTGAAGGATAAGCAGTGTGCGAAAGGAAGGAGAAAATACCGCGTCTGTTTTTACGATATTTCGAAAAGCTTGATGCGAAATGGAGTTGGATGAGAGGAGGAGGAGGAGTAGAAACAGAAGCAGAAGAAGAGAGAAGAAACGAAGCCGTCAATTTCCTTTTCTACAGTTCAAACATTTCTTTTTTCCGGATCATTTAAGAAAGCTTAATAAACTTCCTTCAGTTCCTTTTACGTGGAAACTTTTTTCTTACACATTTTAATTTAAAATAAAAAATTTTTTCTCGAACGAAGTGGATGGGTGACAGGAAACTGTTTCGAGGAAAAGAGGACGATTCTTAAAAATTTCTCGAAGAGTCAGTGCTGATAAGTGTTTTGATTTATTGTCCAACTTGTTCCATTAACTTTTGTAACAAGTTCATTGATGTTGTTTTCCTTTCAATTTTACCTTCTTTCCTTCGTTTCTTGTCCTCATTTTACCAACCCTCTTGACCTAAAATAGAGCGGCCCAAATTTCGTCCTCATTCCCCAAATTTTTACCAGAAACCGGTTATTGTCGTGAAACTTTGAACCTCGGCGACAATATGAGAATTACGGACAAGATTTTGAATTATTACATCAGCAGTGTTGAATATTTGAAGAAACAAAACAGGAGAGTTCAACGCACCTATTCGACAACACTGGGATTTGAGACCGAGTCTGCTGAGTGAATAATCAAATTCCGAGTTTTCCAGCAGCATTGTTGTAATTATTTACTCACGTTCGTCATGCAAATATTCTCTACCCATTGTAGTGATATGTCGTTGTTTTGTGTAGTTTACGACTTCCTAAACCGTGTCTAAATGATTGGAATGTATATACAAATGGCTGTTTACTTTAACGCGTATAATAAAATCTGATTGACTGCTGATTTAAAACTGAATCAGTTTTAGATGTGATTGTGAGGAAGGGGTTTGTATGCTGTCTCAACTTAAAACTTGGCTCTGTAGATGACAGAAGTTTCCGAAAGGTAAAGGAAATGTTTATCACAATCTATGCATACAGTATACTGTTTGTGGCAATAATAAAAATAAAAAAAATTTTTTTTGTGAATATTTATTTGACGTAGGTGTTTGCTTACGTGTTGTTGATTTGAGGCTGTCGTCAGCAAAGTGTGGAATCTTTTATTTAAAAAAAGGAAAACTTCTCCCGACTCCGTTTCTCTGTCTCTTTTCATTTTTTTTGCTGTTGGTTTGGAATCTCTTTTTGATTTCCCGACCTATTCATCCCGGTTAAATTATAATTAAGGGAGTGTTCGCGAGATAATAATGGCTTCTTTTAACCTCGACAGAAAAAGGGAAAAAAATTTCCTTCCAACTTTTCCGATTCCAAGTTGAAAAGATTTTCCAGGAAAAAGAGATTTTCGAAAAAAGAAAATTTCGTTCTTCAGAGAATGCTAACCATAAAAAAAAAGGAAAAACGAAGAACGGAAACGTTTGGTGAGCCTAATGGCGGAAACATAAAAAAAAATTTTATTTTTACAATCATAGTAAGCATCAGTTCCCAAGAAATGGATACGGGGGTGTGGGAAGATACGGCACTGCAGGACTGTGAAACGAGGATGAGATGGGATCGGGGGTGGAGAAATTACCTTGAAGAAGGTAACTTCTTGAAATGTGAGAGTGGCGGTTGGGAAACACACTAACCTTTCCTTATAGAAAAATTCGAAATCGTAACTCGAAAAGAAGGTCTTTCCTATAAATTTTGGATGACATGCGATAAATTTTTTATTTCTATTTCAGGGAATTCGGTTAAAATTTCTTTTCTCTCTCTCACTTTATTCGGGCGTGATGTGCCCCAGTCATTTCCTGAGAAGAAAATGATAAAGGAAAGAAGTGAAGTGGTTGGGAGAAAGGGGGGCAGTTTCTTTTCTCTTTTTCTAAATTAAAAAGCGGAAGGGACTTAAAATAGAAACTAACCTCTCGTTTTCCTCCAGATAAAAATTCGGGTTCGCTGCCTATCAGAATGATAAAGAAATTCAAAACACGAATGCCAACCTAAAAAAGCTTTACCTTGTCCGCCATTTTGTCTATCTGTTTTTTTTATATATTTATTCATTCTTGGATTTCGTTGAAGCGAGTATCAAAGGAAAGGGAAAACGGGATGGATACAGAAAAGGAATAAAAGATTTAAAAAATACTTCAAAAGAACGTTTTTTGGTGGAAGAAGAAAGCAAAAACAAAAACGCAGAGCTTTCGAAAAGGGTTTTTTGTGCCGAAGAGTAGAATTTTCGTTTTTCCAAGGAAGCATTCTCTTCGGGGGTAAGTATTTTGAATGGTATTTGTGAAGATGTCGGTTGAAAAGAACGAGAATCATGTTTTCAAACATGCGAAAGATGTTAGTTATGTTAGCCTTTTGGCCATTACCCTGCTCTCATGTTAAATTCTTTGGAGGATAAAGGAATTTGGTCAGATTTGTGTTCAGATGTGTGGATGATGCGGGTATTTTTTGAGGATGATGGGATTGTTGAGTTTATTTTTAAACAGTTCACGACTTTGTTGTTGAGGGTTGTTGTGGAGATGAAGTATAAATGAACTTGAGCAAGCAAATTACGCCATACAACTCAACACAAATGGTTGATTACATCCAACATTTGTCAAGAATCCTTTTTGTAAGTAAATCAAATTTGTATCAAGTATCATTAGAGCTTATTACTTATGCTAATTAGTATGTTTTGTCTCCTCGCTAAATATCTGCACTTCCGGAAGTAGGAAAAACCTCAAAAGAAGATGAGGAGAAAATTTTTCTTTCAAGAATTTGAGTCGAATAGGGTAATATCACTGACATTGGCAATGACAGTTGTGAAAGTTTCAACTATCCGAATGATGTGTCACTATGTCGGGAATGCGTGTTTCAGTTTTTTTGTCTGGGTCCGGGAAGGAAGTAGAGAGTGGATGGAAAAATAGAGACAAGTTCGTGAGCACCTGCTTATTTGGCTGCCAAAATTCAAGGTTATTTTGATTTCGTAATTTTATTGGACTGAGAAGATAAATGTGGCGTTGATTGCGTGATCTTTTTGAGACGCGTTACCGCCAATTTCATTTTCCCGCTAATTTCGTAGCCATCGCTTTCCCCTTTGAGGTCAATAATTACAGTCACAGGACAGACTTCTTTGACATTGAAAATTTGATAATCTAACCGTCGAGAACCTCGTCGGCTTTTTTAACTAATATTTATGTATCAGCACTGGGAAATTTATGATGTTTGAAGGAATGGATGAGAGGAATAAGCTCTTTCTGATGCAGAATTTGTTAGGCTCACGTTTCCTTCAGAAGACAGTTTAGAAAGACTTCAAATGGTGTTACCTTTATTTGTGTGTCACTGAATTGTGTAATATAAAATGTCAGCGGCAAGAACCATAACTAGCTAGTATTAGTATTTTGTTAGGTATAACACCAAGTTTTCGAAAGGATAAGAAATGTTAGTCTCGCCTAGTTCTTACGTTTCATCTATTCATGCCTAGTTCATCGTTTTTGGAGAGTGATTTCATCTTGGGATCAAGGAGGCTGGAAATTTAAATTGTATGCTTAGCTTATGTCGCGGAATCCACACATCATCTACCCCCGGCTTCCCTTTTTGAGTTTTGCTGCGGCGTCGTTTCTCAGTTAAATGGATTGTCCAATACTTTGAGAGGCAAACTTTCAAGAATTCTTCATAAAATTGTGCATTATTTATGAAATTAAAGATTCGTAAGAGTGTGAAACAAATTTTTATTGAAATGGTGCAGAATTAAACAAAACAAAATTTATCTCCACAATCCCACAGCCATCTACAATAGATCTGCCCTTCTCAGAGAAGATGAACCATCTGAACAAACTAATGCTAACTTCTCTTATTCCTTGAAAACCTTGACGAGACTTAATAGCCCACAAAATAACAATACTAACATTGGTAACAATAGCGAAAAATTCCAAAAGTGACCTTAACCCCTCATCCACATGACGGTTCTTTGTTTCGGCTCTGAGCTTTTCTCACCAACATCGCAGTTAATGTTTGTGCCGTTTGTAGTTTAACATGAGTTTTGAAAATTACAGAAAGTAGTTGTCTCGCCTCCGGAGTAGTTGTCACTTCAATACCATAATTGTGTCAAGAGGTCGAGCTTTATCTTTAAATTAAAAAACCGTGAAAGAGGGTTAAGTTACAGGGAAAAAAGTCACAAATTATTCTTTTGTAGTTCGTTGACAAAAGGAAAAAATGAAGAAAAGGAGAGAAACCTTCCAAGTAATTGAGGGCAAACGGTAAAAATGTCGTCTATAAGGAAAATGGCGCGAAGATGGAGGACGGATTACATTATCAAACACATTAACTCAAACTGAATTTTTATGTGTAATCGGCGGAGGAATAAACCAACCCCTATGTCACGGCTGGAAAAAAAATTTTTTTTGGAGTATAATGGCATTAATATAAAGCAGACAACAAAAGTTAACTGATTGTTAGCGGGAGGAGGGAAAAAGAGATGTTTTCCATTTTATGGATTTTCCGATAAATGTACCAGAAAAAAATTGCCTTCCTTTTGTTTTTATTTGTTGAAGCAGTTTTCAAGTGTCCTGAATTCCTCAATTCGTTTTTGGAGAGTGATTTCATCTTGGGAGGCTGGAAATTCAAATCGTATGCTTAGCTTATGTCGCATCCACACATCATCTACCCCCCCGGCTTCCCTTTTTGAGTTTTGCTGCGGCGTCGTTTCTCAGTTAAATGGATTGCCCAATATTACGGCCATCACTTGACCCATTTATGCATTCACCTCATTTCTGCATACGTTTTTGAGCGGGAGGGGGATGAAATTCAATCTTTGTTGGAGATGTTGTTGTCTGTCGTCTGTTACCTCATAGCGATTTCCATCATTTTTTTTTTTGTCTGTTGTAAGAAAGTAGGCCAACAGACTGATGTGATGGGAGGGGAAGAGTTTGCAAATTTTTTTCTGTTTGGGTGAAGATGATGATTGCGGATCAAAAGAAAGACGGATGACGGAAGCTGAGAAAGACGTGATTAGGGTAGGGTTTCTAATTAGAAAATTTCGTTCTGGAGAAATTACAAAAGCTCGTCAGAAACAAAAGAGACTTGTTTTAATTAGATAATTTTCGAGGACTGTTTTGACTGATGCAAAAAAAATTTGGAAACGAAGGAAGAAGATAAAAATTTAAACAAAGACTTCGGGGGTAACACCTTTCTTTGAGCGAACAATCGTTATTTTGCCAGTTATTCTCCTCGGATGTTGTTAATCTGGTTTTAATTAATAACAAAATGGTTTTCAAGGTGAGTGGTGAGGCGTAAAAGATTCTTCTTCTTCTTCTGTCAAAGCACTTTGAACAATATTTCTTAAATATAATTTTAAGCCCCGCTAAATAAAAAGCTGTCTATTCTACCTTAATGACTTTCATTTGTAATTATAGTTTATAATTTTATAACAATCCCGTATATTGATACTAAGTTCAGTTTTGTTGTTTCGTTGGCTACCAAGCTGCGTCGCTTTTTTTTTAAGACTATGAGAAGTTACGCTTACTTCCTTCAGACATTTTGTCGAATTGAGAAGGTGTTTTGGATTGTGGAAAGAGTTTCTTTCATAAATACTGCACAGTTTTGCCAAGAGTTTATTGTATATACATGAATTTGGGGAACCTTCTGCCTCCGGAGTTCTACATGCGACCCTATGAAGGAAAGTCACCTGCTGTGCAGTATTTATGAAAGAATTTACTCTCGAAAATATTTATTAACATTATTCATATGATTCTCAGTAAGTGTGCATTATTTATGAGTCCTTTTTAAACGACTCATAAAAATAACTCTTTCTAAGTTGTGCAATATTTTGAAAAATTTGTTCTTAAATGAGCATCACTTTCGTAGTAAATTATTGATGAACTGTGCAGCATTTAGAAAGAAAGTCACATGACTGTGCAATATTTATGAAAGAAGACCACTGACTGTGCAATATTTATGAAATCCTATTGCAATATAAAAGAAATTATTCAAATTATGTATAATTATTAATTAAGAGAAAAATTTTCAGTAGGTGTGCATTATTTATGGAACAAATCCTTTGCAAACGTGTATCATAAAATATTGAGGAAAATAATTCTTCTTAAAATTATGCATTACTGTCAAACCAAGAACAAAGGCCAAATGAGTCACTAACTTAGTGAATAAAAAATATTTTTATATTTTATATATATATTGTATTTAAATTTTGTATATTTTATTTTTCTATATGCAATAAATTGTTAAATCTATGGAAAAACTATAATAATTTCACAAAAGTCACTTTCTGGGTCAATCAACATGCGACCTCTCTTATTGCTGCCTAATTCAACTGTGCCTCTAATGGTAAAAAGTTCCCACCTCTGGTATATGTTATATGATACTTTTTCAAAGGAGTTCCTCTCACGAATGCCTACTAAGAGTTATGATGATGTCAGAAACGGAGAGAAATATTTATTTTTCATAAATACTGCACAGTTCAACCAAGGATTTATTTTATAACTTATACCACGAAATTTTTTTTAACGGAGCTCCTCTCACTAATGCCTACATAGAGTGATGATGTCTATGCCAATGAAGCCGTTTTTCATAAATATTGCACAGTTTAAGCAAGAATTCATTTTACAATCTGACGTCCGGTGGTTCCACGTGCTGTGCAATATTTCGCAAACACTATTGCCGAGTGCCGATGACATCTGAAATTATTACATGCGTCTCTGGCGGTCTTATACTTATTTACGTATGTGGACGATTATCACTAAAGTTTGTATGTTGTGAATTTAAAATATTGGTGCTCAGGCAGCATGAGAATCGGTTTCACCGACAGAAAAAATTTACAACAGACCTCCGGACGTCATGGTGTTAAAAGTAAAGCTTACTCTGCAAATTTGTGGGAAAAGCTCTCCTAAAAAAGTTTCGTGGTATAAGTTATAAAATAAATTTTTGGTTGAGCTGTGCAGTATTTATGAAAAATAAACTATTTCTTCAGTTTCACAGACATCATCATCACTCTTAGTAGGCATTCGAGAGAGGAGCCTCCTTTAAAAAGATTCGTGTAGGACTTATAAATTAAATTCTTGGCAAAACTGTGCAGTATTTATGAAAGAAACCTTCCACAGTCCAAAGCATCTTCTCAATTCCTCTTCCCTTCTATACCTGTCCTATCTCCACTCAACCTTCCTCGTCCGTTGACCCCATTCCTTTTCCTACCTACTTCCAAGTAGTCGTTTCCTCTTTCTTCTTCTCTTTTCAGTTCAGTGTTCGCCCTGACGATGTCCACAGCTGTCGAAGTGGACGAAACGTTGGCTTTGTGTTCTAATATGACACTTCAATAAATTAAATTCTTTTTTGAACTGTGCAGTATTTATGAAAGAAACTCTTTCCACAAGGAAAGTAACCCAGCTGGCACAATATTGAGGTGTCCTGGCAGGAGAAACCAACAAACACGTGCAACGTTTTGTGTATAGAATGAAACAGTTCTTGAACATGAAAAACTAGAGGCTAGGTCAATTTCTCAAGAAAGAGATTTAATTTTCCTCCAGAAAGATGGGAATCTGTGAGAAAATGATCTCATTGTAACTCACACACAATGAAAAGTTCACACGCAGAGAAAAACGTGTAAAAGAGAGAGAGAGAGAAATACAATTTACAGTGCTCATGTTTTTCCTCTTCCCTCTCTCTCTCTCTCACTTCTTCGCCGTATAATAAAGTTCTTGAAAAGACTTAAAGTTGAAAGTATGCTTAATAGTAAGAAATTCATTCTGTTTCATATTTCTGAGAGGAAAAAAAAATTTCTCTCTCTCTCTCTCCTCTTTTGTGTATCAGTAGATAATACCGGAAAAGTAGGAAAATTGATATTCAGACTAATCAAAAAGCAAATAAAAGTCTTTATATCATCTTTCCGCCTTCTTTTTTCATCATATATACTCAATAATAGAACATTACAGTATGAATTGTGTCTTGGGGGGGCTCACTATTTCGGTGTCCCAGTTTTCTGTTTGATTTTTGAAGTGTCTAGTTGAAGGAAAAGGTTTTTCACCTTTTCGCAGTTTGACTCTTCCCGGGGGCTTAAACCTTTTTATTAATTTTTCCTAAAGGTATCATCAAATGTCGGTTTTGTTGTTATTTCTGTCCCGTGGAAAAAAGGAGGAAAATTTTTTGTAATTTATGTGCAAATCGGGGTTCAAATTTTCCCTTTTTTCCTCTCCGCTGACGAGTTCGTTTACCTTTTCCTGAATTCGAGCGATATACCGTTTGGAATTTTGGGTCGGTCGTCAGGTTGAATTTATGGTGTTATTGCACCGTTTTGAATCCGACTTTTGTTTTCCTGTCTCTAGCTTATTATCCACGAGGGCTTTTGCGGGTTTCGACTTGTTTTAAAATGACCGTATTAGCGATCTGGGTCAAAAGTGACACCCTTTCTCTCGTGGAAGGGACACTTGCTACGTGTATAGAAATCCAGATGGATCATCTACCCTACTTCCTGTGGTCTGAGGACTTCAATTCGCTTTTTTTCTTCTTTATAATTGTAATAATGATAAAGCAAGAAGCAAGATTACGTAATTAGGTAGTCGCTAATTGCCTTTGGCTAAACTTGGAAACTTGGAAAACTTTACGAGAGAAACTACCCGCAGGAGGTTTGATGTGGACGTCAGGAGACGGGGAGGAGGTTCTGTGACGTAATGAAAGTTTTTTGTAAAAAGGAAACAAGAACTTCAGAAGAGTGAGAATGTCGAAAGGAATGGATACAACAGCTTTTGAGGGAAAAAATGGAAACAAGAGAAGCAAAACTTAAGCATTTTCAAGATGGCAACTTGAAATGTCAAAACGACTTGCGAAAACGTTTTAGTGGCTTAAGAACAGTACTCAAAATTCTATTGCCACTGAAAATAAGAGATTCCAATTATATTATAATTTGTTATAAATTGTATATAAGTATTTTTTTGAGTAAGAACTTTGATGAAGGTCCTTAGAACCAATTTAAGGCCAGCTTTGAACATGTCGTCTCAAATGTCTGCTATCAACAGGTGACATACTCAATTCAGAAGTTATTTAAATAATATCAAATTAATAAAACAGAAATTTGGGGAAATTTGGGGACAACATAAATCAACGATAAACCAAATTTAGTGGGAAATTAGGTCAGAAAATGAAGGCCAAGCCAAATGGAAAGCAAGAAGAGTTCAACACCTTTGATGATAGTTTCCATGAATAAGGAGAAGACCAGTGTATAGACCACGTACGATGAAAGTCAGACGGGAAATACAAAACAAAATGGTGAGGAAAAGCAGGGAAATGTTTTTAAAAATAAAATTTTTCCGGTTCACTTTCGAACAAAACATTTCTTTCTGAATGGGATTAATCAATCGACTGATTTTTCATACTTGGTGTGTTGCAATCAATTTACATTAATTACCCGAGGCTATCTTCAGCGTGACGCCATTTTAAAGCTATTACTGGAAAACGCCTAAATTTTCCACATCGCAACTTTCCCTAAACACCTTTTTCAAAATTATGCTTACTTACGTGACCTCTTTTATGTTGAACTGTTTTTATAAAGTCCAAAATGAAAAGTGGGATAAGCCATACGGATTAGTTTATGTTGATTATTCGTTGAAAGTGGTTAGTCAAAATGGCGGCGGGACGGGGAAGGAGAGTTTGAAAGTGAGAGTAGGAAATGGAAATTTCAAAAATAGTCATGGATTCATTAAAAAGTTTTGTTTTCCAAAAATAAAAAATTTTTTTATCTACAATAGAAATGTGTCAGTGTGTCAGTCTACTCGAAAAAAAATTCGATTTCGAAAATTATAGATTCGTAATTTAGATTAAGAAAAATTATTTTACAGAATTTCATTTTTATCAACTAATGGAGTGGAATAAGCGTCTAACCGATTTGATCTGAGATGGGAGGTTGCTGAGGTAAATGTAAAAAAGGAAGACGAAGAAGAAGAAGTTATTGAATAGTAATTTATTCCTCAAGGACGGATTGGTAAGTAGTATAGTGTAGTAACTTCTTTGTAGATCAGTATTTTCGTCCATCCTTTAGTGTAAAAAAAATTTTAATCAGTTTTTGGGTAACATAGTGTAGTTAGGAAATGTAGTTCTTGTTGTGTAGTGTAGTGTAGTTATCTTCAAAGTTTATTTTATGAGTAATATCACGGAACATACGTTTTTCTAAATAATATTAATAAATAGAAAGTAGCCGAGAATCCGAAATTAACAGCAGCAACAATGGGAGTTGAGAAATACAAAGACGAATAGCGTCGGCAAAAGTGTTACCATGGTCTCAGAAGCACCTAAAATCTAAACTACTGTACAGGAAAACCAAGATCCTCCTATACAAAGTGTTGGTGAGGCCAGTCTTAATGCTTCAGGAACCTGGACACTCACGAAAGACTCCTCGGAATTTTCGAGAGGAAAATTCTTCGGCAGATCTTCGGCCCGATCAAGGAAGATGACTTCTGGAAGACCAACCACGAGGTGTACGAGCTTTTCGAGGAGAAGAATATCGTCAACTCCGTCAAGCTCAAGAGCCGATGACAAAGCTCAAAATCTTTAAGCCCGAGGTAAGCAGGCGAGTAGGTCGCCCCAACTTAAATTGGAAAGATGGAGTCCGGAAGACATCCGAGTGCTTGGAATCCAAAACTGGAGGAGGTGAGCGTTATATAGGGCGAAATGGAGAACGCTGGACCCACACAGGGCTGTGCAGCTAATGATGATGACGAATGGTTATAAGATAAAATGAGAAGAAGAAGAAAGGTAGGAGGCGACAGAGAAGAGTAGTAGTGATTCGGTAGTCCTAATAACGTAAGTGTAATAGAAAGTAAGAGGTTAGTGGCAAAGTGGTGAAAAAAGTATCAACCTTTTCAGTACTCAAAGAGGGAATCTAAAGAAGTATCCATTAACCGTGGAGTAGTTTCAGGAAAGCAAGTGTCTGTGAGATAGTAACAAGTTATTGCCAACATTTTAGTGCTCCTATTAAGGAGAAAACTGTATCGATGAAGTTCCTGAATTTATTTTGTTCTCCTTGAAAATCCACGGAACCGCAAATCCTGGTGTCAGAAGTCTTCTGAGCTCGGTTTGTCACATAGTTTGAGTGTCAGAATTGTGAAGAATTTAAGCTGATGCGAGTAGATGTCTTTTGCCTCATGCTTATCACTTTAGTACAATTCTTTTGAATCTTTTCTCCCTGGTTTTGCGGGGTTATGTCTAGGGTATAGACCAGTGTCTTAGTTTGAAGCTCAAAGAAGTCTGAAGTCGGTGGAGAATTAACTTAAAAAGTTTTCTAAAGGATTTATAGGATTTGTAAACAGGAAGTAAGAAACGTAGACCAGATTTATGGAATTTAAATTGATGTTAGATAAGAAACAAATTATCTTACTGAGGGTGTAATGAAAGGCAACTTATTCATAATTTGGACACCCATTTTAGCCTCAAATAAAAATTTTAAATCGTTTTCAAAATCATTCTACTACTATCGGGGTGCTTTATTAGGATTTAAATGCAGTCATTTAAAGCAAATTATTAATTAATTAGCCATAATTAAAACGCGAAAATTCATTCGAGCTTGTGTCCAAGTCACCTATTAACACACATCCATGAGGACACACCCAAGGACCAACCTTTCTTTCAAATCCGGTTTTTCCCAGTTTTTTTTAATTATTTTGTCTTTCACTATTGCTGACAGATTTCGGTTTTGGGAAAATGATGATGAAGGGCTGTTGACAGGTTATTATGTGGAAACCCAACGTGACGATGTGTACGAATGTGGACACCCAATTCCTTCCGCTCTCCTCACCAACAAGTTGAACCAACTTTAACGGATTTTGATACAAAAACTAAACAATAGGCCACAGATGTGGGATCGAAGAATTGTTTACTAACGGTAAACCCACTTGTCAGCAGGAATACTGCCGTAAGCAACGAACAGAATTTAATTGTATCAAACAAAGTATGAGGAAATGTGCTGAACTGTAATGTTTGCGAATTAGTTTTGAGATAAGGCACTTCACCTTATTATCAAGACAAAGTCGAACGGTCTTAGACACCAGACACAGCACTCGAGTCATGATAAATTAATTCATTAAAAATAAATTTAAATTAATTTCGAAAAGAGATGAATGTTAAAAATTTGAATTGAAACTTACCCAATTCATACTAATTAATAATCTCGGGAGGAAAAAAATCAAACCAAACGTTGGTTTATCTATAAAAAAGTTTCGAAGACACCGGTTCACCGTTCACGTCACCGTGTTAACCATAGCCAACAGTAAGCGAACGCTTCGACGAACGGGCCAGCACTACACAAGCAATGTGAAAGTCCTCCGCGATCTCGTCGCGCAACTCGTCAAGGAAAAAAGTAAAAAAGAAAATTTTGCCTACCCTCTTCCTCTACACCACCACCACCACCACCTCATCTCTTCCTCCTCCCGCAGCTCGCTTTTCCTCTTCTTTGGTTTTCGAAAGCGTTCACGTGGTTTAATTTTTGGTCAGCAGCTTCCCAGAATTAATTTTTCTTTGTTTTGCCAAGACTAAAAATTGTTTTCGAATTTATGTATAGACGATTAGGCTAATAATTAAATTTTGAAATTTTCGGAAATGATGAAGTGATTTGAGGAAAATCGGACGGAGGGGTGATAGGAGGAAGAGGGATGATTCAAAAAGTGGCGTGTGTAATGGCTTGAACGGCTAATCAAAACGACACGTGTCGTTTACTATTTATTTTTATTTTTATTTTTGAGGACTTTAACGATGACATCATAAAGATTGATAGTCAAGTACCTCCACACGAACACTAAGTCTGCATTTATAGAGAAAGAGGGTGGTGAGGGATGTTGGTGGAGATGGTTGTACCTGTCGAGAGGTTGTGATATTTCGCTTTTTCATTTATTTAACCTCCACCCCTTGAATAATGCAAATATTTGATTAATTTTCTCTCAAATTCACAAATGTGTAAGCATTGTAGCATGAGAGCTGACTCTTCTGTCAATTCTAATGTAGAAATAGTTTCCAGTCGAAAGCTTACAAATTATCACAGAGGTAGTCAGAGTGCGGTTCTTTTACTCCTTTGCTGTGGCTCTTCCGCGAAATGTTTAGTGCAGGTCATATAAGTGTGATATCAAGTTTTATTTAATGTATTGGTAGTTAACTAAGACATACAGTATTTGTTTATACCATGCCCTCTTAAGTACCTTAGTGTTTCAATTTTAAGAAAATGGCAGTTAGTTCAAAGTAAAATACAAAGAAGGTTCGGTGTAGATTACTTAGATAAAAATTAGCAGATGATTATAGCAAAACGATGGACTATATTGAGATGATAGGCTAATAGCCGCTCCCGGGGGAGTGATTTTTCCAAGCCCGCTGTCTACCTTCTGCCTCTTCTTCCCTTTCACTTCCCGTTGCCTTTTCTCTTTTCTTTGCACTCGTCTAAGGCACTTTCCTATACACTTTTCACTTCTCTGTCCCCTTTCAGCATTTCACTCTCTTCCTCTTGAGGTTTCCTAGATACCCCACATTCAAGTCACGGAGACTAGTTCAAACGGGGTTCCTCCTTTAACGGGAGGAGGTGGATACCGTTCTATATATATTGAGATGTTACAGACAGGAGACACTCATCATGGATGCTGCCGCTCGGAATGGGAGTCGGATGTCATGCCAAACCTACTTTCTTAGGTTCTTGAGCCAAAGTTTTCCATCTTCCGGGGTGTCGCTTTCCCTCTATTTTCCCCTCGATAATGAGCTGCTGTAGTTTGTATTTGTTGTTTCGCAGTACGTGTACGAAGTATTGCAGTTTCCGGCGAGACACTGCTAAAGGCTAAAAAACTCTCTGAACAGTCCAACACTCCGACTATAGACTGCTCACTAGGATGGAAAGTGCCGCACAACAATTTTCTACCATTTCTAGTGACTGAAATATCAAAATTTGATTTTAAGCTTTTTTGCTGGTTCCCACAATTCATTAAAACACTCTCAAAACGAAAACCTCCCCCTCGTAGCGCCCAAATTCTACAAGATCCTAAGCACGAAAGGGATGACTAATCACCTCATTATTTAGTACTGCTTACTTTTTCTTTTACCATCCCACTCACACCGAAACAAAAAGCCCAAAAAGCTCCCACCCTTTTGACGAAAATTAATTGTATCTCAACAAACCTTCCCTCATCCCTTCCCGAAACTCCCCAATAAAAATTATTATCTTTCCAGTTTCCGCTTTTTTTCCCTATACGTTTCGTCATAAATAACGACAGAAAAGTTTTCCGTTAACAGCGAATTCGAAGATGTTCGGATTAAGGAAACCAAAAAAGCGGAGCATTTATCAAAATCTGTCGGCGGGGATGCCGTCCAGACGGTTGGACGGCTGGATTAAAAGCTCAGGAGGGCATTCCAAGCTTCGTAATTTCCTTCTTCTTCTTCTTCTGCTGCTGTTGTTCAGTTCTGCATCTGGCAAACTAGAATATGATTTTGAAATGTTGTGCTCGAGGTTGTTGCCCTGGTTTTTTGTAGGCGAAATCCCTCGCAGCTTGAAAGAGTGGTTTGGAGAGGAAGTTGTTTGGGTTTTTGCATCTTCCGACTGTCTGTATTATAAAAAAAAAATTTTTGTTTGCGTTCCACAGACTCACAACGAGAAGTTGATGTTATTGTTTGAACTCTTACCACATCTATAAATTGTTGTGTGTTAAGAGTTCTTCTTCTACTTCCTTTGTTTCTCTTAAGATTTTACCTGAGGGCAGAACTTCAACTTCCACATGTTTAGCAGACTAAAGTGTTATACATATACAGTCTATAATGTGGTGATTCAATAAAACTAAAATTTTATGACTTTCCACTCTTCTTTCTGACATGTTTCCTGCTGGGAAAGAAACCAGACGCTCCCAAGAATGGAATATCAATGACTTTCGCTTTCTTTCTCGTTTTGACGTTTCAAAGATGTAAATTGAAAACGCTCAATTAGTCTAAATTTATAATCTTTAACATTTTTATCTACCCATCTGTCTATTTTTCCGTCAAATGTACGTTTATCTAGTTATCCTTTCTGACAACTTCTCCCTCACCAATAAACAAGCTTTTTTTATTTATCAAAATGATTAATAATTCATAAAGCGAATAAAATCCATAAATAAAAATTTATTTGCGTGAAGCACTGTCATGTTTAGTCGTCTGCTTCGAGTCGATTGTTTTCCTCATTAACAGAGTTAAGTGTGATCTTAAATTCAAATCACCTCGATGGCTTGCTGTCTCACTAATTGGTAAGAAAATGTAAAATTAAGACTTTCGTGGTCTGCCAGATTCTTTTTTATACCTTAGAGACAACCTTCCATCTGCTAAATCAGGGATGAGCAACACGCGACCCGCCAAACATTTCTAAAATTGGATATATTTTATCGACTTTCTACCATCAATATATTGTTATCATATTAACACTATCACGTTCGCTGGTCCCAGTGTGAGGCCATAAAAACGCCAACCGTTGACCGCCGGTGACGTCACATTCGGAAATTGTTGCGCATGCGTCGCTGGCGATCTTATACTTATTTACATGTGGACGGTTACCCACTAAAGTTCATACGTTGTGAATTTCAAACATTGGTGCTCAGGCAGGACGAGAGTCAGATCCAACGGCACCGAAACGAAAAAATTGAAATGAGACTTGCGGATGTCTTAGTGTTAATTATAATAAAATGGTAGTATATACTAAGCCGAAACCATTTTTGAGGCAAGTTACTTGGTAGCGACGTGTTCAAACTTGTAATACGAACCCGCCGTGTGTTCTGTGCTTGTTTGTGTTTGCTTCTGTTCCACAATCAGTCAGACCGGTAAGCTGTTAACCAGCAATTTCAGCAATTCTTGTGATTCTTGAAAGGCGTGAGTGCGATGTTATTGTCAAAAAGGTGGTATTAGAGTTCTCTTATTCAAAATTAAGTTTTCTTACAAATTTGTTCGGTCCTCCTACTTTAGTTTCTATTTTACATGCGGGCCCCGAAAAAAATGTTCAAATTTAAAGTGGCCCATGTTGTTGGGCAAAAGCCTCTTCCGCACTTTTCTATTCGACTTTGTTGTTTGTTTTGATATATCAAAAAGCCGATGAAAACTTCTTCCACCCTTTCCTTTGTTTACTCCTGTTTCTGTGGCCCAGTGTCGGTTTCAGAGTGACTTCTTTTGTCCATCTTCGGTCTGTACTCTTCATTAAATGTCCCGCCCATTTCCATTTCAGAGTCCTGATGGTTTGTGTTGCATCCTTGGTGCCCAGAACTTCTCGAATATCTTGGCTTCTGAGTTTAACCCCTCTAACGCTCCTTTCCATCGTCCTATCCATTATCTTGGCTGTTCTTCAGCTGATAATATTTTATAAGCTAGCCGGTAAATGTGATAAATATTCAGTAATTTGTCACATTAGCCAATCTTGGTTGGTGATCATGAAAAATGGTCGAAAATTATTCATAATTTCTTTATGGTTTGAAATCGTTATATTTTCGCATGATTTATCACTTTTACCGTAATATATATATTAGGTGTAACGAACAGAACCAAAATTATTTTCCGGGCCACCTAATACGTCCCGTTTACCTCGCATCTCCCCCGAGCTGACAGATTTTTCTAAAACCACATCTAAAACTTTCAGGTCACAGAACATGATAGGAGTGAGTGAAAAGTGTGAAATCGGAACCGAAAAACAATCTTATCGTTCCAAATCATTGACGAATCTGAATGTTAGCCAAAAAAACACGCAGAATTACCAGAGGAAAAGAAAATGGGAAATTCAAAATTTTTCTTCAGACAGAAAACTCAACCAGAGGATTTTATTCGCCCCAGTGGCTCCTTTCATTTCCCTTTTCCCCCCAGGGAGACGGAGTCTGAATGAGCAATCATCATCACCACCACCATAGTTGAAGAAACTAAAGTTTCGCAACTATCATTGTGTCTCCTCTCCCCTTTTAAGAGGTTGACATTTTGCAGATTGCCTTCCTTTGAGTAAACTCAAACAGCAAAATATTTGCTTTTTTGAAATCCTCATATTTTTCCTGCCGACATTTTGATTTTCGTAGTCATCGGTTAATTTCTTTGGGAAATTAATTAGTCTCTCGAGATCTCGCATTTTATTTAGATTTCACTGTGAGATTGTCAGAACATCAGAAACAAATGACAGATTAGGAAGGCATGGCTGTGGACGGCCACTGATATCTCGAGGTAAAAGTCTGTTGGCTGCTGACAAAAGCCTCATCTGTCAAGGTTTATCTCTGAAAAGCGAAGAATTCGAAACGAATTGAACCGGATGAAAGGTTTTCGACAAAGAGATTTTAATCGTAACAATAGACCGTTCCCATGATAACAAATGATCTTCGCGAACAGGCTAAAGAGCAAAAGGAGAAGAGGAAGACGAAAGAGAGAGAGAGAGGGTGGTTTGGTTGACAAGCCAGGATGGTTATAGATCGGGGAGCAATGAGCGCTAAATTCAACCATTAACCTCATTGATCCGCCCTTCTTCTCTTAGCCGGTTTTCTTTGTACAAAAATAGAACATCGGTATGACAGAGGAGAGAGAGCGGGGTGGAAATCAAAATGAAGAAAAGCAGAGGCCACTGACTTACCAACAAATTTCCATCTCGTTCTTCGTGCTGCACGAAGGTTGAACTCCATTTTCGAATGTCAATCGACTGAATTAATCCCGAAAAATTGGGGAAAAGAACTTTTCTTGACACCTCCGCCTCCTTTGAAAATTTTTTATCTTTTATCCAGTGTTGGGAGTGGAGATAAAAACGTCTTCAACTCCGATTATCCTCTGAAATAAGATTAATGGGGATGACAGAAAAGGTTCTTGAAACTTGATTATTCATTTGGCTGAAGGTTGTTTTTGATTCTTCTTGGTTCTTCTGCCACTTCTCAACTGTCCTTATCTGTTTTTCCTTTTTAATTCAAGTTCCTTCTCCTCTCCCCGTTTTATCTAAGTGAGTGTTTGCCCTTTGCTTACTGCCTAATGTAACATTAAAGGTTTGGTTAAAAGCATTAAAGAAATTAAAAGTCTTGAAGAATTTTGAAAATTTTTTAACTGACTTTTTGATCTCTCCCTCCTGCATTTTCTTCTTCATCATTTTTTTAAAATTTTCCTCCTTGACTTTTTCACTGTTGCTCCTTTTTTTCAACTTTCTTCGTATACCTCTCTCCTCTCGTACCTTTTTTGCTTGCTCTCTATCTCTTTAATCCTTTTTAGAGTTTTTCCCATATTTCTGTTTTTCAACAGCCTCTTTCTCTCTCTTCTCTTTCACTTCTCCATTATTTTCTTCAGTTTTTATAATCCTAAAAGCTGTTATGATCCTGCTGCTGCTGAAACATTTTTCTCCTGTGTATATGTATACAAATCTGTTTACTTCCCAGTGTTATGGAGATAGGTTTTCTGTTCGACGACTTTCTTGATTTCTTCTTTCTCGTACTCCTCTGTATCATGAATAACTATGGCGGGGTCCTTTTGCTTGATATCCTCTATTTTAACGTCTTTCCCACTTCCTTTCTGAAGACGTTTAATTCCGTCTGGAGCCACCACTAACACTGTTTCGTCATTTATTGTGACCCTGGTGTTGAGCTTTATGGGATCGATGCCCTGCTTATATTTTTAATAAAGACATCGGCTTTTGTAACCTTGACCATCATCTTGCTGTGTACCGGGTATTGACGTGGTCTATCTCTGTCTTGTTCGTTTTTCTTTTCCCCATGTCAGCAGAAGACACGGGCGTTTTTTGTCTTCCACCAGTTCGGACAAGGCCTTTTTGGTTATGTCCGCCACTGATTTTGCGCTGACTTTGCTCCAGTTTTCAAGAGTATTCACTGCCACTCATTCTCTGCCATTCACACTGCCACTCTCCTTTACAGACTTTTTGCATGAGTCAGACTGTCCAGAAGCTTGGATACCTTTCACTTGTTTCATGTTGGCACTATTCACACACTGTTAACAAACTGTTTTCCCACTGTTGAGAGTATAAGATGTGAAAGAAGCATCTTGAAATGAATTAACAGTCTTGTTTTTAATTAAAAAGTTAATTTAAGTAGAAAGCTTTTTGATTGATAGTTCCCCCCGGAAATTCGTTTGTGATGGTTAGATAACTTTTTTGAGGAACACAATTTTCTTCAACATCACTTATTCATACCTTTGAATTTATAAAATCCAGTTGATTATATAAATTAGTTATAAATTATACTCAGGAACAGAATGTGCATTACTCTTCTCTCCCACTCTGAGTTTTGATCCCGTTTTCCATCCTCGAGCTAGAACTGGATGTGCAAGACGATGTGCTGGTCAGAACACTCAACCGCAAGGCTCCCACATGTGCATTACTTATGAAATATACCCTACAGCGGAGTGATGAATTTAAATATTATAATTTTTTTTGTGTGCTAATTTCCTACTGAGTTAATTGTGTTGTCAGTGACTTCGGATATAAATCCAGAGAATATTTTATGAAAATGAATTTTTGAATACGCGTGGAGTCTGCCTAGGAGATGGGGATGAGGGTGGAAACGGAAGAAGAGGTGGTTTTGTGTTCGATTCGAGTCAATTACCTCTCTACTCCAACTCTTGTTTGGTGAAGTTGAATGACACGTGTGTGTATGAACACATGTTTGGACTTTCGTCGGGGTGTTGATTACATCTTTAAACCTTTTTCGACTTTCTGGGTGAAGAGTCGTTTAGCATTCATCGATTGTGATACTGTAATAGTAACACTTATCACTCAAGTGGACACCCAAACTGCTATTGTATACTGTCGATTTAGTATATACTACCATTTTACTATAATTAACTTGATAACAATATATTGATGAGAGAAATTCGATTAAATAAATTAAATTTTCGAAATGTTTGGTTGCTCATCCCTGAGCTAGTGTCATTGAAAATGTTGCTGAATCTAACCAAGTAGCGACACTGCAGTTGAGTAGACTGGACTGAAAGGACGTGCAACAGAACGGAGAACGATGAGGATTCACTGGAAATGGAAGAGACTAGTCAAGGACAAGATAGTCAATGAAAGAGGATGCCGAATGGTAGAATTTCAGTGTAGAGGTAGAAACCTCAGTGACAGTAGCAACTAATCGTACTAATGGAGATTCGGGAGGAGAGTTGGGTAAGTTGTCATCGACGATGAATTATTTCCAAAAAGTTGAAATTCTATTTGAGTGTCTAAAAACATTTTTAAAATTTCGTGCCAATATACAGTTAAATTGGAAAGATGGCGATATATGGGGATTCGTCAGGGATTGGCCCAATAACTCTTCAATTTCAATTTTGAAATCGTCAAAGTCACCTTGAAAAGTTCCATCGTGTGCATGACTCTCATAAAAAGGTTCATGCGAATCACAATATGTAACTAATTGTTTTGATAACGTTATTCCAACCCTCGCAGCTGTTAGTCATTCTGAAGGAAAGCTGAGCGTGGGATGGGTTTTCTAAAGAATTCGCGTAAAAAAAGTCAGAGAATTTCCGCTGAAAAAGTCAGGTTAATCAAGAAATATTAGGTTTGTACTTGGACAAGGACAAGAAGTCAACGACCGAAAGTCACAATGCAAGAAAAAGGTGTAATAAATTTGACAAAGCTTGCAAGAAAAGGAAACTCTGCGGGGTGTCCATCGAAGGCACAAAAGGAGAAAAAGGTTTTTCAAAACCGGAAGTCATAGAGCTCGAAACTTGAGGGAAAATCCCGCTTTCCTCATTCTCCAAATTATCAATTAATTTCGTCATCTTGTCTTCCCGGAAGTTTGCGGTCGACCTCAGTTTCCTCGAAGCTCGCGTTCTCTTTTGCCTGACGCTTTTTCATTTTTATAAAAATCAACTTTTCCTTTGTATAAAAGAAAAGAGATTCGTTGGACCGTGACCTTTACGAAGCATTTAATCTTACTACAGACATATCGAGGTTACCGACCTCTCACACACCCCACAGATTTTTCTGACGTTCTGTTCTTATCTCTCTCTCTCTCTCATTACTCTATCTCGCTCCTCTCTGATAAAGTTTCACAGTAAATAAAACTTTCGCAAGTAATTTGCCCGTTCGAAGGAAAGAGATTCCGATGGCAGGAATCCAAATCAGTCGCACACTAACTCAAGAAATTTGTAATTGAATATCCGCGCCTTCTCTCTCTCTCTCTCTCTCCTTCTCCGGTTATTGGAAAAAATTTTGAGGTCACTTTGTGTCGGATAATTTATCTGACAGATAAAGTTCCCGAATAAAAAGTAGATTTCAAACCATTTTGTCTTCTTTTTATATTTTAGTTAACGAGCTTCAATGGGGTTGAAATTGGCGTGAGCGAGAGTGAAGGGTTGAAACTGACAGTTTGTAAAGTTTTCAGTTTTATATTGGCTGGAGAAGGCGGGTGTCTGCGTTTTGTATGTGGCTGCGGTTTAACTGTACATTGAACTCTTTCTCTAGTTCAATTGAGTAAATGCTTGAGAGAAATTATCTGGAGGTGGGAGAGGATTATGAACGTTTTGAAACTCATTCATTTCATTTCCTCCTTTGAAATAATCTTCGTCACTCTTTGAACTAATTCACTCATAAAAAAAATTTTTTCCGGGTGTTATATCTGTAAGAAGAGACCTAAGAAGGTGTTTGCTCCTGAGTCTAAAGCTAAGAGGTTGGGTTAAAAGGAAGCAATCATCTCCTCAAGCATTCTAAGGGTAGAATCATATATATTCTCAAAAGGGCTCACATTCTGCTATTCTTTAAATGACAAAAGTAAACGCTGGTACATATAATCATTTAAGAATCGCACTATAAATTCGCATAACTTCAAATTTTAAGGATCTCGACACGAGGTAAACAACCCCACGTTGCGCTCTTTATGTATTATTCTAATAAGATTTATTATTCTTATTTTATTTCATTTATTTTTTATGTATAATTTGATTTATATTCTTAATTTTAGATTTTGTTAAATGTCAATGTCAAATTTGAAATGAAAATCACCGAGTGCCAAAAATTTGGAATCGTTAAAATGATTCTGTTTCCAAAACACAAGAATTTCCTCGCGACCTTCAACGCTAACTCTCTCCTGCAAGAACATAGTCCAAAAATGAGCAGAAAGACAACACCACAGAAACTAACTTAGTCCGAAGATGGACTGATCGAAAGAAAGAAAAATCCTGCTTCCAACATCAGCGTGAAATTAAATATTTGAACAGCTAAGCTGATGGCGACAACAGCCACATAAAAATGTAAATTGGCGTTTATGTTCGGATCAGTCTGATGGACTAATTCCCTCTGATTGTTTCAAAATACAGTTACCAATGACGTCACGGTGTGTTTATTATAAGAGTTTGTAGGATCACAAACTTTTGCTGTGCATGATTTATGAAACGATCTCCCCAAAATCCGCTTACAATTTGTTTGATATATTCCCAACTGTAATTTCAGGAAATGGAAAGGAGTCAAGTTCATATGTCTTGGGATTCAAATTTGGCGCCAAAATATTGACCTGGTTCTGGAAGGCAAAACAAATTGCAGGACATCGGGAATGTTCAACATTTTTCTTTTTGAATTTGGTGTTCCAGTTTGTGAGTGACAATTGCTGTGGCAAGTAGGCGATTTGTTTTTCCCTTTCCAGACGTTTTCTTTTTGGGGTTTCGGTTGAAATTTATTCCAAATTTGCTCGCTTTTCCAGTTCTAAAATGTCGACGGCAGTTTACTCGATTAAAAACGTGCGATTGTAATTGTTAATCAAACTCTTTCCTTTATGTGTAACAACTTTCTTCGTGTGAGGTCAAACAACTCTAAGATGAGAATCATTAATCTTTGGCTTCCATTTTGATGACTAATTTCTGTCATCATGTAGGAGATTGTCTGATGAACACCTTTGAATCATTAACCTTTCAGGACACTACCGTTGATCTCTGGGAAATGGGTTTTGGTTTTAAGCAGACCAATTGAATTATCCCATTCAAAATCAAGTCAAGGACAAAATTTGTCACGAGGATCGGAGTCGACTCTCATCCCTCTCCTCTTCCTCTTCTTCTTTTGTTTCTTCTTCGGGACTCCTGGGCGTCTTTTATTACATTTGAGTGCGGGAGTCTGTCGAAACGTTCCAACGCCTGCCGCGCGGCTTGATCGAAACACATCCCTCCTTCTCCTATTCCCAGAGAAGATAACAGAAAAGTTTTTTAATTAGTAGTCTTCTTGTACAAGACTTAAGACGCGCCTACAAAACAGAGAAAAGAATTCAAATCTTTGGAAAATGTAGTTTAGAGAGTAAGATGGAAGTCGAGATTCTCACGGGATGGGAGCTAGTTAACGCCACGCTACACTCTTTCCGGGCATTTCTGGTTTATTAATTTCACTTCCTGTGGGAAATGGAAAGATCAGAAACGTGATCTAAATTTCATTTCGTTTTATTTTTAACTTCCTTCCGTTGAATATGAACGTCTTATGAAAATCAAAACCAATGTCATAATTGTCTTAATTTTCCAGATCCCGAAATGAACAGCCTTTAATTAACTTCCTCCTTCTTCCGGTTTGTTTCGTCTTCAATTCGAACGATTCTTTGATAGTATTGTTGGAAAAAGGTTTGGGAAGTTGTATAAACAATAAACCTAAAGAAAAGAAAGAATCTAGAAAAAGGAGGAACTAGAATGCGAGGGCGGAAGTTGAAAATAAAAATCCAAAGAAAAATAATTTTGGAAAAGGATTCGTATGAGATCACGACCACACTCAAACAGAACCCAGCACGCTCCCACGACCAAATTCTGTGATCGGGGGAAATCGAGAAAGACAACCTTAAATAAGGCCACGTGTCATTAAAAGACAGGCAATACACAGGAAGAAGTCGAGCGGAATTGAAACACGAGTCACGGCTCCACTATCCCTGACTGGAGTTCCAGTAATTTGCTCTAATTGTCTATCATTTCCTCCACCCCAAGTTCCAGGACTTGACTCGTGGATAGGTTTAGTCGAACGCCATTCATATCCGAATATAGTTTAAGAGTGTTGGTGTTAGTAAGTAACTTTTGGCTATTACGCCGTGTCAAATTTTTGAAGCGATGAGAGAGAGAATTTCCTCGTGTCTTCCCAGACACCTTCGCCTTCATGGCGAAGGTGTCTGGGAAGACACGAGGAAATTCTCTCATCGCTTCAAAAATTTGACACGGCGTAATAGCCAAAAGTTATATAAGCCTACTAACATTCATAACAACAGCTACAGAAACCTTAAAACTCCTGAAAGTTATCTCCTAACACCCATGACAATGACCATGTAACATCAGACTCCCCACGTCTCAAAACATTTCGTACAAATTTTTTATTTCCTTTTTACGAGGATATACTAAACAAATCAGTTTTTATTTTATAATATAATATTATCTATTTTTATGAAACATTAAAACTATTTTTATTACTTCAAGATCTATAAAAAAAAAATTTTTCGTTTCAATTCCGTCGAGAGGTTTAACCAGGTTAGGTTAAATTCTCCCTCCACCGAAGAGAATCAAATTAATTCCCCGGAATTCTTTTAATACTGAGTAAAATAACACTTTCAACTTCCGGTTTCATTCAGTATAATATAAATTCCTGTTTCCACTTTTAAATTTGATCCATATCCGGTTTGTAAAGGAAATTGAAACTCCTGTAGTAGCGTCCTCGTACATTTTCAATTTACGTGTGTGGCTTCGTATAATTACGGTGGATCACCAACACGTGGATACTAACTTTATCCCGGTTCTTCCTTTTTTCGGGATAATTTGAGTTGGTTTGGTCATTTGAATGGCGTCAGTTGACATTTTCCCACGGTTTTCCGATTACGCCTAATCAAGAAGTTTGTTCTGTGTGCCGCCGCCTTCTGTCTGTCTCTCTTTTTTGTCTTTCTTCGTAGAATCTTCTTCTTCTTTATTTGGGGGTTTCCATCATAGCTTGGTCCTCTTTTTATTTTTATAAAGCTGTTTGTGAGGATATGTCAGTTGTCAAAGTTCCATTGCATGTGGATTGGAGGTTGATGTTGTGCTTGTCTCGGAGATTTCGAAAATTTCGTTTCATGACTGAGAGTACCTGCGAAATTGGTTAAAGAACTAAAATCTACAGCAAACGGAATGTTGTAGTTCTATACAGCACTACTTTCTGATTTTTCCTTCTTCGACTTCTTTCCCTCTCCTAGGTTAGCCTAAAACGACTATTCATCATCTACCTTTCATTGGCTTAACGCGCCTAGAATGATTCGATCCAATAACAAAACTATTCTTGATTGACCTAAAGGGTGTAGAAGGAGAGGAAGGAAAAGCCGGGAGAAAAGTCTCACCAATAGCAAAAGAAGAAAGGTTGATGAAGATAGAATTACGGGGAAATAAAAATTACAATGAAAGGTTATAAAAATAATGGAAAATCGGAAAAGAGAGATGGAGAAGGGAGGAGGGAAGAAGCAAAAGGTTAAGCACCTTAAACAACCAGACGAAGAACAGCTAACAAGCCGCCGACGAATGAATAATGGCTTTGAAAGACATGGATGCTTGATATATGAGACGTGAGCGCCATCTTTCAATTTGACTTTAATCGAGAAAGAAGAGTGGAAGAGGAAAATTAAGAAAAGTCGGTAAAACAGTTGGAGGTTGTCGAGTTTCCCAACTTGTTAGACGTTTCGCTAGGCGCGGTCTCTTTGTGCAACTCACCTCCGAATTTATGTAACAGAAGATGATGGCGACGAGAAATCCCTGAAGTCCATCGAAAACGGAACCTATGTAAGCGTAGCCTTCCTCAAGGGAAGAACAAACACTTTCTTGTCTGTAAAGGGTGAAGAGGAAGTGAATTCCGAAAAGTGGAACCAGGACAAATGTTGCTTTGACTGCTTTCCTGAAAGAGAATATCACGAGATTATCTTTGGCTGAAATAGACAGCCGGCCAAAAGAAAAATGGAAACTAGTAGAAAATTGTAGGATAAGACTGTTAGTCTTTAGTTAAGCTATTTACAAAAAATTAGATAGAAACTGAAAGCTTCACGCTCTTGCGAAACTGCAAGGTCTATACAAACAGTAACAGGAAATGACAGCGATGATGAGACATACAGACTGAGGTGATGTGAAAAGTCTGAACGTTTGTCAAAAGAACAAGAAACAACAACAGTAATCACCTAAACTGTAAATGTTCGTCCAAATGTCCCGTTCGAAGTTTCATGATGAGAACCGTGACGATGTTTACAAGGAAAATTGTGTTCACCTGAAATGGAAACCGTCGAATTAAAGACACTTCAACACCAAAGTCACACAAACAAAAAGACAAAAAGTACCAGCAAACTTAGAAGACAGGGAAGATGAAGAGCCCAGTCGATGTAGTCTGAGGGCAAAGCCCAGCAATCCGTGTCTCTCATCGTCTTTCGGAAAATAATGAAAATGGTCACAGGGAGGATCGGAAGGCCTGGAAAATAAGAAAACTCAGACGAAAAGCCTAAAAGGAAGAAAAGAAAATTGGGAGGGAGGCTCTTACCCCAGCCGATCGCGTAGAAGATATTAAGGCTGGCTTCCTCGGCGAAGACGTTCACGATCTGTCTGTGTAGGTAGAAACCCTCGCAAAACATCCACAAATAATTGGTCAACCGGAAGTACTTGGTCGCTATCAAAAGCACTTTACAGCCGATTTCGTTCTGGAAGATAAATTTAAGAGTTTTAAATTAGGGAAACGGACGACAACAAATTACCAGAGTGAGAGCTTTTACCGACAGCTTACTTTGTTGATTCTGGGATTTCCGGAAAGATCGTCTAGAATGTACTCAGCATTGAAAGCGATTTGAGTGGAGCAATGGAGGAGAAGTGAGGCGAAGAGATTTTTGTGAAGAATAATTCGATGACATCGAAGTGACCTGAAATAAATGCGAATGGTCATGACAGATTCCGTGCTTCCCTTTTCTCGTGTAGTTAATGAACCGAAACCGGAAATGGGATAAGAAACTTATGGAACTCAACCCCATTTCAAAAGTAAAAGTGATTGTTAGCTTTGTTTGAAAGGTAGATGACCGCATGGTTCTTTTAGAAAACTGACAAAGCAACATCACGGAAGTATCAAACCTAAATTTCTGAAAGATGATAAGTGCTGGAAGGAGAGCAATGACTGACAGAGCATACGATGCTATGCTGACGAAAATCCTTTTTTCGATCATAGGCTTGGCGGAACACGGTGTATAGTTAGTCCATTCGTTGTTTTTGTCTGTCGGATGGAGGGCCCATCTGCCATTTTCATCGCAGGATTTTAAGGCGTAGGCTGGGGAAAAAGAAGCAAAACTTCAAAACTTGCGACACAACCTTCTTCCCTTGAAATAATCAGAATGCGGGGTGAAAAGGACCTTACATCGGGCACAATTCTCCATATTGGTCAGGGAGTAACTAGGACAGAGTTTTTCTTCATCTTTCCCAGGAGGTAGATCCGGCCAACATAACCATCCGTCCCAAGTCCTCGGACACCATCCCTTAGCTGAAAATAAAAAGACTTTGAGACTTACAGAACGATTTTCAAAAAAGAAAAGTTCAAGTAGATGGACTCACCGCTTTCCGTTTTGTTTGCCAACATGGAGGAACAACACTCGAAAGCATTTCTACAGCAGTCTCGCCATTTTTCGATGGCTATCAAATTCAAAAATGAATCAACTGCTGTATCGCTGTTCATTAGATCTCTATAGTCGGTGAAGTTCTTTCTCAGTTTCTGGAAACAATTAGAATCAATAACTAAGCGGAAGTAAATAAGCTCTTAGGAAATGAGTCCGGATTCGTTTCCGATTTCCCGGTTGGTATCTCAAGAGATCATGAGAGCTTTTACGATCTGTTTAAAATTTTCAATAGAGAAAAAAAAATTGATTTCCTGTTCGTTGGGGATTTGACGCATTCCTGAGTGCTTTCGAATTGTGTGTAATCATTTCACCCGATTCCATTGGGAATTTCCTCTTCCGGCAAATCGAAATTGACGGCTTCTCAGTTTTCATATTTTCCCTTCTTTCTAGTTCCGGAATTCGTCAAAACAGATTTCGTATGACTATCACATCATAAAGACTTTACCTCGAGAATAGTTACGTTAAGAGGAGAATTGTCCTTGAAACTGTATTTTGACATGAATCGGTAGCACAGGATACAACTGTCCATGTTGAAATCATTTTGAGAGAGATAAATGTTGTTTCGCGTCCTGCAGGACTTGGTTTTGTCATCCGTCCATGCTTCCTTTCCCAATGACATCAGCAAAACGCACTGAAAAATATATTTCGAGTGAGTGAAAGGACTCCTCACGAAGTCAAAACAAAACTGACGGAATAAACAACTTACCACGATGTAAAAAACACTCTCCATTGAAAACTCATTAGTGGTTCCTCCTCATCTTATTCATTTGGCAGACCAGCTGTAAATAAAGAAGAAAAAGTATTTTAAAAGCTTTTCCCACCACATATAAATATGTCGAAAAAAAATTTAAATAAATTTAAATCTCTCTTTTGTTCAATTGATTTTTGTTTACGACCTCAACGCCGATTAACATGAAAGCTGGTCACGAGTGGGAAAGTTCTTGTCTTCAACACGTTCGTTAACAATGGTTTAGTCTTCTTTTTGGTCTAGTGAAGTTGTCTTCGTGGTTATGGAACACCATGGGGGCGCCATATGGATGTGTTAGGGTTTGGGCATAAGACGGAAGTGCAAGTGTTTGTTTTTACACTCTTGTGTTTCCGTTTGTGTCATTTCTCTGCCTTCTCTCTCGTATACCGTTTTTACAAACGAAAATCGCTATATGACAAAAACTCTAAAAATACAGTGGTACCTTGAGATATGAATGTCCTAACATACGAATTTTTCGAGATACGACATGAAATTTTCTAAAATTTATACCTCGACGAAAAATTTGAGATACGAATTTGGGATGTGCGATAATTGCATAGGTGATCACTAAATGGCAAAACGTTCGCTCAGCTTTCCTCCCGCCCGCTTTGATATACAATACGACGATGATCACAGAACGAATTGAATTCGTATCTCAAGGTACCACTGTACCTCTGATATCGTCGGTTAATCAATAACCTGACTTGGTTTCTGTGGCGACCAAATAAAAAAGTGTCCGGACCTTAGCCGCTAAACGAAAACAAAATGCGGTGCAGGTTGCGACAGGACAAAAGGAAAAGCTTAGAATGGTGTTGAATCATCGAGAACTCTTTCCCATATTAAGCTTATGGGAAGAGAAACTTCTATAAAGTTCGAGAGAGTTCCAGTACGGGTTTCTGGGTACTTCGAGACTATTCTTAGCTTAGGTGAAGATACATACAGGTGGTGACCATAAACAGGTCACTCGTAGCAGTTATTCGGTTTTAAGTTTGAGTAGTAGTGGTTCAATTGTTCAGCTCGCAGTTTTTCAGTGTCGGCGTGAAACACTTTAATGTAAACATTCGGTATTTATAAATAAACGTATTTTAAGTGAAGATAGAGTTTTTAATCATCTCTCATCTCACAGTTTCTAATGCCACGTCATTATTTCAAATATCCGTGGAGAACCTTCTTTACAACTTGGTAGTTTTGATGTATTAGAGCCTCGCTCTTTATTTCTTTCCTCTGTTTCTTAACTCATCTTCATCTTCTGGCTGTCGGCAATTGTCTTCCTTCTATTTATTAAAGTTTCCATTAGGTCTACGAATAAGGGTTTGAATCAAGGATAAAAAAATTTTTCCTTGAACCACATCACCAACTATGACTCTTGCAGCAGCAGTCTCTCATCTTCCCAGATAGTAATTTGGTTTAAACAACGACCAAACCTGTTCAAATAAATTAGTTCAATTGCTATAGATAGATTTCTCACATATCATTCGATCCAGAATACCATAGTTCCGCAGGTCAAAATCAACCAAAATGCGAGTGTTAAAGAGACGTTTGGCTCAGAGATACTTAGCGACAGGACAGTGTCTCTGAATTCCGCAAACTATCGCCAGATTCCATATCCAGTCAGGTGGGGTGGAGCTATAACTGATATTTTAGTATATTATACTGGATTCAAGTTGGGTATTCACAACTTTGGGAAAAAAATGTTTGTATATCTTATACTTTATTTTCGAAACTAAAGTGGGTCACTTAAAATTACCAAATGGGTCACTCGGTCATGGGTTGCCGACTGCTGCCATAGTTCCTTTTTCAGCCCACCTATCCGACCAATCATAAAGCTCAAAAGCGTGCTTCCAACAAATAGTGTCCTCAAATTGGTCAGATGTGTCTTTTATATGCTTTATTGAAGACCTTTAACATCTAAATAGATCCAAAGGATGGACATTGTACATATAATCTATTTAGTCATTTCGCAAAAAGGAAACCCTCTGACCCCGGGTCTACAGCATCCTCTCTCCTCTCCCGAAAGCTGCCTCTTGTTAAAAAACCCTCATTATAATTGTCATCTTTCATCCAGCCTCCCATTTTTTTGCACTAAAAACCTCTCCTTCATTTATTATGCTGTTTTTTTTAAAACAGTTTTTCTTTGTTATCATTCGTTGACGTGATCCGTCATCAAGTTTCAACGATATATCCTCTAAACTCCCTTTCCTTGTCATCTTCTCTCTTATCTCCTCCCTCACTCATCTTCCTCTCTCTCTCATCCTTTACAAAAACCTACTTTCAAATACAAACGACAGCTTTGTCATTGCGAATGAATCCCATTAAATAAAACAAAAATTTTCGGATGATCGCTGACTGAACGGAAAGAGAGAGAAAAAAAAATATGGCGGCGATTTGTTTTACTTTTACGCTTTTGTCGGGGAAGGGAAGGCGGTGGTTGGGATAGACAGTTTGAAACGGCTTTCGATTCGAGAGGAAGAGAATGGTCATTATCTATAATATCTATCTATCTAGAATATTTTTGTTTGAGATATGGATTAAAGTCAAACAAACGTTTTCCCGGCGGAATATCTCTTTCATTCTTCAAATCTTTTTTTATGTCGTTTGCCCTTTTCACAAAAGGCGATGGAAGGTTTCATTTCCTCTCTCTCCTCCTCCTTCGCATCTCTTCTCTTGAAATGTTTTTCTAAAGTCTGTTTATAGGTCTTTTTGTCTTCTCACGACAGGATTAAAGGTTAGATTTGTAATCAGAGCCAATATTTTGGGGGGAAGATTAGTTAGCAAAACTTTTTGAAGGCAGAGCAACTTTTCATTAGAACGTCTTCTCCCGGCATTCTCTTGATGGGTTTCCGTTTCGATTTCATTTTCAGGATATCGGGAACCTAGATAAAGGTACGAGGAGTCAAGTTATGGAATTTTCGGGATGGTTTAAACAAAATCCTTTGCGTTTTTACTCGACATCAAATTTCTCAAGTTTTTGCGGTTTGAACGGTTTATTCTTGACTCTCACTCTTCCATTCATATTGTAGCTCTCAACCGTTCGACTACCCCTAACAAGATAAATTAGACTCGACTTATGAAAATGAAGAGAAGTGAACGAATCGGATAAAGAATTTTCAGTCCGAGACCGCACAAAGGTTGTGGAGTTTGCAGCAATGCGTGAGAACCGAAATTCGGTTGGAAGGATGGAAGAAAGATTTTCGAAATTATTGCCACATCAAAGAGAGTATGCGTTTGGAAAGGCGTCAACAAAGAGCTTTTTCAAACAAGAAGTTTATGGCTGGGAGGAAGAGGAGGACTTGAATGTCAGGAATGCGATTAAAAATTTTAAATTCTTGGTTTACCGCCTTCTCCTCTACCCGTTTTCGAATTCCAGAACTGCTCTTCTCAGAGAAGAATAAATGAAACAGTATTATTCCGATACTACTCAGAGTTGTATAGAATCGATAGAAATGAAAGTAAAAGGAGAATAAGAGTAAAGAGCGTTGTTCCTTTTGTAGAATATAAATGTTTCGGCGGCACGAATTTATAGTCAGTTACATAAAATACAATAACTTTTGTTAGGAGATACAGAAGTATATTGTTTGTGATGAGACAGAAGATCCAAAGTGAGTTCGCGTATTGCGGATGGTATATTTGCTGTCGTAACAAACACAAGTATGGATCGAAACAATTGCTAACCCCAAGTTACTGTAACTGATTATAAACATCAAAATCTATGAAGAGTGACAGTATTTCCACGAAAACTGACCGACCAACAAAACCATTTTTAGCTCTTTGTAAGGTTAAGTCCTTGGTACTCAAACTGCGACCCACCAAGCTCTGTTGGGTGACCCGGTGGAAACAACTGAGTGAAAATTCCTGAAAGGTCATTGCTCATTGTTAAGTCTGAACTATAGTGCCTGACCAGTACGGAAATGTTCGGGCCTGTGCTCAGAAACTGCTAACAACATACAGAAACAGACTGAAAGATGTCCATACAGATGATGTCCTGAGGGTGGACCGTATGCGTCGAAAGCCGGACTTGTAAAATCTTTTTTTTGGTAAGTCACGTGGCCCAGTCGCAATGGTCACAATGGAAATTTGGCCCGGGAAAGACAAAGCTTGAGTCCCAACGGGTTAAGCTGTCGGAACTCACTGCCCTAATTTGTTGTCACGACTGAAATTTATCCCAACGGCCTTTCAAATTCTCAAGAAATCATGAGAACAAGTGAGTAGAGGAAACAAAGGCTTAGAATAAGACACTGGGAATGGTTTCGCTGATTATAAACTTTCAACTGACCTGAGGTTGCTTAGTTTTGACCTAAACAGAATTCTCATTCAATCTAAAACGATAGCAAAAGCTTTAAAAAAGAACTACAGCATTAAAATCAGATTTGAGGACGTGACGACAGAGAGGGAGACTACCAAATTTCAACAGGATGCAGGTGGTCACCAAACGGCTCGACCAAATCTTAAAAACTTTTATTATCATTGTTGAAAACATGAATTGATCATTAAACGAACGGCTAATGGTGTTCCCATCTTTCATTCGAACGTTTAAGTGAACCGCAATTTTTAAACGATTTCACCGACAGGAGAAAGATGAAATGTTTAGATTATTAGTTTCAATTCGCGGATTATTTTCACAGTGGAGAGGATTGAGGAGTTAGAAATTAATTAGAATTTTCAGGAATAATTAAAGAGAAAGAATGCCTCGAGGAATTTTTTGAGTAAACGGAAGAGATTTTGTAAAGTTTTGAAGCTTAGTAATCGGAGATCGAAAAGTTTGTTCTTTAGACTTTTGATGTGCTCGGTAAAGAAGTGAATGAGAAATGTCAAACTCGTAACAATTGAATTATTGTTATCTTTACAGATAATTAATTAATGTTCAGTTTGTGTAAACTGATTAGGAAAGTTTGCGTGCAAATTTTATAAACGCAAACTGACACACTTCGTTCACTTAAATCTCACAGTCAAGCTACACTCTCCTGATTTAAGCGTACCGATATTCGTCTGAAATTTTTTTTATTCCCATAATAACTATCATTTCTTCTAGTATATTATCTGTATACTGTTTTTAAACCAATCACATCCCACGAAATATAAACTATTCTCTCATTGGTCAATTGCGATAGTAATCAATTTGATAACAGTAGGTCTGGCAATGTGACCGTTTCGGTGTTGCCAAATCTCTAGTACATTCGCCAGCAACTTAATCATTGTGCTATTATTATGGATTTTCACAATATATATTATTTATTTACAGTATATTTATATATTTAACTTCATTTGATAAATATTTTATTTAAAAAGTTTTCGGGGTTTCCCAAAGGAAATTTCACGGTGCGCGGGTTTCTCGACATCGGTGTGAAATGTAAAAAGCAAAATTCTTAGTTTAAAATCAATTCCTGTTGAAAATTGTTTACAAGTTTGTACAACAAACTAAAAATAATAAAGGTCACATTAAAACAACCCTTATAAGAAGGGGGTGGAAGAGATTGAAATGAGGCGAAAAATTTTGAGACGAAACAAGTTTTGACGGATGGGATTTTGTAGGTGCAATCGCTCCCATTTTCCCAAGATGGCGGATTTTGTTATCAATTTCCAGTGTACAGTTATCCAGTAAATAATATTTTTCACCCCCTCCTGATGAACATGTCTAAGAAGAGATTGAGGACATCATTTAAGGACAAACTCAGTAGGAATTTGGTGGGACAAGAATGGGAGAAAAAATGGCAACAACAAGCTTTGTGGTAGGATTAATTTAATTTGGGAATGACTTAAAGCCGTGGAAGCAGAGGTTTTGTTATTCTTGTCAGGTGTACCAATCACGACAACTTTTTTTTTGATTTGAGGAGAATGGTTAATCTAGTTTCCTTCCCATTCTCTTCGTTGTTGTTTAATTTTATTAACACCAAAGGAGAGGGATGTTAGCAGTGTTATTGCGTCGGCTATTACTACTCCACTCAAATACTGACCGGTCTCAGGTTTAAAAAATTCTTGTAGTCGAACACAACAATTATAACAATAATAGTGAAGCCCTAAGAAATTTGACAAGCCAAGGGAAAAGGATTATCGCGAGCAACAGTTGACCAGAAGGGGAAACATGACAGGAGGGAATGAGGGAAACTCCAAAATCTCAAATCATGACAAATAACATTTAGAGAAAGCAGCATGCGAAGCTTGAAACTGTGCTTTCTTGAGGTTAAAAAAAAGTTTGGTAGGAGCCACAAACTGAAATGTCTCCTTCTTGTCAGCCTCTCTCTCTCCGTATACTTTATTACGATTCTTTGATTTCTAAACTTTCTAAATATTTTCGACAAGAAAGAGTCGTTGGAAACTTTGAATCACGCTAATGATAGAGAGCGGGGTTTGTCATTACGATCTTCTGTGAAAACATCCTCATTATGGCTCCTCCGTCCCTTCCCTGATGTTATCTGTTGTGAGGATTGTGTGGGTTGATTACAAACCGCATAAAAAAAATCTCGTAAGAAAGATCGCGGAATTGCAGTAGTCAAATCGCAGTGGGAAACAGTCCGACGGACTGTTTCCCACTACTTGATCTTTTTTATGCGGTTTGTAATCAACCCACACATAACAGTTCACCCAAAACACAAAAACTAGTCCACAAAAAAAATTTTTGGGCTTTGGGTACTCCATTAACTATAAAACGCAACATTTTTCCCTCTCACACGGTCAAGTGCTCCTTGTGAATTCAATTTTGAAACAAAATGGAGGCGGATTTTGTGAAAAACTTTTTGAAACTGGTTGGGTTACACAAGAGATTCTGAAAATCTACATTAACGAAATGAAAGCCTTCCGGGTAGAAGAGTTTTCCTCTGCTTTCCATTCCGACGTTGTTGTTCTCCTTTTTTCGTCTCTCAAAGGGAAACTCGACTTGCTAACGAGACCAAACTTGGGAAGGGGATGAAAAAAGCTTTCTTTACGCTTTCCTCCCTCGGTCAATCATCGAATTTGTTTTTGAGAATTCTTTCCTCACTGTTATACTGCTAACTTTAAAAGTGCTAACTATGATGTGTCTGGTTGGGGAGCTCGCCGAGTGTTCTATTTATATCCTTCGTGTTGACTCTTTCCTGCAAGTCTGAGCGTGTTGTCTTGGTCGACACAGAGAGGGAGGATGAAAACTAACAAACAAATGAACGAGAGAGACAGAAATAAGTACACAGAACAACAAAACCGACAGAAGTTGTCAAAATAAAGACAAAGGAACCGAACCGGAATTAAGATCCGCAAATTAAGTCGCTGCAGTGTCAAAAGCTCGCTGAAACCCGAAGACTTGGTCGAAATTTTCCGTCCCAGACTTTTCCCGTCGGCTCTTAGCATATGGCTTCTAACAAATACTAAACTGAATTTTGAAGTTTCTCTTTTAAACTTACTAAATGAACGAGAAAGCTTTCTTGACATGCTCCCCATTATGTCTAAACGCAATCAGGAAAAGCTTTTGGAAAGGCTTCTCAGATTATTTAACGAAAGTCGATATAAGTTTTTCAAAAGGAGAGAATAGAGAAAGGTTTCATAGTCCATCATTCATTCCTCGTCGAGGAAAACACCACGAAGAAATTTTTCTTAACTTCTTAATAAATCCAGTCCTCGAGAACATTTCTCAATGTTGGGTACTTCAAAAATAATCACAGCACACACGTAATTCAAGCGTTCTTAGTGTTTTCCTCATCATTCCGGCGCCATTTTTACCAATGCTTCCTAAACCAATTGATCTTTTCCTTTTGGATTAAATCTCCTTCCGTTCTAATTAAGAGCTTTCACTCTAAGATGCTCTTAGCGTGTTCATTAGTCTGTTTTTGAGAGCTGTTGGTTCTTTGAAATTTCAAATTTTGGGCTCGTGAGAGATTAAAGAACGACGTCATCACTTTTATGCGAAAGTTTGTCAACCTTCTGAAATCCCCACTCTCTGAAATGGATTCAAGATCATTTACAAATGTTTAATCGACCGTTATACTAGTCCACAATTGAACATGTCACTACAATTCCCTGGAATAAATTTTATGATTGAAGTTTAACGAACCTTACACTCAAGTTCTTACTCCTCTTCCCTTCCCCGTGATTTGGGGAAAAAGGTTTTTGAAAGACAAAAAAGCAGAAATAGAGGGAAAGAAGAAACAAAGAGGATCAAGAAGGAATGGAAAAGGAATCTTTCTGCCAAAAGATAAGACAAAAGAATGCTTCAAAGCGGACTAAGTAGATCAGGAATCAATTTCCTCGAGTTGCGTTTCCTTTTTTTGTTCTACTCAAAAGCTTTGGAGAATTCGTTTATGCTCCAGTTGGTACCCACATGTGTTTCTTTGTTAATCAGCCATGACAATCAATCATTCAACTTCCAGTTCTCTAAATCAAGTGAGATTTCCCCCATAAGACTCTCCCCGTGCGTGGAAATTCGAGCTGAAAGAAAAGGAAAGTGGGAAAAAGGAAAAGAGTCTTGTTGAAGTCACATTTGTAGGTAAACATGACCTGATTGCGTCAGATCGTATTAATAGAATGTTGGAAATAACCGTGATAAGAACTAAACAGGATAAATAAAATGATCACAACAGAAAATTTTTATTTTTCTCACTCTCACTCTCTCTCTCTTTCGTTTTCACTTTTCGACTGTTTATTTTCTTTTCCCTTCCTCCCTTCTCCTTCTCGCTTCATTCCCACTTGCCCTGTTCTGGTGGAAGCTACCGCAAAATGCTGTATAGAATAATAAATAATTTCTGAGAAACGCTTTCAACATGGCTCTAGCGAAAAAAAAATTTTTTTCTGTTTTTGGTTTGCTTCTTGGAAACATAAAATGTCTTTTCCGCAAACCAATAAATAAACATTGCAAATCGAAGACTCGATGGAGACTTCAAAGCCATCTTTTAAATATATAAAACCTCAAAGAAGAGAAAATTCTTTTCCCAACAGTCTGAGATCTTCAGTACAATATTTACAGTTTGTTATAGATTGATTCCTTTGATTTCCTTTTTTATTCGCCTTAACCCTTGGTACTTAAAATACGGCCCTGCTCTACTGAGTGGCTAAGTGGAAATTGAGTGAAAATTTGTGGAAGGTCGATTGCTCATTGTTAAGTCTGAACTATAGTGCCTGACCAGTACGAAAATGTTCGGGCCTGTGCTCAGAAACTGCTAACATTGTTTGCCTCAACATATTCTTAAGAGGCAATATACAGAAACAGACTGAAAGATGTACATACAGATGATACTCTGAGGGTGGCCTGTACGACCCGTCTAAATCCTGATCTGTAAAAGCCTTTTTTCTGTAAGTTGTGTGGCCCAGTCGCAATGGTCACAATGGAAATTTGGCCCGGGAAGGATAAAGCTTGAGTACCAAGGGCCTAAACGATGACTTTTGTTTCTGTTTAGAGTGAAGTTGTAAGAGTAAGAAGGAAAGAGAAAGGGAGAGAAAGAGATTTGGTTTTGGGAATTGTTTTAATTCCACTTTTGTGCTCTGGAGGATTGCCTGACTGGATTTAATTTTTTTTCCAGTTGATGGTTTGGTTGAGAAAGAATTAAAGGTCTAACTCATTTTAGTCTTTGGTTTAGAAGATTTTTATTTGATTTTAGAATTGATTTATGCTTTAGAAAAAATGGCGGAGAGATGAGAGCAATATTTCCCTCTTAGTTTGGGTTTCAGAATTATTGGTTATTGGGGCAAAACTATTTTACAATAGGCCTACCTTTCATTTCGTACGCTACTGCCTGTCCACATCTCAAAATTTGTTTACCACACTAAATACTGAGCGTTTCTTCTCTGTTTCAAGAGTTTTTCAAATAGCCACCTAAAACTCTCCATAACTTTCAAGCCCAAGGCAACACCTTGACAGTTTCAGACTATAGTCATTATATACCTGTTACCTGTCAGACAGTAGATTTTGAAAAACCTCCACGGATTAATAATTCTAAAACCATAGCGGAATATCTTCTAATTAATTAACAAAATTTGATAGGTTTATGAGACTCTAGGGCCTACACTCACTCTCTCTTGTCTTATACTCAATTAATCCTCTCACGAAACCATTTTAATGTTGTTCTCTCACTTCACTTCCTCTCAGCTGTACTCTCTTAAGATTTCCTTTTAATGAATCCCCATTCGCAACCTACTGAAGTGTTATCGAGTGTAATGGGCACTCATGAAGAACGAAAGAATCATTTTCTTATACACTCGCCTAGGGAAGGTAGTCTTTTGAACAGATTTCCTTTCATCTTTTTACTTTTCACGATTGACTATCTTCGGTGTTTGAAAATGGTTTTAAGAGAGAAACAAAATGTTACAACTCTGTTAATTAATATTTGTGTAGAACGAGAAGAAGAGAAAATTTGTTACAAATTCTGTTAAAAGTTTTTACCCTCTAAGAAGAAGAGAAAACTTTTTTTCTTAGACAGACAGAACTGCAACGACATTAAAACTTTTTGTCTATTCATAAAAATAATTTTTCTTTTTTGTTTGTAAATGTTTGAAACAGCCGAAAAAGTTTTCTCTCTTTTGAAGAAAAGGACAGGAGAGGGAGGAAAACTTTAATTTCATTTGTGAAAAATCACTGAATCTGGTATGAAGCCCTTGAATTCAGAGCTGTCCGCCATTTTTCTTGTTTGATAACATCAACATTTTGAAGAATAAATAAATAATAGAAGACATTAAAAACGTTGCCTGGTTTTTATTAAAATAAAATTTTGAGTTTTGGAGAAAGTGAGGGAAACAGAGAGGTAGGAGTGGGGTGGTGAACGAGATCTAATTTATGACGTTCTCTAAACGTCATCAAAGTTTCCAGATTTTGGGTGAAAGCGCTGAGAATCAGTTTCCTTCGAAGGGAGACTTCAATCTGAGGAGATATTGTCTCCAATCGGTCTGTGATTACATAAGAGAGTCCTTGGTGGTTACATAAAAGGGAATTTACGCTTGAAAACGGGAAAAAGTTAGATCAAGAATAACTACCCGAACAAAATGTCTTGAACAGTTTCAGAAGTGCTGACGAAGCGTCTTTATGCATCAAAGCCCTCCCGGAAATTTCACGGAAGCAAATGAACACAAAAGGAGACGAGAATCCTAAAAGCCGGTTTTCCACCTCTTGATATCCGGTCTTTTATGAAAAGTTCCTGTTCGACAACAACGACTCTCTTGGATATTAACGTTGGAAAGGAATTCGTCGAGAGCTATTGCATCTCCTCAAACCTTGACTTTGAAATATCTTCCAAACCAGAAAAGGCTCCGAAGGAAAAAAAGAAAATCTCAACCCTGGATTCTGATTGGTCGAAAAGTAGATTTGATTTAAACCGTAGCATCATACAAGAAACTCACGAAAATTTAGCAAATATTAAATATTCTCAAATTTCTACCGTAATTTCTAAAATTAATTTACGATGATGACGTCACTGACAGGCAAAGGTATGAGACGATCAGAAGATTCCACAGTACAGATTGAAAAAATTTTTTTCGAAAAATCTAATAAACCCATCTTTCCAGATAATTTACGTGAGGGAAGTTATTGTGCTGGAAACCGAGATCAATATGGCGAAAAGGTTTGAGTTTCAATTTTCGTGAAATTTTAGATGAAATGAAAATACTCACGGATCTACTTTTTTGATTTTTCGCCAAGATTTTCGAGTTGTGCGTTTCGTGTTTCCTCACAAAAAAATTATTTATGGAATTTAATACTTTTATCCTCGAGTTTCTAATCCTGTTTTACACCTTTGAGTACAAAAGGGGTTTTGGGATTCTCTCTACCATTGCGTTCCTGTTCGAGCACTTTGACCACTCAACCTTAAGCTTCCCAGACTAATTCATCACCACAATATTATCATATTCACACGAATTTATCATCCCAAATAAAACATTTTAAAAATACTTTTCAGAATTTGTGATTCGTATACAGTAATATAACCCTCACAGTCTAGTTAGATTCCTTTTTATACTGGATACCAATGACTTTGCTTAAGATGGTTATACAAATGCCTAAGGACTTTTTTTATGCGATACGCTCCACAAACAACCGCCTTTCACATCGGGATAGCTTCTACATATAAAATTTTATAAAAGAATAGAAAATCAAAAGGCATAAAAGTAAACGTGGCCTTAATATAATCGTTCCCGGAACTTTTACAGACCGTCAGGGCTTTGGAAGCCATCGGAGTGTTAAATGAACATCGCCATTATTCGACACTCGCGGTTGAAAAGTTTCACCCGTACTATAAAAAAAAAGAAAAAATATGAAAGACAGGAGATAAGGAAACAATGGAAAAGAGAGCAAGAGAAACAAGATGGAGGAAAGAACGCGAACCTTAACATCACGTATTCGCCTACTTAAACCGCGCGTTTTGTAATAAACTTCACATCTATAAAGCTCAAAGCAATAATATTTCTTTTAATGATCACTCAATAGAAAGGAAAACATTAATAAATTTTTCATGTTCTTTAATATTAAAAACCAAAAAGAGAAATTGTTTGACAAGAAAGCTGCAGTATATCACGTGACTAAAATAGAGTGAAAGTTTCCGACATTTTTCTTATTTTTTTTAAATAAAGAAAACAGATTTTGTCAGCGAAATTAATTTCACCGTAATTAATTTTCAGTTGCAAATTATTAATTTGAGTTAGTCACGTGACGCTTAAAACAAAAGACCAACCTAAAAAAATGTTTTTAAAAAAGACGAGATTGGATGAAAGATAAAGAATTCCCGGAATTCGGTCGTTTGAAAAAACCGTTACAAAATTTTAAAAGGTTCCAACGGAAAGCAAAGTCATTTGTCGCGATGACTGGACTTTTTATTTTCGTCAAAATTAATTAGAATATTAGGTACGTACCTTAGAAATTAAGTCGGTATCCACGGTTCGGTTTTGTGTGGAAAATCCTGATTTTTTGGACCGATGTACCCGGTTTGGAGAAACACTTGTTGCAAAATGAGAAAGAAACAGAATTTTTTTTTAGTTTCAAGATGGCGCATGCTTTTTTGAGTATTTCTTTTCCCTCCTGTCTCCTGTCTACTGCTTTACCACACTTCTCTCTTCTCTCTCTCTCTCCTCATCGTCGATAATCGGTTCCTTTTCGCTTTTTTGAGTTTAACAGTTCATCCTAACCCGATTTTTGCCAAAGATTTTGTCGTCGACATTTTGTTTATATGAATGTGATCGTGTGCGACCTTGATTATGTCATCGGATGGATTTCGTCTTTAGGAATTTTTTGTTTTTATTTGTTGACTTTCTGGTCTGACAGCTAACTTTTGATGTGTGGAATGTTATGCAGTATGGAATGTATGCAGCTTGCTTTCATATTGGATGAATGTTACTGGTTCTTCCTTTCCTCAGGGTCCTTCTTTTTTTTATTTTTGATAGAAGTTGAATATTTCTCTTAGTATCTTTTAAGCTAATCTAAACTCTTCAGACTAAAGAAAACACTAGAAAGTCGTCGTCAGCGGTGTTTTGATCGTTGGTCAAAAATTTTGGAAAGGAGAAGAACTTTGGGATATTAAAATCAGATTTGTGACACAAGTTTCAAAGTCGGTCGTAAAAATAGAAAGTGACCAAAAAAAGTTTTGATCATTAGCTAAAAGCAAAAGGGTCACGTGGACCAAACCGAAAACAGGAAAGTTTGGGAAAAAGAAACCTCAAACAGAGCGAAAAGGTTTTCTCCTTTCTTAATATTCTCAGCCCATAAACATGAACACGGTTCCACTCGAGTCACTTTTATTCTTCGGGTTTTTCCTTTTTTCCATCCCTCAGGAGACAGAAAGGTGTGAGGAGAAAGGGAAACGGGAGCGGGTCTCGGATTATTTTTGATTGACGGGGTTCACACACATAGGAATTGAACTTCACCTTTTATTATCATTATCGACCCAGAAGTCATGGCTAATGATGGTCGTTATGTTAACGGTTCCTAGTAGCAGCGAAGGAGGAGATGGGAGGTGGTAGATGGCAGGGACAGAACGTTCGTTTCAGGATTAATAATGTTCTCGGTTCCGTGGATATTTTTCGTATCTCTCGTCTCGACGCTTTTGTACATTCGCTTTGATCAAGATCCCTTTAATCTTCCAATGTTTGACAGATTAACATGACGGAAATATTTTATGATCTCATGATGAAAGTGGAATAGGGTGATTCAGACGCCCTCAAGTGTGAGTTTGCCTGGTGGCATTGGAAAGGTTTGCGCTTAAACATGGGGAAGAAAAATTCGAAGTACAAAAGTCACAGAAGGAAGAAGAATTCGGAGAAAAAGAGAAAATGGGGTAAAGCGTGGTTTGAAGAAAGGAAAAGAGTCAACAGCAAAGGATGAAAAACCATTGGAGGAGGTGAAAACATGAAAAATGAACCAATGTCCTACAAGATGGCCGGTACGAAAAAAGATTACGTGTAAAACCTAAACTCTGATCTCTTTCGAAATTTTAGAATACTTATATACACTACAGCAACTCGAAAACTAAGAAACATAGCAGAAAAATCAGCAGCAACAAACATTCTAAACACTTTGGCCTTATATCGTCGTCAACAACATTCCAGTTCAAGCTGACGACACACTCTGACCCCCTACGTTTCGCCTCATTTTTCAGCAGAAAAAAATTTAATGACCCTCCTCTCCATCACTCTTTTCCTCTTTTTGTTTTATTTTTACGAGAAAAAGAAAAATCTGATCAACGAACAGGATTAAAAAAAAGTTTCTGTTTGTTTACTCGATACGGTTTTATTGGCCGATTAAATGGAAAACTGTTAGGAACAGTGTTTAGTCTCGTTCCTCCAGTTCGATTTCGAATTTGTTTTCCTCTCTTCGATGGTCAATCACTTTGTTTAATACCACTGAGACGTTTCTGTCACTTCGAATCCTTCAGCCCGAAGCCTCGTCAACAAAGTCCTGTAAATGTCTGCTGTAAATGGATAAACGATTCCTTTCCTCTGTATCTCGCCTGAAAAAAAAAATTTGTCTGATTACAAGAATCAAATTTTGAAAAGAATCGATGAACCGGATGTTGTTATCAAGTCGAATTTTCTTTCCCTTTTTTATACATTTAATATTCTTCGTGATTTTCTTTGTGACTTTTTGGCTCGTGTTGGTGTTAATAAATTTTATCTGTTTATTACCATCCATGACCATTTTGGCAGCCATTGCAGCGGGGAATCCAACAGCTCTCGACATAGCGGAGTGTCCTTGACCCGGTTTTTGCCCATATATCACCAAATTGATTCCTCTTTTTTCCCTTTTTGAATCTCCCCAAAGAATCCCGATTTCGTGGCGGAGAAGGACAATGTCGCGGTCTTGCGATTCTGTAAAATGTGAAAGCCTTTCATTGAATTTATTTATTTTGACAATCGAAAGCTTTTAACATGATTGAGTTTCCATCTTGAGGCAACACAGATATACAGATTTGAAATCTGTACCCCATTGGGTCGGAATTATGGCTTCTCTAGGCATCATTCTTGACTATTTTTCTGTTGGAACCTATCTAGTCGGGTACTCTATCAAAGTGGGTTTGGAGGAAGAAGATTTTCGCGCATAATTTATGTGTTTTCGAACAAATAAATGCGAACTTGACAGGTGAATGAGAACAAAAACTTTCTGACAGAACCCATGGAGAAAATCTGCGATTAATAATTCACGGTTTATGTAAATTTGTCGAACTCATCCATATTTTATTTAATTTTATTTATTTCCTAACGAATTTCTCAAATTTTTGCTTGCGATTTTGATACTGTCGAAAAGTGGGCAGTAAGTTGGCGTTCTGAGGTTTAGTTGGTCGCATGAAAACCAATCACGTTCAAGGATTTATTGGTGGTGGTTTTAATCTCGTTTTCCACCCTTAAATTTTGGGTATAACAGGATGCGGGAGGAGGATTCGAACCCACGACCATTTGCGTCCAAGTCAGGAACTTAACCACTACACTACTCCTCCCACTACGTTCATGGATTTATGCCGCAGTAGATTTTGGGTTGTTCCTCATTTTAGTTCTTACCTAATGCGAGTTTCTTAGATAGATAATGACTAACGGTATCTAATGGCGTGTTCAATTTAATAACTTTGTCGTTTTCTAGGAGCCCTAACTGTTCGATTGATTCAAGCATAGTTTGACTGCCCAAATGTTCGGCTAATTTTCGACGAAGGTTCTCGTACAAGATGGTCGGATCCGTTACTCCAATTAGAACGCATAAAAACTGCCTCTGTAACGAAGAAAAATTTTTAAAAGATGAATTGAAATTTCTCTGAATCCGATGAGTTTCCTAGAATTAAAGCTAAAGCCCCTTTCTGTGAAAGTCATGAAATACGAGTGAACGTTTTTCTTACCCAGGTTATGTCAGGACCATTTGGGTGGAGGGAAGGTTTTGGTTCTGTACTTAACAGACCCAGCTTTTGCATGCTCTTAATGGTGTCTGAGAAACCTGAAACAAAAGTTAAAAATTAGGTTTTAAGAATTTGGGGAGTGGGTCGAGTATAGAGGTAACAAAATAAATTTACCTTTGTAACGTAGAGTACCTCTCAGAACCGTGTGAGCATCTTTAAGGCCGTATGCTTCGATGTAAGACAAGCTGTCCCTGTTGGCAAAGCCTTCGAGAGCGAACCCAGGTAAGAAATTAAGGCCATGAACGGAACTCATGAGTTCTCCTCCTCCTTGGATGGTGATTATCTGCAAAAAACTCGTGTAATCTTGGTTCTGGAAAGAGGAAGGATGAGAGAGATAAACATAACTTACTTCTCCATCTTTAAGGTATCTGGCTTCTCCCATCGTGTTGAGTAAAACGCCTCTCGGCGACCAACTAAACTTGTACCGAAGAGGATTGTCGGAACATTCGGGAGCCGGGAGTCCACCGCAGTATGAGACGAAAGACTCGATTTTTCCACCGCCTTGCTTGATTTCGTCGAAGCATTCCATCGCGAGGAGATGATCTATTCCAGGGTCAAGTCCCACTTCGTTTACTATCGTTATGCCGGCTTCGAGAGCTCTGTGAACATAATATTCATCAAACGTCAGCAAGTTTATTTTTGTTTTTGACTTTTTCGGCGTTTCATCTTTTTCCTGTCAATCATCACGTAAATAAGAGAGGAGAGGAGAGGGGATATAGTGGGAGACCGGCAACAGTTGGACGAGTTTTAAATATTTTGTCGGTCAATTCTTGCTTTTAGTTGAATTCACTCATCTCCCCGTCTCTTTTTGATTTGACATTCCGTACCTCTGATGCATTTCTTTCATCTCTGCTGTACAATACGAAGCCGTTACCATGTTCGTCTTTGTACTAATGCAACACTCTGCTACGTGATGATGGAGGCTGTAGGGTAGAAGAGATATTACCATGTCAGCAGAGATAATAAGTTCTTTCAGAATATCTGGCCGTTCTATGACGTCCATGAAAACAGATTCGACTCCCGGATATTTGGATGCCAGCGAATCCGCTTCTTCTTTCAATGCGGAAGCTGGAAACAAAACCGTTTTTCGTTACAATCGGAAAAGCAATAAGGAAGAGGAAGGTGTAGTGACCGTTCTTAACAATACCAAACCTGCGTAAACTGGAGGTACAATACTAACCGACTGTCACTCTGATGTTTCCACCTCTGTGCAGGTATTCAACAGCAGGAGCACTAACGAATCCGGATCCTAAGACGACGACACGTTGCATGTCCTCTGATTCGTGTATCCTGTGTCTGGTGCTGAGATTTTAAATAAGAATTTTGTTATTAGACAAAACATTCGGCGGATATGAATTGATTTAAGTATTTTCAGAGTACTCACTGTTGTTGGTTTCGGAGATCCTGTATGTACTGGAAATTGGGAGTAAGTTCTCCGTTGCTAGCTATTATTGCCTAAAAGGAAACCCCAGTTTTGTCATCACCATCAAGTGAACTATAAGAATATAGAAAAAAGACTAATTTTACCCCGGAAACAGCCGGTGAGAATGAGTGGTCTTCCAGTGGCCTGGAGGCATCTGAACTTATGATGTCAAACGCATACGGATAAAGAAGATCCCCGAAGAAATCTGTAGATTCTCTGGGTAGTTGAGTTGGCATGTTGTCTATTGAACAAACCAAAACTCCAGGACCCTTGAAGCTGGAATAGACACAATGTAATATTTTGAAACTCGGTAGCAGTGTTCTAGAACCGTCACTGATTTTCCTTACGCAGCCTTGATCGACATTTTATGTCCAACTTATGGTCAGCTAGATAGTCGGTTTTAAGAATTTGTTTATTGATTTTGAAACAACTGGCTGTTAACAATGTTCCGTCAGTTTTTTGACTGAGTCACTTTCACAAATGTTTAAGTCCGAATTCGTTTGCCAAAATTTGGTGAAGATGTCGGAAGAGAGTCTCATTCTCCTCACCTTTTGGTGTCTTTGTTTCTGTCTGCATCGTACAAACAAAACGGAGTGTCTATCGTGGTACATTCATTCATGAACTCGATGGAACCTCCCGGATCGGCAGAAATGTCACAGATTGCGAGCATCCTGTGAGGAAGAGCAGGAGCACCTGCAAAAGAACTAAATGTTATTGATGGATCCTCAGGTTTTTTAGGTTTTGTTTCTTATGAAAGAAAGTCCTCACCGACGGAAGATGGAAGCCATGGAGTGTGGGCAGGTCTGAGGAGAGTTTTAGCGTCTGGAATTGTCAGAAGCTTGGGAGAGTTTACGGCCCAGTAGATACAGTTGATGACGACAGAGGCGTATGGCGCAATCTGTGGAAGAAGAAAACTACCATTAGTATTTTAATATAGATTTTCATTTCTTCTGAACGCCATCTGTGATTAGTGTCAAAGTTATAAACAAAAGTATACCAAAGAAATAGAAAGTCAAACGAAAAAATCGTTCAGAGCGTATACCTTCTTGCTAAACGTCGAAATATATCGCTCGGGATGTTCTATATACTCGGCAGAATCAAAGCCACCGCCTTCTTTCCGTTCCAAATGGTGTCTTCTTCTCACTTCGCATCCGTAGACTTTCGTTATCACTGAACAAAAAAGTTTGGCAGTTGCAGCTTTTATCAGGTACGATTAGAATATGTGTGAATGAAGGAATTTTTCTACTTATACTTGCCTCCATGTTCTGCCACCTTTTTAAGCATTTCCGGTGGAACATATTCGTGAGGAAGTTCTTGAAAAACTTCTTGAGCGCCCTGAGATACGTTTCCCGAACCCGTGAAAACAAAGGTAATCGGACCCACGGACCTGGGCATCATTCCTAAAGCTATCTCATAGCCTGCGTCTCTGATAGCTTGTCTTGCCATCATGGAGTTGCGGTAGTTGTGAGCAGGTCCGATGTGCTGAAACGGTTCACAAAAAGTTTTCAGGATTTGGGATGAGAGACCAATAAGGAGAGGATTGTACGTCACGTACCATAAAAGGTGTGTGGTGACCAAGAGCGAGGAGTCGCAGTCCCAATCCGTGGAGGATGTTAACCATACCAGCAACTCCCGCATATTTCCCGAAAGCAACGACTCTTTGTCCCTGCTCGTCCATAAGCTTTTCATAATCAATCAGCCTGATGTTCTAAAAGAAAAAGAAACCAATAAAGTCCAAAATTCACACAATTGTCATAAAATCAAAAAGAAAGACGTCACAAACCTTTGCCAATATGGCGTCAAGCAGAGCCATGTTAGCTTCCTGAGCTTTGATGGTGTGAGAGAACAAGCAATAAGTCTTCTCAGGTATGAGCTGATCGATGGGAACCTGTTTCACACCAAATATAATGGAAGCTTCGGATATATCCTCTTGAATGACGGCTCCCGCATTCGCATAAGTCTGTTATCACAACAAACAAATTCGTTCATTACTGGAAGGCGTTTCAAACCACAAAGACAATTCATCGAATAAAGACTAAGAAACTGACTTGCATGGGATAAGCTCTTCGGTTGGAAGGTTGAACTATGACCTTGACACCAGCTCGGGTGAGTCTTCGCACGTTTGCCGGCGAAAACGGCGCTCTTCTTTCCCATACCGATTGATCTTCTCGACGAATGGCTATCACCTTTCCCTTTGCGTCTGCCTTAGACTGGGAAGAAAGAGACAAACGCCAGTAAAACAGCTTACGTCGTTACAAAAATCAGCTAAAATTCAAAAGACTTAACTGACACTTACGTGACGAAGTCTTACGGATACCTTAGGAAGGCTAACCTTCCTTCCTGGTGTCATTTTAAGCCTCAACATTTTCCTTTTCACCCAATTTCAGTCTACCATGTCCTTCGCTAGCTACCAGACTCGTGCACTATCATTCGATTTTGTTTGTCTACTGAAGCGTCTAATCGCGAACAAGGCCAAACGGTTACTGATTATGGTTGCCCGACCTTTTGACCCCTAGTTTGATGATAAGGAAATGTCCACCAACCAGCGTTTGTAAAAGAGAAAACGGCGGACCAAGAGGGGCTCACTCTTTTTGTACAAACTGACGGTTAGAAATGTTAAGTAAAATGTCTCCATTTCCGGTTTTAATTGCTGTACCTGTTTGCCTTATGGAAACCATTTTCAAGACGGACGAAAGACGTCTTTAAGGGAGAGGAATTGCTGATTTGTTTTTAATTTTTCAGTCTTTCAATTTACAAAGTTGAACGTAGCGAACAGATTTCAGTCACCGCCTTCGATTACAATTTATGCAGTCTGCTCAACATGGAGGAAGTGTGAACGAGAACTTCAATTTTAGTTCTTGAATGTATATTGTCTTTGAAGTTATTGTAGAGTCGCACAACCTGTGGACTTTGAAGAACAATAATCCTTTTACTTTTAGAAAGAATAAAAGGTTGGAATGGACAACAAAAATATCTTTACGGTTCGTTAAAAATATATTTTATTTATGTCTTTACAAAAATGAAGTTGAACAGCATCATGGAGGACAGAATGGAACTCCGGGGTACGGATTACTTCCGATGAAGGCATAAGGGTTGGGGTTGACTACTCCGCATATCCTCTTGTACTCGTTATAACCACCTTCTGATGAGGCGTGCCTCGTTCTTGGTCTTCTCCCGTAGCTCTTGTGTCCTAGAAATCGGATGAAGTGTTGAACACTATGTACAGAACTACAAACTTGGCAAATTTTTAGTTAAAATGACCGTTACTGTTGTCCTTCAGAACCTTCCACTCTGTAAGAGCTATTACACCAAACAGGCTCCAAATAGCCATAACCTCATTCCTCAAGTTTGGTCTTTTGTCTCTTCTCATTAACACTAAGACAATAATAATAATTGTTAAGTACCCCCTGTATTTCCGAAAAACAAGTCCAATATGGGTGTGCTCTGGGCTATGGACGCAATCGCCAGGATGTAACAAATGACAGACACACACGTGATTTTCTAAGAAGAGAAACAAAACATAAATTAGAATTCATCACGAATCGGGAATAACAATAAATAAAGTGTACGTTCGCGGGCGAACGGCAGGCGAAACAGTCGCCGACGACCTACCATTTCACCGATTAGGGCTCGCGATGTCACCAGACCTATTCGTCCTTCGTCCAAGGTCGTCGAGTGAGCAACGTCTCTCCAGAAGCCACAAGCCAAAACCGAGGACAGTTTAACTACAACATTCCAGCTCTTTTACAATTTGGTTCATTTGACGATTCATTACAAGGTAAGAAAAGTAGAGTTTCGCATAACACGACACAAAAATCATTTGTTTTGCGCCTTTTCAATTAACACTTCGGCCCTTGTAGTGTTATTGTTATTGTTGTTGTTGTTGTTATTGTTTGTTTAGTCTCACACGTTCGAATCCGTGAAAAATTAATTTAAAAAAGTAGAAAGTGACTTTTACGCAAGCGCGAAACTGATGCAGTCAGACCGAGGTTCTGCATTTTGGGGGCGTTGGTTTCTCTCAAAATTTTTTTTTGGATTCAAAGTGCACAAGAACAGGATGAAGGCTCTCTGTAGTTTGTTTTTGTTTCTGGACGGGATTTATCACATCATTAGCGTCCTTTTGTAATGCGGATTTCTGGGAATTGACTGATATACAGTTAGTCTAACTTTGTTAACTGATTGGTAAACCTAAATGACTGAGGCTTTGATTTGGTATTTCAGGTCATAAATTTGACTTAAACATGCTGACAGCTCGTGCTTCTAACATTTTGTGTAGTACGTATGTCGTATAATCTATACAGTATGTCTTGTGTGCTATACAAAATTCAATAAACCAATTTAAACCTAATTTATGAGAAATAACTCTAAAAAGACCAATTTTGAGTTATCCAGTAGACATTCACCAAAACATTTAATAAGTCTGCTTTCATCAGCCTCTCGCTTTCCAAATTATAGTCTCTTTTTGAATCGTCGGAAGTGGTTGCTGGTATGTCAACTTCGACTTAAAGTGTTATAAATTGTTATACAAGCCAAAATCGCCCGCCAAAAAAATTTTAAAGTAAACGAAAAAATGATCTACTTACCTTCGCCCGTCTCCTGTAACTATGAAATGATTATTACAATAATATCTTGTTTAATATAAGAATAATAGCCCCATCTCCCCACCCATTTCTTCTTTTATCTACTCCTCCTCTTCTTATATCATGGTGTTTGGTCCTTGAGTATCTTTATTTTTTGTGTCCGCGGCGGCGCTTAGTATTCGGATGAAACGAGAAAATGTGATCGGAGTGTTAAGATGAAAGATGCGTCATCATATGCGTCTCCACCTTACAAGGAAGTTGTGGGAGGCAAAAAATTTTTATCTATAGTAGACAAGAGATGAGGTTAAGGAATAAATCAAGAGAATATGTGACCTTGAGTGATGATAAGTTCGTACTGGATACTTTGTGATAGGTTTTGACGAGGTAAAGTAATCAGCAGAAGAGGTTTCTCTAAAAGACTGGAAGAAGGTTGAGTACAAAAGCTCGTAGAAGAAGTCAGGAAGAGAGACAAAGAACACCTGACTACTGTAACCGTAGAAGTAGGGCAAAAATGCGAAGGTTTCCCAGATTTCCAAATAACCCTGAAGAGGAAACCATTCTGAGAAGGTCGAAGAGTCTAGTTATTGGTCGTCTGGTGGATGGCTCTCGTTCGTTCACAGAGAAACGGAAATTGGCAGGCGAAAATTTTTATTTGTCTAAGATAAAAAAGAACAAAAGACTAATTAAACATTTATCTTGGCTTTCGTCCATGAATTTAGTGCGTGTATGTGAGCTAGAGAGAGAAGGAAGACAAACAAAACCTTGGCATCCTAATGATAGACAGAATGATATATAGACAGAAATTTACAAAGTACAAAAGTGCGTAAAATCTGTTGGCGTCGCATCCAAAATTTGGGAAATCCGGGAAACCCGAAAAATTCAAGGCTGTAGAAGAAGGAGAATGGAATGAGAGAGGAGGGTCTCTTTCCTTCAAAGACGGGAAGTGCTGAACGAGATTTTTGTGTGCATGACTGCTTCGTCAAATGGAATCGGCTTCCGGTTAATTTGTTTTTCGCCGACAGGAAAAAAGGAATTTTAATTGAAGGATTTCTGGGACCGAAAATAAAGGAAATGGTGGGGGGCAAACCACTGAACTGGAAAAATTTGAGGCGGGCGATTGAAAACGTCTATTTTGAGCTAGAACATGGATGAAGCGTGGACGACTTAATGTCTGCCTACAGCATAGCATGCTGACTCCTCTCCTACAGGTACACAAACAGAAGAAAACTCTTCTTGAAAAGAGATGTTGGCAACTTTAGGATGGGAGAACTTCATCCGACCTTTCCCAATCAGTCGTGATGTCAGTTGATCGGGTTCTGTCTCTTTTTGAGAAGATGATGTCAAAATGACCAAGGATGAGGAGGAGGAGGAGAAGACGAGGGGCGGAAGTATGTAACTGTAATGATGGAATTCCACGAAGAAATTCGGTTTTGTTTGTTTGGCAGACGGAACAAAGGAATCATTTTGCGGCCAAACAAAAATTCATTTTATTGTGTTGTTGACAAATGAGAGCCAAAAGGTCTCTAGTGCCCAGAGCGAATCCAGTTTAGTCTTTTAGGAATCACAGTGATGGCTGCAGCCTTCGCGAGCTCTTTTTCTGACTAAGAGTCTTTAGTTTTGTCACTAAATTTAGGTTTCTATCTAACCCATCCATAACCTCCAAAAGCTTCGCCAAAACTGTCCTCTCTAATTCCTTCCTCTCTCTAGTAAAGAGGCGTGGGATGTGTGGGATTATCAGAAAGGTCACTGGCCTCTTATCTAATAGAACTTACTTCCGTTGCTTTAAACCCGATTAGAGGAAATCGACTCTTCTGTCTCAAGGTACTGTTCAGTGTCCTTTCCAGTTTCAGCTATCCTTGTAGAGCGTTAGATTCTACTTACACCCGTGAGAATTAGGCACCAGAGGCTTCTGTTTGTCTTAGGAATGAGGACATGAAAGTAGCCAACAATTTCAAAACAGGAATTTTAGTTTTTGAATTAAACAAGGTTCGCTCTTTAATTCACCCGAGATGGAAAAGAAGGGTGGGCCATACGAACAGCACATCATTCTTCTTTATTGCACGAACAGCATAAATAACAGTTAAAAAGAAAAAAGCGTTCGCGAGTTCGTCGCATGCTTAGCATATCCAAGGCAAAGTCTAAAAACGGGAAACTCCGAGAGCGAATTCAAAAAAGAAAATAAACAGAAAAGTAGGAAAAAGTCCATGAAAACCGTTGGGAACAGCTGTTCGGTCAGTTAGTCGCTGTTCTCAGCTTCGTCTCGAACTTTCTTTTGTTTTAAAAATTTTGTTATCCTTTCAATTTTTATCTGTTTTCATTTTTTTATTTTCAAGTCACGTTGCTCCGCTTTTTTTCCCTAACTGTTCGCGAGGCTTTGTTCTCATAAAAATATCATAAAATCAGACGTTCGGGGAATGCTCTGTTCAGTTTTGGATTTTTGAGTCTTCTGACGGGTAAGTGTTTTATGGTAACATTTTTGTTTCTGTCATTTGACGGCTTCAGGTAGTTATGAGAGGTTTTCTTACCTCACTTCCCTTTGCGAGGTTGTTCGCATTCGTCTGACGGGTTGTTTTTGAGATCTGAATACGGTTTTTGCGGTGAGGTTAAATGAGTTCATGTAACTTCTGTTGTTGGCTGTCGTTTCCGGTTTTGGTTTGAGACGAGTAAAATCTAGATTTCGAAAATCTGAATGAGGAGAATGAAACCGTTCAACTAGAAATGGTTTAGAAACATTTAAGGAAGGTTATGTTCGTTTGGATAGTAGTTAAACTCCAATCAAGTGAACGCGCTTCCTGAGGTTCGACTATTTTTCGTTCGTTCACCTTCTCGTTTTGCATTTTGTTGTGGTGTTGTCTTCTGAACTGAAAAAGTAAAAACAGAAGTTTGAGGACTGAACGGTGAACCAGGGAAATAATCCCACAGGAAAGTTTTAGTGAGGTTTTGTGTTTAATAACCTGCGTCAGATTGTGGCCAGATTGCTTTTGAACTTAGCTACTGTGTCAGGTGTTGTCCTCACCTGATATAAAAATAGTGGCGACTTCTCAGATAGGGTGGAAACACATACTGAGGGTGGCTGTTGTCATTATAGGATGGAGTCGGATACAAGTTCTGTGATTCAAGTGACAGGATCAACGAGACGGAAGGCTTCTATTACATCCAAATTAGCCAAGACGTTCAAGGACAACGTTCAAAAGTCGCTGAAAGGAAAGAAAGGTAAGAAGTCAAGTTAGATGGGTAGGGAAAATCCACGGAGAGGAAAATTTGGGATTTCTTCAAAGGCGCCAATCCCCTTTCAGATTTTCTATTGGATTTCGACAAATTCGAAGATGAAGAGCCTCCACCTCAGAGGTACGTCCCAGAAAGATTAGAAGTTCTCTGCGAGGAAACGGGTTTGGAGAAGCATCAGCTGAGGTCTCTGTACAGAGCTTTCAAAGAAGCGTGTCCCAATGGAGCCATCAACGAAGTCACTTTTAGGCATATTTATTGTCAGCTCTTTCCCGTCGGCGGTAAGTTCCAAGTTCGTCTTCAACCAAAAGAAATTTGGGTGGAACACTCATCAGATGATGATTCTTGATTCTTATACTTCTAGCGGATGGAAACGCCTACGCTCATTATATATTTAAAGCTCTGGATAAAAGACAAAGTGGAAACCTAACTTTTAGTGAATTGGTTCGAGGGTTGGCTTGCCTGGTAAGGGTAGTCTGCAAGAAAGACTTCGTTGGATATTCAGGTGAGTGGAATTCAATGTTCTAATAAAATGACAGTTGGTACGGGACCCCCTTAAATAATACTTTCGGGTGTAAACGTGTTTTCGTTTTCCCAGACTTTACGACATCGACCACGATGGAGAAATCAGCCGAGGAGAAATGTCCGCAGTTATTGGAGCGATTCACGACCTCATAGGCCCGTGTGATGATCATTCGGAAAGGCACACAAACTATGCGTTTCAGGTATGTCTACCACAAACAGTTTCTTTTATGTCTTCTAACACGTCATTACCTAGTTCAAAGAAAACTGTCTCGTTTTATTTATTCTGATTTTAGAAATTAGACTTGAATTCCGACGGCGTCATCACAATGGAAGAATTCATGACTTGTTGCTTCAACGTAAGTGACGCAAAACAATGCTTTCAACTGAACATTCGACAGAGCTTTGGAATTTGTTCCCGTCAAGGTTCCTTCAGAATCAAAGCATACAGAAACCGATGAAAATGACTGAAAATGATTTTCTTTTTTTTCAGGACGAAATGATGTGCAAGTCTTTCGAAACGTTCAACAATTGGTAGAACACCAGAATCGGTGATTTTGACTGACGTCGAGTAAAGCCTTGTCAGAGTTGTTGAGAAGCGTTGACAAGAATTTCCACAGCTGACAAACTTTTCAAAGCTTCGACTTCCTTGAAGTTTTTATTTATTAAAACTCTTGAGGTTTAATATCACTGAGATGTGGAAGCCTGTGATTTTTGCTACCTGAACTAAAGCAAAAAATGATTTGTCGTGACTTGTCCTCATAAACACTTCGTTCTGAAATCATCGTTGAACGAGACGGAATTTCTCTGTAAGGAAGATTCTCAGCAAGTTTAAGCCTAAGAGAACGGATTTCCGGAATGGTTCCTGTAGAGCTGAGTGAGAGAAGTGGAATGAAAATTTTCTTGAAGAAGAGAAATGAACTTGCTGGATTTGAAAACTTTCTATGCACTTCGTTTTGGTAAACAAAGAAGCACAACATAAACATTCACTGTGTACTTCTTTTCTAAAATATTTATTATAAGCTGCTTAAGATCTTTAGTATATAATATTTTGGTGTACTAGCTAAGTCAGCTTTCCGTAAATATAGTTATTTCTTTAACTCTGTTTTTGTGTTTTTAATTATTTCCTTCTAAAAGCGATGTAACAAGTTCTCTGACTTTATCCATTGTTTGTTTGATTGGTAAACAAAAGTTGTAAGCTGTTGCGCCATTTAGTTCAAGTATTTGGAAGGAAACGGACAAACCCTTCACCATCTCTACAATCTGTAGGATATGGCAGCTTTCCATCAGTCAATGTCGTAAAGAACTCTACTCACGAATTATTAGAAATTTTTTGTCATAGTTCTTCATCGAACGACATCTCTTGGGCAAGAGTACGACTTTGCCTCTGGTTATTCTAAACCCAACGGGTCATGACCCCATGGACACGTTCTTTCCAAACAAACGTAAAAGAAAAAGTCGAGGAAATAGAATTTCCGGTCAATGAATTCAAAAAAGTAAAAATAAAAAAAATAAATTCTAAAAAAGCTAGAGCCCGCGGCTACGATCTTAAGTTTACACTAGAAATTCTTAGAATGTTGTCCAGATGAATCAGTTGAAAGCTTTCTCAGAGCTTTCAGCTCACTTTAAACCGACGACAACTTCTAGCCGGATTTTGTAACCCTTCTGTGAGCTTAGCCACGTCATCTCCTCTTTCTTGTGAAATCCATCTTCCAAGTGAGAGACAAATTAAAGCTTCACTTCCGGTGACACCATTCACTCTTAAAATATCTTCCTCTCCCTCTCGGTCATTGCTCTAGGTAGGTGTTCAAGAAGTCTTTCATCGCGTCGTCATAAGATCTTTGATTTTCCAACATTTTCAGGAAAACTTGGTATTTTTGACAGTGATACCTGGAAAGGCAAAAATTATTGATCAGAGAATGAAGTCATCCTTTGAATTTTTTTTGAAAAAGAAGTTAAACCTCACCCTTTGTCAATTTTGTTTGGAAGAAACATTTTAGACGGTCCTGTCATAGACTTAATGGCTTGCTCTACGTCTTTGTATTCTCCGGCGGCGACTGCACCCAGTATAGCAGCTCCTAGAAGCACCGGCTCAGATGATTGGAGTAACACAACTGGAAGGTCTAAAACGTCTGCGTGAACCTGAACGAATATTTTATTTTTGCTCAGCCCTCCGCACATTAGTACAGTCGAAATAGTGTCACAGCCGTGAGCTCGTAGACTGTCTAAGATGTGACGCGTGCCATACTGGAAATAAATAAAGCAGTTTCAGGTACCTCATCATTTCTAATCAGGTTTCGAGTCAAATCTGATTCAAACTCACAGCTAATGCTTGGATTGTTGCCAAATATTTGAGAGCCAAATCCTCTTCGTCAACAGAAAGAGTAAGACCCGACATCTGGAAAGTAAAGCGATTTATGCGTCAGTTAAATGAATAATGATTGAAGATAAGTGATTCTTGAAAGCTCAAAGAAAGCTTGGTTATAACTACTATTACAACTTTCACAGGCTTCTCTCTCTGAAAACTTAAATGAAGCCGTTGCGACGCCTATTCCACACTTACCATTCCCAAAAGAGAAGGATCTGCCAAAGGCGATCGATTCCCATGAAAATCCGGCCAAACATGAAGTCTGCTAGTCAAAACAGCTGGAGATTTTAACCCTCTTGAAGCTGCCATTTTGTCCAAAAGCTCATTTAGGTACTCCTGAAGATGCCTGATAACAAAAGCCGACCATCATAAGACGATTAGGAATGGAGTCGACTCATCCCACTATACTTAAAGAAGACAGACTCACATTTGTCCTTGAAGTTTTGTTTTTGTCTTCGTACGCCGGATGTGTTTCAATGACAAAATCTATCAATTTACCAGTTGCGCTTTGACCTGCTTCGTTCAAATACATTCCGGGCACCATAGCGCTGAAATAGGGACCCCAAACCCCAGGAACTATTCTAGGAGATGGGCTAACTACCATGTGACAAGTTGAAGTACCGCAAATCAAACCTATTTTCGATTCGAATGAAGGATTAATGCCTTGACTACAGGCTGCCGTCAAAAGACCTAAACCCCCTGCGTGAGCATCTATCAAACCGGCTCCGACGCACGTTCCAGGTAGCAATCCCAAATCTCGGGCTGAACTTTCAGTTAAACCCGATCCGCATTTGTCTCCTGGAGATTTTACTCTGCTTCCTAAAAGAAAGTTAAACAGAAAATAACTAACGCAGTTAATTAAAAATTAGAACGTGGATTCCCCCGGGTGCTTTAGACTTTTTTCACCTCTGAACCTTGGAGGGTCGTTTTGCTTCTTGTTGTTTTTAGCTTAAAGCTCATTTATACCTATTTTGGCGGCGCCTTTCTCCAACAGGTCGCTCAATCCAATAAGAGAAAAATAAGTTTTGTCCCAGCCTTTGAGTTCGTTTCCATCGGCTATGTAGGTCCACTTACATACAATTGTACACAAAGACCTGAAACAAAAAGACAAAATCTCATATTTAATTTTCACCATCTTCCAGGCTTAATCTAGGTTCATGCATTTCTAATATTACAAAGTCTAGTATGGCATTAGATAGGATGCAACTTCCTCTGACCATTGTACCTGGAATCGTCTCCTGTTGCTTTCCACGTCATGAAGTCCGACAAATCGAAAAAATATTTAACGCTTTCCCAAGTACGTTTTAAATTTTGTTTAATCCACATTAGCTTCGGCGTCTGCATTTCCAGGAAATTTTTCCACCGACATATTTGAGGACTTCCGATTTGTGACGATTTATGAATTCCGCTTGAGACTTTGCTCTATGATCCATCCACAAAATTATGTTTTGCTCATCGCTCCCTGAAATTATTAAGCAAAACGGTGTGATATAAATGAAATTTCCTTCTATCATCCAAGATATAAATAAATTACCAGTTGTGCTGACGGTCAAAGGTTTGTTATCAGATCCGATACAAACCAGCGAGCACGTTGCATCAAAGCCGATTCCTTTTATCGAACCTGGGTCGACTGATTTTGAAACCTCCTAAAAGAGATCACATAGTTTGAGCATCTTAACTATTTCAAGGACGTAAAAAGCAAGACACAATCAGAAAAACGTTTTCACCTTGACTACTTGACAACAAGCTCTCCATATATCGTCAGAAGACTGTTCATAATAATCCCTCTGAGGATTCCACGTTTTAATGGGACAGCTTGAGGTTACAACAATGTCTCCATTAACTCGAACCAAAGCTGCTCTCACACTACCCGTTCCGACATCAACGCCAACATAATAATTCTCCGACATGTCGAAGCCTGTTAAATAAACATTATCCTTTATATTCGATCTCATTTCGATTTTAAACTATCCTTCAACTCGTCGACACTTTCATCTTCATCAAGACACTGTTACAGAGACTTGAGAGAACAAATCAAAACTTGTTCTAAACCCCCTCAAGGGACACAAGCCTTGAAGGAAGGAATTTTATGTGTGAAAGTGATATGAAATATTTGTATAATTTATAATTCAAAGCCTAAATGTCAAACAACTTATGCCTGAAATCTGTAGTCAATAAATTTAACTTTATCGCAATTCTTTTTTAAATGTTTTCTTATGATCGTAATCCAGCCTAAATTAATTATGTTTGTTTATTTTAATCTAAGAAAAAAATAACCCATTAGGCTTATTTTATCTCGACTATATCAGGATTAGAGTAGAGAACTAGACGACCTCACTTTTCTTATCACGGTCATCATTACGGTCATTAAGCAGCTGTAAACTTTCTTACGATTATCAAAGCCGAAAATCATAATGGCGTCTTTTAAAATTCTTTATTTATTTATTGAATCCAATATGAATTATTTTATTACTCAAATAACTGGGTACAGGGGTGTATTTTATGAATAGTAATCTAAATCATGTTTTCTTTTAACTTGGTTACGAATCAAAATCGTAATTGCAATTTAAAAAGATCAGTGTTTCGATTACGTAAAAAACCGTTAAAAAATTCGAACTATTTTAAATTTTGACTGGAAAACACCCCAAATAAATCCAGTTGTTTAGGGTTCGAACAAATTTATATTATTGACTGTTTATCGCCATTTCAACCAGTTAAATTTCCTTTATTAAAATAATTTTATCTACGTCATATGTCCTACGTACCCTTTGATTAAAAATTTAAAAATTGAAATTAATTCGACGGATTATCCGAAGCCAGTAACAGCACTGCGCATGTTCGAGATTTGGTTTCCTCAATCATCATTCCAATTATACACTCTATGGTGTGGTTTCGAGAGTCCCTGAAAAAATCACGAAAATTTACACACTCTGTGGAGAGTTTGTTTTGATTCCGTTTATCATTACTAAATAAGTGATAAATGACTAATTTTACGAGATAGTATTTATAAACCGGAATGAGATAATTAGGAATAACAGTTTAATTAGTTTTTAGTTGATTTGTTGTATTTATTTGTAGGTATTTATTAATATTTAAAAAATGTCCAACACCGGAGTTTTACCGTTTGTGAGAGGTATCGACTTCACACGTAATGATTTTAGCGTGAGTATTTTATGTCATTTTAATTTTATTTGTTTCTCCTCTAAATCTCTTATATTTGTCGATGATGTTCTGTCATTTTTGATCGTTTAAATTATCCTTTGGGGTTTTGGGATGAATTTAAGATTAATACTTTCATGAAACGTTTCGCAGGAATTGCACCTGAGGCGTTTTCACGTGTTGATTTTTTTAGATTGTCAGTTTTTTGAAATTTGAGGCGAATTTTCTGAAGGAAAAATGATTCACACTCTGCCTTTGTGATAATTTGATATATTATACCTAATTAGTCTTTAAATTATTAAAGTATTTCTTGACATTTACACAAAACCATTCCCTTGCAAAGCAAATACATAACACTCAGTTTATTGAAATATTTGAATCCAAAATAATAATTAGGTTTGATTTTGTATTTTTCCAGGATGGACAATTTCCTGAAACAGTTGGTCTTATGACCGGAGTCCAATGGCTTAAGTTGGATAGAACAAATTTAAATGAAATTCCTGAAGAAATGGGTCGGTTGTTGAAATTGGTGAGTCAAGTTCTGTTTGGGGGAGGAAGGAAAAATCCTTTTATATGTTTATATAAAGACCTACTAAGATGTGTGTTTTCTTTACAGGAACATCTTTCACTAACTAGAAACAATTTAGAAAATCTTTATGGTGAATTAACTGAACTGAATTGCCTTAGAACTTTAAATGTTCGACATAACAAAGTCAAAACTTCAGGTCTTCCAGCAGATTTGTTTAAATTAGATGAATTAACAACCCTTGATCTAAGTCATAATAATTTAAAAGAAGTTCCACAAGGGTTAGAAAAAGCAAGAGGATTATTAGTATTGAACCTTAGTCATAATCAGTGAGTCATGATATAAATATGAACTAAACAGATGTCTTGATGAGATATCAATCTTGATTAATTGATTAATTGATTTGTTTTTCTCGTTTTCAGCATAGAAACAATTCCTAGTCAACTCTTCATAAACATAACAGATTTATTGTTCCTAGATTTAAGTTACAACAAACTAGAAACTCTTCCTCCTCAAACTCGTAGGTTGGCAAACTTGGAAACGTTAATACTTAATGATAATCCTTTGGGTTTGTTTCAATTGCGTCAGCTTCCTTCACTCATGAATCTGGAAACTCTTCACATGCGAAACACTCAGAGAACTCTCTCAAATATTCCAAACAGTTTGGATAGTTTAACTAATTTATCTGACCTCGATCTTGCTCAAAACGACTTGCCTAAAATACCGGAAGCAATTTATTCTTTAATTAATTTAAAGCGTTTGAATTTGTCCGACAATAAAATAACGGAGCTTTCGTCAGCAGTGGGTAAAGTATTCCATTTTGTTATTGCTTTTTATTTTTCTTGAGAGATCTAAGGATTGGTTTCATGAGGTTGATCTAAGGATTTAAACGGAATAATTGATAGATTTCTTGATGATTCTTGGATTGAAATTCTTTCATGTTTATTTGTGAACTAAAGCCAAATTTGTTACAAATTTTTTGTTTATTTTCCTTTTTTAGAAAACTGGCAAAAACTAAAAACCCTAAATCTTTGCCGTAACAATCTCACGTCTCTCCCGGCGGCCATCTGCAAACTATCCTCCCTTCGTCGACTTTACGTGAACGATAATCAGCTGGATTTCGAGGGAATACCCTCAGGAATCGGTAAACTAGGAGAACTAGAAATATTTTCAGCATCTAACAATCACATAGAAATGATACCGGAAGGCCTTTGCCGGTGCGGATCTTTGAAAAAGTTGATTTTGAATTCGAATCGTTTGATAACACTCCCAGATGCGATTCACCTGTTGACCGACCTTGAAAATCTTGACCTTCGTGACAATCCAGATTTAGTGATGCCTCCTAAACCTTTCGAGGCCCAAAAAGGCTCCGGCGTCGAGTTTTATAACATCGATTTCTCTCTCCAGCATCAGTTGCGACTCGCTGGAGCTAATATACCAGCGCCCGTATCGTCGTCAAATGTTAGCAAAGATCCGATTGCTAGAAAGCTACGTTTGAGACGTGGAAGAAGGGATCAAGAGGAAGCGGATCAAGATCAAGCGAAGATTTTAAAAGGTATGAAAGATGTGGCCAAGAACAAACAGAAGACGTTAGAAGAAGTCAAAGTGGAATCGATAAAAGCAAAAAGGTGGGATGAAACTCTCGAAAAACCTCCCGTCGACTACTCAGAGATCTTCGACGAGGAAGACGGTCAGATTCCAGGTCTTTCAATTTGGGAAATCGAAAACTTTCTCCCGAATCGCATAGATGAAGTCGCTCACGGGAAATTCTACGAGGGAGATTGTTACGTCGTTCTAAAAACATTCGTGAGCGAGTTTCCCGCTTTGGATTGGAAAATATATTTTTGGATCGGGGAAAAGGCGAGCTTGGATAAGAGAGCTTGCGCGGCGATACATGCTGTCAACTTGAGGAACTTTCTCGGAGCTCAATGTAGGACGATTAGGGAGGAACAAGGGGAGGAATCGGAGGAGTTTTTGGCTTTGTTCGATTCAGACATCACGTACATCGAAGGAGGGAGAACGTGCAGCGGGTTTTTCACCGTCGAAGACATGCACTACGCCACTCGGTTTTACAGGGTGATACCATCGGGGAATTCTGTTCATCTGGAACCCGTAGAAGTGAGTCACTTGTCCCTTGATCCCCGATTCGTTTTCATTTTGGACAACGGAATGACAATTTACTTATGGTATGGAAAAAAGTCGAAGAATACGATCAAGTCAAAAGCAAGGTTGTTGGCGGAGAAAATAAACAAAAACGAGAGGAAGAACAAAGCGGAGATAATTCAAGAAGGACTCGGTGAGGAAAGCGAAGAGTTTTGGAGGTTGTTAGGATGCGAAGATGGCAAAGCTCCTGAAGAGATAAAGGTAAGTTGAAGAAAACGCTTCGAAAGTTTCGAGACTATCAAAGCTTACTGTCTAAACACCAATTTGGGTTTCAGGAACACGTGGATATGGACTACGTACCACCTTCTCCTCGTTTATATCAAGTTCTTCTGGGTATGGGCTACTTAGAGCTTCCTCAAGTCGAGGTCCCCGGGCAGAAACTAGTGCACACTTTGCTCAACAGCAAACACGTTTACATTCTTGATTGCTGGACGGACGTTTTCGTTTGGTTCGGTAAGAAATCGACTCGTCTCGTTCGTGCTGCCGCCGTCAAGCTCTGCCAAGAGCTCTACGGAATGATGGCGAGACCGGATCACGCAATGGTGACGAGACTTCAAGAAGGAACGGAAACTCAAGTCTTCAAATTGAAATTCATTGGCTGGAACGAAGTTATTGCGGTAGATTTCACGAGAACTGCAAGCTCCGTCGCCAGAACTGGGGCGGATTTAACAAAGTGGGCGAAAAATCAAGAAACTAAAGCGGATTTAGCGGCGTTATTCACTCCGAGACAACCAGCCATGCCGATGTCAGAAGCACAACAGTTGATGGAAGAATGGAACGAGGATTTGGAAGTTATGGAACCGTTCGTTTTGGAAGGGAAAAAATTTCAGAAACTTCCAGAAGAAGAGTTGGGACACTTTTACAGCAAAGACTGCTACGTTTTCCTCTGTCGATATTGGGTCCCACCGGAGAGTCCCGACGAGGAGGCATCACCCGAGGAAGATGACTTTCAATGCGTCGTCTACTTCTGGCAGGGAAGAGAAGCATCGAACATGGGCTGGCTGACATTTACCTTTAGCTTGCAGAAAAAATTTAAAGCTTTATTCGGTGACAAATTAGAGGTCGTTAGAACGCATCAGCAACAAGAAAATCTTAAATTCATGGCTCACTTCAAAAGACATTTTATAATTCACCAAGGAAAGAGAAAGGAAAAGGTCGAACAAAATCCTGTCGAATTTTTTCATTTAAGATCCAACGGCTCTGCCCTTTGCACGCGGCTCATACAAATCAAACCCGACGCCACCTCACTCAATTCAGCTTTCTGGTAAGTCTTGTCAGCTGCATTCAATTATATTAATTCAAAATCACAACAGCAAGCGTCTTCAATTATTTTCTTTTGATTTCTAGTTACATATTGAAAGTGCCATTTAATCAGGAGGAAAATCCAGAAGCTGGAATCGTTTATGTTTGGATCGGTTCAAAAGCGAATCCCGATGACGTTCATCTCATTGAAGAAATCGCCGAGAGCAAATTCAACAGTCCTTGGACGAGTTGTCAGTACATAAACGAAGGCGAAGAACCGGAGAATTTCTTCTGGGTGGCGCTAGGTGGAAAGAAACCATACGAAACGAACGCGGACTTCATGGAATACACACGATTGTTCAGGTGTTCCAACGAAAAGGGCTATTTCACGGTCTCAGAGAAATGCACGGATGCACGGATTTTTGTCAGGACGACCTAGCCGATGATGATATCATGATCCTAGATAACGGTGAACAGGTTTTCTTATGGTTAGGAGCCAAATGCAGTGAAGTGGAAATTAAATTGGCCTATAAATCAGCGCAAGTGAGTGTTTCTTAGCAGGATTTGTTTGTTGATTTACGACTGCAGCTGCTGCTGTCTTGTAATTTCAATCAGCCAAAAACTTCAACACTCTTGTAACTGTTTTAGGTATACATTCAACATATGCGAGCAAAGCAACCGGAAAGACCAAGGAAATTATTCTTAACACTAAAAAATAAGGAAACGAAAAGGTTTACAAAATGTTTCCACGGTTGGGGACCACACAAGAGACCACCCGAGTAATACGTGACATCGATTAGTTCATATACATAGAATTTTTTAAATCGAATTTACTTAATAATGTACTTAACGTCCACTCTAGGAAGAAGACTGAACGAGAACAAGTGTAAACTAAATCTTCCAGAAATAATTTTAACTAGGAATCGTTAAAAGCCTTTACAAGTGCTAACTAACCTGTTTTAATTTTTAATTTATTTTAACAAAAAATTCTTTAATTATTTATCCTTCGAGTAACCTAAAGATCTTTTGATAAGCTTTACATTAAACCCCCCCAAAAATTTTTAATAAGGAATCAGGGGACTTTACACTATTTTATTTTTGATTTATTTTAAAGCGTTGACTTTTACAATGTTTTTCTTTTATCGCAGTATTACTAAAGCATAAAAAAATGAATGAATTTTCATGTAACTCGTCTAAATGTTTATTTTAATCTAATCTAAGGTCTTTGATTTAATGTTTTAAAAAACCAAAGACTGTTGTTGTTGAAACTTTTTATATCAATCACAGGAACAAACCTCATATACTTTGTAATCACATTTGTCAATATAAAAATGACCAAAGTTGTTAAATTGATTAGTTTTTAACTTAATTTATTTCTCTTGTAATAATAAAATTTTTTTAATTAAAATTTTTATGTTTAATTTTTCTTTCATTTGTACATTTCCATGTTGGAACTCTGGGGTCCTAGTTACGAATTTTTAAACTAATTAGTTAGGTGTCACCTTAACCAAGGTAAACCCATTAAAAATGTTGATACGATTCCATATTTGCAAAATCTAGGCAGTTATCGCTCATATAGCCAAGCCCATACGGTGGTTAGACAACGTCGTGGGACTAGAATTAAAACATTCTTACGGAAAGAATTTACCAAACTTGAACACTTAAAATGATTTCCTTGTTAAAAGAGAATGTTAAGATTGTCTTAAAAATTAAAGAATATTTTAAACTTTTTACTTATGTGTGAAATTCATTTTTAAGCGACCAATTTTTTATCAAATCAATTTGGCAACACTGCATTTGTAGCTCTCGCTCTAAGGTTTGTTTTGATCGAGGAAGGGACTCGTATTTGATTTTAGAAAAATGTCTGGTGCAGGCACTAGTGAATCACAATGTTCCATCGCTCAGAAAACATGGGAAATGGCGAACAATGTAGAAACAATTAGCCCCATCGATGAAATTTACAGATACGATAAAAAGCAACAGCAGGATATTTTAGCCGCAAAACCATGGGATAAAGAGTAAGTTCCAATGAAAAGCTTTATTTTTACATTTAGTATTGTTTTCCTTGTTGAAACTTAATCGCCGTTTTGGTTTATTTCTTATTTCCAGCCCTCATTTCTTCAAAGACATAAAAATATCAGCTTTAGCTCTATTGAAAATGGTTATGCATGCCAGATCTGGAGGAACATTGGAAGTAATGGGTCTCCTTCTGGGTAAAGTTGATGCCAACACTATGATAGTTATGGATTCATTTGCTCTTCCTGTTGAAGGAACAGAAACAAGAGTGAATGCTCAAGCTCAAGCATATGAATATATGACTGCTTACATAGAAGCTGCAAAACTTGTGAGTTTTATATCTGACGAGTTTCAAATTAAGGTCAGTCATTCAGAATTAGTAATACTCATCTTATAAATTACAGGTAGGGAGATTAGAAAATGCCATAGGATGGTATCACAGTCATCCTGGCTATGGATGCTGGCTGTCTGGCATTGATGTCTCAACTCAAATGCTGAATCAAAATTTTCAAGAACCATTTGTTGCCATAGTTATTGATCCTGTGAGAACGATATCTGCTGGAAAAGTTTGCCTAGGAGCTTTTAGGACTTATCCAAAGGTGAGAAATAATTTAAGATGTCAATTAATGTTTTATCATTGGTTAATACAATTACCTTGATAGTATTGAATATTCGATTTCTTATTGAAAGGCCAAAGTACAAAAACAAAATTAGAGTTGAAGTCCCCTTTAACATCCTGTTATATTCGAGAGTTAAAAACTAAAAAATAAGTAAATATGTAATGAAAGACTGGCAAATCTAAAAAAAAACATTCAAATGAGTCAAAGCTATTACCTTGTCATCCTTCTGAATCTTTGTAACAAACTTATTAATAAAACGAACTTGTTAAATCTTCATACAGAAATTCAGGTTCCGAAATAAGCTGTGCAGCCTTGAGATTCACATAAATCAGCTTTATTATGAGTTGTACTTCGTTATCAGTCAACATTAATCTGTTAAATTAGGTGTGAGAAGGTTGACAGACACTGGGATGGGAAGCCAAATAAATCTTAGACTTGTTTTAGATGTGTACAACATACAAACGAATGTGTATAGGAAATTTGAAGATTTTAAAATGTTTTAGGCATTTCTGATCAACTTTGAGCATTGATTAATATACAAAAATTTTTTTTCTTTTAACTTAGGGTTACAAACCAGCAAATGAAGAACCTTCAGAATATCAAACGATTCCACTTAACAAAATCGAAGATTTCGGAGTCCATTGCAAACAATATTACTCACTTGATGTCACTTATTTTAAATCATCTTTAGATAGAAGATTGTTAGACTCTCTGTGGAATAAATATTGGGTAAGGCGTTAGATTCGCTGACAATCTGAATAACTTTTGGCTTCAAGCTCTTGTCTTCGACACTTTTATATTAATTCCTTTAATCTTCTCTTCTTTTTTTCCTTAGGTTAATACATTAAGTTCCTCGAGCTTGCTAACAAACGCAGATTACACCACCTGTCAAATATTTGATTTGTCGGATAAACTGGAACAGTCAGAAGCGGCAGTGGGTCGAACGGGCTTCGCTCTCGGTTGCTCCGATCCGTTGGATAAACGAACCGAAGACAAGCTCATGAAAGCCACCAAAGATAGCTGCAAAACGACTATAGAAATAATTCACGGGCTCATGGCTCAAATGATTAAAGACAAATTGTTCAATCACATCAAGAAAAAGGGCGACGCGTAGGTCGTCTCGATGTTTTCCGTTTAATTTGGCGACGTTTGATGTCACTTGGGAATTGTCATTTGAATGTCAGGCTGATTACCGCCAGATTTACTAAAAACATTTTTTTTGTAACCAGGATTTTATCAATAACTAAGGATTTGTAATATTTAACCTTATATTGTAATAAATTAATAAATATTCTGTGGTGATAAATTAAACTTTATTTTTCTTACCCCCTAGGAAGTGTCTCAACCCTCAAGAATGGTTAAAGGATGTAATAATGAATGAGTCATCAGGAGAGTGTTGATCTCCATGTCTGTTCTTTGAAACTTCTTCAATCATTCATCCTCGTGACACTACTTATTTAATCGCTTATGAAAAGAAGGCAAAATACAAAACAAAATATTTATTAATATTTATTATATTATATATTTTAGTCTGGTCCTTTGAATTAGAGACATATTTACAAGATGTGGGCGCGGGGGAACAAAAAATTACAAATCATAAATCGAATGTTTCATCTATAAAAATCCGTTACAAAAGAAAAAACAAAATTAGTCGGAATAAAACGACAAAAAAATTCGAACGTTAGCCTTCACCACATATTTCGGCCATTTTGTTTTTAAGTATCGTTATCACAAATTTGTCTTTTTAATTTCCTTCTAGACTAATTACAAAAACTAAAAACGTTGAAACAAAGTTGAAAACGGTAACTTTTTCCAACTGAATTTCGTCCGTCAACAATCCGAACCCAACTCCTAACGTCACGTGACTTAAAAAGCTCTTATTCGCAAGGTATTGGTTGAGTGCAGATAATTCAGAGTTGTGATTTGAAGGAAGTAAGGTTCGTGAGTGAGTGATTGAGGTTGGAACCCACCCTCCCACCAGTCTTCTTGTTTCATTCAAGCCTATTAACAACCCGGATGTCCACTTCTGTAGTTGATTATTGTAAACCTCGCCGGTCGCTGTTCACTTCTGCCAAAGCATTCAAAGCGCTGTCGTTGGTCGATTAATAACAACATCCGATTGGCAAGTTGGAACATGCAGTTTCGAAGGAGTTTCTCTTTAAAGATGATAGCGATAGTGCGGGTGAGAAAAACGCAAGATTAGGTTACAACTAAGAGGGAAGAGGGCCATTTGAAATCACATTTTCAAGATTCAATTCAACAAATTAATTTAATGATCTCTCGTCGAATCACTTTTATGATTTAAAATAAATCGGAATGACACTGACCCTGACACACTACCTTTTGGTCCTCGATTATCCTGCTCAGTAAATACTGTTTCCAACGAAAACTGATTACAATATAAAGAACTAATTAAAAACAAACAGATTAATAAAAACAGGTGAAATAACATGAAAATTTCAATAACTACACAGAGCCATCGTCACCAAACTTTTGAACTTTCAAAGTTGACAGATCAGTGAGGTGATGAACTCGATTCCGACATGTCTTTCCCTCTTCGTTTGACTCTATTCAATAGTTGAACTTGTTCTGAGGACGGAGCGAAGAGAGTGTGACTCATTTCCAAGTTGAGTGCTTATGAGCAGTTACGACTAGCTCTATTGTAACAGCTTCGCCCACTACAAACCGATTCTTACCCAACACAAATAATAAGTAACATCACCAAAACATTCACAAAAATGATTATACATTTGAATTAACAGACAAAAAAGGCTTGACGATATGCTGTACAAAACAAAAGACCAACAAAACTTGATTTCATCGTTGGGAGAGAACCAACCATTCATAAAACGAGCCATGTGAATCTCTCTTCACTCTCTTCTTCCCCCGATCAAAAACAAAACTAACTTAAAAAAACACAAAATAATTAACATAAAAATTAACATTTGATATGTCCTCACATTAAAATTTTTATTTTTATTATCATTATCATCAGCATTATTATTATTACTCTATAAATATTTCATATACTTTAACTATTTTAAATAAAAAATAGGAGAAATTTAATTCTTTCTCATTACTTACATAGTTCATTAAATAAAAACAACCTCAAATACCAACGACAATACTGTAAAGCACCAAAAAAAAATAAAAATGGAACCAACAGGGAGAAAACAAAAGCGCACGAAATTCGAATTTCTAGTTTAACTGAAAATTGACGTCATGTGTACTGTGATGGTGGGGAGGGAATGAGAGAAGGAGCGTGGAGGGAGGAAATGAGGAGGAGGGGATGCAGGAGAGAGAATGCAAAAGGAATTAACGCATAGTCCCTCGGACAGGCATTTTTCCCGAAGACTGCCAATCGTCTCTCTTTCTCTCTCCCTTTCTGACTCTCTCGCGGATTAAGGCAGCTGTGATTGTTAGCCGGTGAAGCGGTCCGGCGGCGGTCACTGCCAACACTCCACCGGGAAATTGTTGACTTCCGTTTGATCTTGTATCGTGTTACCTTCCGTCACGTACGATATCCGAATCCGCATTCGAAGGGCTACCTGTCCCCCAAAAGAAAGAAATAAATCATATCACCATCAATCAAGACGACACTCACTATACAGTCAGACAAACGGACGATAAACTTATTTTACCTTTGTCGGATTAACAAGCCTAAGAACTTGAGTTAGTTGGCCTAATGGAGCTATCGTTGTCCCCGATGGAGACATCATTTGTAACTGTAAAGTCTTCGGTACTGCAGCCTGAAACAAAATTAAAATTCTCATCCTGATCCTCTTCACAAGGTTTACACAAAACGATTCTTCAACCCTATTCTCAAGGAAACAAATCCTCACCTGAAACAGGAACTCTGTGAAGCTCGATGAAGTAGAATTAGTTGCTACCATTGAAACGACCGTCGTGTCCGGGCTGTCGTTCGGCTTTTCCAAATTGAATATTATTTTGAGTCCGTTTTTGTCGTAGGCCGTCAGCGTCGGATTCGGAATTGAATTGAACAAACCGTCCATTAAAAGATTTGAAGAATTCATTTGCATCACCATATTATTGTTATTAATATTGTTGTTGCTAACTATTTGAGAACTTGGCTCCGTCACCGGTGAGCTATTCTCTGTATTGCTTACATCCAGGCCCCCTGGAAAGTCAAAAACAGAAAATAGACGTTGAAAAAAGCTCCTTCAATTCCATCTCTCCTCCTTTCCAAAAACCGACACAACTCACCTAAGAGATCAAGAAGATCTTGATTATTACTAATTTGCTGCTTAGCAGCCTCGGGTTTGTAGGGTTCGATGACGTCATCGTCGCTTCCACCCAACAGATCCAAAAGTGTGCTCTGAAAACAGTTAAAAAGTGAAATGAGTTCAAGGGCCTGTCATTCAGTCCAACCAACTGCTCTTCCCCACAACTCACAGAGTCTTGATGTTGAACGGGAGACTGATCCTCCAGGCCACTGTTGCTCAAGTCCTCTTCTTCGACGTCGCCGTTCGTCATTGGAGGACCGTTATCGTTTGAAGTTCTCGACACTTCCATGGGAGGCATTCTCTCTAGCAGAGCGGGACGGAGATGTTCGTACTTCTTGAACAGCTGGGAAAATTCGACTCCTCGTTGTTGAAGCTCCACGTGGAGATGACTTCCGAACGTGTCTATGATTTGCCTAATTTTTCTGCGAAATGAGTTAATAAACAGATAAGCTTTTCCGCCAAAATTATCAAGAATAAATCGAGAGAGACAAATACTATTAAAACACTTTTCACTCAACGGAACTTACTCAGTGCCTTTACGAAACCTGGTGCTTAGTTTCGTGAGAGAAAGTAAAGTATACTGTTTCGTAATAACCGTGTTCTGCTGCGACCAAAGCAACCTTTGGTAGACTTCTATCACATCGTCCTCAGTCACCTTCACAAACAAAATGTTTAGATCAGCAATCTTTCCCCAGGAAACAGGAAAATCAATCAGATTCCTTGCTCCAACTCTTACCTGAATGGGATTTTCTTCGTCTCCTCCTTCATTCTGACCGTAAAGAAGTAAATCACCATATTCACCGATGCACCAGGTCGCTATCTGTGTGAGCGGCTGTCTGTCGGAAGTATCGCGTTCCAACGCCTGCCACAACTGTCCCACCATATATGTCTGATGAGCTGTGCTCTCAGAAATTAATTGAATCGTACACGAAACGACGTCATCTCTCACGTAATTACCCGCCTGTTAAGGGAGGAAAAGGGTGTTAAAACGCGACCGAAGGATGTTAGCCTCCTCCAAAACTCAACATCTAACAAAATTAGTAAACTTACAGCAACTAAAACTTTCAACAACGTATCCAAATGCCACCGCTTGTTAGGAGCAAATTTTTCCGCAGACAAAACAATGTTCGACGAGCACTGAGCTTTGAATTCGGGTTCGGCTCGCTCTAAAAACGTTATCAACTCCTTCACCATGGCCCGTATGTTGTTCCCATTGATTAGAGCGAAGCTGAGTTCCATCGCTCGTCGACGTATCGACACGTCCGGATCCTTCAGGCATTCCAAAATGGTCGATCGATGCCTTTGAACGGCGCTCGTGTCCAAATACACAGTTTTAAGTAAAGTATTAAGTGCCACGTATCTAAAAACAAAAGCCTTTCGTCAGTCTTCTCTCCTCCTCCTCAATCCGCTACCAGAAAACCATCACCCAGTCCTACCAACCTTATATTCTTATCGTTATTTAGAAGAAATCTTCCTAAAATATTTATTGCGAGGACTCTCAACCCCGATTCCGATTTAATATCCATTATTGATAAAACAGTTTCGTACAGGATCGTGTTGCCCACGTTTTTACTCGTTTCCGTGTTTGTTGCCACCTGGGCCAGTATGTCGTTCATCGTTTCCGAGGCTTCCGCATCGTTTTTACCCAAAATCCGGAGAAGACGAAGGATCTTTACTTGTAGAAAGGGATCGCTTACTCCTGACACATCGTGCTCCGGAGAATATCCAGCCAATATTAAGTTTTTCAATATTCTGACTAGATTTGGTACGATCTGAAAACAAAAAACGCTTGAGTACCGACCGGAAATTGACTAGTTTTATTCAATGACTCGCCCGCCGACGCTATTCATCTAATTGTCGACGGTCCTGGAGAACGCGTTTCATTCTCTACGCTAAATGTGATTACAGGAATTCTTTTCAACAAAAACCAATTAACCGAACGCGGAAATGCGTTTAAAAAGAAATAACTCAATCACAAAAACATTTTTCAGACCAAGGATGCAATAAAACTGAAATCAAACAAACACGTGTGCACGTGCCTTATCAATTAAATCAAACACAACATCTCGGTTATCGGTTATTAAAAAACCTATTCCATTAATTAATACCATGAACAAACAAATAAATTTGAGAGGAATAACGAAATTTATGGATCAATGTGTATACACTGCGACATCTAAACACACAAACAACACGACGCTATTCTGTTAGACGCCCTAAAGAAGGTAGAGAGGGAGGACTTGTTGGGTGGTATGAACAATTCAAATTCCTGTATCACACATATCGACTCATGCAATGCAAAATTTTATAATTCAAAAGCATTTATATACAAATATATTATTAAAAAGTACCAACAATAATAAAAAATAATTAATAAATAACAAAATCATCAGACTCGAACGGTTTATGAGTACCTCATGCATGGCAGCAGTAAAATGACCACCGTTCGCGATACCCTTCATGCAGGATTTGTCTTAAAGACTCCTCTTCTAAATTTTAAAGAAAAAATGCCAAAAAAAGGAAACGACTCAACGTTCTATTTATCAATTAAGATGGAGGAGTCAAGCCCATCGCTAACTCTTTGCATAAACAAATCGTAAAGCAAAAGAAACACAATAACAAACCGTTGCATACCTCTTGGTGTCCAAAATCCTAGGAGTGTAAGGTATAACAAACAAACATTACGTTTAATAAATTCTACAACATCAGATGCTTCGGAGAGGAATTAAGATTATGTTCGAAATTTGTGCCTTTGGGTCGCGTACGTGTGGGTGGGGCTGAAAACGTGTACATTGAAAAACTTATGTACCACCATAATTCACGAAAACAGAGAAACTCGCACACGTGTATTTGACGAGGTATTGGTGTAGGAGGAAATGCACTTAATAATTTCTCATTTGTTTAACACAAAAGTGACTCGAATTGGTTAAAGATAAACGAAATTACCTTTTTGAAATGTTGAAGGGTATCAGGGCTGTGCTCGCACATTTCGGTGATAAGCGTGACTCCTGTTATTAACACTCCATGATTTTTCTCTGATAATAAAGACCTTGTGGCCGGAAGAAACATTTCCATTAATTCTGGAACCTTTTTTACAATCCTGTAAAAGAAAATTTGAGATGATATGAAACTGTTCTTTTAGAAATGAGTATCGAAACCAGTGAATAGTTAAAATTGTAACACCTTGAAGCACAACACCATAAAAAATTTAATTTTCATTGTCTGTTGTTTATTGGAAAGGGTTTGGTTTATGTAGCAGAACAACATAAAGTACACAATCTCAATTCTTCCACACTTTATAATCTACTTTCATCAAAATTATTATGTATAACACCACTTTAACTGAGAATATAATTTTTTTATTATCATTACAACAGTTAAATTATGCACTTAGTATATTAAATATTCTTCAAAGAGTTAATTAAATGAAATCATTTTGAGAGGTCTTTATAAACTCACCTATAAGCACACAAAGCTGCTTTTTTCTTAATATATGCATTTGGAGACTTAATTAATCTTTCAACTTCAGCAGCTAAATCTCTTGACATTTCTGGTGAGGCTATAGCTCCTAATGTACAAAGAGCAAGACCTACTACAAACTGAGTAGAACTGTTTAGATCACTGAAAACAAAAAAATAAAAGAAGTTTTCATAAAAACAGACAACACAAAAAAAATAAAGAAATAAACACAAAAGAAGATGCTTACTTACTTTTTCAAACAATTAGTGATAAGGAGGTGAACATCTTGTCTTTCATCCAACAGTAGCATTGCTCCCAAATAGCCGATTCTCTTATCAGTGAATCTTGGTGAGGCAATCAATTTAAGACACTCCAACTGACCAAAGTGAGCAGGGTAACCTAACATGTGTATGTAAAGGAGTTTGGCAATGTTTCGACACCGCCATATGCTATCCTCTTCTCTGAACGTCGAACGAATGTAAGCGCATTCTTTGTTTATAACGGAACGTTCCTCGGCGGCTGTTCTAGCGGCTCGAATTTGCCGGATCAGATCTCTCAGTCGCATGGGAGTTGGCATTCGAACTCGTTCCACAGCTTCATTAATTACTTGTTTGATGGTGGCCATGTTAAAGGCAGGATTAAATCTAAAGAAGGAATTAATACATAAAATTTAAGTTTTTGGTGTGAATCTTCCTAGTATTTCAACTCATAGAAATAATTACCAAAAAATGTTCATGAAAATAACTAAAATTACTTTTGCAACCTTCCAGGAAAGTATTAAAAAAGAAGCAAATAATGAAACAAGTCAATGCAATGCCAAACTCAAAATACCTAACAGTAATCACACCCCAAAACTCTGGCCCAAAATTTCTAAAGAACCCATTCCAACCCAACCTGACCTAATAAGAGCAACAATAACTTGTCAAATTCCATTGTTAATATTTATCGCTTCATACATTCACAAAACATCTTTTCTGTTTCCATTTACTAGGATATAATTGTACCACTTAAGCAAAAAACAATGACTCACATTATTATTATAAAATTTAGATCTTTGGAACTTCAAATCATTCAATCACTATAAAAAATTGTTAATTACACTTTGATTAAATGTGGTGAGAGAAATAAACATCAAAGAAAAAAATGCCTGCATTAATATGTTGTTGAAATAAAAGTATTAAGATGCACAAACAAAATAAACATAATTCCAAAGATGATAAAAGGATTTCTTTACGTACGACTTTCGACTGATTCACCTGTCACGATGGAAAAATATTTAAAAACCAAAATGACACGCCTCCAGTTTATAAAAACTGAGTAATTAGAGGTCGATTATACGGTTGTTAGGTGAAATTCAAATAACAACGAGAGCTCTTTGTAGAAAGAAAGAAAAAACAATTTTTTTTTCTTATTTGCCCAACATAAGGAAAGCCTATTTATCTCACCTGTGAAACTTCTGTTTCAAAAGTGTGACATTATCTCATTCTTAAAATCATTTAGACATGAAATTTTATATAAATGTATATAATAAAATTTACCCGTGCTCTGAAGAGTTCATCTCTCCTTGGAATGTAAAAAACCCGCGGTTAAAAAAACCAAAACAGAAAAATCAAGTTATTTAAAAAAAAATTTAGGCCCTTTTAGGCAGCAATGCCAACAGGCTGTGATCGCGTAAGAAATGATAAGTTGAAAACTCTTCGATAATACATTAGCGTTTATGAATAAGAAATATTACTGAATAAAATAGTTGAAGCATTCCCCGGCAATTAGTAAACCTAATAAATATTTTTAAAAATCACAATATAACAATATATAACATCACACAGGTCACCCAACAAATGACCATCCCACAGAATTCAATATGGCCGTCGAAAAGTATTTTGTAGCATTTTTGCAAATTTTGTCGACTATTTTGACTCATTGACTGCTGCCACGACTCTAATTAGAAACCTGCTAAGTTGTTAAGGTTATAACCTACATTTACAATTCTTTATTGGCGCTATAATTTAAAAGAATAAGCGATTCGTTATTCGGCACTTTAAAATTTTTATTTGGATAATAACTGCACCCTGTGCTGAGACAGCACACTTAAAAGCAACGATAATCTGGAAGCTATCTGCGGGATCAACTCGATTTCAAACCGTGTCAAAGTATTTCAGTTTTTTAATTTGAGTCTCAAAACTTGAGATTCTTAATTTTAATCTCAATTTTAATTTATAGCACTTAAGAAGCCTTTTTTTCAACCTACTCAACAGAGATAGTAATAAGCTTTACTCATAATGTAAACAAAAAAATCGTGAAAAATCTTAATGCAATATTACTCAATTTTGTATATTTGTAGTATTACAACCCTTAAATATGTGTAATTCAAAACATTCAAAAATTTACAAATGAAGCTTTCAATCAAAATAGTTCATGTAATCAAAATAAAAATAAGAATCACAAAACCAAGTACATGATTTTAATTCACCATACATTTACTTGAAATTTATAAATACAAATTAAGGTTTAAAATTTTGGGTGAATAAAAACAAATATTTTGAAACCTTCGATTCAGATCTGTTGGCAGTATTCCAACATCATTTGAAAATTCCTCCGGCCACATTGGAAAAAATTAAAAATCTAGAACTTCACTTCACTGTCTTCAAATATGACATTAACTGATAAGAACTCTTGCTTATCATATCACTTGTTTATTGTTTGATACATCTCAAACAGTCAGAAATATAAAAAAAAGCATCTTGTATTATTGCTTCTCTTGACAGCATCACACCTAACATTATGTCTGAAAATGACTTTTCATGTGAATTTCAAAATCCTCAATGAAACACATACACCCACCCCACTCAGATTAAACTTATTATGACTAAAGGATTTATCAAACTTCATTCAAGTTATACATCTTGTTTTGAAGTTGGCTCACACGATTAAGTAATGTATTCCGATAAATCGGCAATTAAAGCAAGGAATAAATGCTTAGGTTTTACTGAAGACCTTATATTCACTCTTATAATGACGAACTTGAGAAAGTGACCAACGTAACTGAATTTACAAAATTTTCAAAGTTTTCCATAATTATATGTAAATATCTTTATATATAATGTACAATAAAAATCGTTAAAAAACAACTTCGAAAGACTCTGGGGTTCATCACCTGTCACCTATCAACCCTGTTTGACGGATACCCTCTTTAATGTTGTTTTCCTATCTACTTTTGCACCTTCCCACATTATATTTCAATGTAATTTTGCTTTACCTACAATTCTGGTACTGGATAATTGTGAACTTTACATTTTAAAATCAGAAGGAAAACGGACAAAAACACAATCACAAGATGGTAATTTATAAAAGTTCAGTCCCTGACACAAAATATATATGTGTATATAACCCTAAAATGTTTTCCTTTGATCGAATACCCATCTTCTCAATCCTCTATATTTTAAACCTAAACGACCTTTATTAATCTGTCATCGGCGATTTTATTTTCTCGGAAATCATCGCTGATTTGTTCGGTTTTGTCTTTTGCCTCTTGACTGGCGCTAAATAATTTCGCCTTTTCCCTTCTCGTTTTTATTAAAATGCCGTGACCGACGCAATCAATGTTTTCCTCGTAGCATTTGGCCTTGCAACATGTCTTACATAATTTAAAACCGCATTTCAATCCCTGGAAAAAAAACCGTTCATTCCATTAATCAGTGATTATAAAGGAAAAGTTTTTTAACTAACTTCCTCTCCTGTCTCCCACCTATTCCCCCCGCTTCTAATTTTGTTCCTTTTGTGTTTCATTAATTTATTGATATCGGGAAATAACCTCGCTTCGTGTGAAACACCAAGTTTTCCCTCTATTCACCTATCGTTCCTTTTTGACTCCTTTTCTCACTTAAGCCCTTACTACTATCCTTTCCCAGAATTACTCCTGTCCATCTTGGTCACATGTGCTCCTCGCTACAACCTTACCGAATCCAGCAATTTTGTAGTAAAGCAGACACGACCGTATAACTTGTTTAGAAACAGTTTTTACGACTTTTAAGGTAACCAAAGTTTTTCAAATTTATGACTTTAATTACTTCCCCCCACAATTTTATATCCATTTCAACCAATTTTCCCAAGTGGTGCATTTCTAGATGGATCTAAACTCGCGCACGAACACGTGACACGTTATTTGGGGTTTACGTAATGCACTTAGCTAAATTTCTGGGAATGGAACTGGCGTGACTATTTCAGCATAAATTATATCCAGGATTCAAATAAAGAGTGGCTGTAGTGATAAGCGATCGCTTGATTTTAAAAGTCAATACTGATCCCCTACATATTTTCCAAGGCCGATTTGGTATCAGTCCTAATGTAACGGTAGAAGGCATGCATTGAGTGACCAAGAAGAAACCAAACTGCCACAATGGATCTCCAATCAAAGACAAAGTTTAAAGGTTATAGAGGGTCTCTCATCAATAATTAAGTCTCATTAATAAAAAAAAAGGATTTTTTAAGAGTTTAAAAATTATGGAAGCTTCTAGCTGCTTTTTGAGGGTTCGAAACAAGGAATGATTAGGTTGAATGAAGACGGGGACAACACTATGGAAACATTTATGTTAGAAATAGAAAAAAATTCTTACCATAGGATTGGGGCACGGCACGCCAGAAGAACAAATGACAATAACCCTTCGATTCGTGTTCCCTTTATCCGATAATTTCATCAGTTTTTTACATTTCTTCTTCGACATGTGTTCCTTTTCACTTCCGGAATCTTCTCTCACCCTTTTGGGAGAGACTGCTTCCCCGTTTTCCGTGACCTCCGACTTCTTCCTTTCATCCGCTTTATTTTGAAGCTCAGACATTTTCTTTATATATTCCTCCGGCGAAGCTCTTACGTAAGGTTTGCACAACCAAGGTGGAAGGACAGATTACAATCCTCGCAGTAACCTTCTTTCCAAGTTTCGATCCCTTCGTGAAAAGCTTCGAACCTATCCCGGATAATATTCGCAATTTTACGAAAATCTTCCAAAGTAGACTTAGTCGCCAATTCTGATCTGACGTCTTTGTTCATCGACAGACACAAAACATGGTGAAATATTTTAAATAAATGACCCCGGATATAAGACAACGGACATGGATGCTTTTCTACCAGGTCTAGATATTCCAAAGCCATTTCCCAACATGGGGATAGCGGCTTTCAAATATCGCCGGATTGTAAAGGTTTCCCTCCGCGCTCATGACTCCGTCACATTTGGTCTCTTCCAGACATCTGTAAACATCTTGAAGGCTTTGAATGTTTCCGTTCGCCAGAACAGGTATCGACACGTTAGCCTTCACCGCTTTAATATGTTCCCAACTTGCGAGACCCGTCAAAGGTCCCTTTTGTTCCTTTGTTCGACCGTGAACTGTTAGCATCTGACATCCGGCTTCTTCTAACATTTTGGCATATTCCACTGTTTTATTAATATCTTTATAAACTCTTATTTTACAAGTAACAGGTACGCTTAGACTTTCTTTTAAGGTTCCAACTGAAATTAGAAAACCGAAAATATAAAAATACAGACATCAAAGCACCAAAACCAAAGGTTGTAATTATAAAACTTTAAAAAGCATTTCACTTACCGATTTTCCTGAGTAAAGGCCATTCGTCCTGAAGGAACGCGCCATAATGTCCCCTTTTGGCTATGGCTTGGGGACATCCGAGATTAATGTCGACGGCATCGCAATAAGGCGCGGCAAGGCGTGCGGCTTCTAGAATCGAGTCGGCATCGTTGCCACAAAACTGAACGATAAGAGGTCGATCTTCGTCAACGGAGATCAAAGCCTCTTTCCTATATCGAGGATTGTTTATGAAAATCAAACTGTGAAGCATCGGCGTGTAACACAATTGGGCACCGTGTCGACGGCTAAGAAGTCTCCATGCCAATTCGCTGGCATCCACCATTGGGGCCACAACGAGGCGAGGACTTCCCAGCGTTTTTTCCCAAAACTCGCCCCCACTCATTCTGCAAGAGCGTTTCCAATTAATAATTATATTCTAGTAATAGCGGAATCACCCTTCTGAGTGAAAATTCTGAGATGAGTAAAGAGTAGGTGGTCAATGAACACTTCATCACTGGTCAGATGAATCATGTTTCAAGAGATAAGAACAACAATTTCTCTGCAACTGTTAACATTTAGACGAATTTGGACGACCGATTTTTGACCGTCTTTGTGAGCCGACCCGATTTGTGACCCTCACATACAAACCCAAGTATAAATATACAAATCCACAAACGAATGAGTAAAAAAGAAAGAAAACAAAAGCACATATAATCAATAAATATGTTTATATTATAATTTGCACAAATATATGAAATTGACAATCAAAAACGGATGAAACTTAGACAGAAAAAAACTCAAAACACCAAATTCCAAGATCAATCTCAGGACATGTTCACAAATTCACAAATTTACAACATTATTATTTTTGGCAATCATAACCCTGAGCATAATCTTTCCTCAGACTGACTCTAACTAGTTTTGAGAATTTTTTTCATGTTCTTCAACTGTACAAAAACCAAACGACTCAAACGGATCCTGGATTTAAGAGTTCACAAGATGACGGAATTTTCGCATTTAACAAAAAAAAAATTCGTTGCAATTTTGAAGCTCACCAAAGGACGAGAATAAAATCGGATGCTTGATGACCGATTCGTTGTTGTTACAGAAAAATTAATAATTTTATTAATCTAAACAAGACTATTAAATTAATCAATCTTAACCCCTTCAATATTGCTTGGAATCTGAGGGTCATACCAATTTCTCATTTTCTCTTATGACATCCATCAATACGCGATGACGACCCTAAATCAACTCTGGGTGTAGTGCTGTACGATGAAGTACCCACACGACAGCGAAAGGGTTAACAAAAATATATATATACATAAACATATACAGACACAACTCATTCTCTCTTATCTCCAAATATCAAATTTCTTAATATTAATTGATTATTAATAAACAAATGATTAAAACCACTTTGTAGGTTATTAAACTAAAATGGCGGAACGATCCCGCGGATTATTCAATCACGCAAAACCGAATTAATACAAGAAAAACCTTTAAAGAAAATTAAACACCACTCCTCCCCTTCCCCTTTAACACAGAAACTGCCACAAAGGCCTAAAAAAACTAATCAGAACAGGGATTTAACGCCCTAATTAACTTTCCAAAACTGACCTGAATTTTTTCAATTACTCTCACGCCAACATAAAAAGCCGTTAAAACTGAAAAACCCCGGGAACGACTACTGAGTCAGCTTTTTATTTCACCTTAAAAGGGTGACGTCAGGATTAACCAGCAAAATATTTTTTTTTTATTTACAAAATTCTCTTTTGGGAAAAATCGGTTTGACCAGCCTGTAAATATTCGTCACAATTAATGTCTCATGTGAGACGTGAGATCGTGCACCCCAACCCTCTCAGCCTTCTCTCGGGGTAGCGTGAACAGAAAATGTTTTCTAATTGGGTCACGACCGCGTTGAATTACCCCCACCCACCACCCCTAACTGTAGTCTAGGGGATTTCCGGAAATGGACGGACCAAACAGGACGAAACATAATCCTCGTTTCACAACTTTTCCATTATATAGGCCTACAGAGAATGGAAATATTATGCAGACCTTGCGACCCTTTTTCTCATTCCTTGGTTTCTCTGAAATCTTTATCAGCCCTCCATTCCTCTCTTCCAATATTCGAAAAGTATTTTCCTGAGGAAAGAGCAAACCAAACAGTTCTAAAAGGCTTTCAAAAACACAAAGAGAAAAAGGAGAAAAAACGAGAACGAACACCTTTCTCAATAGTAAAAACTTTCAAGAGAGATCTCGACCCAACATAAAGCTGTCCAAAGCATACAAAGAGGTACTTTAAAAAGGAAATCGTTTCAAAAGAGTACAAAACTCTTCTTCTAACTTATGTACAGCCATTTTTACGAGAAGTTAGTGACATTCATTCACTTTCTCTTCAGTAAAAATCAACCTTCCCACCCTCACGAGGCGCGTGCTCAATTTTGGAAACCATGGTAATCATTTCTAATTACCCAGACAGCTCCATTTTGAATATGAAAAATTCAACCGATCACGTGACAGCATCGAGCCTATAATTTTATTATTTCACACCAACATTTGTTTACCTATTAGTTTGATTTGATGTGACGAATAAAAATTATTTATCCATTTTAGAAAGATAAATAAGCATAGAGGTCAATGTCTGAGAGAGACCTTAAATTTCAAAATTTCTTAAGTTTTAACATGAATGCATGAAGAGTGGGTAGATAGTTATCTCCTTCTTTACCTCTCCCCCAATACCTAATAATTTTCAAAAACGCTTTAACAATAAAATCCAAATTCTGAAACGTGGACGAACATTCCATGGACGAATTTTCAAAAACAACACAATCCCTGAAAGTAGATGTTGACAACAAACTCCCTCACGATAACACAAAATAGACAAACAAATAGCGAACGTGTAAATGGTGATTTATAAACTAGAGCTTCATCTTTAAAAAATAAAAAGCGCGATAGGAGCAGGACTATACCCCAAGGGATCAAACAAACCAGACCTAACGCCACTACCAAACAACTTCTACAATCTCGTATTGTCTTTAGTTGTCCTGAATTGAACATAATTTTCTCTCCACAAAACCAACAGAAAGCTTTTACAAAACATTCGTTTGATTTGAGCTTTTTTACTACTGTACAACAAAAAAAAAAGCGAAAAGAAATTAACCCCATTCGCTCAGGCCCACCCCTTTCACTACACTCCACTGAGACAGAGAATCTTTAAATGACCCATTTAAAAAATATTTTAAAATTTAAATTTTCAACTTTTTAAATAATTTACTTATTAATAAATATTATTCATATCAAAATTCGTGAAAATTCAATAAGCTCCAAAAAAAAATCTGTAAATTTGTTTCAAATTGGTAAATCAACGCAAAATATTGTTTCAAATTCCCACAAAATAAAAAGGAAACCTGCTGCAAACACCAAAATAAATATTTATGTGAAAGTCATCGAACACAGAAAGGTAAGCGGCGGCTAGACAGACAGATCTTTGGCTGTTTTTTTTTAGTTACTTTCCACTTGGCACGAAGTCTTCACCCCCAACCCCCATAATCGTCCTTACGAATAGGCTAGACTCCGTTTGCTATTTCCACGTCTATCCATTTGGTCGATTTCAATTTGGTCGGTTTCAGAACGAATATCTGCTCGTCTTTCGCGTTTGCGAACATCTTGCGTGGAAGTTGAGGAGTTCTTAGAATGTCTTCGGCTTCGTAACGTCTCGCTATGACGGTAGCAGATGGCGTCACGACGACGTCATCGTCATCGTCATCCGACGACGAGGGTGAATTCGGATTGGATAGGAATATCGTTGAGATTTCTGGAGACGAAGGCCTGACGAATGTCGGAGTCGGAGGCATTATCAGGTCGACTCTAGGCGATCCGGGATTCGAGAGCCCGGATTCCCGAATGGGAGACAGTGGTGGTGTCCTCTTCGCCATGTTCTTCCTACGGACTCTCCGGAAGTTGGACTTTGCGTTCATCTGAAACGCGAAATTTGGTTTATCGACCAAATCGAGAACGGAACTCAGTTCTTTGAGATCGTCAGAGCTCTGCAACTTCCTCAACGTGTCGTTCAAACATGGAAGAACTTTGGGCTTCATCTCCGGGAAAGCGTGAACATCCAAAACTTCCGGATAATTCTCCATTTTGATCACGGCTATATTCCCTTCTTGAGAATTGAGTTCTTCGCCCCTAGATGGACGTATTTGATTGCACTTTATCTTTATGGAATTTTCAGAGTTCCTGCGTAACGAACGTCCTCCAAATCTTGGACACCAATTAAACTTATTGAAAGAAAATCTTTGTCCCATTTGCTCTTTCTCCACAACCACTTGTTCTGGATTCGATTCTTCGCTACTGTTTTCCTTGTTTCCATCCTCTTCACCCCACGCCTGCACACACGTTCGTTCAAACACAAGACACAAGAGTTTTCTGATTCTGTTTCCACAGGCTCTGGACCTTTGTCCTCGTTGAGCGTTATCAAGAAGGGTTTGATGACCCGGTCGACGAATTCCGGGTCCGTGTTTTGACGTTCTAGAGTTTTCGTTTTCCGTCCTCCCCTGAATTCCAACATGTTTTTGGCTCTGGAAAAGGAGAATTTGTTACGAGAACAACAATGTTCAATTTCGTCATCTTCGGGCGGCCTTGAACACGAATAGTAACAACAATTTTCGAACTTTCTTTTGGTTTTGTTGCGATTTCGTTCTGACGACTCCGCATTGTTGCACAAAACCTCTTCCTTTTTAAAATTGCATATTGATGACAAGGTTCGTTGCGAAGACGTTTCCTGAGGATAATAACGAATGTATTCGTAAGTGGTGATGCCCAGAATAGAAATATAACAATGAAAAAGGCACAGATGAAGTAAGAGTCCCGCTGTCGTCGCCGCTAATAATCCTAACACGCTGACTATTCCTAGGAAGACGGAATCTGGTAAAAATAACTCTGTCGAAGTTTCGTTCTGAGGATTTGCAAATACGTTCAACAATCCAGGATCCACGTGGTAGTAGACAATTTCCAGGACGGACACGCCGGCGACGACTAACGAAGCCGCTACAGCGGAAACGACGCATATAAGGAAAGCCACATAGTTCCTGCCTCCTATGCAATGGTTCAGCCACTTACAGTGATGGTCAAAATTACCGATGCATTTATTGCAAACACTACAATGTTTGGTCCTCGGACCCGAAGTTTTTATATTACACAAGTGACAACGGCCGTTCTCGATTACGTGAGCATGTTTACTTCGATCGAATTCAGGAACGGTAAACTTGACTTTGAGAGCACGAAGTTCGGGATCCGCCGGATCCAACAACAAAGCCGCGAGATGTGACAAAATATGGAGGCAGAAAAGAAATGCGAGCACTATCAAAAGACACTCCCGGAACAACGGTCTGAGAGCAGGTATGAGCACGAGGAAAGTAGCTGCACCGACGGCCAAGAATATGATCCAACCAGCGACTTGTAGAGGATGCAGAGGAAGTTGAAGACCATGGACACGTCTCCATTTCCTGTATTCTAGATTTCCCATACGACTTTGAAACGAACAAACCGAATGTACTATCTTACTCTCCCTTTTTTCTGTTGCCTCTTGTTCGCTTTCCTCACCCAGCGAAAGGTTCGTGGGTTTCTCATTTCCGCCACTGAGGCGAACACTCATGGTATCCACTTTCATTTTCCTCGTTCAACTTGTTTTGATCTTTTCATTGTCATTATTGTAACTTTTCCACAATACTCACACCAAACAGTTGCTTAAAGTCAACAGAAAATTTAACTGCACTACGAAAACTCCCTTTCAACTCACTCATTTTGCAAATGATTTATCGTTCACAAGAAAACCAACAGTAAAAAAAAAGCAAAATTAGAGCTTAAATTTTACAAAGGCACAACAAAAATGTCTTCTACGGCATTATTTTTTATTTCTTCAAAAAAAGAAAGCACTCAGATTCCTGCACATGATCAGCCGACGAAACGGTACTGCGCCGTCGTCAACGCAAACTATCGATTTTCCCAAATGTCAATCCAAACAATGAAGGGGCGGAAGGAAAGGGCCTCATAATATAAATAAAGAAATAAAGTAAACATAATTTTTCTCAGTCCAAACAAATCTCAGAAGGGACAAAACAAATAAGGGATGTTATTAAGGCACTTGTTCAATTTATCTGACAAGAAAATTTTTATAAAATTTTCCAAGCTATTGAGATAGTTTTGTCAACAACCTCATTTTTTAACATTGACTATATAATTATGGTTATATGGAAAATCACTGAGGAAAATAAAAAATATTTTTCCGGATGCCAAGGTTGTTGATGCAAAATAGGATGATAATTAATAAAATTACCCTCGATAAATTTCTTCCATCAGAATATTTTTTTTTCATGAATATCATGCATTTCAAATTTTTAATTCCAATATTTTACTAAACATAACTGAGAAGTATGAAATTCAGGCTCAAAGCAAGACAGTAAGAGTAAGAAGGACCATTATTACTTTGAAACTTCAGGATTTTTTCTTACTTTTAACCGTTGATGATTTTCCAATTAATCCATAAACATTCGTTTAATCAGAACCATGTTTTATTCATAATCACAAGTATTTAAACATAATTGTGACCTCATCTTGCAAAATAAAACAAGAACAAATCAGTACTTCTAAATATCAAATACATGGAGTGTCCACATCATTCAATTAACTTCAAAAATTCAAACAAAATATTTTGCATCCCGCTTTCATTCAAGAATGAAGGGTTGCTCTTTGATATAAACCAATTTCAGAACCATTTCATCTGGATCCTTAAAACTGTTCGATAAATAACAGTTAATTCTAGCAAAATGAAAAATCAAAATTCATAAAAAGAACTTTTTATAATTACATCACTTTTATTGTATTCGAAACAATCTGAGTATAGTTACAGAAGCTCTGTAGCTTTCAGAAACAAATGAAACACACATCAATTGAGCAATAACCCCTAACCTTTCAAAAAAAAAGGTAAAAGTTCAATTTGAAATTTAGTCAAAATCACATTTAATATGATTCGAATCCATTTGAGTTATACAATAAAATTTACACCCTCTTTCATCAACTGAAATACATTAGGATTGCAAGTTTAAAAAACTATTACCAAAGCAGCAATTCAGATTTGTGTTATTTACAGAATCAAACTTAAAACCAAGATTTCAAATGCAATGTTTTGACTTATGAGTAATATTCTCCATTAAGGAGCCTAAATGAAATAAATAAAAAGCTCACACCCTTAAGTTTGATATTCATTAAAAACCGACATTAATGAATAGCTCTCAACCTTTCTCAAACACTAGTCTAAATTAATATTATTTTGTTTCATTAGAACGTTCAAAGAGAATCATTCAAAATACGTGCAAATTCAACATTTTCCACATGTTGCACATATTAAATGAATTATAGCTCTTATAAAAAGTTTGCACGACTTTTCGCAATTAAAATCGATAATTATTTAAGTTAATCTATGTCTTACCTTGTTTTAATTATTCAAACATTTCTTCAAAAAGTAAAAATTAATAAAAAAATAACATATTGGAATGAATATTAACGTATTCAAAGGTAGCCATCTTGAACGTACCGCCTTCTTTTAAAATTATTTTTGAATTATTTAGGAATGGCCAACTGAATTTTTCTCTTCAAAATTTAACGGTTCGATATTTTTCTCTGACATTAGTTGAAAATATTGTAACGTTAACTTTAATTTATTTAAAATTTTGTAATTTTTTGCTGAGTAATGGTTTGAGAATTAAGTTTTTGTTTTCTTAAGTTAAACTTAACGAAATGAAATTTTTGCGTCTACTCTTGTTCCTCGTAGTTTTCATCTCACCTTTCTGTTAACAAATTCCGCACTAATCAGAAAAATTTGTGGGCAAAGGTAGGTATCCAATTTTTTAGTACTTCTCGCTTCCCACTATATAAACTCTAGAGGTTGAAATAAGAGTAAGAGAATGAGAAGAGTTCTCTTGTCTTTCTGGAATGCACATCAACTAGAAGACTAAGTTGTAACGAAACAAATCATAAAACATCCCCGTTGATTTATAGCAACAAAACCCAAATTATATCGTCGTCTTCATGATTAAGTGTCTGGGCCAATTACTGTCCTTGACGGAAGATGGACCAAGGGATGAGGGGAAGTTTGTCTTATGGGTAGATTGTACTGATGACAATCCTAACGATATTTTCAGACAGGACATAATTATTAAAATCCCAAAATTAAAATTTGAAATGGAGCAGGAAATTTGATAAGAGAATAAGAAATAAGCAGTTAATTAATTTGAATAATTTATTTAACTGACAAGGGAAATTTTTTAATTTCACTCTTCTTTGAGTGGCAAATTTGGAGGAGGAAAATTTAACTGAAGTGGAAGCAAACAAATAAAAGATAACATTTTGAATTAAAACAATGATCAAGGGATGTCCCTGACACGTGTGGCTTTGCTCTTAATTAAGTGATTACGCAGTCATTTAATTTCCCATGAGTTTATATTGTGTTTACGCAACCTTTTCAAATTCCATATAGATCTTGATGAGTACTCAAATTTCCAAAATCTTTTTATTTTGAATGAAAAGAGGTCAGGAAAATTTTTGGTTAAACCAATAGCTACCACACTTGACATTATTTTTACTCCACTCACACCGATTGTCACATTCAATTTGTAACTGTGTCAACCCTTCAAAGCAAAGCAGACATTTACTTAAAATTCGTTTTAAATAAATGTCATTCGGTTCTTTTTTGCCCACCATCAGGATTTTCCCTGTTGGGTAGTCGTCTCCACTTATTATTAGGATTTGAAGAAAACTTCAATATTTGGTGTAACGTCCGGAAGGACTTCTCAACCCATTTAGGTCTAATTGAAGTTGGCTGAGCCTGGTCGAGTCAATACCCTCCAACAAAGATGCACTCTCTAAGTAGAAATAGAAACTTATGGTTTCTGATGGGAAGGACCTTCCTTCTTTCCGGCCGTGATTTCCTTTATTGTGTTGGAAATCACTGACCGGACAATGATTTAGAAAGCTTTGAATAATGTTTGAAGGCACAAAGGTAAAGTTTCGTTCCAGTATTCGAGAAGAGAAGGAACGAAAACTTTTGGAATTAGAATAGTTTTAAGCCAAACACCTGTTAAACAAGGCAATAATCATGCGTATTATCTCAACTATTCCGTTTAATATTTCTAAGAAGGCATGAAAAGTTTAAATTTTTTAATTTTCATTTAATTAATAAAAAATAAGAACTAGAATTACGCACTATTTATACTCAAGTTATACAAATTAAACAAATCAACTGACCATCTATATTTTCTTTTATTTGTATTCTGGGTCAACGAGATATAGTAATTTGTAAGTCTAGGAAAAGGAGAAAGAGAGGAAGAATTGGAAGGAAAATGATGATGTATATCTAAAGGTCTTGTCCTTCAAAAAGGATCTTAGAAGGATCTTAAACTTTAGAAACAGTTAGCGATAAATGAGGTGTGTGGTTAATTATCCAAGTTAATAGCCCAGAAAGACGATCTCTGGTAATAATTTAAGCTGATGATGCGTTCAAAATGCAAAGAGACGTTATCTAAATTTAATTTATCGCCTGTCACCGTGAAGAGATGGCAATCGAAAGGGTTTAACTAACACACAATGAAGCCTTATTCGATTAAATTCCAAACTATCATTAACTTCCGACGCGTTCCCGGAAAACTCTAATGCCTAGAAAGGGGAGGAAAACCTTTTGGTGAAAGATCCCGAAGAAAATTCTTCCTCATAAAAATTTTATGAATAAAAATAATTTAGCATAAATCCTGAGAAGGAGATTAAAAAACCATTAAAACCACGATAAATTAATAGACCATGGTATTTTTACAAAATCCGGGCAGCCAGAATCCGCGTGTTGTGCACCTCCGTGTGTCTACATAGTAACGTGCACGTCGCGGGAAAATTTCGTGTATCGCAGCGCAACAAGGCAAAACGAAGGGAAAATTTATCGAAAGAAAATGGAGGGAATCGGTAACTAAAAAACAGAAACTGTGTTCAACATAGGATAAGGGAAACCAAATGGGAAACCGGGAAAAGCTCGTTTCCCTCTCTCCTCTCCATGATAAGTTGGGAACCGTTATCGCAGTCGTGGACCACTCTTCGTCTCGCGCTCATGCTATCAACACGACTTTTCAAAATTCCTTTTCTTCTCTTTCGTTTACGGTTCGCTCGTAATTTATTACTGTTTATTTCTCGCTTTGGTTAATTATAAAACTAATCTGATTGTGTGAGGAAGTGATTGCGGAAATTTTTCTTCTTTGACTACAGCTTACAAGAACTTTCTTTCGTAGATTTCGACGAGGTGAAGTTTTCAGGTAGGATTTTGAAATTTTTTGTTTTGTTCGTATTTATGTAGTAAACTCGTAGTTATTAAGGAGGGAAAGAGTTCAGAATACAATTTTTAAAAATTTGGGTGTGAAAAATATTTGTTAACTCTTCCTGTATAACTCAGGTTAGTTTGTTGTGATTGTCATAAATTAGAAAAAACAAGAATCTATATTTATTGATAGGTTTTGGTTCTATTAGTCACTCCTATAAGATTTATGTACATAGAATTGCTTGTTCATACTTGTACGTCTCAAAATAGCGACTACCTAATTACTCTTACTGGTTCAATCGAGATCAAATAGTTTGAAACATCAAACAGAACAATATAGAAGCCAAAGTGCTAATGTTTTGATTTTATTACTGGGCTATAGAAAGTGAAGAATGTTGAAAAATCTCTGTGGGGGTATTTAGAGAAGACTACAACTTTTTTTGCTGGCATTTTTTGATGATTGAGAATTTTGGGGTAATAGTCTTGTCGTTGTGGTCTTGTCCATTACAAAATTTTGGTACCGAAGGCAACTCTCACAATTCTCTAATTAAATAATTTTATGCAGCTGTTTGAGTTCTTACTGTAGTCTTCTCGTTTGCTGTAGTATGTTCCTAACACACTTCCTAAGGTCTCACCCTATAACTTCCTTTTCCGATTTATTTATTTATTATTTCCGCTTCTTTTTTCTAATTATTATTTTATTCTACTCTCCTCTTACTACCCCACAGTAGTATACCTTCTCTTTCTCAATTCTCAGCTTATACTTCTCCCATTCCAGGAGCTAAAACACCTATTCAGTTTCCTAGAAAAAAACCTTTTTGTGGCTAGACCAACTATTTTGCATTCTATAGTTTGAAATTGTAGAAATTGACATACCTCCGGAAAAATTTAGCAGTTAAAATTTGATTTCTGAACAATGCTAATGATTTTGAATTGTTCTAAATTCTTGGTTAATTTCCTGCTTTTTTGTCGTTCACTCCGGAAGCTCATTATGTCAAAAAGGTAACAAAAGAAGAATATTCAAATACTTATTCGTCATAATTAATCTTATAACACAAAATTGGAGAAAGCTTAAAATTTCATTTTTAATTAATTTTCACCGGCGACTTTCCTTCCTGTTGACAGCACGAAATTATCTAACGATGACTCGGCGATTTGGAAACTAGGTCGTACATTACCCGAGAAAACGGACATAGCCCACAAAGAATAACTATTAATCAATTTAAGTCAGTGATTTCCAAAGTGTAGACCCAAATACTCCAAAAATCTGGTTTAAGAAAAGGAGAAAAACCAAAATTAAAATACATAATTTGTATAATGAATGTATTTTTACGTATATATTTATGAGTTATACTATTTTAACATTTTTGGACTAGTGTCATTTCTTACAAATCATCTGAATCGTTTAACTTTCGCTGTGGTTTACGTACAACGCTTTTGTACTTTTCCTTTATAACAGTGTCAAAAGTTTGGCGAAAAGGTTAAACCTCTCAGTAACAAATACAAAAGTACAGAGTTATAGTGAACATAATATAAACCTCACAAAATCTTTATCTGTATCTAACATTAGTGTTCAGTCAGAAACTATTTAATATTCAGAATTCAGAATAGGAAGAATTAGGGCTGAGGTTCAAAAGGGATCTAATAACTAATCTGTAAAGGCTCATAGTCAGATGCAAATTAATGGTTTTTTATTAGGTTTCAGATTAGAAGGTTAGAATGAGAGGGTTTCAGATTCGGAAGGTTAGAGTTACAGTGAAAAGCTTTGTGGACATACACAAAAAATTTTCCTCAAAAAAGACTAGTCAAGCTCATCGTTTGTATCGGATTCCAGTAAGTGACCTTGAATACATTCTAGAACAATGTCGTTAAAGTGAAATCCGATAGATATCGGAATTATCAAATATTGTTAGGTGACAAAGGAGGAAAATGAAAAACAAAAAAAATTTGAATTTTCAGGGAATTTCAAACGTTTAACCAACCTAAAAATCCACCACCTAAATCCTTCCTAAATTCTTTTTTTATGCAGGCGACTCTCAGAAAGGAATCAATCTTGTGTAAAGTCCTTTGTCGTAATCAAATACCAAATATTCAATTGTAACATTTTTCCTCTTTATTGTCACAGGCTGTTTTCGAATCAGAAAAAAAAGGGAAGAGCTGAAAGCAATTTTTTAAAAATTAGATTCCAGATTATGAAATTTAATACAAAAACAGTCGGGGGGATGTGGAAAGGATGAAAGGAAGAGCTGTGAGAGAAAAGGGGATGCATCCAATCAAAATTTTAAATATGGCGACTGGGACTTTTCTGGGGAGATCGCACGATATAATTTTATGTTTTGCTTTACGACTGTTTCAAGGTGACTGGATACTTAAAAAGGTAGATTTGAAGGTTATTCGAATCTCCTTTAGCCCTTTTTTAGTTTCCTTCTCTCTTATTCCCTTCTTGTCGAATGATCCAGATTTGTTTCCTTAAAATTGGAAGAGAGGAAAGGGAACACAGATGGTTTTTAAAGTCTTTGCAAATAACATGAGATTTATGAGGAATTTATTAGATTTAAAAATAAAAATTTTCGAATATTTTTGTTGTTGTATACCCTCGTTCGTTTCACTGAATATTTTTGTTGCTGTTCTTTTGAATTTTTTGATTGCCGTTCGCTTGATCCAATTAAAAATGTTTTTAATGAAATGAGCTTACGATTTGCATCGATGGTGTTGTCGTGTGTGAGGAAACGCGGCGCTTTTCGATTATTAATCTTATGGGGAGGAGGAGGAGGTAACATTATTGCCCCAAGTGTTGAATACTGAGAGCTCTGCCACCGGATGACACGAGGTATATCAAATATTAGTGCAACGTAGCTGTTAACGAGAAATTATGTTGTAGATCGTCATAATTAAAGACTTTAACTTAGAGCCAATATTCCTTACTCTGATCCTGTCTTAATCTTTAATTCAAACTCTAACTTTGAACCTTTTTATTAATTTGTCATCAAGACCGTCTCGATCCTGAACCCAAATTTATCAAACTCTTAATGTGCTTTACTCATATTTTGTCAGCAGTTCTGTGAATCTTGAACAGTTTCGTTTAAACCATTAAAGATGTCAAAGACCTCGGTGAAAATTCTGCTGATGTCCTCTACAACCGTCGTCTCATTTCCTGACGCCGGTTTCAAAGAACTCACAAGTGTTGTGTATACAGTATATATAAATTCCATCACAAAAGGATTTTGATATTTAATAACTTCTAGTGCCACTTAACAATCAGCTTCCTCTTCTTATTGTCAATTTCACACGAATCTCCAAATTTTCTCTCAAATGTTTATCCAATATAAACTGTATCGTTCAGTACCATGAAATTTTCTAAGGCTGTGCTAGAAAACGACTTAAAGATTATAGACTCCTGAAAAAAAAAAAATTTTAATAAGTTGAGGAAAATGTGATCATTTCACAAGTTTTAGAGGTGTACGTTTTAATGGTTGAAGTAGGACCTGGAATGAAGGTAACAATTCTGTACGATCCTGTATGAAGGGAATGTCGCTTTGCATATGATTCAGTATTTTTCTTTTTGTTCATCCAGTAGAGAAGAAATATTTTAAAAAATTTAAATTTTGTTAACTTTAGTTTTTATTTTCCTTCGAGATCTGCAGGTGATAGTTCAGTTTCAATTAACAGGGAAAGAATTTATGAGGTCTTGGAAGTAAGGTTCAATGAACAATTTGAACGACAAAGGAGTACGGGATTGGGAAGACAAAGGAACGGGTGTAAATACGTTATGCAAGCATAGGAAAAGCAAAAAGGAGGAAAGAAGTAATTAAATTAATAAAGTTCATCATTTCAAATTCTTTTTCAAAATATTGCTCATAGTCGAAATTAAATTTAGGCGACGTTACAATGAGAACACGAGAAGAAATTATTAAAGCGAAAGAAACGTCTCTTGCAGCTGATGCGAGTTTTCAAAAATTTTAAAGAAAAATGTGAAGGAAGCGGAACGGGGTATAAGGAAAATACTTATAAAGAAAATACTTAAATAAATAAAATAATTCTGGGATCCGGGTTTCGGTTGAATTTTTCCGCCATTTTTTACGTCGAAATTTTCCTTTAATAGGCAAATTTACCAATTTTCCAAGCTTCCTCCCATATATCCCTACCCATTCTAATTTTTTTCCCTACATTTTTTTGTTAATTCAATTTTTAATGAGATTAGGCTTGGATTTATATTTAATTTTCTTCTTTTCATCCACCATTTTCCTTCTTTAAACAAGTAGGAAAGTTGGTTTTGTTCAATTTTCCACTAAGAAAACAACAAAAAACTTTGTCGACGGGGGTGAATAGGTCAACGAACGGTTTTCCTTTCCCTTTCTTTTCCCTTTTTCTTTCTATTTTTTATTTTCTAAAATTTCGAGTATTTTTTTATTCTCGCAGAGTACAAATTGGTTTGTTCTGAAGAAAGGATTGTAAGGGTAGGAAAAAATATTAATAAAAGAAACGCGGTTAACCTTTTTCCTCTAGCAAACACCGCCTGTTTACGGCAATAAAAACTCGGAAATCCGAGACGGATAACAATCCGTAACAATAGAATAACTTACGGGAAGTAATTCCCAACCGCAAAATCGACTTGAATTCGAGGATTTTTATAATATAAGAAAACCAAAAAAATTATTGAATGCATCACCGCTCTGGTTGAATTGTAATAAAGTGTGGAAGATGGTTGTTAGAAGAAAAACTCTGAGAGAGGCAGGAAGGTAGGGATAAGTGGACGTAGGAAGAAGGAAGGAGAGGTAATATTTTTAGAAGTATGTAAAACTTATACAGAAAAATAAAAATCAAGATTTTCATTTTAAGATGGAGTTAATTGATAATATTTAGTTTGCATGCCTTCGCACACTGGCGTCATTTTTATTTTTCCTCGTCTCCTTTGCTGTTTACCTAGGTCAGAGTAAATTAGAGCATTTAGAGCTTCGGTAAAAGGAGAGGAAAAAGGGAAAAAACTTGACCGTGGTAGCCACACCTTTCTTTTTATTTGTGCGTGTGTAATGAGGCGACGTCTTTTTTTGTTTTTCATAGCTCGTATTACAGGCCGAAGGGAGGAAGGAGGAGTAGGTGAAAGCGAGGCGTATTTTTAGCTAATCAACTCTTAATTTATTGAGAATTCTCTCTCGAAACGAAAATTTCGATAAGACATGTAATAGTCTTGAAACTTTTAGTGGGTTTTCCACTGGGGATGATCTTTCCAATCCTCTGATCGCTAACTCGATGGCTAATTGGGCCCGGAGTCTCGTATTTATACCCGAAGGCTCGTTCGTGGACGTTTTTTTTTTTCTAAAACCAAAACCTAATAAATTGTTTCTCCTTTTTACGACAGTTTTTACGGCTTTCATTTTGCATTTTTTACAAAAACGAATTCTAAATGTCTAATAGTTTAAGAGAAATTTTGACTGAAATTTTTGCTCAACATCAAACGACGGTGATGAAAGTGTTTTAAATCGTCTTGAAGCCTTGAGGGGTTTAAAACTCAAAATCGGTTTTGGGTACTTGTTTCTGAACACACTGATACGACTTTGGTTAAACCATGTGGCACCAAACAACCTAGATTAACAAAAAATTCGAAGCAAAGTCATATTGAAACCCGTTTTCGAAAAGCTGGAGGAACAATTTCCGTGGGTGATGTGCCTCAGCCGAAAAGTCAACGTTTCAGTAGTAATTGTTGCTTGGGAGTCACCTATGTGCAAGAAGAGTTATCTCGTCAATGGACTTTAGAAAAAAATTCAAATCAGGGCGAAGCGGAAGTAACTGTAATACCGGAAAAATGTCCAAAAGCCTGTTAATTCTCTTACACAAAAGATTTTTTCTCCAGGATTAACAGCTTACGTCTGAACTAATTACTCTTTTATAAATGAAATGGAGCACCTGTGTACGACCCCGTTTCTTTCTTCCTTAATGCCCACGCCAAGAAACAAAAGATTAAAAATAAAGGAGTCGGGGGATGGAAACAGGGGATGAGGAAAAAGGAAAGCCGGATGTTTCGGAAAATGAACTTTTAAGAGTATGTTTCACTTCCCATTAGAAACGAGGCTAATGAGTTGGGTAGACGTCTGTTCTCTACCTTTTTTACGTTAATTACTACCGGCCAATGAAAACATGAGAAAAGGAGGTTGTAAATTTCTGACGAGGATAGTGTGAGAAATGTTTACCTCCTCCTTCCCTCTCCTTTTAGATGGTATAAAATAGTCATCAACTTGTCAAGTTTTTTGTTTTTATCATGACGTCGCTTCCAAACAGCATTTGATTCAGATGACAAAAGCAATTCAAACAAACTCAAGTGCGCTTTTGTTGGCTTTTTTTTGGCGGAGAGGTCTTGACAAGTGGAACATTTTGACTCAGAAGCCTTTTTTCACGGTTATTTCAACCCATCTTGTTGTTTAATCACTGTTCCGCAATAATCTTGCTTCGCCCCAGTAAATACTCATATATATGACCTAAGTCAGGCAGAGTATGATGTGTGTGTACATCAAAGAGAAGATTTTTTCCATGTCATTTTTTTTTTAATAAACAAACCACCACCATCTCTTCTGTAACAAGCCAGGGCACTATGGTCTCCTTCAGATGACCTCGTTTCCCCAAATCCCTTTGAACGAAAAGAGATTCAAAGAGAGTATAAAAAAAAATAAAAAAAATCCTTTCGCTCTACTTTCAAATCCCATAATTTAGTTAATCTATTGTCCTTTCCAGAGGAGAGAGTTCCATTATTCTTTTGTCGCGAATTAAAAACACATTGTCGGAAAAAGATTTTCTCCTCCATTTTATTCTCTTCTTTCTAATGGTCAATAATTTTCGCCACAAAAAAGATTCATTACGACAAATAACCCTCGACAACAAATTTCCCTGAATAAAGCCACCCAGAGGAAGGAGAAAGATGGTGTTCTCGAACGGTTTTGTTTTCCCGACAAAAAATCATCAGTCAGGATTTTGTGAGCAACAAACAAACCAAACAGGAAAAACCGAATTCCCGGAAGTAAAACTCAACATCGACAATTTTTTGTTTGTTTGTAATTGTGGTTGATGAGCGACATAACAGCATAATTAATGGCAACACAAAGGAATAGATAAAACATGTAATTTACAGTTAGATACGTCGAATGTGATGGCTCTGCGCCCGCGTGTGTAGGAGGAAGTGAAAATTTTGTGCAGTTCGTGGGGGGTCGGGGGTGATTTGTAAATTCGAACAATTTCAAAACGTGTCCAAGTGGCTAAATTCCATTTAACTTTTGCTTCGGGTTTCAAAAGAGAGGAAATGAAATGAGGCCGTTGAGGAGAAGGGTTAAGGGAGAAGGCTAGGATAATGAACTTGAGATTCGAACTTGGAAAAAGTTTTTCAGGAAATCCGACACGAAAAAAAAAATTACAAATTGAAAAGTAATAAATCGGAAAGAGATCATTGTTTGAAATATTCGAAGTGAAAATTTGATGATGGGAGAAGGGAGAAGGAGGATTTTGAATCCCATCCTTTAAGCCATCATTCATCGGATTTGACACTTAAATATTATACATAAATCAAGACGAAAATTGAAAATTTCCGTTTTTTAAAGTGGGACATGCTTCTCTCGATTTTTATGTTAGTGTCATGGAGAAAATTTGAGTTTCGAATTGGGTTACCAAATATTGAAATCCCCAGATGTTTACAATGGATGATTTATAGTCTGGTTGTAACCGTTTGTTAAAAACCTGCTGTTTTGAATTCTCTTTAAATCTGAACGGAAATTTTTCGAAAACCCCGATACGATAATATAAAAGCTCTAAATTAGTGCTGAACACAAATCCTAAAAATAATTTGACCAAAACAATCCGAATCTAACCGCCCTTGAAGCAAATTCCAAGAGTATGAAAGGAATTATGAATCACAGCATCTATTTCGAAAGCAAACTTTTATTCCAAAAAAAAAATCTGGAAACCTGTGAAAATTGTTTCCTCCGTTTCTTCATTAAACGTTTATTAGCGATAAAAATACAAAAAGGAAAATGAAAACGGCTGTAGGAATGAGTTTCATTTTTAGACAAATCGAAGCGTGGTACTTAATAATAATTTATTGCCTCATGTTTAACCTTTGGATAACCCTCTTAATTTAATGTAAGAGAGCTCGCGGGAAATTATTTCTACATTCATCAGAGCTTTGGTTCGCGTTCGAGGTCATTACCATTGGGATGCTGTCCTTAGTTGAGTGTCGGGCAATCCATGCACTGCCCCTTGAAATTTTCCAGAAAGGATTTTGTAAAATATTTTCTGTTGAAAAAACAGTTTTTGTTTATTTCCATCATCCCCTAGTTAACTACCACTTGTCTTCAAGAACGAGACAACGTGTAGTTAGCTTTAAATGGTATTATCTAGGCAAGAACTCAGGGTTAGATAACGGATAAGAGTTAATCATAGAGTTTAACTATTTTGAAGGCAAGTTAAAATTTTTCCTGTTTACCTCAGGTGCGGTGGTACCAGAAAAAAAATTCGTTTGTAATTCCCGAGTTCGTTGTAAGCTCTAAATAGTTTTTTAACTTTACGACCCTGGAGACATGTCAGCATTTAAGGAGAGAGAGAAAACAGTCCAGAAGAAGTCTTTATAGCTTTCTTCGTCACCAGTGAATTCGCTTCTCTCGAAACACTTTTTCTTTTTTCACATTTAACGAAATTTAAAAGCAAAAGATTGTGGCTAAAGTTTTCGATTCAGGAGCCCATTTAAAGAAAATTTAAACTTTCTGTAAATCCCTTTGGGGGAGAAAGAATTGAAAGGGCTTTATCGAAAACCACAACCAAACTTATGGTTCAGACTGTAAACGTCCGGTGAATATGATTTTGAAACAATGTTTTTGAATTCCGTTCGGGAAATTGTCTGTTTAAAAAAAAACCGGAAAATTTTGTGGGAAAGCAGTATGTAAACACTAAAAGCTATCGATCTGTTTTGAATTTGTTAAATTTGCGAAGTGTTGATTGATCGGTGGGAGGAGAGGTGTTTGGACGGGTCACCGTAATGCCCTTCCTTCGTCACGTTACGGATGTGACATCCTAAACTGCTATTTAAAGCCCTTTTTTATTGGGTAGGTGGAATTGTTATGACATCAGGTTTAACGTCAGGATTTATTGGTTGTGTGGTTAGGCTAATTTATTTGAATTTATAAGCCAATTAAGTTTAGTTTGAGCTTTTCAAAAAACAGCCGAAAGCAGTGTCCGATATCATCTGATTGTGTTAAAGCACTTTATACCCTGAAGAAGTTGTTAATCGATTACAAAAACACCTTCGAAGGTGTGTGACTTAAGCGATCTTTTACCCACCTGTCCCGCTTTCTAGCCATTTGGTTTTAATAGCATCTGTCTTGTTGCTTTTCCCGCACCTACGCCCACCACGACCTCATTCTTCTAGTCCTCCCGCTCTTCTCTCCACCCGGTGTTGACTTGGAAGAATAGAATTCAAAGAGAATCGAAATTATGTCAACGAAATGAAAATTTCCCCTTGGGAGTAATGGCGGACACGGGGACAACGGTGATAGTTGGAGGGCTACGGGGGAGGTACAAAATTGGAGAAAATTTATAAAAATGAACTTAAAGTTCCTCTAACGCTCCACTACTTTCGACAGTTCTAAATGAGCTTTCAAAACGAGGAAAAATCGAGTGAGGTGACAGAGGGGGTATAGAAATTCTCAAAACCCAGAGGCGATATCGGGGGATTCTGAAAGTTTCGTTTAAAGAGAAAGAAGTTTCCCCTCCCGTCTTGGAAAAAGTTTCAAAAGCTAAATTTTATTTTGATCCCAAACCCAGGAAACACACTTTCCCTCCGAAAAGGTTCGTTAAGTCGGAGGTGGTGAGAACTTTCGAAAATAGAATTTTCGCATTCATTTTTTTTTTGGCTTCGAAAGTCTAGGAAAATGGGCACGGAGGTGTTAACTCGAAGAAATAAGAGATCAATGACCTTCAGTAGAAAGGAAGAGGAGGAATGTTGGTGGCGACGGTGGTGTTTCATCAATAACCGCGTAAATGACCCTCCAACAAAATAATTCACCTGAAAAAACATGTGAAATAGAATCTAGCTTAATCCACGTGGAATCGGAATTGAAGAGGCGGATGGGGAATGATTTTATTTTTATTCCCTTCACACATGGAAAACAATACACCACTGACACGAGTGAATGACCCTTGACACGGAAATAGGAGTTAGAAAAACTTGAACTTACTCCGAATGCAATCGCGAACGGTTTTGAAATCAATACACGCGTGAGGATGTCTTAAGATAACAAAAGGGTAACAGGATAAAATCCTTCATCATCAGATCATCAATTCGTAAGCGAACACACTCACTAACTCTCACCATCACTGCTCCTTCTCACCTTTTGTCGTTATAAAGCTCATCAATGAGCTTTTGATCCAATTATTTGGATGAAGGAATTTATTTGCGTTCACCAACGGTCAGGAAAATTTTCGCTTTTTTCCTGTAGTTTTCATCTTCTCCAACTCCACCATTCTTTCTGTTTGACTCTCAGCTTCCTGCTTTTTAAAACATTTAATTTGCTTCTTAATTAATTTTCACGGGTAATTCAAAGAAAGCTTAAGGCTTCATTTACATTGCAACATTCATTGCACAATAGAAATTAATTAGAAAGTAAATTAAAGTGAAAAGGAAAAAAAAATTAAAGCTCACAACATCTTTGACAGTGCTTGAAAATTTTTATGGATTCTTATTTCTGTTGCGAGGTAATGTTTATTCTTCAACCCCCATCCCGCCTTTCTTAGGGGAGCTTTTAGGTTCCGATATCAAAATGAGGAAGAAAGATGAAACCGATTTTTTGTCAGGCTTTTGCACTCGTTAGGATTCCAACTTTGAAATTCGTAATCAGGGAAATGGTGAACCGCACTTAGGAAAAACGGTTTTTGACCATCCGGTATAAGACACTAAAAGGTTTCAACACTTTCTGCATATTGGTTAAACATTTCAGCCATCGAAATTGCATAAAGTTGGGTAAAAACCTTTGACAAAGTTATGAATGAATTTCTCCCTCTTTTTACGCGGTTATATAAATCCACGAATAAGCTTAAAGCCCATCAAGAGATCTTTGATAAAAACACAGGAAAAGTGCCGACATTTAAAATGGCCAATGAATCTAATTTTGCAAAAATCCGCAAAATTAATATGAGGATTAGAGGGAGAGATGGGGGCAGAAAAAATCTCCGGAAGCCTTACCTATCTTCTCCCAGTTTTCTCCATTTTTGCTTCTCAATGAAATCGTTCGTTGAACCCTCGCCGTTTCATTTTATGACTTAATAATTCCTTAAAATCCTTCCTCGGTAATGGAACGGGTAAAACATCCCCCACAATTTTAAGAGCTTTAACTAGTTTTCCTGACATCCGAGATGTTATGTATTAGTAGACGAAATTTGTTTTTGTTTTAAAATGCGATTAGTTTTAGGCGAAGAATTGGATTCGTCACTTGAAATGATCGAACTCGTCAGCCAATGAGAGCGGGGTTGGGACCTTACTTCTGGGATGAAGGAAATAATTTATTTCCCAAACGACAATCCCCTTTAAGGGTTATATATAGCAAAACAGATGGAAAACCTCTTCAGGCTATTTAGAGTACCTATACTTGTATATGTTTATAGCTCGTGGCCTTGGTTTTTTTTAGATCATACTTAAATTTCTTTGTCCCGTCAAGGATTTCCAGGAAAACTCCATCTTTCATCTTCTCTGAATAAAGTGCTCAGGACAACCAAGCGGAAATCTTGAGGGTACTCAGATTTTAGTTTATAAAATTTCCTTCATCTCCTGGAAACAGATAAAGTGAAGATCATATAAATTTAGATTTTCATATAGTCTTATAATTCGTTATTCATATGAGATGGGAAGTTATTTATAGAGAAAAAAATTTTGATGATGGCCAAAGGGCACCCACCAAGAAATGGTGGGCAGCTCTAGGTCATTGACTTTTCTGTACTAAAATCTTTTTCTTGTTGAAAGTTTACCCAAGTAATTAAATTAAGGTTTTATTAATTAGTTCACTAATAATTAATTATAAAAGAAGTGTTGGTGGTAACCACCGTAATCAAATTTATAAACGGTAACCATTCAACTAACAAACAACCTTTAGGAAGGATTTGAGCTTTGTAGGCTGTGACCCAGCCTTGAGACTACCAGGAAAATAATTTGGTCATGACTTTGCTTTAGTGAGGTATACAGTACCCACAATCCAACTGAAAGTGGTAGTTGATTTCGTTGGGCTGTCCTCTTCATAGGTCTTTAGTGGGGGGTAGCGATTAAAGGAAGAGCAGAATTCTTTGTTTGGTCCCAAATCTAAGATGATAAGGTTTATATTAACATGACTTGTTATTTTATTTTTTTTAATTTTTCTTTGTTGGTACGTCTGAAGGGTAAACTTGTGTGTGTCAATAGAGAAGATTGATTAAATTAGAGAGCCGTAAATGTCCACGCCAAGGAAAATAACATTAAATGGAAAATGCAGGCGGTTTAATGACATTTTGACCTTTTCAATCGACGAGACAATGCCCTCATTCTTCGCAAAAAAAGCCAATTTTGCTATCATTCGCCTTAAATGCCGTAATAAAACAATGGTTCCATGACGTTCCGTCAGAACATCGTTCTTCCGGTAAAGAGAAATTCAATTTTCTTTCGTATCTCTTTCTTCCCTTCACTCTCCTCCCTGTCTCTACATCTATACTTGTCCTCTCTCTCTCTCTCTCTGCCTCTCCTCCTCCAACGGATTCTCATCGAAATTATATTTTTCCCATCTTCTTTCTTTAAATATTCCGACTTTTCCGTGTTCTTGACTCATTCTCGTCTTGCTTCTGGCTAGATTTCCTTCCCTCCTCTCCCATCCTTTCTGCATCTGTTAAAGGCGTTTTTCACATTTATTTCCTCCGAATCAAGCGATTTGCTTCCTTGATCTTCTACATTCTCGTGGAGCGAGGATTACGACTTTTTCTTGGTTCCTTCATCTTTGTGGATGATTCACTGTTGAGATTTTCAATGAATGAAATTTAAATCTGTTGAAAAACGAGATCAGCGTTTGTGTGGTAAGACATAAAGACGGAGACAACATTGCTAAGTGCAGATTATTTAGATGAAGTAGTGAAGAGAGTGAAGATACCGATGAGGTAAATGTTGTAGTCATTCCATTCAGAAGATACATATACCTTTGAGTGATGGGTCATCCCTACTCTCCTTCTGAAGATTATCTTTAATTTGTCTACCTTGTAAGACCTTTAATTTTCCTTTTTCACGGGTCGTTTCTTCTCCTAAGGGACTCTACTTTGATCCATCTTAAACGGCACAAATATAAAACTGACGATCACTCTTTCAGCGTCATCCCCTTTCATTACACCGTCTAAAGTAGGCGAATGAGTCATAAGTCACTTCTTCTTCTCGTCCAAAAGTATATTCCACTTGGCTGGGAATTGCTTACTTTCAATTTGTTCTCTATATCTTCTTCTGATATTAAGTGAAGAAGCTTTCCAACCCAATCTTAACTTCCTTCCGGAAAATTTCCACTTTGACACTATCGACTGACTGATTTTGCTGAAAATTCTTAACTGTACTGGACGCTATCCTCTTCTGAATTGCCCGTAGATGGTGCCCTGACGCGTCATGTATCGGTTCAAAAGGGCAGTGAATCCGTTCAAAAATTAATTTATTAATCAGGCCAAAGAGCGTTTGTATTGGGGATGGGGGTGGGTTTGGAATGTAGAAAGCATGCTCGAAAGGTGCTCCCCAGTTTTTTATTCCTACAGGATGCGAATTCTGGAGCAGTGAAATTAACAAATTTATCAAAAGCCCTTCGAGCAGTTCCCTTCGCTTTTTCAGAACTTCCTTTCTCAGGAAGTGTGGATTTTTGGTCCTTTATTAACCGAATCCTTCTGGGCATTGTAAAGTTATTAACCATTCCTTCATTCAATCAATACTCTTTTATAGACTCTTGGTTTTAGAAAGTGTTCTATAGCTCAAAAGGTAGAATCTGTCTCTAATAAATAATCGATAGATCTGATTGAAGAGTGATTTCATGTATCTAGATTTGGAATTTTAAAATTCAGTTTCGTTTGGCGCTAGACAAAAGCTTCGTCAAGCTTAACAAATAGAGTTGAGAGGAGGACAAGAATGTTATAAAAGTTATATTCACAAGTACAGCGGACATTTCCGGGAAATAGATCAATGACCTCAAGAACAACTGAAACAGTCAAATTTCTCTTTCTCAGCAATCAACCCCCAACATGAAGCGTTCAGCACCCCTCGTTTGAATAATCCCGGGATCCTAAATCACATTTTAAAAAATCGTGTGATTAACCTTTGCCAAGGGCGCACAATTTTCAGCCGCCATTTTTTAAACTTTTTTATTTAAAATGGTTCTTTTTAAGCAAGAATCCCAATTAAAAATAAGCCCGAAAAACATTAATTAAAAAAGAAAATGGCAATTCTCACCGTTTTGGGGGCGAAAATTTTCTCCCGGTAACAAAAGACCGGGCAATTTGTTTCCCATGTCACACAAGAACTCGGAGTCTTTCTCTTTCTCCTTCTTTCCATTCCCTTAGTCCCATAATTTAAATGACGAAGATCCATCCTCAGCCCATTAGAGTTGGTGCTCTCGTTTCCTTTCCCGTCCCAAGCTTCATTATGCTTTTCCTGGAATCGAGGTTTTAGACCCAGATGAGGTGAAACTAGAGCGAAGAAGTTTTCGTCATTTTCAATAGACCCTTATGTCAAGTTTTGGAGTGAGACAGCTAGGAGTAGATGGTAAATGGCAAGGGGGTCGATATGACGGGGAAGATAAGGGATGATGGGGAAATTAGCACCATTTGGCAGGAGATAAAGGGAAATGAATAAAAATGGCGGAAAGTCGGCGAGTTGATTGACGAGGAGGAGGGAAAAGAAGATGAGAGATAATGTTTTGACAGAATTGGAATAAGTTCTTCTTCGTGTGAACCGAAAATCTTTTCCAAATTTCGAATTGCCTGTTTGACGTGACGTTTGAAACGTTCTCCGTTCGGGATGAGAAGGAGAAAAAGCGTTGGCCAAATCCCGGTTCACTTTTCCACCTCCTCGAAGAGTGTTTTTACTTTTCCTAGGAAAAAATCTGATGTTTCCAGCTCTTCTTTCTGTCTCTTGTTTCGAAAAACTATACTTTCGTTGGTGTGTGGGTTACTGTAAATGTTTTCATCATCCCTTGTTTCTTTGTTCATCTTTATTTGTTCTTCTGCGTTTCTCTCGACTCGTTCATTCCGTTTATTTAATTTTCTTTCTTTTGGTTTCTTTATTTTTACTACATCCTCGACTTGACTAAGTTAAGGAATATTACTCCCGAACGACTAACACAGCAAGTATTTGGGTCAGCAGTTCCGAAACAAAATAGACAAGATGGATGCAGCTTTTTCCATTCCTTTCACCGGAATTTTAAAGCTTTCTTGGAATTTTTATAATCGCGTTCATTAAAAAGCTCTTTATGCTTATTAATTATTCACATAATTATTATTTGCCAAGAGTTTGGGAAAGTTTTTGGAGGAAGTCAAGTGAAAATCTAGGACACGGACTTTATAAAAGGGACCAAAGATCGTTTGAAGAGTGTTTTTGAAAACAGGTATTGGAAGCGAACGTGAGTTTGCTGAATGTTGTCTCCTCTTTTTCTGTTTTCTTTCTTTCCTCATGTTTTTGCTTCTTTTAGACTCTTTTCATTCCCTCTCGACTAATTTTTTAAAGATTTTTTCCCACCTTTTTGGGTTTCCCTTTTTCTTCTCCTTCCTCAGCTTCTTTTTTTTATTCTTTCTTTTATGATTTTGTTTCTTTTTTTCCTTTCTTTGATTCCGCCTTTTTCCATCTTTTGACTTTCATGGTTCTCTCCCCTTCTTTTCTTTCTTAGCATTTCATTGCTTTTGATGGTTTCTTGTGCTCTTGTTTAGTTTCTTTTCGTTATTTTTCTTTATAACTTCTAATTAATTATGTTTATTGCGTTAATTTATTTCCCTGTCGACGTCTTACTTGATATTCCCGTTCAGCTTCTTTTTTATTGGAATCGATTTAGTTTTAACATTCCAATTTGGTTTTCTCGCCTACTCATTCAATTATAAGTGGAGAACCATCTAGGCGAAGGGAAATGAGGTAGAGTGGGGTTATGTCTATACCAGGAGGCAAGAACAAAGTTTCTTCCTTCCTCCGACGGAAAGTTTTAAGTAAATTCAGAAACAGCCAAAGAAAAGGAAGACTTCTTCTGTGACGTGGGCAGAATTTGATTCGCCCACAAAAATATAAAACTTCAGGGAATTCATTGTTGCTCTTTCCTAAATAAATCTCCAGGCGTCGGTTTTTCAGACAAAACATTCTCATCAGGCCCACACAAACGGAAACAATTAATTTATTAACATAATTCGCTGGAGTGTTACTGAATCGCTTTTATAACATCATCCCGAGAAGACCGCTCGTCAATTTACGCTTGTGTGCGTTCATAATTCGTTGTCTTCTTCTCGTCTCTTATCCTCTACTTCATTACTTCATAAAAAGGGATGCACGTCTCGAACGTGGTCGAACTGTTTAAACGTCGAAACCGAATTTATTAAAATTGCTTTTTTATTCTTTTTATTTCCCTCTCCGACTAGGCTACCTCCTTTCTTCAATTTTCTCTCCCAGCCGTTCGTATGAGAGAATCTAGATAAAACGTTTTCATCGTTTGGGTCACGTGATAACAATAAAAATTTCCCTTCCATCTTGTTATAAATTCTAATTACTAAGTAATTTCGCTGTTTCATTGAGATTGCTGTTGCCAGGGGTAGGAAGATTTGGAAAGCATAGCCAAACCACAAACATGATTAGTAAGGCAAAAACTGTTAGGGCTTCAAGATGTTCAAAACCACTTTAAATTTATAGTGCAAGTAAAATACTAATATATTAAAAGAAAGAGAAATTTGTAACGTATAAGAGAGAGAGAAGTGAACAACCAATCAAAATCTTGTTCAGATTAGACCAACCCAATCCCTAGGACAAAACCTCACAGAACAAAGCTCAGATTCACAAATGCGAATTCAAATATGTTTCCCGTTCAACGTTCGCGGTTCGCATTATGCCACTTGACCTCTTTCCCTTGATTCATTCCAGCAGAGAACCAGAACAAAAGCAGAAATTGAATTTTTCTTTTGTCTTTGAATATTAATAAGACTTTCAGCATTAATCTCAGGAATTCATTGTTTTAAATTTATTGCGGAGGACCGTGGGGCTTAAGAGAGGAACATCTCGTGAAAGCAAGCCCTTGTTAAATAAATCAGGTTGGCAACCAATCATAATAAAGTCTAGAGCTTTGTGCATTATATTGACTTAATCGTTAAGTCGCTACCGACATAATTAAAATAATTATAATTCTTTCTTAATTTATTTTTATCCCTCTCTCTCTCTTCGTTTTTGCGTTTCTTGCGTCACCTTACTTTTCCTCCATTTGTTTCTTACATTTCTCTTTTAATACTCAAATTGACTAAAAGTCTTAAAATATCTCGCGCTGACGTACGGCCGAAATCCATTCGGACCCTCAAAAGACAAAAGGAACAAAAAGCGCCTCCGCACGACTTCTCGAGAAAATCTGCGAGTAAAGCTTTGAAAAGCTTTCCTGGACTTTGACTATAATTTAATCACCATCAAGTTGACGGACAATGAGTTTGAGCATGAGGCGGTCGCTAACTCTGTCACCGGCAGACGTCATTCTTCAGGTTTAACGGTTCGTTTCAAGTCCGATTTGTCGTTTTCTCTCCTCCACGTTCTCTCCCACCTCACTCGAATCCTTTCCCTGGAGTTCATTAGAAATTCTTTTCTTTCTTACGAGTAAATTGGAAATTTGACCGCTTTGGTGACTACGAAAAGTAAATTTCCTGCCCCCGTGCATAAGCTAACCATACAATAACCGTTCGTTTGAATGTCGATTACAAACAAATGCGAGAGAGCCCCCGTCCTTCTCCTCCCTTCCACGGTTTTAAAGCCTTTGTCATGACTATACAAGACAGAAATAAGTTCTGGTAGGAAAAGTTGTGCGTTCCGTCCGTGAACGATTAAACAAAAGAAGAGCTTTCAAGTTTCTAAGCTTCGTTTCAATTAAAGTTTTACTCTTTCTTTCGTTTCACTTTTTTTTCTCTTTTCTTTTTATTTCCGGTTTAGTGAGCATCACCCTTTTGGTCAAATCTGTGTGGGTTTCTCGTTTTAATTGCCTTCATACGAGAATATCTTCAAGTTGAACCGAACGTGACAAAATTGAGCGATCGGATTGAAGAGGTGGGTGATTGGCGTTTTCAGTAATCCTTCAATGTCTGTTTGCAGGCACCTTCGAAGTAACAATGCCAGGACAGGGAGGACGTCTGAGACTTCCTTCTTTGGGAACAGACTCAAATTCCGGAAGTAACACCGTGTCTTTGAAGGAACATCGGAGGGTGGTAATGATGGGCTCGGCTAAGGTCGGGAAATCTTCCATTATTTCGCAGTTTCTGTACGACAAGTATCTGTCCAAGTACCGAGAAACCATCGAGGAATTGCACAGGTAAGTTCCGAGTTCCTTTCCAAGCTTTTCCCACAATAGCTTTGGTTTTGACGTACGATCACACCCATTCGATTTGGTTTCAGAGGTGAATATGTTCTCCCGGATGGGGCAGCACTCACCCTGGATATTCTAGACACATCTGGAGCGTATCAGTTTCCAGCAATGCGAGCTCTCTCCATTTCAACGGCCGATGCTTTCATATTGGTGTTCGCCGTGGATAACGCTGACAGTTGGGAGGAAGTCAGAAAACTGAGAGATCAGGTGAGTGTTGTATTGTTGTGAACTTTGCGTTTACAAACCAGTACCCATATCTCTTTAAACATCTGATTTAGCCTAACACTCCAGGAACCGAAACATTATCCTTAAACATATTTGGAAGTTCTCTAGAGTAGAATAAGAAAAGGAATGATAGGAAGTTAGTTTCCCATTTAATTAGCAAACGACGTACTGAAAGGAAAAGATTGAAGTGGAAAGGAAACTTCAAAGTTCCCGTGAGACACCGAAATTGCTCAAAAGCTGTTGGTATTTAGAGAGACTATCCTGCGTTGGGAAAGCTAAACGAAAATCGAATGTTGAGAAGAAAGGGACTCGCGCAAGCGTTCCAATGAAACGAATCATTGTGTTGTTACTTTAAAAAGAATTTTCATTCCAAAATCGTACATATCAAACCACCAGTCTTCTCCAAAGGCTCTCACATCCATGTACCATAAAGTAGAGAATCAAAATGGCGGTTTCTTATAAGAAATGAGAACTAGGGATGACGATTTTAGGTTTCGATACTCAAAAACGGTTTTCCAAACTGTCATCTCATTTCTCTTCACAAGCACATGTAGGTTTTCTGTAAATAGACAGATAGAAGAAGAAGACGACGAAGAAATCTCTTCCGCTCAATGAGCTCAGATGTAAGAAAGCTTGTGAAAGCGGAGGTGGGATGGGAAGGTGGGAACGACAAACAAAAGCCTGGATTTATTGCTTTAATCTATAACAAAAGACGGAAATGACGGATTTGGAGGGTGGGATAAGCAGGAGAGAAGGAAATTTGACATGAAAAGGAAGAGAAAATTTTTTATCCCGTTCTCAGGAAGCTATTAATTGAAGGGAAGGAGAGCGGGGAGAAGGAGAAGGAAGATAAAGTGAGAATATGGAACCTGGCTCCGGCGACGGGTATTTTAAGTAAAAAATGGAAAGTCGTCACGGTTCATCGGGTTAAATGACGGCAAAGAGGAGGAGAAGACAAGGAAAAGGTTTTGTGTCAGCGAGGTTAATGACCAACAGATCCCCAACACTGCTGTCTGCTTTGTAATGAGGAACAGGTGGTGGGAAGTGGAAACGAGGCGAGTTCGGGGAGACTGGGGTGTTGTTTTAATTGTTGATACAATTCAAAACAGAAGACTGGAAACAAAGTTCTCGACGAGAGGATGAGAGAAAGGGAAGAAAAGGCGATGGGAGGAAGTGATTTGGCCCAACTTCAAGAACCACCTTCATTGTTTCTTCCGGGGGAGCGGGAAAGTGATTTGAGAAAATTGACGGATGGAGAGGGAGGTGTGATGGTGGTGAAAGGTAATTAGAAAGGTCGTTTCATAAAGATGAAAGAGTTGCGGATGATGAAGTTGATGTGGACTCTGAGACGAGTTTTTGTTTTCGTGTTAACGGTTATCGACCTTTTCGGTGTTTGAAAGGGGAAAGACCTACACCACTCGATACAGTTAATTGGGACTCTGTGGGAGATGAAAGGTGCAAATTGTAAGACTCAAATGAGATTTGAATTTGTTGTCTATCTATTCCTTCATCTCGTCAGGGTTTTAAGAATAATGACTGGGGGTTGGAGGAATTAGAAATAACCCAGATGTGTGTGGTTCGGAATCATCTACATTCTAATACAATACCCGTCCTCAAACTGTCATTGCTATCGAAACCATCAGTTATGGTAGCGATCCCTTTCCCAGTCCTAACATTAAATCTTTTCGACGACAATCAGTCGACAGCCTCAAACCCTCAACATCTTCGTCAATTTCCGTTCCTTCTAAAAAGAAAAAAACCGACGCCATATTTAAAAATCTTAAAAGTAAAATTAAGAAGAATAAGTCGAGAAAAGTAATAAAGCAGAATGGGAAAATCTTTTTACGATTTCTCTCAAGGTTCCTCATAAATTTTCTTTTTCCTCTCTCTCTCTCTCCAGATATATTATAGAAATAACATTTTCCTGAATGTATTTCGTTTGGCGTTCCCTCACTCACTTTTTTTTTATTATTAATAATCAAAATGAAAGAAAAAACCTTTTTTCTTTCCTCTACGAACCGGAGTTGAGGTTGACATTTCTTTAAGAGACCCGGAAGGGGAAAGGGGGTAGAGGAGGAGTGGAAGGGAAACGGGGTCAAATCCTCAATTCACTGGATGAAATTAAAGGTTTTTTCCTCCTGAAAAAGGAACGGCAACCTTTTAAAAGGAAATCAGAACCGGTTTTTTGGTTAATTGATTATGTGATTGTGTGACCTAAAACGTGGCATCCTCCTCCTACCCCCAAGGGTCCTTGTAACTGGGTCGAATATTTATTACCATTCAAACGGTTCTGGTAAAATATTTGTGTTGGGTTGAGGCGTTCGCGTGTGGTGAATAGATTTTCTGCTTTCTTTTGTCTGGCGAACGCCTCTTTTATGTTCGTGTCGTCGTTTTTTATCTTTTTCGGAAGGCGAGAGAGAGTTTGGGAGTTTGGTTTGATTGGTTTCCAGTTGTTGAAGTGAGTGTTAATTTAGAGGAAATGAGTTTTGGATGATTGGAAACAGTTTCTTGTGGATTTGGTGGAGGTTAGACTGAATGAGAACGTAGAGAGGAGAGTGAAGATGTGGTAAGGATGAGGACATGGTGACCGCAATCCTCTTTCCCGTGTGCATAAGGTTTATCACGTTTTGTGTAGTCGTGTAGGATGTAGTGAGTAGAAAAGCAAAACGCAAACGGAAAAATTCCCGCACCGGTCAACATACCACGATTCGCGATGAAAGCACGTTTTCCCGACCATCACGGGAATAACAAAACCCCAATCACACCACCAAACGTGGCTAATCACACATTTGGAAGAGCATTCAACCTCACGTTTAATGACAAAAAAAATTTTTTTTTAGATAATCGAAGCCAGAGGACACAAAGCAGCAATCGTAGTTGTCGCGAACAAAGTGGACCTGGAAGGAGAACGGGTCGTTCCTCGCGAGCTCTCTGAATCCACGACAGCTTTCGAATGGGAATGTGGCTACGTGGAATGTTCGGCCAAAGACAACCTCCGAATCATTGACGTTTTCAAAGAACTACTCGTTCAAGCTAAGATAAGGTACAACCTGAGTCCGGCCGTTCGGAGGAGAAGGCAGAGTCTCCCTAACTACACGTCTGCAGGCTCGTCCAAGTCGAAGTACATGCTCAAGAGGAATTCGTGCACAGTGGCATAATAAGGAACTTTATCAGCTATTTGAATGTATGATACTTAAGTATATCGTATGTCCCCCTTTTCTAGTAACAAGATTCGTCGCCTCTTTTTGTATTTTTAATCCAAAAACAGTGAAAACCTTAATTTTGTAAGAATGTAGTTTTTGTAATATATTTTATAATCTTAATATATATTATTAATATTATCCATAAATTTTAAGTTGTCTTAATTCCATATAATCCTCAACATTTTACATTCCCATGTCGGTTGCCAGAACTTTATATAAACATTCAAAACTTAGCGTGAGAGACCTAATTCCTTAGACAATAGGCAGAAAGCCGGATTTGGTTTTATGCGACTGATAATCGCTTAACACATGAAAGCCTGAGTTACGTTACACCGAAAAACTAGATTTTCGCTTTTGTGAAGTCAAAAAATTTTGAAAACACAATAAAGTTCACGTAGATCATATACTGTATAGGGATTATCTCTTGTATCGGTGTTACAGCTCAATTTTAAAACTATTATAGCGATTGGAGAGAGGATGAAGACCTTCTGTTAACTATCCCACATACAGAAAAATGTCACCAGTGAGAGGCGGAAATGAAGAGCTTTCAGCTTTGTAGAGAATTTTAGATACGTGAGCTTTGAACGCAAGACTTTTTATGAATTCCGGATGATGTTGGAATGAACTGACGTGACTTCGTACGACTCGCAAAAAATTTCCGGGTGACATAACTTCCAAATGGTAATAAAGAAATAAACAATTCGCACAAAATTAGACCTGACTACTAAGAAGTAATGCGAAAGCTGGAGGGAAGGAACATCAGAAGAATGACAATTGAAGGTTGATTGAATAAGACAGTAAAAACGAGTAGCCAGAATTAAAAACGTCACAACCTGCCGTAACTGCCGGGAATGGCTGTCCCGTAAAAATGGGTGGGGTGGGGGTAAAAACTTCAAAATCAAACAAAAACCTCAAAGTTTTGGAAACTCAATTTCATCCATCAACTCTGCGAAACTTTTTTTTTCTCTTCTTCGGTCAACCACCTTTCTCTCAAGAAATTTCCACCGAGATTCTCCAAAACCCAGATTTGCTATCGGGAAACCAGGAAAAGGTTTGTTATAAGGGTTTCAAAGGAACCGGAAGTAGAAAACGTTTCGAAACAAAGTAAATTAAAGTTTTGAGAAATGAGAATTTGAATTGGAGTTCGATCAAAACAAAAGGATTGAATGAATGAGATGAGAAACATCTGTCGTTTTACCTTTCATTCATTCCCAGTCTTACCTACGTATTCCTCAATAAACAAAAAATTAAAATAAAATAAACAAATAATTATAAATTTAAATTTGTGGAGAAAAATTGTTTACACAAATCAAAACAAATGGGAACTGTTTAGGAGGAAATGAAAACAACCTTTCCCAACCCTTGAGGTGAGCGAAATGGTGGTGGAAGGAGAAAGGTAAAGTCAGCATTTTGGTTTTCCTCTCCCTCCCGGATGCTGACATGATTGTTGCTCGACTAAATGTTAACTTTGGTAGAATTTTTCATCGGGGTGTCAAATATTTCAAAAGTGTTTGTCTCTTCCTTCTTTGGTTCCTCTCCGACATTTTGACTTTTTCTCCTTTTTACAGCTTTGGGGATAAAATTTCATTTTTTTTTATTCTTCCTCGAATTTATTATTCCGTCTATCATAATTTAGGATTCGAGGAAAAAAATCCATAAATTTTCCATTTTAACGGCTTTTGTGAAAGCTACGGGAGATAAAAGAGAAGAGAAGGTCTGGGGGGTAGGGGGTAGATGGCTCGGATTTTATTGAAAGTCACAACGTCCGTGAAAAGAAAGACGGGGGATGATCGCCGTAATGACCGTTCCTCGGTCAACCTTTTTTCCTGGAATCATTTACGATTTTTTTTTTCAAAATTGGTTTTCCTTTATTAAAAAAAAATTTTGTTTATTTTTCCCGTTGAATTTTTGTTCTGGGTGTATGAAAGCAAAGTGATTTACCTGCTAGCTGATAAACTGATTTCTGTTTCAGTATAAATTAAGCCCGGAAAAGTTTCCTTGAACTTGAACTTGGAAACACTTAAATGTGTCCTTGTTACGGGGTGGGACTGGGGGGTAGAAGACATTTGAAAACATTATTTCGAGATGTAATAGCTCAGAAAATGGGATAATATGTTACGACACGGTTCATATCCCCAAAAGTCTGATATTGGTTTATATCGGATATTGGGAGTTGTTGGTTTTGAGCTTAATGATTTCTTGTCAAAACAATTTGGCAACCTTAAAAGTCTCCATTCGTGGTTGTTGATCTTTAATTTGTGGGCTATTTCTTAATTTTATATATAAAATGTGGTTGCCCTGTGGGTTAGGGGTTGTGAGATGAATATTCAGTAATTTGTCACATTAACCAAGGTTAGTTCGTGATTATGAATAATCGCCGGGAATTTGTGGGAGGAGTAGTGTAGTGGTTCAAGAACCTACCAAGAAGCAATGATTGTGAGTTCGAATCTTCCATCTGCATCCTGTTATACTGTGTGAAAAGCGGTATTAAAACCACCACTATATTCGCCTGGTTTATCACTTTTACCGTAACTTATATTAAGTGTAAAGCATACAACCAACATTATTTTCCGGCCCACCTAATATAAACAAACTAAAACGCTCATGAGAGAGTCTATATACCTGAAGTGGAGTTCTTCAAGATGTGGATTAGTTTGTGAACAAAGTTTGGTTCTGGAAATGGGTTCTGAAGTTATTCTTCTATAAACATTCAACACAATCAAACTGTTTCATGTTATTTTTCCATCTTTGTACTATTACAAACCTTCGGTACCTATAAGGTCCAGATGACCCAGACATTAAAATGTAACAACTAGAAACATCAGTCATCCTAACATCTAGCTGAAAACATATAAATGTATAGCAAAGCGTAAGACACTCCAAAAATATAACCGATCAACGAGTTGAATATACTATATATTCTCTCAAAGCCCGATAATTAATACTCCTTTCTTCGATTATCACTTCCTCCTCGCTCTCTTTCCCTTCTTTGTTCTTTTAATAAATTCCTTCCACTTATTTTAACCCTTTTAGACCTTTTTCTTTCAATTTCAATTTTATTTTGAATCTGAAAAGAAGCCTCCCACGTTCCCCCAACAGCGGGTCGTCTCCTGATTCAAACGTCTGGAAAATGTTAAAGGTTGTTGACCCTGAAATTTTGTTTAATATTGACCCGAAGCCCGTGAACTTGGAGTCGTAATAACAATCAAGTGTTCTGATATTTTTAAGGCCAGTGAAATGTGAGCTTTTTCGTGACTTGGGGCTTATTAAGTTTAGAAAATTTTCTTTCGCTGAGGATTTGAATTTTTTTTAAGGAGAGTCGTGATGACACGACCTAAGACAATCGAACCGTTAATTTTACAAGTTCTTGTGAGATTTATTAATAAACAATTCAAAGGATAATTCTTTATTAAATTGGTTCAAATGGGATGGTTTTAGAAATGGAGAATCGGATTTTGCGTTTTTCGGACTTTATTCCAAACGATAAGGTGATTCTTGGGTTTTGTTTATTTTTTTATTCAACCAAAACTACAAAAAAAGAAAGAAATTTATGTATTTTACAAAAGCTTCTGTCTTGTCCGGCTTGTTGGGTAGTTAAATTTGTCACACCGGTTGTCTGGGTTGTGTCGTAACCTCAATAAGTTGCACGATTAGAGGTTGTGATTCTGAGGGACAGAGATATAAGCGATTCCCATGAAAATTCATGACAGAGTAATTTAGTTAACCGATTGCTTTGAACCACACTGTCAATAATGCAAATTTTAGAACACTCATTGCCTTCGGGTAGCTACAAACTATCAACACTGATGGGAGGTTAATCGCTTCAGATTTACAAGAAACGACAGGTAAGTCTGGAAATCAGGACAATTTAGCATGTGTACATCCTGTTTACCTCAAAAAGTCATAATTCTTCAAAATTTGGTTCAACTCTTATGATAGACCTAAATTCACGAGTATTAAATGTAACAGAGGGTTTAGATGGCTACGAAAATGACACAACAGCACGAGAACAGTTAAAAACGCTCACCAAATACTTGGACAAAGATTCAGAACACAAACGGCCTTCAAATGATTTCAACAAGCCCTAGTTCACAGAGGGAGACATTGAGTGTCGAATCCTGACTCCATCTCTTAACGTCTCAGCGGGTATTAGAAGTTTTTCCATATAAGGCCGCTGAACCCTAGATTTATAACCTTTTTTATTAAAATTCCTTTTCTTAAAAAAGCTTGAATTCGTCAGGGAGTCGTTAGGAGGACGTGTGAGAGAGGTTCGTTTCAAAACTTTATTTGAAATTATAATTTGAGCTCATTTCCATTTTCGTTTCTACCTTAATTTCTCAAGTAATTAGCTGGGCCCGTTCGGGATGTTTCTCTTTATAAATATGAATGGACCCCCGCCACTTCCTTCGGTGTTTTTATTTTTCATTTTACCTGCGAGGGCGTTTGATAAATTTTTGATTAAAAAAAAGTTCTAAACTCCTGGTCTTTCAGTTTCTAATTTACCCCCGCAAACTTTTGAATGATTTGACTTCAAAGAACGCATATGTCACTGAACGTGTGTAGTGGGCGTTTGATAATTAATGACGAAGTTTGGCCGCGGGAACTGATTTCCCCAGAGGCAGTCAACACCATCCGCTGAATTGCAAGGTTTGAGGTTCGTGGTTTGGTTTACTCGTCAATCATTCAGACAAAACCACAGCAGAAAAATTGATTTCATAGGTAAAAGAGAATGTGGTGTGATTTAGGGTTTCGCACCCTTTATTCAGTCAAGTAGAACTTTTATTCCCAGTCCCAGAGTTGGTTGGAAGAATAGCAAAAAGTACCATACACACACATAAAACTTCTTTCTTGTACCTGTCCCAACCTTCTCCATTCAAATCCGTTTGTTGGCTTAAACCTTAACAACCCTTGACATCAATCACATATGTCAGCAGCTCAAAGTGAAATGTTGGTTTGTGATTTTGAGCTCCTAATTCATCACAAATTGTCTCAACTAAACTGAACTAGAAACAAAACTTCTACTTGAATGGTTTAGGACTCTAAAGGCACAATTCATTCAAAAACCTTCATACTGAGTCTACAGCTCTCGCAATGATTCTTTTTATTTGTTTTATTGAAATCACTAAAGATGTCAGCAGCTTCTGAGTTGTCGAAAGCTTTCCAACTACAATAGATTAGTAATTAGTACTACAACATCTAATTCAAGGAGAATGTGACACAGACAAACTATCTGAGTGATCATACTTACTTATAAGTATTTTTCAAATACTCGATTACATAATAAAAAGAGTTCACAGAACCCATTGGAAATTGCACAATATTTTGCAAGAGACTGGATTTAATAAAAAAAACTAGAAAACATTAATAAATAATAATTATAATTAAAAAAAATTAATTTTATGTAAGAGCATACTGAAATTCATTACTATTTTCATAATCGCACATATCTAAAGCTATTTCACAGCTCTCTCGAACCACTCTTTTATCATCACTTAAATATTCTTTTAATACTTTAAAACACTCCTCTGTGGCAATGGCTCCCAAAGCTTCAGCACATTCATGTCTCACCATTTCGTTTTTACTTTTGTCTCTTAAACAGTCAATTAAAGCTGGAATGGTCACTTCATTTTGCATCTGTCCCAAAATAAATGCGATTTCATGTGAAAATAAAGCACTATCTGTTTTCAAGCCCTTAGTTAAGATTAAAGCACTTTCATCTGTTCCAATGTTTCTCAAGGCAAACATTGCCTTATATCTATCAAATAGACTTAAATTTTCATTCAAAAGGGCTTCGTTTAGTTTAATCAGGTCACTTTCCTCAGATGCAGGAGCTGGATCGACACTTTTATATGGATTTTTGGAGTCATTATCCTCAATGTTTGGACTGGTTTCTAGCCATTTTAATCTATCAAGAGCAAGCTGACAAGTCTCTGCGATTTCACGAATACTACTCTTTGAGTGTTTCTTCAGGATGTCCATAACATTTGAAGATCCAATAGCGCCCAACGCCTCTGCTGCTTCGTGTCGAACTATAGGCTCTTGATTCTCATCTTCTAGAACGCTAATCAGTGTAGAAATAGCTTTTTCGTCTTGCATTTGACCCAAACAATAAGCTAACTCATGCTTGAGTAAGGCAGATGAGTCAGAAAATCCTTCACTAATGCAAGATATAGATAGAGGACAAACAATATTCCTCAAAGAAAACAAAGCCCTAAATCTAGCTTTAAGAGGCTTGCTAGGATCGTTTAAAATAGCACTTATGGCTTTAATTTTTTCTTCTGATACTGTAACCATATTAAGTTTAAGAGAAAATACTTATCAAAACTCCGGCGAAAATATTTCCAACTTCGTAACCAACCTCGTGGAGTCTTTAATCTGCTGACACGTCATTTTTAAATGTAAACAGAAATAACCATTTTCACTTGCTAACATTTTAAACACTTTGATAATATTATCACATCGATGAAATGACAAGTAGATTCAGTGGAGCAGTTCAGCTAACGAATCTTGATGACTTTATCACTCCGTCTCAGGTTTGTTTTAATTATTTTCTTAGTTTAACAGCAGAGAAAAACTCGAATACTTGAAGATCTTATCAGTTTCTTATAAATTAAAAAATAAAGTTAACTCAAGAAGTGTCAGCTTTAGTAAAACTTACAGAATTGTACATTTTCATTTTAAGGAATGCATAAAACCTGTCGAAATCAAAAAAGTAACGTCAACGGGTGCGAAGATAAAAATTCGAGAAGATGGTTATTATCAAGAAGATAAATCTGGTCATTCCCAAAAATTGGAAAAAGTTCAAGTCACACTAAATGACTGTTTGGCCTGTAGTGGATGTATCACTTCAGCTGAAGAAGTGCTTATAAATCAGCAAAATTTTACAGAAGTTTTGAGGATTCTTGAAGAAAATACAGCATCAAAGAAAAATGGGTCTTCAAAGGTTGTTGTCGTTTCATTATCAATTCAACCGATATTATCACTTGCTGAGAAGTATAAAATGACTCCTGAAAATGCTGCCGGATGTCTAGTTACTTTGTTTAAAAACCTTGGGGCTGATAAGGTTGTTGAAATGACAACAGCTGAGGATTTGGCTTTGATGGAGTCTCAATATGAGTTTGTAGAGAGATTTCGAAATAATGAAACTAGTAAAAATAATTTACCGATGCTAGCATCCTCATGTCCAGGTTGGTAAGAAATCCAGTAGGGAATGTTTATGTGGAAGTCATTAATATGATGCAAAGCTCATTTTGATTTGTGTGTTTCTTGTGATTTTGTATGAGATTATAAAATGGTCAAAGCCAAGTTTGGTATTTTTCTACAGCAGAAAGGGTCCATTTGCTAAGTTGAACAAAATCATCCTTTGTGTTTCAGGTTGGATTTGTTATGCTGAAAAAACACATGGTAGTTTTATTTTGCCGTACATAAGTACGACAAAATCACCTCAACAGATAATGGGCTCTTTAGTAAAATATAATTTAGGCTTACCACCTGAACAAGTTTACCATGTGACATTAATGCCTTGTTATGATAAGAAATTAGAGGCATCTAGAAATGAGTTTTTCAATTCTGAACATAATGCTAAAGATGTTGATTGTGTGATTACTACTGGTAAGTTAGCATTTTTTCTTGGTAAACATATTAAAATTGAATTTTTGACATTTTTATCAGATTCATTCATGAATCACATAAAATAAAATTTGCAGTTGAGTTGGAACATCTCATGAAAGAGCAGAATGTCACATTTAAGGAACTTCCACAAACTCCTTTTGATTATCCTTGGGGAAAAGAGTCCAATTATACACTCATGAGTCATGAAGGTTCTGGTTCTGGTGGTTATGCTCACCACATTCTTGTGTATGCAGCTCAGGAATTATTCGGAATTCATTTAACAGATATGAATTGGAAAGCAATAAGGTGAGAGTGGAAACATCGAATTAAAGCTATAAAATATATATATTTAACTGATTTTTACAAAAACAAACTCAGAATCTGACATGATTTTTTACAAGTTTGTTGTGTAATAAGTTTTATCAGCAAGAAATCATATTAGGCACTTATTTTTAAGTTATTAATGTTACCAAAACTAGTTTGGTAAAGAGAGTTGTTAAAGTATTACTTTATAAATAGTAAAACTTGATCTGTTTTTTGAAAACCAAGTCAACTTTTTACTGCCAATAAGGAATCTATTAGTAAACATTCCAGAGTGCTTAAAAAGTCATGAAATTTTTGTACTCCAGTCAATTATTTTGAAGTTTGGAGCAACTGTCATTGTTCTAAGTACTTTTATGTTTGTCGAAAACCAATTTTTCCAGTGTATTGACAGGCCCAGTGTTGTATGAGGTTACACTTTTGTTGGGAATCTATTATTTGGAAATGTACAACTTTTTTTACTGGTTTTTGAAAAGTCTTAAAAAAGTAAAACAAAAATGAACAAATCACAGTGAACCCTTTGGTGATAGAAATCAAACCGAAATTTTATCTGTTTAAAAAAAAATTTCTGTTACACAATAATTTGTAATAAGCCTTTAAAAAGATTTTCGTGCAATCTTTATACAATTCATACACTTACTGGAGACTTTCTGAAATGTGGGTTTATTAAAACAGATTCGTTTTATTTGTTACTCGAATAATTTGTTTTTAAAGAGAGGAAGGATTCAATTAATAGATTCCTTAACTAAATGAACCTATGACTAAAAAACAAAGCTGACAATATCTCACAAAGAATTAGTTTTAAAATAGTAATAATCCAAAACTAAAAATTTTTTGTACACCAGTTTTTGATTTTCACCTTTGAAGTGGAAAAAAATGCAAAACAGCACGTCATACACTACACTAATCATCTCCCATCCAGATTAAACTCTAACTACAAATTTGTCAACAAATTGTTTTTTAGAGTGATTAATCTACAGAATATTGCGTTATAAACTTCTTTCGTGACAGTCAGCAAATCTGTTAAGTAAGTCCCACCACTGTCGCGTCTGAGTGGGATGCGAACTTTAAATTATAAAGTTGATCGTACTTATAAATTAAAATTTATTTATTTATTTTTTACATGTATGAATTTTAAATTAACAATAACAACATTAAATTAATTCCTTTTTTAAAAAAATAAACATTAGTAGTAAAAAAAATTGCAGACATTGATCTCCAAATTTACTCTCCAAGTTTTCTTTTTTTTCATCCGACAAAATCCTCTACTTAAGGTTAATGAGATAAGAAAAAGAAAAGTTTTCAATATGAACTGGAGTTTTGAAGTCTGAAACCAGTTATAATCACAACCATAATCATCACTGGGTACATTTGTCTTTTCTTTGATTTATAGCTACTCCACTGGTAACTCGGCTGTTCCAGCATTTAATGAGAATAAAAATATTTTTACCAGGAACCAGGTTTAAGGACAACAAAATACTGTCTCAAGTCGGATGATGTTTTTTAAAAAAATTTTCTTTTTAGTTGTAACATAACTCTTCATATTCCCTCGCTTTTTTAAAATTACAATAATCGCATAATGTTCAAGTACAGTTTGGTTACTATCCAGAGTGAAGCTTTTTTAAGGACAAGAGAATTGACCCTTATCTCATATGAATTTGAAAATAATTTACAATTGCAGGAACCCGGACTTCACGGAAATGATTGTCGAAAAGGACTCGAAGGAAGTTCTCCGCTTCGCCATCGCTAACGGTTTTCGAAACATTCAAAACGTCGTTCAGAAGATAAAAAGAGGGAAAAGCGTTTACCACTACGTCGAGATAATGGCATGTCCTTCCGGTTGTTTGAACGGCGGCGCCCAATCGAAGCCCGAGGATTGCGAGGGTCACGTCAAAGACTTCGTCGTGAAGTTAGAAGAACTTTATAAGAATTTGCCCAAGAGCGTTCCGGAAAAGAGTGCGATGACTGGAAAACTGTACAGAGAATGGTTGGGAGGAGTTGGCAGTGATAAATGCGTGGCACTTCTTCACACGAGTTACAAACAAATAGAAAAATCTCAGTCGGCATTAAACATAAAATGGTAGTGTTGACATCTATATCCCCCAAGTCCCCAATGTCTCCTCCCTTCCATCCATTTTTTAAAGAGATCATTCACGTCCTTTCACTTATTTCACCGTTTGACGACGAGTTCAACAACCACGATTGATTTTTCTCAACTTCTTGCGTCACGACGATGAACAGTTCTCGATCGTTGTTCTTGAGTTCTGTACGTAGAAACTCGACGAGTTTGCTCGCCTTGAAAAAAAAATGTAAAATGGTAACTATTTGATGAACTTAACAAAACGTATTGAGTTTGTATTCGATACTTACATCTCCGAGTACTTGAGGGGCATCGTTTTTTGAATCTAAATTATAAAACTGTCCTTCGATTTCTCGAATGGCGACCCAATGTCTACGGTGCAAGCGGATTGTGACAATACAAATTTTATAGTCACTTGGAGTATTAAGTATAAAGCCTACAATGTTTGATAAATTGATGCTCTGAGGGTCTCTGTAAAGTGAATCAGAAGTTTTAACAAATTATTTACAACAATAAAGTTTAAAAAATTTTTTATATTGTATGAGAAGGAACTCAAACTGTCTTCTCATCAGTCTTTCTAATAATTCAAGCCAAAATATTCAATGTTCGATAGACAAAATTTGATTTTTTGTTTGTTTTTTTTATGTGTACATAAATTTTATCTTAAAATTAAAAACATATATCAATAAAAATATAAATATAAATTAACTGATGTAAGGTTTGATGATTTACATGATGACACATTTCAAGACTACATGAAAAGCTGTCTGTGATTTTAAAACTTAAAAATTACTTCTTGATGAGAAACTGAGTTTTTTGCTTTTAATGAAAGTTTCCAAAGATTATTTACCAGTTCAAATCTTCTTTTCTAGATTGAAACAAAGTTATTTCTAAGTATATTTTATATTAATATAACAGAAATTTTAAATTAAATGGGTTCTCAGTTTTTAAACATTCAGAACTTTTTGACTTGTAAAATTAAAAATAAAATTTTGCAAATCAAATGCTTCAAGAGCTTTAGCGTAAGTGAGGATTAATTTACTCCAACCTGCTTTATAAGATAACCTATTATTCATTCATATTGACAGCATTACATTCAAGTTTCTGCTTTATCCTTATGCTCATCAAGCTGTGTATAAAGTATTTAGTTCTCATTTACATGGATGAGTGTCTCATTCTTACCCATCTGCTAATTCTCTTTCTGTAATATTCACTGATGTCCTTAATAATTTTAGAAACTGATACTGATAATCTGATAATTTTAACTGATAATCTTAATAATTTTTATTTAGCAAAGTTTTGTATTACATACACTTAACCTCTTCATGATGGCATACACAGTTGATCCCCAAGAATCTTTTAATTAAATAAATAACTGATCGACATCAAATTCTCATTGATATAATTTATCGTTGTATATAATTCTTCAGTAAAAATTTAACTTACTTTCTCTTATCAAACCATATTCCTTCATAACCTCTTGACTGCAATGCAATAAGAATAACATTTATATCATAATTGCCTAAACCCAAAACTGATCTGTGTGGATTGATCCATGAATTAGGTGCTAGATTTTCACATATGCTATCCAACTCACTCTTATCATAAATTTTATTTTGAAACAGGTTGTTTAATGCATGTAATGCACAGAGTTCCTTCACCTGCAAACAATAATAAAATCCAAATGATAACTGCTGAGATTCATTAGCGTATTTAGTAGATGTTAGCGAATTTGAGGGGGAAGGAGGGAAAGAATATTTTAAAGAAGTGAAATTTATGAACTAATCAAATTATCTTAAAACAATTAACAAAATGAGGTAATTGGTTCAGCATCATAAATAAAACCATCACTTTCAACGTGAATCAAGTAGAAACTTGTTTTTTCTAGTGAAATTTATTATTCAACACTTAAATAATCGTTGAGAAAAGGGTTAAGGGAACCAGTGAATAACTGGCTGATTTCAAGGTGTCTCATCACATAAATAAAATATGTCACGAGTACCTGTTTCTCATGGTAAATATCAGTCATCTTTACGTGAACTTTCTTCTTCCAGACTGCACTGCAACATCTTCTTACGGTAGTCATTTACAAAAAGACAATGTTAACAGGCGAGAAAAGCGTGGTAACCTCTTTTTAATGTTGATTCGAAAACTACAAGTTGTAAACAAAAAGTCGGGAAAGTTGGCAAAACGAAGGAAACGTCAGTTGCAGGTCCTTGACACCTTCTGTCTAGTGACACGACATATGTTTCAGATCTCTTTAAGTGGATTGTTTTTTTAACTAGTAGGATTTTTTATTTTAATTAGAAATTTTAGATTTGTGACCCGCGTTGATGCAATTCTGCGGTAAAATGACTTCATATCGATCGGAAGGAATAACCAGTGATTGATTGGTTTCTCTTTGTTGAGAAGAAGGAAATCATTCAATATGAAAACTCAGTAAGCATATAAAAATTATTCAGTTTCATTTATTGGATTTGAGGAGGATTTTATATCACACCCTTATGGGTTTAACGAAATTAGGTTTATTTTAGGTAACAGAGATTCGTTTAATTGGTTTTAATAGTTAGCCCCATGAAATAAGTTTTTTCTTGTTATTCCAACAAAGTAAATATTTGACCTAAAGTAAATTTTAGTTTTGTACATTGAATCTCAGGTCAGATTTTTATACAAATGAATTGTATTTCCTTCATACCTGTTATTAACTGTATAAGAAAAAAATATGCCATCAGAATTGTAGTTAAGAAGAAATCTGTTTTTTCATGATTTTTGGTTTTGTGTCAGAGGGAGTAACTAAAACCAAAAAATTAATTTCAGGTGAAAACTAAAATGGGAAACTTAACAAGTAGAGAAAATGATGGAGTTGAAGAGGTGGATGTCGCTTCCAACCATGCTTATAAATACCCACCAAAGTCAGGGAATTATTTTGGAAGTCACTTTATCATGGGTGGTGAAAGATTTGACACACCTCAACCGGAAGCCTACTTATTTGGTGAAAATTCAGATTTAAATTTCTTAGGAAGCAAACCAACTCCTGTAAGTTGAAACTTTTGTATAAATTTGGTTTTGGTTTTGGAGGTGTTTAGTTATTTAATGAAATGATTGTTTTTAGTTTCCATATCCTCCCCCACAAGCTAATGAACCTACGAAAGCACTTAGAAGTCTTGTGAACATTAGGAGAGAATCAGTTAAATTTGTGAAGGCTCCTGAGTCGGTTCTCAGTGAAAATTATCCAGATGATGTTTCAAAAGATAATAAATTCAATATTGAATTCACATTTGACTCTGATTGCAAGTGTGCCATAACCTTATATTACTTTTGTAAGGAAGAAGTTACCAGTACAGGACTTGTGTATGTATTAAATTATTTTTTAAACAAATCTTAAAGGTTTTATTATTATTACTATTTAGTTGTTTGATAATGTCTTTCATAAAATAAATTTTTATTTCAGATATACACCCAAAGATCCTTCTACAACTCCGGAAACATTTCATTATCCTAGGGGATCAAGTCAGCAGTTTTCTCAGCCAACTCATATATTCGATCCTAGTAAATTCTCTGATGAAGATCTGAGTTATGATCTGGAGAAAGAAATCATTCCTATTGTTATACACTGTGTTGCAGAAGATGATGTAGAAGGTAAGATGCTTTATGATTACTAAATCTTGGTTTGAGGAAAAGTAATTTTAAAACCGATTTTGATTTTAAGGAAATTATTCTGAGTTATGGGTAATTGAAATTTTTTTCAGCTGGAGAACAACATCAATCTCATACAACACTTGCTGTAGTTGATCGACATTTAGAAGATACTTACGTGCTGCGAGCTTTAAAACAAAAATTATACGTAGACGGACTTTGTTACCTCCTTCAAGAGATATACGGTATCGAAAATAAAAAGAATGAATCTGGAAAGGTTTGTAGAATGATTTATACTAAAATCTATTATTTTGATTCTTTTTGAAATATATTAAAAGAAATTTCATTGTAACAGGGAGTGGGTGACGAAGAAACCGAGGATAACGGAGCCGAATGTGTGATATGTATGAGCGATATCAGAGATACTCTCATTCTACCCTGCAAGCATTTATGCCTTTGTAATTCGTGTGCGGATTCGTTGAGATATCAAGCGAATAACTGTCCTATTTGCCGAGCTCCTTTTCGAGCTCTCTTACAAATTAGAGCTTTGCAAAAGTCAGGTTCTTCGTCTAATTCTGCCTTACAAGCGGAGGTAACCAACTGTTTGTGACTACTCGTGAATATGTCCGTCGTCCCACGTGACGTAATCACTGAATTTGTTCTGTTTTAGGCAAGATGTGAACATATTCCTCCTGGTTATGAAGCCATTTCATTTATCGAAGCTTTGAATGGGCCTTGTAGTTTAAGATCTGCTGGCCGGCAATTTTTGGTCGAAAGTTTAAATTCAGAATCAGCTGTACAAGCCGCCAAAATGTTAAACAGGTTTGATTTATTTTTATCTTTCGAAGTGTTGTAGGGTGAGAGTGAATGGTGAGGTTGAGAGATGGTGGATTGAAAGCAATCAAGTCAAAGCCTTGGAAAGTGAAACAGTTTTCATATTCATATTGTGTCTTTAGATCCAATAGTTTGGACGAAAGGAAAAAATCAGCGATGGAAAATGGTAGTTTACATCGAATCAACGCGATTTCTGGCTCAACGCCGGAGTTTCGAATGTCGGTTTTGATGTCGCGTGAAGAAGGAACAAGAAGTTCACCATCTTTATGCAGAAGAAGTTCATCAAATAATAAAGATACGTGTTTAGACGATGAATATAATAATGAAGAAAAGGTGCCTACGGAGCCGGATCAGGTAAGCGTTTAGTCAGGGGAAAACGAAACTGGGAAAAAATTCCAAACAACAAACTCAAATATTTTATAAACAAAATTACAGTGCTTTGACGGAGATAGCGACGCAGAGAAATTATCACCTTTGTTGGTATCTAAAAAGATAGAACCACGGAACGAACAGAATCAACCGGAGAGAGAACTTTCAAATCACTATACGGAACCGGAGAAAAAAACGTCTGGACAAGGCGATAGAGGGGATGATTCTGATTATTACACTCCAGAGGATCCAGCCCCAACGATATTAAGCCCTCTTTATGAGTCTGATAAGGTGAGATTTGAACATATCTTTAATTTAAAAAGTTTGATTGTATTTTGAGCGCGGTCTTATTATAATTTGTTGACAGGATCAACCGGTTCCATCGTCCGTAGAAAGCACGCCTGGGCGTTGGGTTCCGAAAGAAATCTCTAGTACAGTGTCTTTACCCGGTACTCCAATAAGCTCGTCAAGTCACTTCAGCACTCGTTCCAGCGGAGATTCGTACAGTTCAGCGAGTTCGACTAGGCATTTGCTCTCTCATAATTTGACTTCCAAGCAGGAGAAAGTTTCCAATAACCAAATAAATAGTTAACTTATATAAAACTCTAATTTTAAAAACGGTTTAGATATACAACACAAATCTTAATTTTATGGAGTCGAAGTTGGCTTTAGCGGAAATCCTGAGGTCATGATTTGGTTGTCAGACCTTGGATGTGATTGAAATGTTTGGTCTAGTAAACATCTCTAACAATTGTTTTTGTCTTTGTGGGCCAGTTGTGAAAGATAAGAGTTGATTAACTTAACCAGATATTGAGGATTGATTGGAGTTTTAAGATTTTTACGTTTAATTTTTAGGCCATGGGCCGTTGTTGGCGGATCAAGACTTAAATTAGTATCAAGCGAAAATTCTTAAAGTAGATCACTTCACTATATTTTTACTAAAAATTCGTTTCTTATACTATAAAAAATAGAAGACTTACAACTTTCAGTAAGCACTTGCGAATTGTTTTCCTTTTTTTAGCTGTAGTAGAAGCGAATGTTTACGAATCAGGTTACAAAGTGTCTTTCTTAAACCGCATAAACTGACGGCCGGGCCGAGTTGGATGCTGAAGGGAATTTCTAAACGGGGAAAAGTTTCTCAAGTTTAGTTTGCCAATAAAAATAAAAAAAGTGTATTCCATCTGATGGCTATTAATAACTTAACGACTGGAATGATTTTATTTATAAATTTTTTTAAGAATCGTAAGGTGGAAAGCACCTTAATTTGTTTCATTTTTTTTAATGGTTGTTTGGTTTTTGGATTTGACAGAAGCCATAACATTAAACAAAAGAATTTGGTAGTGATAAACGAACAATTAAAAATAATAAACTTGCCATTGGCTTTATTGAAGTCGTTTGGCTTTTACTTTTTATTTTAAATTTATTGTACAGATTTTTTTTATTACTAAAAGATATGTAAAAGCGTTCATTAATTGTAGACTGTTTATTTTGTTGATTAGAAAAAAAAATTTCTTTTGCCATCTTTACTTATTCATTTACCACATATACAGATTTACAGCATCTATTTAATTGTAAATTAAATAAAAAAATAATTACAAATATGCATAATCCAGGTTGGAAATTTGTTTTTGATGTCATTTATATTGTACGTTGCGAATAGGTCGGAATAAAAGTGAAAAATTTTGATTCTGGTTTTTCTTTTTATTATTTAATCCAACTCAAATTTTCCTTCATTCGCGATTTGTGCGTTTAAACTTTTACAAACGTTTGAAGGGTAGTAGAATAAGAACGACGGCTCGTAAAAGATGTTCAGTTGCTGCTCCCCCGACCCTTCCAAAAAAAAATTATTATTTAAAACAGTTTTCACATACTCGGGAATACAATAATGGCAGTATATTCCATTAATTTATACAATAATATAGGACACTCAATTTTTCCAAGTTTGATTTCAAGGATATATATATACATTTATATACTTCCAGAAGCTCGCCCAAGAGATCATCCATTTATAAACAAATAAATAAACCAATTCAATTAATATTGGGGTCTAGAATGAGTTTTTTTTCTGTTTTCATAACTGAAAGAAAAAGAAAGATTTTCTCGAGTTAATTTTTAATTTGGCAGATACTGCCATAACATATCTAAACTATCATGCCAGAACCATTATAATTATCATGACTATTATAAATATTTTGTACTATTGCACATTCAAATGGAATTAAATTCCCTCAAAAGTGTTCAGTGTTCGTTAATTTTGCTTTGCAATTTCCTTACAACAACACTCATGTTCTACAATCCATGCACAACAAATTTCTTTTCAAACCGAATGCAAATAATTGAGAACTAGATTGTCAAGTAGTTGAAAGTTAATTAACAATAAATTATCTCTGGGCATGATACAAAACTTATAAAAATATATTATAAAAAATTGTTTATAATTTAGTTTTAAAGAGATTTTATTACAAATGTTGGTGACTGAACGCTTTTTTCTTCATCTTTTTTTTGTTAAAGGGAAACGGTAACCAAAAATTCTCAAAGACTAAAAAACATCTTCCTTACAAATGTATAAATTAAGATACTTAAAGTATCGTAAAATGGTATTACTAAAATATGTTTCTTTTAAATTCCCTTCGTAGTATTAAATTCTTACATATAAATCTAATTATTGAAGACCAAATTGTTTAATCTTTAAAAGAAAATCGTTTTTAACTAGAGTAACTTGCCTCCATAAGTTGTCGCCAAAATGCAAAACTTTACAAAAGTCACACGAAAAAATTTCCCTGCACCATTGCACAATCTGACTCTTCTAGATTTCTTAGTTTTATCACTCCTTCACATTTAGTGACAAAAATCAAAAGAAAAGATGGGATTCTAGAAAATTCTTTACACATACACCACAAAACCAAAAAATTTCTCCCCCTCTTTAATAAAGCCAGTGGACACACAGACATTTCTCTTAAAGTCGGTGAATGATCCATACTTTAAAGCACTTCGTCCAGACGAATTCCGAAAGAATCAGAAAAAAAAGAAATACCCATTTAAAAATACCGCTCAGACAAAATAAAAACAATTTACATTCATGATTTGTTGTACTTGTTTAATTTATCATTCCTTCGCGTGTCCTTTTGATGCAGACACCCTTATTTTAGTTATTACATTTCTCATGGTCTCGTATTTACCCGTTGAATTGGGAAGGTTTTCAAAATTAATAACGTCACTCACGTTAACGGAAAACTGTTCGCGAGGAGGAAGTTTGGAAAATGGGGAAAAACTTTTCAAAATGGGAGTTCCATATTCAGAATTCTTAACACTTCCTAATTCCCTTCCGGCTGAGCTCTGAGCAGTCTCGGATTCGGCTCCTGTACCCGAAAACGAATCCTCTGAATTTAATCTTGGGTCGGAGCCCGCGTCTTCGTCATTTAGTTCCATTAATAACTGTCGTTTCTTTTCTTCCATTTCTTCTATCGTGGGAGAAGATAAAATATTGGGCTGCAACATCATATTAATTATTAAGAAAGACAATTCTCAAAATCTAAAAAATATTGTTCGATCATTGACTTGTTTTGACATGATGCTGATTTTTTCAACTTACATCATCCTTAGGTGAGAGTTTTGAATCTGGTTTTTGAGTCTTCATGGATTTCTTTATATATGCTTGTACAGTTTTAGGCTCAAGCTGTTTAATTAGGCTTCCTTTACTTTGAACTTCCGACATGGCAGGACAATGATAATATTTGGTTTCCTAAAACCAATATTTGCAAGAGATCTTCAATAGTGAAATAATACACGTTTAATAATTCACAGGGCACTGGGGTGTCAAAGTCCCTATGACACACCTCCACAGCACTTCAAGTTCATTTCATTTCAAACTATACACAAATTGAAATTGAAAAATCATCTTACATCTTTAAAATTTTTTGGCAAGGGCACATTAAAACCAGGGAATTCAATAATTTTAGTGATATCGAATTTGTCTTTGGCCCCTTCAGGTAAAATTTCTCCTTCTTCTTCATCTTCTTCTAAAACAGGAACTCCTGTATTATCATACAAGGCAACACCAGAATGAGAAACTTTGGCTTCTTCAAGCCAAGCAGGAGGGTATCCGAGTATCCTCATTCGATAAATAAAACTGGGTTGTTGATCACGATGTAAACTTAAAGCATTTCTTAGTTTCTTGCTAATTACTCCAGGTAGTATATGACTGAATTTTTGATTTTCATCCAAATGATATCGACTGTAAATTTAAATTTATGATTAGCTAAAATAACATGACTTCCTAAACTCAAAAATCTTCTTTTGAAAGAGAATAATTTCAGAAAATGTTTCATTACCTCGATTTTGATTTTTTAGGCTTGTTTGTTTGAAAATTCGAACGATTTCTATTAATGGCTTCAAAATCCTTCTCTTTGGGGCAGTCTCTTAGGTTGTGATTTCCCAAACAATTGAAGCAAGACACAGAAGATGGTACAGATTTCTCTGGTTCTTCTACAACTTTATCACTTAAAACAAAATTGTGATTTTTACCATAGAAGGGAACTGAAGAAGAATGACTGTTACTAGGGGTTCTGTCCAAATCAAAGTCTAAAACATCATCCCTCAACAATGTAGCCGGATCCTTATTATAAACTTTAAGTTCTAAACTATTTTCACTATTTGTTATTATTGTACAGTTTTCAATTTTTTGAGAGAGAAACTTAAACAACGAACTCTTTAAATTTTCTTCGACACTTTCATCGCGGAATGTTATCCTTAATAGGGGTTCAACGACGGGTTGATCTGTATCAACATCAGAATCAACATCCATGTCGACAACGGCAGATGAGTCTTCCATCATTAGATCTTCATTACCATTTTCTTCTTCCCTGAGAACTTTATCACTGCTTGTTGAAATTTCTGTTTTAGCTTCTCCGTCGTCAGACTTGGATGTGCTACTACTATCGAACAAAACTTTCGCACCTTTTATTTCCATCCCAGAAGGATTTCCGTCTTTTATTTTATTTTTATCATTACCTTTCGATGCATACGTCGAGTCTTTCCCTTCCTTTACATTACTCTTTTCAATTAACCTACTTGCCACATCAGCATCCTTGTCAGATGCGGTTTCTGTTTCACCGTCAGAAGAACCGCCAACCTCATCCAAAACAAAATAGAATTTATCATTAATCCTCCTTTCGACTCGGCCAGCCATTTTTGTTGTATTGCAAGTTTCGTCCAATCAAATATCCATTTTGGAATTGAGTAAGGCCCCGATTAACGTTATTTATGGGGCCCATAAAAATAAACGAAATAAACCTTTAAAAACAAGTTTTGTTTATTTTTAAAGTGGGGGTTTGGGACCACCCGAAAATGTTTAAAAGAAGTATATTTTATTTTGTATAGTTTAATGAATTAAAATAGTGATTTAATTATGAAGCTTTTTAAATTAATAGTTCATCAAAAAAATTTTAGCAGTAAGTAAACTGTAGTTGTTTTCCTTTTTTCGGCTTCATTTTTTTTACGTGGTAAAAGCTGAAATGTTGGAAATCATGTTCCAGCAGTTGTTTCCATAAAATTGATTAAAATCTTGTTTCTAATAATTTTATTCCAGCTTGCTAAATATAACACCTTTAAATTTGTCCTATTATTTTAAGTAATAGAACTCTCAAAAATCAAAGGTCAAACTTTGTTTATTTTTTAGGTGAAGATCTCATTATAAACCCTAAAGATTTTCCTGGAGTTAAGAAAGGAGATATTGTCGAGATATTTCATCCAGAAGATGAGTTCAGTAGATTGTTACTTCAAATCACTTCCTTTAAGGAAGACCTACAAACTAGGGGTAATTGTAATTAGTAGTTTATAAAATAATTGATTATGGTATGGACTTTGCTCTTTGTATTGTTTATTAAACAAATTGAACTTCATAGGTTGTTCTGAAAGCTTGGGTTTTATCACCATTGGTTTGGATTAGATAAGCATGGGGTTTAAACTCTTGTTTATTCTTTGACTAGTTAGTTGTTACGGACATAATTCTTTTATTAAAAAATTGGTCATTAAAATTACTTAAGTATTGGGTTTGATTTTTTATTTCAGAAACTATCAGTGTTGAACAGACAATAGCATCTACATTTCAACTCAGAACATATGCAGATGTTTACATGAATATTGTTAGTCCAGAGAGTGTAGCTCTTGATTCTATCGAATTAACATTTAAAGATCAGTATATGGGACGTTCAGAAATGTGGAGATTGAAAAACAGTTTGCTTAATACTTGTGTTTATTTAAACAAGAAAATAGAATTTTGTGGAGGCAGCATTCGTTGTCAGGTACAATAATTCATTTAGATATAACAAAAATTTGTAAATGATTTTTTTGGAGTAGAAATTCACTGTGTGTAATTGTTCATACAGGTCTACGAAATGTGGTCTCAGGGAGATAGAGTAGCCTGTGGAGTTATTACAGATGATACAAAGATAGTTTTTCGTTCAAGCACTAGTATGGTGTATTTATTTTTACAAATGAGCTCTGAGATGTGGGATTGTGATATTCATGGTGATTTGTATTTTGAAAAAGCAGTTAATGGGTTTCTGGCAGATCTTTTTCAGAAGTGGAAGGTAAAAGTTTCAAAATCTGATTTTAGAGCTAAAATGAAATCCTATTAATTTTTCAATTCTTATTTGCACTTGTTTCATTTTCAGAAAAATGGAAGTTATCATGAAGTCACCATTGTATTGTTTTCTAGAACCTTTTATGAAGCCCAGGATCTAGAGAAATTTCCTATTTATATGAGAGAGTGTTTACAACAGGACTATAAAGGTCGATTTTATGAGGATTTTTATAGGTGTGTCGACTATTTATACATCAAATTTAATTTTGATTTTTATACTAACATTTCAGCTGTCATTAAAATTCTATAATTTCATTTTACAACTTCCTTTTAATCTTTTTTTCAGAGTTGCAGTACAAAATGAAAGATATGAGGAATGGACAAGCACCTTGGTTCAGTTACGAAAGTTGTTCACTGAATATCAAAAACAAGTTGTTGAATATCATAAAAGAGATGGAGTTGAAATACCATTAGCAGTTAACTCAACAGCAGCTCAGGGCAATTTTTTAGAAGTTCTTAACATGTCTTTAAATGGTAATTTCAAATTTTTGTTGTTACTGGTGGCAAAAGATGGGATTTCATATGAAAATATTGCTGAGGAGGTCTGTTCATTGGAAGCTTAGAGCTACATGACTACCAAAGAGTGATTGAGAGTTATTCTCTGGGTGATAAATGGGATTCAGATTCAATAAATGTTATTGTTTTATTTTAGTTTTTGAAAAGCATTACCTTGATAGAAGCTTTGATAGAACGGGTCAGTTGTCGGTAGTTATTACACCTGGAGTTGGAGTGTTTGAAGTAGATAGAGAGTTAACAAATGTAACAAAACAACGCATCATCGATAATGGTGTTGGAAGTGATTTAGTTTGTGTCGGAGAGCAACCTTTGCACGCTGTTCCGTTGCTTAAGGTAGACAAGTCAATTTTTCTTCAAATATTGGTTCATATTTATTTCTACAATACTCAAATGGTTTTGTTTTGATTTTTAGTTTCATAACAAAGATAGTATAAATGCAGTAGATGATTACAGTATGCCTCACTGGATAAATTTAAGTTTTTATTCAACTAATAAAAAAGTTGGTCACTCCAACTTTACGCCGCGCATTAAATTACCGCCAAAACGACCATTGTCAGTTCCTGATCAGGCTGTAGTTAAACCAAAGTTAATTCAAGATGAGGAAATATTACCAAATTCTGTATTCGATTACGATGCGTATGATGCTCAGGTTTTTCAATTACCGACTGTGCCTTCAGCAAGGTAATCTTAATCAAGTTTTATTGGATTTTAGAGAATCTTAAAGACTTATTTAAATCTCATGATTCTCAAATCCTATATTTTTATGTTAGATTGTCTCGTAGCGAGGTAAAAACAATCGGTAGGGTCTTATATAAGAAAGGAAGCGTGTCTTTTGATGGTCCAGATCTTCACAAGATTTCGCGAAAGTTATCGGATCCTGATATTCATCACATGCCGGCAGATTCGCCAACTTCTCCCGTTATGTCTGGTAGTATTCATTCAACTTCTCTTTCCATTCCTATTGGTTCGCCATCTATATCGTCTGTCAGACAACGTAAGTTGAGAGTTGTTTTTGTTGTCTAATTGCTTCCTAATTTTCAGTGATGTGTTAGAACTCTTAAGGAAATTAAAATTTGTTGTTTTTTAGTGAAAGCTCAAACATCTCAAGACTTGAGTTTGTCCGAAAGCGAAAGAGTGGTTGTCGGAAGTGCAGGATCTCTCCTTACTCCAATTCAGCCTTTATTCTCTTTACGCTCTGGACGAGGTTTGATTAATCCATTTGACCCCTCTCATGTGACAATAAAACTCACTTCTAACAGAAGACGCTGGACTCATATATTTCCTAAAGGTAATTTCATTAAAATCAATCCGTGAAATCTGATTAACCCTGTATTTAATTGAATACAATAATTTCAGGACCGACCGGGGTTTTAATACAACAGCACCACTATCAAGCTGTTCCTACACAAGTAAGCAGCGAAACAAGCAGCTGTAACTTGGGTTCATCACCGACTGATTTACCAAGAACATCTTCATCATCAAATTTAAACGAAAGTAAGTCAGCATAATTTCTCAGCAGCAAACATGAACTAGAAAGTTGTTTTGTGAAATGCTTACAGAACATCTAAATTATTTTGCTTTCTTTTGTAGCGGGTTCCAGAAGAAACCGTGGAATAAGTTTAAGCGGAGAACCACCCACAAAGGGGAATAAAACTCTGTTGTGGGGAGCCACCGGAGAACAAGAATGGACCCCTGCCCTCACGACGGGTAATTATTTGCTTTTAAATAATTTTCAAGGCGTTTTCTAATTTATTAAAAACGGTATTACTATAAAACATCTGGAGCGAGATGTCTGCCTGGTTTTTGGCTTTGTTGTTCGTTTGGTTTGTTTAATTTGAGAACCCATTAAACATTCGAAATTTAAATTTTATACGCTTTTAAAACTATTTTTTGAGGAGGAAAGGAATTAAAATAATTCTAACGTTTTGATTAATTACTTTTTCCGCTTGATTCTCAGGGAAAAGTTTTTTCCATTTAAAATCACCGCTTTGTTTGACTTAAAACATTTACGTACCCGCGTGCCCGGAAAATTCACATTCATAGGTTGGCAGTATTTTCGACCAAATCGAAACCATCACAAGTAACGGTCGAAGGGTTATTATTAATTATTGTTTAAAATAGGAGTCAAAGGAACTAAATAAATTTAAAATACTGACGCAGTTCTTTTTCTTTTTTCAATTTCCCAAAGTTTAAGATGCAATAAAATAATTTATTGATTAATAATAACTAAAGAAAACTTTTGATCTGATTTTAAATTATTTGGCTTTTGGAGTGTGATGAATAAGGAAAACCAATTTTTCGCTTTTTAACCTTGTGTCGTTTATCACCTGTTTCCTAGAGGCCTAAAATCTTAGAAAGATGTTAAATGTAAGTGTTAATGAAGTGTGTTGTTTTTTTGAACAGTCTATTAATGTAATCACTGTCTATGTTTCATGCTCACCTGACGCTGATGTGGACGATTTCGGCCCAAAACGACAGTCGGCAAAGTCATCATAGGTTTGGAAATAATTATATCTCTTTTTTTGGGGTACCTCGGTACCGCGGGCATGAAGAGTAGATTTCTTTTCTGTACTTTCTTCAATTCTATCACTTTTCTTTCTTCTTTTTTTATATTTAGATTTACATTTGTCACTTTTTTTCTGATGGCACTGAAACACGAATGGCATTGAATAGATTAGCTTTGAAATTTTTTTTGTGAATGAAAAGAGTGGGGTTATATTTTCCTTCCATTTCTGATTTTTACTGGAGGGGTGAGAAATTTGGGGGCTGCCGTTCGGATTTTCTTCAATTTCTTCACTCTTGTGTTGATTTCTCTTGGCTTATATGGGAAGCCACTGACAATGGACCTAATGGTCTGATAAAGTTCCCTCCTGAAGTGTACAGGAGGAGGGAACGCCCATATAAATAAAAAATTTAATGATCTTCTTACTAATTCAATACTTTTCTTCATTCTGGTCAAATTTACTGTCACTAAAATGCTAACTTACTTAGTAATTAACTTGTTCTGCTCAAATAGCCACTATCTTTTGTACTGCCATTAACAAGATATACCTTTCTTTTGCGACTCGCCAACGGTTTTGAGGTTACCCTTGTAAAACTTGGAAAGGAGTAAAGTTTTTCACTGACGTAACTGCGAACCTGAATTTGTTAATAATTGACAACCGACAACCACCGGATTCTTTCATTTTATTTTAGTGAAGGTATTGACAAAATGGGAACAAAACTTTTCTGGTAGGAATTTGAAAGCATGGAATTTTGAAGGCACTGCTTTGGCGGTGGTCAGTAACAGTGTCTGTTGAGTAAACAAATTAACCAATCAGTTTGGTATGTATCGAGTCAGGTGTTTTGGCAACAGCACCGAGGGAAATACGCACCTGTTTAGCTTTGTTTTTCGGTCACACTTAATACTTCCGCATCTGTCCTCCATCGTTTTTGTATAGTTTGTTTTCAGGTCCTCCATTCCAACGTTTTTGAAATATAAATGAAAGTCTCGTTTCTACGAGAAAGGGAGAGTGTGTGAAGTGATTTGGTAAAGATGTCTGATTCTGTACAAAAGAGAAAGGATCACTCTCTCTCTCTTCTCTTTCTGTCGTTTGGATCGTATAATTTTTGTGGCGAATTCTTGAAAAATGTAAAATATTGTAAATTTTGAGTTTTGAATTAATTTGCATGAAATATTTTGTTTGGTTCGAGAGCCTTTAACTTTTCAACTGGTAAGTAAGAATCATTTAAAAATTTTTGATGAGGAATCAGATTGAATTGGTTCTGGTTTGATTTCTGGCTGGTGGAATCAATGATTTTTTAAAAATTTGTGGAGGAAGGTTTTATGGTATTTATAATAACATTGTAAAAATGAGGAAGTGTGAAAGTGATGCTTCTTTTCTTTTTCTTCAAGAAGTCTGGTTAAGTTCGTAGACTTCAACCTCAGTGTCTAGTTTCTTGTTTCTTCTCTACCTCACAATTCTTTTGAGTGTTTATTTTGTAACCCATCTTAATGTTTTTATTTTTTAGTGTTTCTTCGTGTTCCGATTACTCCCTGAAGTGCTGACATCTGTTTAGGTTCTACTTGAAGTTTTTAACATTCCTCTTTCAGTTCGAGTACTCTTAGTTGCGATTAGGAGTGTAAAAATTTGTGGAATTGTGGTAATGACAATTTGTTACTAGTGATTGGTCTTTGAAGTATTTCAACAAAGTTTTCAGAGGTAGATAACTGGGGAGAATGTCTTGTTGATCTAAGCACAAATATGACTAGAAACTCTTTCTACGAAGAGATTGTCTCTTAGGCCACCTGATACTCTCGGTTTAGCCAAAAGAGGCAGCAGGAGTTTGAACTTTTGTTTCGATGGAGTGTTTTGGATGGTGTTTTGATGTGGAAGGCAATAGAAAGAAGATGGGGATGGATGGGTTGGTGTATATCTTCTAAGATGCGATGCTTAAGAAACTTTCTTTTTGTATCGCTTTCTTTGTACAATAGATGTGCTAAATGTAGCTGAGAATTTAGTTTTTGTTATAACTCGTCTCGTACTTTTCTTTGTTTTAATTTTGATTTTTAATAAATTTTCAGGAGTGGACTGGAAATCTTTAATCATTCCGGCTTGTCTCCCCATAACCACTGACTACTTTCCAGATAAGAGGAGTCTGCAGTATGATTACCTTCTCTCGGATTATAGTCTTTTGCCGGATGACGTGAACGCGGATTTTGCTCAGCACAGGGCGGTTTATAAGAAACCGCTGACGACAAGAGAGGTTTTCAAAGAACTTGTGTCACAGAGATTGGCTCAGGTGGGAATGAGTTAACTTTGAAGATTTTACAGTGCAGTCTTGCAGTGTTTTAACGGTTTTAATTTTTAGGGATTTCAACTTATCGTGCTTCCAAATTCTGGGAAAATGTCACTGAGTTTGAATTCGTCGACCATTGCTCAGGGAACATCTTTGGTCAGGAGTCATGCTTCTCAAAACGAACCGTCCGAAGAATATTTACTTAGCATAGGAAGGATTTTTCATAAAATTTCGCTGTCCGGATCGTCCATCACAGTAACGAGGTGTGATAGTCTGTGTTCTTTGGCTGTTCTTTCATCACCTGACAATGTTTCTTTTTATTTCTTCATCGTGTTTGTTTTGTGGTTAATATTCAGGTACAGGCCTCGTCATCCTTATCCACCGTTTAATATTCACTACCAGTATAGATTCCAAGCTCCGGATCATCCAACTTATGAAATGTCACGGGTGTCTTTCACAACTGAAAAACTAGAGAACTACAGTTGGAATTTTCTCGATCATTATATATGCACGAGAGGAGATACGGATTTCCCACTAGCTGAGGTATGTAAAACTAGACACAATATAGTTTTAACGATGTACCGGAGGTCTTATTCTTTTCCAATTTTTCCAGAATCTAAAGTACTGGAGATTTCGGGTGTATTTGCTTCCGCTCTCGTACAACGCGGCAGTCACGAAAAAAATAATGGAAGGTGCTAAACACTGCGACATGTACAGTTGCTCGACTATTCAAGAGCAAACCGTTCTACTCGAATCCTTTCTTCGATACATCGAAACAGGGATAAATAAAATAAAAAGGCCGAGCAAGAAGCCAAGAGTAAGTGTGGTACCTTGGGCGAAATTAATTATTATTTTTAGCCGAATGAAGATCTGATCTAATTAAATAACTCGAGCATGTTTAGTTTTAAATGAACGATGGCATGATGATGTAAATATTAATTAATCAATTAACTAATCGGAAGTTATTAGTAAATATTTGAAGTTTTCTATCACTGGTTTTGTAAGTATTTTTTCCGAGTATTTAGACGCTTTTTGAGTTTAGTTAGTTTTTGCTGTTTTTGAGTTTTGATGCGTTTGCAAAGAGATTTTTTGTTTTTAACTTTCACTTTCAAATTTTTGAGTTTCCTATGAGTCAGCTTAAGAAAGGAGAACTCGAAGTGGTTTTTGTGATGAATGTTTATATTCATTCGAGAGTCTACAGAGATTTTTCAGAATTTTTTTTGCAAACGCTCTTTTATTTTTATTTTAAATTTTCTTCTTTTATTTTGCATTTTATTTTGTAGTTTTGCCTTTCTTCTTTTTTTTGTTTGTAGTAGCATGCAAATGTTGTATTACAGAGTCCACCGCTAGGTACGTTTCTACCTGAAAGGAGACGTCATAGCACGGGTTTCATCGCTCTAGCTCACAACACTAACTCTCAGGTATTGCTGCTTTATTGTGGATGGATCTTATATGTTGTGTTCATGGCGGATGGTGGGGATTAGAACTTTATAGGTTCATTATGAACCATTATTATCTTTGATTTTTATTTTGGTTTTTTGTACGTTTAATCAGAAAAGAGTTTTATGGGGACTATGCCCCGTCTTATTTAAAAAAGTTTCAAAAATAAATTTGGGTCCGTGTTCTGGGTTTTTGGCTCTTTACGATATGTTGGGTCTTGTTCTGTGTTTTGGTGGGCTCTCTTGAGTTTGACATCTGTTAATCTATGTGTGTTATCTTTTGGTTCTTTTCTAACTGATAGTTGTAGGTCTTACTCGTACTTAGTTTAGCTCCCAGTTTTCTTTATCGAGTACTCGAAAGTTGTAGTTGCATGTAATGTTGTTGTAGAATTAACCGGAAGTTATTAAGTTACGAATTAAACAAGGAGATGGGTCAGTATTACTCTTAATTTATGGACTGTTATATAATTCAAACAAAGTTGTGGAAGAACTTTTAACCGTTTTCACCTGTAGTTGTTGGTATAAAACTCTAACCTAATATCATGGTCTAGAAGTGAGGAAAAATAATTTGAACAACCGTCAAAAAACTTATAATACCTCTTCAGATCATAGTATCATGTTCAGATAAATGTTAGTTTATAGCTACTAATTAAAAGGTTATTTTTTTCAGAGCGGAACAATCGGCAGTTCTCCCTTCAGAGATCGTCTGGGAAGCTCCAGGTTGACAGAGAAACCAAGGTGTGTGTGTATAAGTGTCGTGGATGTTTTGATTGGGCTTGTGTTCTCCCTTTAGAGAGAATCCGTAGCAAGCTTTTGTTTGTTTTTGGGCTTGGCTTGACACTGTTTTGTTAACACAGCTCAACAGCACACAATTTTTAGTTTTTATTTTTTATTTTTAGTTGGTTAGATGGTGCACTAATTGGCAGCTTTTCTACCTGGAGGTCCTGCATTACTTTTTCAATTGGTCTTTTGAGTTTTTAATTTGAGTGCTTTTGCTGACACTAAATTAATTTTTAATTTCTGAGAATGGAACCCTCGCATAATTTTTAATTTTAGGTTTAGGTTCTTCCGGAATAGGAAACATTCTTTTCAGTTTTGCTTGCTTTCATTTCAATTTTTATTATTTTCTTTTTCAGACTTGTGTTTCTTTATCCCATGCTTTTGGTTTTGGTTGCTTTATCACGCTCGATTTTTTTTCTTTTTTGTTAGGACAAACAGTGTCATGGTCGTTCTTATCAGAGCGAAAAATCATTTTCCTTGAGGTGAGTTGTGAAAGACGGTATGTTTTTGTGTTGCTGATTTGCTTTTGCTCCCTTTTTCCTCTCTCTTTTGACGGGGTTTTGATCTTGTAGAAATTCTAATTGTTTTGGTTTCTTCTTTGTAATTCAGACCGAGTTCCAAAGTCTTAGAACGAGGGAAAACATCACCGGCTGTTGAGAACACTACCTCGCCTGAAGGTTTGGGACTGGATATAGAGAACAGTGAAGAGAATTCAACGAGTGGAGAACAGTGCAAGTTAAAAAGCACGTCGCCGTTGAGTGAGATTTTAGAAGCCATGACGCATTCCTCGTCAGGTTAGTTTCTGCTGAGTTTTCAAGACTTGTCTTTCATTTATCATGTTTCTGGTCTTCTGTATTTAAATACTGACTACTTCCAGGTTACTCGATTTTCGTCCAACACGCCAGTTTGCCGAGCATGACTTTCACAAGCGCGGATGCCATTCAGTGGTTGATACAGCATGTGGATGGTGTCAATGACGGAAACGACGCGATTGTTATTATGGAGAAAATGTTGAGCGAAAGGAAAATATGTCACGCTTCCGGAGATTTCGATCTTCCTTTCATCGTCGGATTTTATCTGTATCATGTGTGTGTGAGCGAAACGGATACCAAAGGTTGGTGGACAGTGCCGAAAGAATGTGTCTGATTCTGGTTTCACCTTCCTATTTAAAGTCTAACGAATTCTTTTCTCGTGAAAGTAGATTCGGATTACAGTCCACCTCTTCATGATTTACAAAGTTTCGAGAACGAATGGGTCGAAGTTGAAGTTCATCATCCGAATAACTGGAGACGTCAGTTCGAGGAGAAAATGGAAAACCCCATTCCGCAGTTTTTGAAAGATACTTTGGAAGACAAATGTCAGGATGATCAGCAACCGCCAAGGGAATGGAAAAGTAACTTGCCACCGCTATCTCTACAAATCATCTTCTTCCAAAAGGAAAACTCTTCCTAAAGTTGATTTATTGTTTTAGTTCCCATGTACAAGCAAGTTCATTTGGAAATCGACGTGAATAGCAAAAGCGACCGAATCGAATGGGGTCATTGTAGGTATCACTCCTTCTACAGACCTGATCGAGCTTTTGAGTTGGTTGTTCAGTGGATGGCTGCTTCCGGTACGATTGTTGCTGACTTGGTAAGTCGATTTAATGGAATTAAAATATTTAAGATTAAGAATTGTTCTTACCAATCTTTGAACACAGATATCTGGCTGGGCTCGGAAATCACAGACGTGTGGTATTCAAATGATTCCGATTCCTGGAGATCCTCTTTCGCTACCTTTTAACGACAAATCGGATCCGTTAAGAGGACCAGTTTTCGTACCTCTGGACACGGAGTGCTTGATGGGGAATAAAAGTTACTTGTTTCAAGGTAATTGAGGAATCATTTCGATGTTGGGTTCCTGTTATTATTTCCGTTGCCAAGTTTTGTGAGAGGAATACTTAAATTTTCAGAATTTCCGGAGTCGACGTGGGACGCGCGATTGGTTTTGTTACAAGAAGCAATCGTGCAAAGGTTTGGTTTCATCGCTTGCATGGTGGAGAGCAGAAAATCTTCTCGAGCTTCCTATAAATATCTAGATCATCATCATCATCAATATGTTCACGTGACGGGTAAGTTTGAATTTAATGTGTTCTCTGTCGTCGCCTTGAGATTCATCGCTTTTAATTTTAATTTTTTACTTTCGTAGGGAATATCTTCATTTTGATACCATCCACCACGTGTTCCAAGTTGAAAGACAGGATTTCTCAGAATACTGTGAGCGTGGGATCTCGATCTGGGAGTCAACAGTCGAATAGACGGTATCCAATGCATTCAGAAGTCGTGTGCAGTCCTCACGAAGAGTACATAACAAGACACGTGAATGGAAACAATAGAGATTTTGACGGAGGAGATCCAAGGGTACGCGTTATTTGTTGTTCGTTTAATAACCTTCCCAGAAAATGTTTTATATGTCAATTTTTGTGTTTTCCAGCCTGGTTTCCTCTGGTTTTGGAATCACATGGTTAGTCGAAGGTGGAAATCGTCCTCGACTCCGGCGACTGGTGACGAAGCTTTCCAAAATAAAATCTTAAAAGACTTTAGGGAGTTTTGTTCAAACCAAGATAATCGTCTCAAAGTGTTTTGGGATAGTAGTTACGAAGCTTTGAATAAGTCCAACTTGAAAAATGGTCAACTCTGAAATTTAAAACTTCTAACACGAGATTATATATTTTTGCGAATTGTCTTGAAATGTTTATTGTATATGATCAACCAAACAGTCAAACTATTTTGGATTGTTGTTCTTTTTTAATTTATTTTGTTAATAAAATATTTAATTTTTTTAAAACTACTGTGTTCAGTCTTGTTAACCTTAGCTGTAATACTTTATTTCTTGGGTTTACCACTTTGGAAAGGTGTCCTAGTTTTTGTTTAACTTCACCAAACTTCGACACCATCCTAACTTGTGAATTTCCATTAAAAGTTTTTTATTTTATTTATTCTCTGGTTAAGTACCACATCACTACAATTTCGAGGCAACTAATCGTTTATAAATGTAGTATTAAGGGTTTTTGTCTTGGAAACAGTCTCAACCCAAAGAATAGATGGAGGATGTAAATGTGAATTGGTTAGGAAGATGATGTATTCTACTATACGACCCTTGATGCTTTTCAACTTCTTCATAATCTTTTTGGGATGGATACAAATAAATTACAACGGATCACTTCCTTTTACATGTTCACTTGTAAATGTTCTCTTCAGTACTACCAACTAGATTGTGTTATGATTGTGGATTAGGGGAAACATTCACCCTGATACTTATGTTTTGTGTTTCATTCTGAAACTACTTGAATCCCGTTTTGAAACCTTTTAAGACACAAGCGTTCACTTATTTAGAAATCAAAGACGTTGGTGACTCAGGTTGCCAAATATGAGGTCCTGTCTAAGTTTTTATAGGAACAACAAACTTAAAATTTGGAAAATGACCAGCCCAAAGCGTTGGGAATACCACTGTTAATGTTCATATTCCACCAGCGAGATTATTATAATCAGCTTTGTTCCAGATACTTAATTGTAAGGAATCCTGTTTTCTCAGGTTTGGGGTGACAGTATGAACTTCTATTGTGGAGAAGTGTTCACGATACTCAAAGTTGTTTTTGCTTCGTGGTTCGTTCCCACGATTCATTCGTGGATTATCAGCCGACTATGAAATCAGGAGTCAAAAGGTTCAAAGTCCTGAATCAAGCATTCAACGGACCTTGTAGAGAACCTGATTTGATGTGTACTTTTGAAAGAAATATACAAGACCAAACTTGTGACGAAAATTCAAACTTCAGCTTCGAAGGTTTGGAATACCCTGATTTTTGAACGTGTTTGTGCATATTGAAATCTCACCCTTGTCATGAAAAAAAGATGTTCTAGAAGCGTCTAAAATACAACAATAGAGTAAAAACCAGTTTTGAAATGATGGGGAAGAAAAAAGAGGGTTGAAATACAAAAGAAAAAAGGTTTAACGATTTTGTGCAGCTGTCGTAGAAATTTTTTTGTCGTTTTTTTATTCATGCTTCAAGAAATAATCAATCCTTTGTTTGTCACCTCTTTTCATTTTCAAAACCCTTTCAAAAACGGTTTTGAAGCTCAAACCGTGGCGTGGACGCCAAAAACGAATTCTGCAGAGCAAAGAGGGACAATGTATCCTGGACGGCGGCCATATTCCAGCACAAAATTTTCACCCCAAAACTCCTAATATTCTTAAAACAGAAATATAAAATGATATTTTAAACTATTTCACTACTCTAACCAGGTAATGGGCTATGATTTTTATTTTTAAACCAACCATTTTTGAATCTCGAATCACCTCATAGTCGCTCCAAGCAAATGTCCAGGGCAAACGGGGGACAATGTTTCATGAACGGCGCCATATTTTAACACAAAATTTTCACCCCGTATCTCCTAATATTCTTGATAAAGAGAGTTAACGTGATCCTTGAACCTATTTTCCTATCCTAAAGAGAACATGGGCTCTGGTACGTCCTTTTTGGTACATTTAATCCTATTTTCTTCTCGTAAACGAATGATTTATGACTTTTTCACCCCCAAAACGTTGAAAAAAACTACGGACGAGCACAGAGGACAATGTGTCCTGGACGGTGATCATTTTCCATTAAAATATTTTAATCCTATGTCTTCAAATGTTCCTTAAATAGATTTTTAACGTCTTGTTTGAATCCATTTCACTATTCTAAAGGAAAATGGCCTGTATCCCCTAAAGGAATATAAACGTAAGCGTAAATAACTTAAAATTTTCCAGGAACTCTAGTAAAATTTCAATAATGAAATCATATTTTCACATTTCATCATTTCGGAGATGTGTTAAATAACGTGTAACGTCGTTTAACAGTCAAATAAACCCCATAAACAAGTCGTAGTCGCCAAAACGAAATCCTTTTGTCAATGAGGGGACAATGTATCTTGCACGGCGGCCATGTTCCAGCACAAAATTTTCATCCCTTATCTTAAATGTTACTTGTATAATAAGCTATCTTTAAATTTGAAACAATATCACTCTTCTAAAGGTCATATGTGTTGCAATACGTCTTTTTTTGGTATTTTAAATCTTTTTTCTTTTCAGAAACAAAGGATTTTTCAAATCCGGGCGTGGTCGCCACATTGGATTAATGCTAAACAAAAGGGGACAATGTGTCCTGGACGGGAATCATTTTCCTTCAAAATAAAATACTTTACTGCCTTATGTCTAAATGTTTATTATATATTAATTATGTAATATTTTTAAGAAAAGTAATATCTTAATTGAACCTTTTTCTCTATTCCACAGAAAATATGGGATGTATCTGCGAAAATTAATAAATGTGAATATAAAGGATCTAAAATTTTCCAGGGACTCATGTAGTACGATTTCAACAATGAAATCATATTTTCACATGAAAAATCACTTTCAGGGATGTGTTAAATAGCGTTTGCAGTCGTTTAACAGCATAATAAACCGCATAAACAAGTCGTACTCGCCAAAACGAAATCCTTCTGAAAAAGAGGGACAATGTGTCCTGGACGACGGCCATATTCGAGCACGAAAATTTCATCCCTTATCTTAAATGTTACTTATATAAGAAGCTATCGTTCTATTTGAAACAATATCACTATCCTAAAAATAATATGGGCTGTAATAAGTATTTTTTCGTCCTTTTCATCTTTTTTTCTGTTCACAATGGAGCGGTTTTTAAATTTCGAATCATGCCATTGTCGCCACTTTAAATTTCTAGTAAACAAAAGGGGACAATGTTTCCTGGACGGCAACCATTTTCTGCGATAAATTTTTTGTATCATTTCTACAAACGTTTCTTATATAGAATATTAACATCGTTTTTGGAATCCATTTCACTACTATAAACAGAATATTGTCTGTATCTGTGAAAATGGAAAAAAAAGGTGAAAATAAGCGATCTAAAGCTTCCAGAGCTTTTACGAACAATTCCAAAAATAAAATCATGTTTTCCAATGAAAAAATTATTTGAGACATGTGTTACGAGCCTGTACCATCGATAAACAATGTAATTAACTGCATAAACATGTAATATTAGCTACAAAAAAATTATTCTTTCATAGGGACAATGTGTCCTGGACGGCGGCCATGTTCTAGCACGAAAATTTCATCCCTTATCTTAAATGTTACTTATATAAGAAGATATCATCGTGTTTGTAACAATATCACTCACTAAAGGTAATATGAGCTGCAATACATCTTTTTTTGGTATTTTAATCTTTTTTTCTTTTCAGAAACAAACGATTTTTGAATCTCAAATCCGGGCGTGGTCGCCACATTTGAATATTTCTTGACAAAGGGGGACAATGTGTCCTGGACAGGAATCATTTTCTGCAAAATACTTTATTCCCTTATATCTAAATGTCTATCATGATGTAATTATGCAATATACGTAATAAAAGTGATATCTTACTTGAATCTATTTCTCTGTTCTAAAGAAAATATGAGATGTATCTGCGAAAATTAATAAATGTGAATATAAATGATCTAAAATTTTCCAGGGACTCATGTAGTACGATTTCAATAATAAAATCACATTTTCACATGAAAAATCATTTCAGAGATGTGTTAAATAGTCTGCACCGTCGTTTAACAATATGATAAACCGCATAAACAAGTCGTACTCGTCCAAACGAAATCCTACTCTCTAAAAGGGGACAATGTGTCCTGGACGACGGCCATGTTCAATCACGGAATTTTCATCCCTTATTTCAAATGTTACTTTTATAAGAAGCTATCGTCTTATTCGAAACAATATACTATCCTAAAAATAATGTGGATTGTAATGCGTTGGTGGTCAGGTTTTTTTTCCCATTTTCTTTTTAAAAGCGAACAATTTTTGGGTCTAGAAATATGGCGTGGACGCGACAAAAGGTGTCTTCAGAACAAAAGGGGACAACGTTTCATGGACGGCAGACATATTTTGTGAAAAATTTTCATCTCCTATCTCAATTTTTAGTTATATACATAGAGCTGTCGTCTTTTTTTTAAAAACAATATCAGATTTCTAAAGAAAACATGGGCGGTGTTTGTCATTTTTTCTTCTTAAAAGCGAACGATTTTTGAATTTCAAATCATGTCAAAGTCGCTTGATGAGAATTCTTTTTCCAAGAATGGGCAATGTTTCCTTAGGGTAACCGTTTTTCAACAAAAAAATTTAATCCCTTTTTTCCCAATATTCCTTACACTGAAAGTTTTAGTTGAGCCCATTTCCTTTCTTTAGAGAAATTTTCCAAAAAAACGAATTATTTTTGAATTTCAAATCATGTCGTGGATGCTACATAAGAATTCTGTAAAGCAAAGGAGAACAATGTGTCCCGGACGGCGGCCATATTCCAGCATGAAATTTTCATCCCTTATTTCGATTGTTAAATATGTAAGAAGTTATCGTTTTATTTGAATTCATTTCACAACTCCAAAGTGAAATGGGCCGTAATATGTCTTTTTTTGTCCTTTTCTTTTCATTTTCTATTCTCAATAAACAACCATTTAGGTCTCAAAATATGTCCTGGACGCCACAAAAAAAACTTTACAAAAAAGAGGGACAATGTTTCCTGCACCGCAGACATTTTCCACAAAATATTTTAATTTTATGTCTCCAAATGTTTTTATATAGAATATTAACACTTTTTTCGAATCCGTATCACTATTGTAAAGGGAAAATGGGCTGTATCTGCCTGAATGAAAATGAACATAAAAATAAAGGATCTAAAACCTTTAAAGACTCATATAGTAAAATTTCAGAAAAAAAAATCTTGTTTTCACATGAAAAATCATTTCAGAGATGTGTTAAATAGCGTATACCGTCGTTTAACAATGTAATAAACCCCATAAACAAGTTGTAATAGAAAAAACGAAATCCTTCTGTCAAAAGAGGGACAATTTATCCTGCACATCGGCCATGTTCCAGCACAAAATTTCATCCCTTATCTTAAATGTTACTTATATAAGAAGGTATCATTGTATATGAAACAATATCACTCACTAAAGGTAATATGAGCTGCAATACGTCTTTTTTCGTCTTTATAATCTTTTTCTTTTCAGAAACAAAGGATTTTTGAATCTCAAATCCGGGCGTGGTCGCCACATTTGAATATTTCTTGACAAAGGGGGACAATGTGTCTTGGATGGGAATCATTTTCCTGCAAAATACTTTATCCCCTTATGTCTAAATGTTTCTCGTATGGTAATATTGTAATATTTTTAAGAAAAGTAATGTCTTAATTGAACCTATTTCTCTATTCCACAGAAAATATGGGATGTATCTGCGAAAATTAATAAATGTGAATATAAAGGATCTAAAATTTTCCAGGGATTCATTTAGTACGATTTCAATAATGAAATCATATCTTCACATGAAAAATAATATTCGAGATGTGTAAAATAGCGTTTACAGTTGTTTAACAATATAATAAACCGCATAAACAAGTCGTACTCGCCAAAACGAAATCTTTCTGTTAAAATGGGGACAATGTGTTTGGGACGGCGGCCATATTCCAGCACGAAATTTTCATCCCTTATCCCAAATATTACTTATATAAGAATTTATTCTGATATTCGAAACAATATCACTATCCTAAAAAGAATATGGGCTGTAATACGTCTTTTTTCATCCTTTTCACTTTTCTTTGTGTTCAGAATGGAACGATTTTTGAAACTCGTGGTCGCTACGTTAGGATTCTGGTAAACAAAGAGGGACAATGTTTCCTGCACAGGAGACATATTTCAACAAAATATTTTAATGTCATATCTTTAAGTGTTCTTTATAAATAACAGTTGATGCTTTTTTGAATCTATTTCACTATTCTAAAGTGAAAATTAGCCGTAATTATTCTTTTTAAAAAGGGACTATTTTTCAGTCTGTAATAATGGTTGGTCGACACAAATAAATTCTGCTGGGCAAAGAGGGACAATGTATCCTGGACCACGCCATACACCAACCAAATACATTTATTCCGTATCTTTTAATACTGCTTATAAAGATCACTTAATGCCTTTTTTTAAAATTCATTTCACTTCATTTACCATGTGTTTTACCACTTAAATAGGTTTCTTTTAGGTATTAAATATAAAAGTTGATTTATTTGCCAGCTAGAAATTTACAAGGAAGAATACTCAAAAGGGTATGAAATAAATTGCTATGGAAAAATATACTTGTTGTAGGACTGGGTGAACAGTTATTATGGCTTTTATCCTTGTTTTTTCCTTGAAATAATCTCACGCCGTAGGCAGTACTGGTTTGCAATGTGGAACCTACTGGTTTGCACCTGGATTCATTCTGAGGTCACTATAATATTGGTATAAGTCTCAATAAAAAAGAAATAAATTTTATGCGTTTTTTTAACGTGAACATTTGTACATAAGTTGAATATATAAGAAAATTATATTGCTTGATGGACTCTTCGTTAACGATTTCTGCTCCAAAAGGAGGTAGAAGGGAGTTATAGGAAAATATAAGAAATTTTTGACATTATAAGAAATTATGGAAAGTATGAGAAAACGCAAATGCCAAAAAGAAGGCAGTTGTACATAAGCAGAGTAGATTGAAAAATTTAAAGAGTGATGTTCTAGAAGCTTCTGGAAGACAACAATTGTTCCACATACGTTATTATAAGTGGAGCTCAGTCCTCTTTGAATTTAAGGTGATGGTATAGACTTCAAGCGTGGGAAAGTACCCACGATACCCTAAGTGGTTGCTGCTTTGTTCATGCTTCGAAGAATTCGAGTGGTTTAGCATCCTTTTGTTTTTTCAAAAACGAACGAGTTTTGCATCTCAAATCATGCCACGGTCGCCATAAAAGAATTCTACTGGGGAAAGAGGAACAATGTGGATGGCGGCCATATTTCAGCGAAAAATTTTATTCCGTTATCTCCTAATGTTCCTTATATAGGATGTTAACGTTTTATTTGAATCCATTTCTTTTCAAAAACGACATATATGTGATTTTCGAATCATGGCGTACTTGCCAGAAAGGAATTTTGCAGGAATAAGGACAATGTGGAAACTGCGGCCATATCGAAAATTAACGTCTTATCTCATTATCCAAAGAGAAGTATGAATCTCATTATTTCAAAGAGAAAATGGGATGTGATACATCGTTTGTCATCCTTTTTTGAATTTTTCCTCTCAAAAACGAAAAATTTAAAATTTCAAATCATGCCGTAGTCGCCACATAAGAATTCTGCAAAGTAAAGAGAGGCAATGTATCCTGGACCGCGAGCATATTCCAGCAAAAAATTTTATTTCGCATCTTTAAATATTCCCTATACAGAAAGTTAGAGGTTCATATGAATCTCTCTCAGAATTCTAAAACGAAGATGGGCTGTAGTGCGCCGGTTGTGGTCTTTCTCTTCTTTTTTTCGCCTCAAAAGTTATTGATTTTTGAATCCCGATTCATGCGTAGTTGCCACTAAGGACTCTGCTAAACAAAGTAGGTCAGCGTTTTCTGGAAAACTGTAATATTCCAGCAAAATATTTTAAACCCACATCTCCCATGTTGAAAGTTAACGTCTTATTTGAATCCATTTTCGCTATTCCAGAGGGAAAATGGACTGTATCTGCTTAAATAAAAATAATCACACGATCTAAAATCTTCCACGGATTTCCTTATCTGTCAAGGACAGACTTGTTTCGTTCCAACCGATGTATTTCCAAGTCTCTTTCCGGTAGACATATTTTATTTTTTTTCATTCCTTCGCTTCGTTTACCACTCTTTGCTAGTAAAGAGCGTTGTAAGCACTTGAATAAGACATTTAACATCTTATTTGGATACGTTTCATTATTCTTTTTAGAGAATGGCGTATATCTGGGTATAAACACACAATCTGACATTTTCCAGGAACTCATATAGTATAGCAAAGGAAAGCATAATTTCTCGTGAAAAATTATTTGAGAGATGGGTTTCATGGCCTGTACAGTCGACACTTAAATAAATTTCTTCTAAGTACCGAAGAGATTATAAAGGTATATGTTTTAGAAACGTCTGAAACACTATAAAAGAATACCATTGCTCCACATACGTTTTTATAAGTAGAGTCCATTCCTCTTGGGACTGGGGGGAATGGACTTCTCTGGTGGGGAAGTACCAAGTTCATGGTTTGCTAGTCGACTATGAAATCAGGAGTCAGAAGAATCAAAGTCCTGACTCAGGCATTTAACAGACCTTGTAGAGAACCTGATTTGATGTCCACTTTAGAGAGAAATATACAAGACCAAACTTGTAACGGAAATTCAAAATTCAGTTTCAAGGGTTTGGAGTACCCTGATTTTTGAATTGTGTTTGTGCATATTGAAATCTCACCCTTGTCATGAAAAAAAGATGTTCTAGAAGCGTCTAAAATACAACAATAGAGTAAAAACCAGTTTTGAAATGATGGGGAAGAAAAAAGAGGGTTGAAATACAAAAGAAAAAAGGTTTAACGATTTTGTGCAGCTGTCGTAGAAATTTTTTTGTCGTCGTTTTACTCATGCTTCAAGAAATAATCAATCCTTTGTTTGTCACCCCTTTTCATTTTCAAAAACCCTTTCAAAAACGGTTTTTGAAGCTCAAACCGTGGCGTGGACGCCAAAAACGAGTTTTGCAGAGCAAAGAGGGACAATGTATCCTGGAGGGTGGCCATTTTTCAGCTCAAAATTTCACCCCATGTCTCCTAATGTGTCTTGAATGGCGAGCATATTTCAGCAAAAAATTTTATTTCGCTGTCTTTAAATATTCCCTATGTAGAAAGTTAGAGGTTCATATGAATCTCTCTTAGAATTCTAAAGCGAAGATGGGCTGTAGTGCGCCTGTGTTCGTCTTTCTCTTCTTTTTTTCACCTCAAAAGTTATTGATTTTTGAATCTGAATCATGCGTAGTTTCCACGACTTTGGTGAAATTATTTCGCTGTTCCAAACAGAAAATGGGCTGTAAGTCGTCGCTTCTCGTCCTTCTCTTCTTTTTAAAAATTCACGATTTTGCGTGGTTGCGACCAAGAATTCTGTTGAACAAAGGCGGCAAATGTTTTCAGGACAGCTATTATATTCCAGCAAAATATTTTAAACCATATACTTTGCACGTCCTTTTTTCCCGGAGCAAGCGATTTTTGAATCTCAAAACATTTCGAGATCACCATAAAGGAATTTTGCAAAGCAAAGAGGGCCAATGTTTCGTGGACAGCAGTAATATTTCAGCACAAAATTTCACCCCATGTCTCCTAATGTGTCTTGGATGGCGAGCATATTCAAAAACGACCTATAGGTGAATTTCGAATCATGGCGTACTTGCCAGAAAGGAATTTCGCAGGAATAAGGACAATGTTTCCTGGACTGTGGCCATATCGAAAGTTAACGTTTTATCTCATTATCCAAAGAGAAGTATGAATCTCATTATTTCAAAGAGAAAATGGGATGTGATACATCGTTTGTCATCCTTTTGAATTTTTTTCCTCTCAAAAACGAAAGAATTGAAAATTTCAAATCATGCCGTAGTCGCCACATAAGAATTCTGCAAAGTAAAGAGAGGCAATGTGTCCTGGATGGCGAGCATATTCCAGCAAAAAATTTTATTTCGCCATCTTTAAATACTCCCTATACAGAAAGTTAGAGGTTCATATGAATCTCTCTCAGAATTCTAAAACGAAGATGGGCTGTAGTGCGCCGGTGTTCGTCTTTCTCTTCTTTTTTTTCTTCTCAAAATTAACGATTTTTGAGTCCCGATTCATGCGTAGTTGCCACAGAGAATTCTGTTGAACAAAGGCGGCAAATGTTTTCAGGATGACTGTAATATTCCAGCAAAATATTTTTAAACCCCTATGCTTTTCATCTCCTTTTTCCCGGAACGAGCGATTTTTGAATCTCAAAACTTTGAGATCACCAAAGTGGAATTCTGCAGAGCAAAGAGGGCCATCCCACATCTCTAAATGTCCCTTATAAAAGCATTTACCGTGTTATTTGAATTTATTGTACTAATCTAAGGAGAAAATGACCTACATCAGCTAAAATGAAAATAAACACACGGTCTAAAATATTCAGGATACTAAACTACAATTTCACTAATGACATCATAATTTCTCATTAAAAATCATTTCAGAGGTGTGTTACATGGCTCGAACCGTCGTAAAACAATATAATAATTCGCTTAAACATCTCATGGACGCCACAAAAAAAATTCTGTTGGCAAAGAGGGACAAATGTATCCTGCACGGCGGCCATAATTCAGAACAAAATTTTCACCCCCATTTTTCCTTATACAGAATGTTCACGTCTTTTCCAATTTATTTCACCATTTTAAAGTGAAAATGGGCTCTAATGCGTCGTTTGTTGTCTTCATATTTTTTTTTCTTCTCAAAAACGAATGATTTTTGAATTTCAAATCATTCCGTAAACGCAAAAAAGGAATTTTGCGCAGCAAAGAGGGACGACGAACATTTTTCATCGCAAAATTTTAATCTGTTATTTTCCAATGGTCTTTATATTCAAGTGAATTTCGTATTAGAATACATGTTACTATTCAAATAAGAAAATGGCCGATATCAGCTAAAATAAATTAAACACACGATTTAAAATTTTCCAGGGACTCATGCAGGACAAATGAAATCATAATTTCCCATGAAAATGATTTGAGAGATGTGTTATACAGCGTTAAAGTAATTATCACTAAATATGTCACATAAACAAGACATGAACGCCACAAAATAATTCTTCTGAAGAAAGAGGGACAATTTATCCTGGACGAAGCCCATATTCCAGAATAAAATTTTCATTCAATATTCTTTTACAGAAAGATAACGTGATATTTGAAAATATTTCGCAACTCTAAAGAGAAAATGGGCTGTAATTTTTTTTAAAACCAAACGATTTTTGAATCTAGAGTCTCGTCATGAACGCACGAAGGAATTCTCCAAAGCAAAGGGGGACAATGTTTACTGGACGGCGGCCATATTCAGCGAAAATTTTGTTCTCTTATTCCCCAAAGTTTCAAGTTAGCGTCCTTTGTGAATGGAGTCATTTTACTATCCTAAAGAGAACATACAACTTTTTTGGTACTTTTCATCTATTTTTCATGTCAAAACGAACGGTTTTTGAAAATTAAATATTGCGTGGAAGCCTACTGAGCAAAGAGGGACAATGTTTCATGGACGGAGAACATTTTTCAACAAAATATTTTAATCCCATACCACTCAATGTGTCTTTTATAAACGGATAACATTTGATTTTTATCCATATCAGTATTCCAATAGGAAAACGGCCTATAGCAACTAAAATGAAAATGAACTCTATGAAAATTTTCCACGGACTCATATAGTAAAATTTCAATAATTAAATCATAATTTATCATGAAGAATCATTGCAGAGATGCGTTACATGCCGTGCACCGTCATACAACAACGTAATAAACTGCATAAACATCTCGTGCGAAATAACCCGCGAAAGAAATTCTTCCATTAAAAGAGGGACAATGTGTCTTGGACGGCGGCCATGTTCAATCACGAAATTTTCATCCCTTATCCCAAATGTTACTTATATAAGAAGCTATCGTCTTATTTGTAGCGATATTAGTATTCTAAAGATACTATGGGCTGCGATACGTCTTTTTTCGTCTTTTTAATCTTTTTCTTTTCAGAAACGAACGATTTTTGACTCTGAAATCATGTGTAAACATGAAAAATGATTCCAAATGAACAAAGGGGACAATGTTTCCTGGACAGCACTCGTATTCCAGCCAAAGTTTTTCCTTTATGTCAAGATGTTTCTTATATACAATGTTAACAACTTATTTGAACCTATTTCACTACTGTAAAGGGAAAATGGGTTGTATCTGCCTAAATGAAAATAAAAATGAAAATAAGCGTTCTAATATTTTCCAGGCACTCATATAATGAAATTTCAATAATTAAATTATAATTTCACACGAAAAATTATTTGAGAAATGTGTTACATAACGGGTACTATCGTTATAAATTTAATATAACGCTTAAACATGACAGGAACGCCACAGAAAAATGGAGCTTGGTAAAGAGGGACAATGTATCCTGGACGCAGCCATTTTTAACACAAAATTTCTACCCCATATCTCCCAGTATTCTTAATACAGAAAATTAATGTGATATTGAATCTATTTCACTATTCTAAAAAGAACACGGGCTGTGGTACGTCTTCTTTGATCCTTTTCATATTATTTTCTTCTTATAAACGAATGATTTATGCATTTTTAATCATCTGGTAAAAGCGAAAAAGGAGTTCTGACGAGAACAGAGGGACAATGTATCCTGGACGGGGACCATTTTCCATCAAAAAATTTTATTCTGTAGTTTCCTAACGTTTCTTATATAGATGTAAAGTCTTATTGTAGTCCTTATTACTAATGTGATGAGAAAATGATTTGTAGTAGGCCAAATGTATATAATCACTTAACTAGCAAGAAAACGGCCTATAACGGCTAAAATAAAACATTACCTCAAATTTTCCAGGGAAATATAGTAAAATTTCAATAATGAAATCATAATTTGTCATGAAGATTCTTTACAGAGATGTGGATCATGCCTTGCAGCGTCATGAACACATTAACAATGTATAAAACGCTTAAACATCTCGTGATCGCGAAAGAAATTCTTCCATTAAAAGAGGGACAATGTGTCCTGGACGGCGGCCATGTTCAATCACGAAATTTTCATCCCTTATCCCAAATATTACTTATATAAGAAGTTATCGTCTTATTTCAAACAATATCACTACCCAAAAAGAATATGGACTGTAATACATGTTTTTTCGTCCTTTTCATCTTTTTCTTTTCAGAAACGAACGATTTTTGAATCTCGAATCATGGCGTGGTCGCCGCGTTAAAATTCTCGTGAAAAGAGGGGGACAATGTTTCCTGCACCGAAGCAAAAATTCAACAAAATATTTTAATACTCTGTCTCCAAACATTTCTTATAAAGAAAGTTGACATCCTAATTCAATCCATTTCACTACTCTAACGAGACTAAGTTTTGCATGAGTATAAATGAAAATAAACGTAAAAATAAACGATCAAAAATTTCCAGGGATTCATAAAGTAATATTTCAATAATGGATCGTATTTTCACACGCAAAATCATTTCAGAGATGTGTTAAATAGCGTTTACCGTCGTTTAATAATATGATAAACCGCATAAACAAGTGGTACTAGCCCAAACGAAATCCTTCTCTCTAAAGAGGGACAATGTATCCTGCACGGCGGCCATGTTTCATCACAAGAATTTCATCCCTTATCTGAAATGTTATTTATATAAGAAGCTATTGCCTTATTTGAACCAATATGACTCTTCTAAAGGTAATATGTATTGCAATACGTCTTTTTCGTCTTTTAATCTTTTTTTCTTTTCAGAAACAAACGATTTTTGAATCTCAAATCTTGGCGTGGTCGCTACATTATGATATTGCCAACAAAGGGGGGACAATGTTTCCTGGACGGAATCATTTTTCCGCAAAATATTTTATTCCCTTATGTCTAAATGTCTATTATGATGTAATTATGCAATATACGTAATAAAAGTGATATCTTATTTGAATCTATTTCTCTGTTCTAAAGAAAATATGAGATGTATCGGCGAAAATTAATAAAAGAGTAAATAAAAGATCTAAAATCTTCCATAGACTCGTGTAGTACGATTTCAATAATTAAATCGTATTAAAACATGAAAAACACGAAACAACATTTCAGGGATGTGTTAAATAGCTTTTACAGTCGTTTAACAACATAATGAACCGCATAAACAAATCGTAGTCGCCAAAACAAAATCCTTTTGTCAAAAGAGGGACAATGTATCATGCACGGCGGCCATGTTCCAGTACGAGATTTTCATCCCTTATTTTAAATGTTACTTATATAGAAAGCTAGCTTCTCATTTGAATCTATTTTACTATAAAACAAAGAAAATGGGCTGATACATGTTTTATCGTTGTTTTTAAACTTTTTTTCTTTTCAGAAACAAAGGATTTTTGAATCTCAAATCCGGGCGTGGTCGCCACATTGGATTAATGCTAAACAAAGGGGACAATGTGTCCTGGACGGGAATCATTTTCCGCAAAATACTTTATTCCCTTATGTTTAAATGTTTATTATATAGTAATATCGTAATATTTTGGGTAAAAGTAATATATTATTTGAACCTATTTCATTATTTAAAAGCAAATATGGGGTGTATTTGCGAAAATTAATGAATGAAAATAAAGGATCTAAAATTTTCCAGGGACTCATAGTACGATTTTAACAATGAAATCATATTTTCACATGAAAAATCATTTCAGGGATGTGTTAAATAGCGTTTACCGTCGTTTAACAATGTAATAAACCCATAAACAAGTCGTAGTCGCCAAAAATCTTTTGTCAAAGAGGGACAATGTATCCTGCACGGCGGCCATATTCCAGCACGAGATTTTCATCCCTTATTTTAAATGTTACTTCTATAGAAAGTTAGCGTCTTATTTGAATCTATTTTACTATAAAAGAAAGAATATGGACTAGTGCGTCGTTAGTCAAGTTTTTCTTTTTCTTTTAAAAACGAACGATATTTGGGTCTTGAAATGTGGCGTGGACGCGAAGATTTCTTCAGAACAAAGGGGGACAATGGATCCTGGACATGGGGCATGTTTCAATAAAATATTTCAATTTTATGTCTCCCAATGTTATTTCTCAGTAAGGATAATAGTCAAAATGATAAGAAACAATTTGCTTTGGAAGAATATTTTGTTGTGGAAGGATTTACTCAACTGTTATGTTGGATTTTATCCTTGTTTCTTCCTTGAAATATTTTCGAGCCCTAGGCGGTACAGGTTTGCAATGTAGAGCCTACTGGTTTGTAGCTGGAATCATTCTGAGGTCACTATAATATTGGTATAAGTGTTAATAAAAGAGAAATTAGTTTTTATGTGTTTTTTTACAAGTATAATTGTACAGGAGGAGAGTAGAGTTTTTGGGAAATGATATTGTTTTTGGGCCGTATTTTTGGCGATTTCTGCTCCAAATCGGTGTAAAAATTGATGTACAGGAATGAAGAACAGCAGAAGAAGCCAGTAATACCCAAAATCATAAGAAATCATTGGGAAAAATCATGGAAAATAAGAGAAAACACAAAATTTAGAAAAATATTTTAAGCGATGATAATGATAATAACGAAAAGATGAGCTAAAAAAGGTGCAAATCGAGAAACATCTGCGGGGTCGATCACTTCCCCTACAAAAGGACGCTTGGGTTTTCAACCAATCACGTTGTGACGCGTTGGCTTCCCCTCAAAGGCAATTGACCTTTTAGCTTGGACCCGGCCGGGGTTTTCGATTAGGGCACAACTACTTTTAAAACAGGAAACTACGTGAAATTGAAAAACTTCGAGGAGTTGCCGCTAGATGGCTACATAAACCAAAATAGAGCGGCTTTACACTTCTTTGAGTTTGTTACCAATAAACTGAGTTCTGGCTAAGGGTAGAGAAAATATTTATCAACAATTAAATTCATTACAAATCGTTTTATGTGGGTTGGAATGATCACAGACAGGGTTTGTTCATTCCTTTCGTCCCTGGATCAAAAATTAGTGGACTAAAAAAATCTTGTTAGTCTTCAGACATTACCAGGCAAAGATACGGTGGTTTAAAGAAAAAATGGCGCTTTGTTGAGTTTTCTCTCAGAATTAAAATACACACGGCCAAACAGTGTCAAGAACAAGGGAAACCCCAAACGAGATTCCTCACCATAAATAAAAATAGGAGTATTATCGCCAACTTTCGGATTTTCCATGAACACGTCTCTGACTCATTCCTCCTCCCGAATTTTAATACCAAACCAAATCCAAATTAATATTGGCCGACTAGGACCTTTACAAACAAATGGAAATGTCATCACGGTTACCTTTTAAACTTGACATAAAAACCGTCCAAATAAAAAACGAGTGGATTAGTTAAAACATAACGTAAGACAATTGCAAATATATTAACAAAAGGATTAATCTGCCAATTATCATTTATATTTAACCTCATTATTCTAAATTCGACCTTCGACTTTGTAAGTTAATGTCATCCATCTTGATTCGGTTGGGTTCGACTTTTTTTTTCCCCACTATCTTCTATTATTCCGTGAATGACTTTCCGAACGTTTGCTTTGGCAATCATGTCAGAATTGTTTTTGTGATTGAACCTGAGAGTATAAATAAAAAATAAAAATCATTTAGTCGAGTAAATTTTGAAGTGGTGATTATTTAAAGGGAGAGGTAAAAGATTCAGGTTGTGGAAAGTGAGTGAACAAAGTTTGGAAACTTATTCAGATTTTATATTTGCCAGAGGAGAATTAAATTTTGGTTTAGTCTCTTCAGAAGGAGAGGATTGTTTTTTGGTTTGTTTATTGGTTTAATTTGAGAGGAAAACTTTGAGAGTTGGTCGAGTTGAAAAGTTCACAAGAAGGATTCTGCGGACATTTTTTTTTTTGTTCTGAGAGGCTTATCAAAAATTTATAATACTTCAATTTCAACAAATCAAAGCCTTCAACATTTCTCTCCTCTGCTCTCTTTTCATGAAGAGGAAGCTACAGCACTCAACAAATATTAAAACAAAACCTTCGATTCTATAATTTTAAGTTTTTTTCTAAAAACATTCGATTTTGGTTTTGTTTGAAATCTTGATTGAATTTTTATTCTCTTTCCTTCCAATAAATTTCTTATTTATTGACATCATCATTGAAAACTGATTTTAAACAGAACAATTTTTTAGGATAACAAAATGAGGAGAATTTTTCTTCTGCTTTTGGTGGTCGCCTTTGTCGCGGCAGAATCCGTTGGAAATACTTTCATAACATTTCCACAAAGTCAAGAAGGAGAGAAAATAATCAAAGCTCAAAAAGTGCAGCATGTTGAAGAAATCCCTAGTACGTCGAAAGGATTGGCTCATCACGTGGCAAACATCGGATTGAAAACCCTAAGAGACCTAGTTTCGGGTCATTCAAATGTGATTTTGTCTCCTCTGAATATTTATTCTTGTTTAGGAATTCTCCATTTGGGAGCGGCTGGAGAAACCAAAGAAGAGGTACATACAAACATACTTTCTATTGTTTTATTTTTGTCTTTATTTTAATTCGTTTTTGTCTTGGGATACGTTAGATTCGCAGGGTTATAGGTCCGCAGAACATGAGCCATGGTTTTAATGATGAAATCAAAGCCAGCGATGATCTCTCCCATGCTTCTGCTCTATTTTTGGACTATGGTTTCGTTCCTAAATCGAGTTTTGTCGATTCCGCCTTTGCCCAATATCAAACTTCTATTTTAAATGTGAATATATCCGATGGAGATGGAGCCAAGAACGTGATAAACAGGTAGGAGAAAATACGCCATCGTTTAATTGAAAAATGGCGACGAAATTCCCTAATGGCCGCTAGCCCTGAGCCTCCTTCCTCTCCTAACAAGAAAAAAAATCTGCTGAATTTGATTAATTCACAAAACGTTTTTATTTTCATTGTTAAACGTCGTTTACATTAATTTCGGAAGATTTTAACATTTAGATACCAATAAATATTTTTAAAAATAAGTTTTCACGCAAATCGAAAACATCAAAAACAGTAAGAAAGTTTAAGTGTTTAAAACAAATTTTTTTTTCAAATTTAAAATATCCACCATGTCGGATTTCAAACCTTTCAACAGATTAATAAGATTTCCATAATTTATTTTATTTTTCAGCTGGGTATCGGATCATACTAATGGAACAATAAAACAACTTCTTCAGGGACGTTTAGACTCGGATACGAGAATGGTGCTTGTCAGTGCTTTGCTGTTTAAAGGAGCCTGGATGCATTCTTTTCCACCAGCAGCAACTACAATGTAAGTTAACCACAATTAATGAATAGGAAGTCAAGTGAGAGAGGTGGAGGAGATGATTATGAGGAACCTGAGTAAAAAAAATGTTTGTCTTAAGGGGAAAATTCGAACTGGATGATGGGTCTTCGGTGGACGTTCCTTTGATGCATTCACTGGCCACAGTTCCATTATTACGAAACGCTCATTTCGACGCGATCGGACTGCCGTACAAAAACAACGGAATGACGATGCATCTCATCCTTCCCAAAGTTCATGGGGTTTCCGCATTGAAAAATATCCTCTCTCATCTCAGCGTGAATTCTATCAAGAAATTGAGGAAAGAATTCGTGAAAGAAGAGATTTTTGTAGTAGTACCCAAATTAAAAATCGATGCGAGGTTTTCGCTGACGGACTCACTTAAGAAACAGGGAGTCGGATCCATGTTTAATCCGTCAAAGGCTAATTTCACAAACGTCTCAGAAACAGTGAGTTAAATGGAATACTGTCAGATGGTAATCACTCTCGAAAGGTTCCATTAAATAAAAAAAATTATTTTCCAGGAATCGGGATTGTACGTGTCTCAAGTCTACCACAGCATTCATTTTGAAATGAACGAAGAAGGAACGGTTGCATCAGCAGCAACAGCTTCCATTCTCACAAAAAGTAGCAAATTCATATTTCGAGCTAGTCGGCCTTTCATTTTCGTCATAACAAACGAAGCGGATCTTGTTTTATTCATGGGTGTCGTCGTTTATCCAGAATGAAAGGAAAATTTCCTTTCCTTAACTCTGCGCCATTTTGATTTTGAACAAAATTATTAATTTATTTATTAAATTTGTTTTTTCTTTTGAACACCGTTCTTTCTATTGATTTGTATAACCTTCTTTATATAAAAAAAACGTGTGACACGCGTTCATAATGGCGGACGATCCATTCTCTGCCCAAAAACACTTTACAATTTGTGTCACGTTTCACCCACAAGATATCACCAGTCCCAAATAGTGACAATTTCCCTTTCTGCTTTTAATAGATTTCAGATATTAAGTTTTTACTGACGATTTTTCTTTTTTTTTTTTCTGCGATGCGCGTGATTTTTATTTATTTCAGTTAATAAAAACCGATGTCGTTAACTCTTCTTACAGAAAAATCAAAAAAAGTTTTAAACTCATTATATGGCACGAAGTTATTCTTTCATTTTCTTCGCCATTTTGATTAAACTCTTTTGTTTTATAATTTAAGTTCATGCTCGTCTGATTTCCCTAAGGCGTTTCTTAAGTTTTTTTGGAAATTTTGTCTAATGGTGGAAATCCTTTTCTGCCAACAATTTTTTGCTAAATGAGGATGAAGTAATGTAGCCACATCATTTTGCTTATTAAATTTGACTTTTAAGACAGCAGATAATGTTTTTAGAGAAGTTGGGGCTTGTCACTGCTTCAATAATCATTCCCTAGTGGAAATACCCTTTCAACAGCAGCATGCCTGGACAACATAAGGAAATATCTATTAAGATCTAAAATTTTCATGTGGGTTATGTTCTACTCTAAAATGCCCAAAGATTTCTACCCATCTTTTGTCAGGTCCCATTTTCTCATCGTTCCATTTCTTCGTTCAATAAAATTGAAATATATTAATCAAAAATATTGTTTTAGAAATACAAATGAGTACTTCCAGACTACAGGATTTGAAAAGAGTACGGTTTGCGAGAAAAGAGTGCAAAGCTCAGTAAATGAGTATAGTTGGTCACCTTAATATCTAAGACAGTAATTGTTTACTGTTTTATTTTATGGTACACCACCTTAAAATTAAAAAAATTGTGTGAGTATGTTAATTATATGAATTAAGCTGGAAGAAAAATTTGAAATCCTTAACTTAAGATAGATAACATTGATAAACAATTAAGACTTAGTTATAAAAAAAGATTTTTCACTGAAAAGTTGTACAGAAAGGAAACACTTTTCAGTTTTGGCTTAAAGAATAAAGTCAATTAAGTTTAAATATTCATAGTAACACAGAAGTTAATTGATATGCCACACAATAAAGTGTCAGAAATTTGAAAAAATACAACATTAACATTTTTTTTTCAAACACAGTGACATTTTTGTAATCTTATCTTTGTGCAAATTATTTTTTTAAAATAAATAGTCAAATACAATTAAACACATAATTCTTTAACTTTTAACAACAAGAAGACAGTTCATAAAATATTGAGTCAATATTAAAACCACTACTAACGAACAAGAGAAACATACATCAAAGTTTGAGCACTACAAAGAACAAGAAAAATATAGTTCATGAGCACCACCAAATAATGATTGTGCTTTAAATAATAAAATAATTTATTTATTAACTAACCCACTTAACTTTGAGTTTGATTTTATTAATCTACAAAATGAATCCATGTTTTAAATATTATCTGTAATCTTTCATATATCAAAATCATATTATGTCATAATATTGCAACCAGTTTTTGAGAAAATATTTATTTTACATAAATGACTGCCATTTTGTTTTATTCTACTGAATTTAACTAGATCCTTTTGTCCTGAAAAAGTTTTGCTGGTCATTTGATTAATGAACGAAAAAACTTTTAACTTTCTTCAGTTTCCAGTTTACTTCATCCATTTTGTTGAGAGATTTTTAAGTTCAATAATTGATATTTTGAATTTAAAGTTACTATTAAGAAATTTGAAAGTTATTTCAAGTATTTATCGATATTTTTGTTAAATGTTTGAGTTTGAAACACGGGGCTTCGGTTATTGTTTTGAAATTCTGTATTGACTACTTTAAACTGAAGACAAGATGGCGGGTGACAATTTATTGACATAAAAAAGGACGAGAGCGGAGCGTTATTAATTGATGAAACTCAAAACTTGAGGTAAAACTGACCGCGTTAATTATTTTGACATTTAATTAATACATACGTCCGCAAATTGTAACCCAATGCTACCAAACTTTCCATTCGGTCATTAATAATCAGTCAAATTCTAAATTAGGACGAAATTTCCGTTACCAGAAACCATCGAATTCTCTCTCCCTCATCTTTTCTCAATTTAAAAATAAAAGTTCGTACAAGTTAAATGGCGGATAAACAAAAATAACGTTAAACAATAAAAAATCAAACCGCGATAAATTATTTTCGTAGTTCTGACTCACCCCGAACTCCCACCTGCTTACTCCTGTTGAGCCAAGACGACCAAACATCTCTTCGGCGGTTGTGTCCGAGACATTTGGTGAAACGTATCTCCCCTAGACAGTACTTCATTTACAAACTTTACAAATCAAACAATGCTCTTGGGTTCATCGATCAAAAGATATATTTTATTTCTCAACAACAGAGAAAGAGAGAGACAGAGAGAGAGAGGATGTAAAGCAGTTCATCCATTCAACCGTCCTAACAACAAAAACAGAAACGATAAACATGGTCCAAATTTAGGTTTAATTAAAGCTCCTTCAAAAATTCGCTTCCGGTCCCTTCCCTCAAGCAAAACCCATAATCAAGCGCTTCTGCTACAGTATCCACATAAAAGCTTTGTGAGACAATTAGTCCATTCAGCCATGAAGTCAACAATCCAAAAATCTAAAATTGAGATATTTTAGGACAAATAACCACAGCTGGTACTAGATAATTTGAGTCCTCGTGGGGGTCTCTCCCAGAAATCCAATGTAAAAGTGGAGATGAACTAGCAACATAAAAGAGGTAAAGAAACAGGAACCAACTTCAAATTCAACATGCCATCCATGATAAGTTAAAAATTCGGAACAGATAAGAAAAAGAAGATTCTAGCTAAAAGGTCATGCTTGAGACGAAGACTGAAAACTAAATAAAATGAACAAGGAGAGCGGAAAACTGTACAAACGTGTTTAAAATGTGTGAGTTAGGTGATATCACCTTTTTTGATACAACCTCCCCAACCTCCACACTCAAGCGATTAACTACAGAATCCGTGCTAAAGCTGTCATGCAACAATCAGTGCGTTCAGTGATAGCGTTTAATCCAACATGATCCTGAGAGTTAAAATTCATACAGTTTTGACACCAAAAGACAAATATCAAATACTTGATAGATTGGATTAGTCACAATATTCTCTAATTAAACTTTTGACATTTTAATAATCAATAAGTCGAGCTTTTAATTGACCAAAAGAAATATGAGAACTCATTCCCAGAATCGATAACAAAATTCGTTGTCGTTTAATTAAAAATTTATTTATAGATTTATCAAATAAAAATGTAATAATTAATTAGGTTTGAATTTTTTATTTACAGGTAGATAGCATAAAAAAATAAATTTACAAACTTAATTTAAAATTTTCGCAGTCTTAAAATTAAAAAAACTTAAAAATAAAAAGAAAGTTTTAAATTAAAAAAGTAAAATGGGAGACAAGTAAAAAAAAAAGATTTTTTATTTGGATGAGGGAAATGAAGGATGTGGAAGAGCTCGAGGATGTAAAATAAAAAATAAATAAATAAAAAAAGAGAAAAACAAAAAACTAAAAAGAAATTCAAGTGGAAAAGGCAAACGATCCACACCTGTTGGCGAGTTCTGGAGGCGTTCGCATGGAATTTTTAATTTCGTCACCAAGACAACAAATTTTTTTTTTTTACTTTCTTTTTAACGAAATCTTAGATGATGTCCTTCTTGTGTAGCTTTCCCAGAGATGAAATTACCTTTTCTTGTCTTTTCTTTCATTTTTTGTCACTTTTTGAAAATTTTCTTTTCAAGAGTTTCTTTCCAGAGAGTTTCACTTCTCCTTTCTCTTTTCTTTCCTCCTGACTTTGATTTTCTTTTGATATTCCTTTTGAAGATGGGAAAGAAAAGTCTTCAGAGTTAGAGGAACTGGTTTGAAATGGTTTTTCCCCATTCTGTCTTTTTTTTGTTTAAGTAGGTCGACATGTACTTGTGAAGGAAGTGTAGGTATCTATTTGGTGTCTAATTAAACAAAACAAAAATCTCGACTACGGTTCTTAACACTGTTACATTCATTCCAACATTTATTCTACGAGTCGTCTAATACAGAGGTACGCAAACTTAGGCTCGTCAGAAGATTGTTGGGGTATAAATTTCGAATTTATCGTCGAACAGATGGAATAATTAGAAACTTGCAGGCTCATATATCTCATTAAAGGGAAATTCGACTGATTTTTATGTTGTATAAAAAGTATTTTCTTAAAATTATAAATAAAGTTAATATGTCTCAGATTCGATGATATACCATGAAATGAAAGAAATTCGCGAACTATACATCGTATTTGTGAACGTCTACCCCAAGGGGTCGCCAAAATTTTTCTCTCTACTGAAGAGGTCGCAGTCGGAAAAGTTTGCGCACCACTGGTCTAATAAATTGGATGTGTAAACTGGGGTTTAAAACATGCATAAGTGCTGAGACACCTGAAAGCTTTCCATAAAATTAAAGATTCTACTAAAATAGAACACAGTTTTACAGCACAAGCAAACAAAAGCTCTCTCTCGGGACAAAGAAAAGAAAAGGATTTTTCTCTGGAGGGAAATCAAGAAAAAAAAAATTTACGATCCGAATGGAAAGAAATTGGCATCATTCTGTCCCAGATCGTTGAGAGCTCCAATGAACTGACTGGCTAGATCACCGTCAAGTTCGAGAGACGGTTCAATGAGCACGAAGGGAACCTGAGCTTCTTGATCGAACGGCTCTTGTTCGAATCCGAATCTCGGTAAAAAATTCGCGTCCGGGATTTGATTCTGATTTGAGTATCTGTTCAGTTCCAGTTGTAGTCTTGCTTCTTGCATCTGTCTTTCTTCCTGACTGCTCCTCGACCTGCTCCTTGCTTCCTGTTGTTCTCTCTGCGAATGGTTCTTTATGTGTTTCCTCAGCGAACTCGGATCCGTGTATCGTTTCGTACAGCCTATCACCTGACAGGCGTATGGTTTCTACAAGAAAAAAATTTCAAATCAGTTGTGTTGATATATCCAAGATGGATCATCGATTTTTTAATTAAACTACAACTCAAAAGCTCGAAAGGGTGTAAAAGCTCACCGTATCGAAATGAGTTCTCTGATGTTTTGCTCTGTCAGAACTGTTGCTGAAGGCTTTTTTACAACCATGATACTGACACGTGTAAGGTCTCTCACCGGTGTGGCTCCTCTGATGAATTTTTAAATTTTCCAGCCGGGAGAAAGCTTTCTTGCACCCTTGAAACTAAAAATCAAAACAATGAAAATGATTATTCATTATCAAACTGAGAGTGAAATTCGCTGGGGGTAAAAGCAAAAATAATTACTAAATAAATAATAGTAAAAAACATTCAAGGGCAGATTTTGTATTATAGCCCCGAGTCAGGTCAATGTGAAGTTATGTAACATTCAAGTCGTGAACGCCGTTCATGGTTGAAGACCTGTAACCTTTGATTTCGCCGAATTCAAATGAACGGAATTGATGAGAAAATCAACGCAATAGCTCATTCAAATGGAGAAAGTACGCAACCATGAGTCACTTCCTAAATATACAGATAAAAATTGAAGTTATGTATGTTTAGGTTTACACAGGACTTCGATCTCAGCGAAACTTTACCCACACTTTAGCCCACTAGACCATAAACTTCCTGTTATACTCCCAAACGACTTACCTTCAAAATAATTGAATAAGTATCGTATTAATTCAGTACTTTTCTATAAGAAGACAAAACCGACTTGTTTCATGAAGAAAAAGACGTGAAGAAGATGGGAATTGAGGAAAATCAAATGACACTGACAAGAGTCAGGACACAGTTCACAAAGAGAAAAGAAAGGACAGCAAAACTATGAAGAAACATTGAGAGAAAATAGAATAAAAAGAAATAGGTGTTCCATAGACAACCATGATACAAAGACAAGATGGACCACAGATGACCAAGAAAACCATTTTAATTATAAAAGAAAAAAAATTTAAGATGATCGTGTCATCAATGAAATCAAAATAAGATGACAATTCTTTTAACATTTCCTTAAACAACTAATCTTGAAGGAGGGAAATTTATAAGACGATTTATTTTCTTAATTGAATTAAAAGTGATAATTATCTTTTAAGATATCAAAAGTAAGTAAACTGATTACTTTATAATACAAGAAAAATAAATGAAAAGTTAAATAACTGCCTCAGGGGAATAAATAAAAAGTTGTGTTGGGAAGAGAAACGAATATGGTAGTAGGTTTGCGCATGCTCAGTACACAGGTAAATTGTTGTTGGAGTCTTTGTGTGTCCGGCCGCCATTTTTCAAATCCTAGTCCGCCATGTTTTTACAGTTAAATTTTCTTTCCCAAGTGAATAAATAAATTTCTTTTAATCTCTTTTCCCCTGAAAATATTTTTTATTTTTACTAAATCGTGTGGAAAATTGTCGCTTTTAGCTCCACTCACCATATCCCCACACTCCGTTCAAAAATATTTATTTTTGTTTTGGGTGAAAATCTTTTTTTGGATAAAAATAAAATAAAATTAATAATGATTTTCCCAACCCCAATTTGGTTCCCATGACCACGACCTCCTCCTCTTCCTCCTCCATCCCCGACCAAACCAAACCAAATCGAAATCATCACATTCACCCGGGAGACGATGTCATCAAAGCAATTAAAAATGGCTCTGGATGAAGGGATAAGATAAAACAGGAGATTGAGAGGAAGAGAGGGGATTGTTATTTTTCTCTTCATGTTCCCGGGGGAAAAGCGATCGGAAAACCACTAACAAAGTGATTTCCGGTCAAAACAACGTCACAAAGGGTGATGAACGTTTATTCTAGTAAGGAAGATGGACTTTTGGGATGGGGTTGGGAGGCTGGGGATACGCGATTAGGACACCCGCTCGGTCCTGTCTTTTTTTTATGATCTTTTCTCAGGGTTCCCGAAAGAGATTATTATTTATAATAAGTTCGGGACCATATGTTTGGATGACGACGGAATGTAATGATGTGTATTACGTTATTAGAAAATGGAAACACATGTGACGAGAGCTCTCTCTCATATCAACTTACAGTGCAACAAGTGTTTTCATACTTTTTTTACTTATTTGTTTGTTTTTGGCCTTTCTTTTAAATGTTTATCAAGCTTTGCTAAGAGCCTTAACCTCTCCTTAAGAGGACAGTTTTACATTTTATTAAGCAGGAAGGAAGTGGAGGAAAATGAGTAAATTAGAGAGAAACGCAAATCAAGTGCTTTTGTGATTTCATAAAAACCGTTGTTACGAGCAGAGTAGAAAACGCTCTCGCCAGGTGGTGTCTTTCCGCCTTTGTTATATCTCATCTTTATCTCCAACCCCTAACTTTATTAAAATTTTGATTCCTTCAGGCAATTTGCTGATGATAAAAAATGAAATTGTAAAGAGTTAAATAAGACGAACTTTTATGAAACTGAGAAAGAAAAAGAAATTTTAATGTGAAACGAGGAGATTTTCATTTGTCTGTGTTTTCATCCAGCGACCCGAATATATTCGAGAAGAATGAAAATGAAATTGAGTTGGAGAAAATTCACGGTAGATTTTTTAGAAGGAAAAACCATGTGGAAAATGGCAGCGAAAAAGGGAGAGGATACAAAAATAAATATTGGTTGACCATAAATCAACTTACCGGACACTTGTTGGGTTTCTCTCCCGAGTGAACCCTCATGTGTATCAAAAGTTTATATCGAGCATTGAATGGCCTCGATCGCCTTGAACAGTCCTGCCAAAAGCAAGCAAATTCATCTCCTCTCCTGTGTTCCACGTGGTTCTTCTCAATATGCTTCACCAGAGTCACTTGACTCGGGAAAACACCCTCGCAGTCCATCCATTTGCATTGGAGCGCTAGTCCTGTGGAAATTTAGTCAAAAATCAAAATATGAATCAACTTCCTCCACCCGGTCCTCCTCCTTGAACAAAACCTACCAGGAATTTCCTCTTCGTCGCTCGCTTCGACACTGCTCTCTTGTCTATTTTGAGGACCCTCGTCCTCCAGTTGGTCACCCTGTTGAATGACCAATTGATTGTCCGCCAACTCGTAAGCTTGACTAGAAGAACAAGAATTTTCTAAATTTCTCAACGGTTTTAATTCTTTGCTCTTGAGATCATCGTTCGGAAAAAAGTTATCCTGACTAGAGTTTCTGGCTGAGAGGTGACCATAGCACCCGTTTTCTTGAAACGGGTTGCTCAAACTCGTTTTCAGGCTCGTCGACGACGTCCTAATCAAACAGTTCAAATCCGTTTCCCCGACCATAAGGGAAGTAGTTCGAACCCGTTTGGCTCGTCTTCCTCCACCCCCTCTCATCCCCCTAAAGAAATCAAAAACAAACTGATTTTAAAGCTTTTCGATTTACAAACAAAAGCTAAGGAACCCCACGAAAGGAAACAGAAGTGTGTTGTCGTATCCGTGAGTGTGTCATCGGATCCGTCCCAATTCACACTTCTTTTAAGGGTTGAAAGACGATTTCACCCTTTTAGTGCACTCACTAATGATTTTTTAATGACTTTCACTCATTTTTTACTTTACTTAAGAAACACCTTCCCGTCTCCTTCACTCCCTTCGCATCCCTTCATCCCACATAACATTTTTGTTTTAGTTAATTTTTTAGTTAAGGGTGCTTTTGATCTTAGAAATTCTTTTTCAACAGTCAAAAAGTTTGTCTCTCCTTTGTATTTCTCGTTCTTACCTTTGTAATTTGTTGCAGAATTCCGTTTAAATAAACCAGTTTGAACTTTCTCAGGATGAAACAATCTTTTCACTCGACTGATGAGATAAGTAAGCGGGTTAGTTTTAGAGAAAGATTTGCAAGATTTTAGAAACAAAAGAAAAGGAGTTGCTGAATCAGGTGAAGACGTGAAGGAAAGAAGCGAAGGAATGTAAAGACACAAAACACAATGAAATGACTACATTCTAGGTTACAATAAGAAAAGCTGAAAAAGTGAGAGTGTACAAATTTTTTTAGAGTAGGTGTGAATTGTTTAGTAAGGTGGTCGAGTCGCAGGTTGAGTCGCAGTGTTGACGGGAAGCTGAACAAGCGTGCGTTGCCTGGATCGCCCCATTCTGGAAGTCGGAAGAAGGACAAAAACACTTAATACAGGTTTAAGACGCCACAAGAAGTTAGTAAAAGCATTTTATCAAAGCAGGAAGCCAGAATGATTGATATTAATAAGCAAACACAAAAAACCCAGGCCCGTGGGATTTTAATCTACTCGGATGTGTTTACCTGCTCGGACCAGTAGTCCTGGGTCCTCGCCTGTGACCACGTCCGGAATTATCGCCTTCAAATTGATTCTCGAAATTTTGAGATCTCGATTCTACACCCCTGAAATCCAACCTCCTCCTACCCCTTCTCGTTAACCTTCCTCTGAGGTGGGGAGTATCCGCGATGTTTTCGATGAATTGAAAGTTGTTATCGCTGTCTGAAGACATCCTGTACAAGCCGTTCTCATTCTGGAAGTAGTTTGGCTGTTCGTCGTTTGCCGATTGTCCGTCACTCATTGAGCGTTCATTGCTTGGAACCTGCTCTTCCATCATCATCGGATCGTCATAAATATTTGAGCCTTCCGGTTTCGTTGGAGATACAGCGCTTGGTAAAATCCGACAGTCATTTCCCACTTGACCTTCTTCATTTGGATACTGCAGTTTGAAATTTAATATGGGAATGAGTTCATCCACTTTTTGCTGATACTGATCTTGGTAATTAACGAAAGTGGGACTGGTTTTCGTGAATAACGTTCTCGACAATCTGAGAGAATTCGAGGTCGAGGATTCCACCGGCGTCGGAATCAAATTACCGGAGTCTTCAATTTGGGTTAGTAAATTATGAAAGACATCCACTTGCGACTGATCGGGAATGTGAAGCACGTTCGGGTTGAAACCCTCAGGAAAGGTGAGTGGAATTTGCTGACTCCCTTGGTTTTGATCGCTTTCCAAATTCACCGTCACAGGTGGATTATCCATCGGCATGAAGACATTCCCATTCCCGGCTCTTTCTCCAATCATGCAATCGGATCCGTTATAGCCTCTGTAGTTCTGGAAATCATTCGCTGAACCTACAAACTCTGTTCCTCCGTTGAAGCTCTTGTTAGATAAAAGTCCGTTCAAGTTGGGAATGTCATCATCGGGTGAGAGGGCAGGAATCGATGATATCACGCTTGAGGTTGGGGAAGAAAATGGTGGAAATGGAGGCGGTACGAAAAAGACATCGTGGAAATTTTCAAGTCTAGGTGGTGGAGGTTCCGGTTCTTCGGTTTGTACTTCCAGATCCGGAGGATCTTCTCCCTCGAATAAATTCACATCCGATTCCTGTTTGACTGTGGGCCGAAAAGAACCATTTTCGGAAGAAAACCAATATCGACTTTTCTTTTTATCATAAGGGTTCTTCTTCACCTCCTCCTCTTGGTCATGATGTACGGCCGATGAAAATCTTCCTGTCAGACATTGAAACGGTTCATCCTCTTCCTGAGAGAATCCACGAGGATGGGAACAAACCATCGTCGACGGATTGGAGTCTAATAAATGAACGTTTGGCGTTATCAACGCCGGAGTTGCTATATGCATGTCCACCTGGAAAAAGAAAATTAAAAACTCATCATTACAATTACAAAGCTTTCAAAAGAGACGAACAGACCAAAATGAATGAGACATAACCGACAGAACCGACATTCCGAGTTTTATTTATATCACAGGCGACAAATTCCTTTTTTGCGAAAGCTTGCAGCACCAACAAAAAACAGCAAAACAAGGGGAACATTTACGGTGTGCCAAATATGCACATTTGACGACCGATGAGGGATGGAAGACGTTGATGATGGTTTACTTAGCAATTTTTATTGGATTATTTCATGCACAGAAATAGCGAAACATTTCTTCGGCGGTTCAGATGGTGAGGAATGTGGGGTTTGAGGTTTAGAACAGAGGCTGTGTCCTCATACTCCGGTTTATGTTTTCATCTTTGGTAATTCCTCGAAATATTTTCTTTTTATAGTACAAGGAATCGTTATAGTTAACCTGTAGGGTTAGGATGTGTCCTCACATCCAAATTTTCTCTTTGACTTGGACTCTGTTGGTCTTCTCAACCTTTACTGTCTACAGTGGTTCCAATAGACAAATTTAGAACTATTTAAGTAAACAGTCAGATGTGATGAAACGCACTAAGACCTATAAAAGATTTTTTCAGCTAGATTCTTTTGGTTAGTGTGTGTTTAAATGTACTTGTTCATTCTTATCCAGAGCTTTGTCACCTTGGTTCTGGTAGTTTAGTTGTTACAATCTGGTAATTATAAAGCAAAACGTTCAAATATAGATCAGAATAATTTTTAAAAATAATTGTAAAGTGTCTGTTGGAAGGAGTGTTAGTATTCAACTTTTGAGTAAATAAGAAACCAACCACTAAAACACTTTCCAAATTTTAAGACAAAAGTTAAATACTATCACCACTAACAACAACCGCGAAAATCTTAAAACTTATCTGTTGGAAATGTTTAGAAAGTTGTGAAATTGAAAGAGTTTTCGTTTCATCCTCTCAAATTCTATGACTAAGCAATGAAATAACCAATTTGGGAGCAGCCAACAATTCTGACAGCAATTCCAACGTACAAAAGGTGTAGTGTTATGCGATCTCACATGTATTAACAACCTAAACGACCCAAACATACAATGGGAATCCGAAACGAGTTTAGTAAACATGAAACCGGGAAAATTAACGAGCGAATTCTGGTTACCCATTCAACTTTTCAAAGGCTTTTCCTCATGTGAATTCAAAATCTCTTAACAGTTTCAGGCCATTTTGTTATGTTTATAGTTATTTGTTGGTTAGTTATTCAGTGTTTCTGTATCTGCACTATTATATGTGGTGCCACAAAAGGTGGTAGGGATGAGCCTTCAAGATTGCCTCTTGGGATTGGAATGAGCCATCAGTGATAAATTAGGTTGGTAATTCTGTGAGTGTTTCATGGCGGATAGATATTTGTTTATTTAAGTATCCAAGTACCTCACATAAAGTAGCTATAAGATAGATAATGTTGTCGAATTTACTTGCTGTAGGTTGGTATATCACACCATCCATTTTCATCAGGTTTTTGACAAACAGAGACATGAGACAGTTTGATGATACGAAGGTTTAAAACCCGAAAAACGATTTTTCTCTCCCAAATGACCGGTCTAATTTATCACTTCATCAATCCCAAAGTGTTATGTTTCCACCCACACCAAAGTCTTTTCCCGTTTTTCATTCCCAATCAACACTTCCTAAGTCGTTTTACGTTTACTCAATCCAGTCACGCGATATTTTCACCACGATTTCCCGCCACGCAATCATGATGAAAACAAAGACTAAAAATCCTTCCATGTCTAAATCACTTCGTTTTCCCTGAATTTACATCATCTTAAAAAAAAAAAAATACAAAACCTAATCTTAAGTGACCTAAATATCACCTCTTATATGACCTTACATCATTATGTATTGGATTTATGATAAAAACAAAACAAAAAAATAAAAATCTTAACTTAGAAAAGAAATGACAGAAAGAAGAGAAAAATCTCGGTGAAATCTGTCTAAGAAAGTTTGACGACAGCAACAGCAACTTCTTGCTTTCCTTCATTTTTCTTCCCCCTTTTTTTCACGCCTGTCAAGCAAGTGACAAACAGATAAAATCCTTCGACATCAGCAATCTTCTAATTTATATTTCATTCGCTAAAATTTATTTATTTATAATAAAATCGCACTTCCGCACGCCATCTTTGATTTTCAAATCAAATCAGTGAATTCACTCGCGCCAAAAAGAAAATGAATAAAATTGATTATGAAAGGAAAAGTTGGAAACTTTGAACAGTTCACCAAATTAACCAGATTTGAAAATCATTTTGTTTAATTAACTCCATTTTGAAACTTGAATTCATTAATTAATAAATCTGTTTTAAATAAAAGAAAATCGCATGAAAAATACGAGCGCTATGAACCTTTTCACGAACGTTTCTCATCGACTCTGTAAATCAGGAGTGTGTCTCACGCCTCTGATTAAATAATAATTAACATAAAACTTATTTATTATTATTAATTTGTTATTCAATAACACCTTCGAATCACAAATAAGAAAATTTCTTCTTGAACTAAAATGAATTTTAGTTAATTAAATCGATTTATGCTGTTGACGACGGGAAACTCCAGCAAGGAAAAATTTTAATTTATTACGTAAACACCTGACCAACCTCATGAAATTAATTAATAAATTAATTAAAAATATTAATTAATGTTGAACTCATTTCTGTTTTCGATCGTTTCTTTGTTGCGTGTCGAAGAAAATGGATGACGAGGTCGTTCGTGAAAACTCTTTTCCGCGATCGCCATTTTTGAATTGAAAATGAATAAATAAATATGAAATTGCTGAATAATTGCTGAAAATTTGTTGAGAAATCTACCTTAAAAAAAATTTTTTTACGTCGGATAGCACAACACCAACAGCGATTTGTCTTCTCGGAGAAAAAATTTGGGCAATTTGGAAAATCCCGAAATCCGATGAATTATTCATAAGTTTGCCCTCATCCCCATTTTGAATGTCCACAAATCGCATCGCACAACAATTAGTATTAATTAATCGAATGTGATTATCTCAATCGGAATTCACTCACCGAAATGTCGAAACGTATAATCCTTTGAGTTCATATGTGTGATGCACTGACAACATTAAAACACATGGGCCTTCCTGTTGTTCAAGTGTACAGAACATGAATGATGACGGAATTGTTAAGTTTTTCGGGATCATGAGGCCTCTCTAAGTAGTATGCATGCTAAAAGGTGTCATCTGCTGATGACACCAATCGTCTTCGGATGATTTCTTGTTTTTTTTATATTTCTTTTCGCTTTTTAATTCGTTGTTATGTCACACATTTTGTCTTCCGATTTTTTTTTTCTTTCTTCTCTCTCTCTCTCTGCACGTTCTCCCGTTTTATCCCCACCCGTTTGAGATTATTTATTTATGTCTACGTCTGTTAGGTTGTTTTCGCGATTTTTTTTTGTCTTGGAAAGGGTGTCTCCGACGCATTTTTTGTCGTGTTCGGGTCACGGTCAGTCCTCCTTGATAACTTTTTTTTGTTTTAATTTATATCCCCACCCTTTAGAAAGATTAGGGCCACATGGTCACGACTTTTTTGTTTGTGGTGTCTGAGGAATTCGAACAATGTACAATCCGAGTCTGTTGTCGATTGGAAAAAAAATTAAGCAACCGAACCCCCAAACAGATCTTCCCTTTGTCCTGTCGTCATGTACTCCATCAACCAATCTATTATCTATTAAATTATCCTATCCTCGCATTTTCTTGCCCTAAACATTATTTATATTTTAGTCACGTGACTTTTAATATTCTCTAGTTCGCCATTTCTGTCTTTGTTACGAGGTTGGCCCAAAAGTAATATCTGGAAAGCCCTCACGAATATTCTCATCTTAATAATAATAACGATAATGAAATTTTAGCGGTGGGAAAATCGGAAGAACAAGTTTAAAGGCATCTCCAAACCTTTGAAAAGGGTTATTTAACCTTTGAGAGAATTCCCTTCGAAATTAAAATTTTACAAAGTTTTCACCAACTTTTCGAAACTCTGCCACGACAGCTCACCTTTTAGATGAGCTCCGTTCCGCTCGTGAAGCGTCCCTGAAAGTAATTTTATGGTGAAACAGAAAAAAAATTAAAAACCAGCTTTGATGAAGCTTTTCAACTTTTACCAAAAAGAAAAATTTTTTTTTTCTCCATCTTTGTAGGGAGCATTTACTTTGGGAGTTAGCTAAAGTAGCTTCGAGGGAAATTAAAATTTCTTAAATTCCTTTATTCGCATTATCATCCCATTACCACCATCAAAGGTTATTCTAATGAATAATGGAGATTGATGAAAGTTTGGATTACATGAAAGAGGAGGAGGAGGAGGAAAAGACTCGAGGAAATCGTTTTACCGAGTGGTCTTTAAGAAGGTTAAACTTCTCCCTTGGAAAAACCAAAATGGGGCTTAGCTAGGTTGTGGTGCAAGTGAATTTTCGGGAGCTATGTCAAACCGGATAAGAGAGACCTGGAGCGGAAAACTTTCCTACAGCTTTTTAGCGGATATTGGATATCGAATAACGAAACTTTAATATTCGTTTAAAAACTTTTATCCAACGGTTCCAGCCTCCCAAACTATTTAAGTGACTCTCAGTCTAATATCCAACCATACTCTCCCTAAGGAACGAACCACGTTTTGTATAACATTTCAGCAACCTCCAGTACCTTTACGAACAAGCAGCTTCCCAACACCGTGTCAGACATTGTTTTCATAGAAGAGTCGAAAGTGCAGTTACACCCCCTCCCTCCTCCCCAAATCGATACATAAATGCATTCAGGTCAATGCAGATTGATATAAATAAATAAATTTGTGAAATCCTTCAAAACGACCAATCGCGAGACTGTTTTAAGAGAAGAAATTTTCAAATATGGCGGCGGTCATATTCATTTCTCTAATTTAATGTAAGTCCATCCACCAGTCTATGTAAACAAATACACTTAATAAAGAAACTCCGACATGCAATCTTTGGTTAATCTCTTTTACAGCTCATTTACTATTTGTATCAAGGTCTTGTTGCAAGTTTTATTATTTTTTTTATTTACAACAAGTGTGTGACCCATACATTTGATTATATATTTTGATTACCAAGCTTTTGACTTTCTTTTCTTTCCAAAATTAAAATTTTATTGAAATAAAAAGCTTGAATCATTGAATAAAAACAATATCCAAATAATATAATCAAAGATGATTGTATATTTTATTTAAGTGTCATTTTCAATTTATATAAATATTTAAAATTCTAATTTAAACTGGTCTCTTGGGTATTTTACCTGTCTTCTTACGTCAGCCTGTCCACGCCTCCAGTTTTCCATTGTTGACTTGTTTAGAAATCGGTTTTGTTCAAGAGAAGGAAGAACCAATGATTTGACAAATCAAAGTTTTCTTGCAATTGTTCACGTTTAGGTCTTTTGTTCAAGTTGGACACACGACCGATTGGAAATCCTTCCAATTTTAAATAACCATCCAATCCTTTTCTTTCGTACAGTTTGGGCCCTTTTCCTCGTGTCCATCATTTTCCCATTTCCCTCTCCTTCCTCTACCATAATCTCATTACTTTTCTTTTAGTGTTTCTCCTCCCAATCCATCATTTTCCCTCTCCTCAAGTGAAAATTGGTGGTATACGAGTGATGTGGGGGGGCTTGAATCATCTCCCACTGAGAGAAATATATTTTTCTTACGGTTGTTTGATGCAGAGGAAGGAAGAAAGGGTGAGGGGGGGTATAGGAAATTGATCATAATTTCGGTAGGTGTTATACGAGATCCTATCAGCTTTAACTTGAGAAAATGATGAAACCCAAAGAACATGTACTCGAGTATTGGAGCCGGGAGTTGAGAATGTTCACGGATTTGGGCTGAAAGGCTTCGGGTTTCCGTCTGGCCAAAAGGAAAAAATAATTATAAATCACTCGGGTGAATGAAGGTCAGCTGGTACATGTGAACTATGTAAGAGATATCAAAGATGAAGTGACCCCCACAAAAATTTCGTATTTATTACATAAATTGCTGAAAATAACAATTAAAATCTTATCTCCGGCTTGATTTTTTTATTGTTGCTAACGAATTTTTTGTAAGAAAACGGGTGTTGATGGGCCCTCAAGGGCGAATGGGCGGGGTTCATGTATGGGCTCGGCAGTGCCTTTCGAACCTTACGCAAATCCCTATTGGTCGTTATCGATTATTGCGTAATTTTGTTTAACTTTAATTAATTAGATCATGAAACCCCCTTCTCCGCATCCAATTCATTATGAGATACACGATGAATTAATTTCCTCGACAGAAATCCTATTTTCCCCTCTTTTTGTTCCTGTCTCTCGGTCTGACTGTTCCAGAAGCCTTTTTTCTTTCTTTCTACTCCTTATGATCGAACGCACTTCATAAAGTTTATTTGTTTTGAAGTTTATTTCCTTCTTCTTTTTAATTTTTTTTTCTTGTTGTGTTTCGCTTCCCTGAGTTTGTTTATATACAATTAATTTCGAGTGGTTAGTCTTGAAACTTTTGTTTTATTGTTCGGTCCAAAAGGAGATAGAGTCGTTAATAAGGGTTTCTTCGTTGTAAAATGTTGCCTCTGGGAACGATTTCACGGATAGTGACCGAGTGTTAGCTTGATTAAACAGAATTATCCTCTGTTGTTTTAGAAGACTGACTCACTTGATAGTCTTTGCAAGGTATGTTCTTTTCAGACATTTTTTTTATATAAAACTCTTTTTAAGGCTTTTTATTGTTGAAGCGACCTCCTAATTTTTATACCCCATCAGTTAATTACAATTCATGTCTAATATGTCAGCAAGGGGTTGGTATGACTTTAAGAAGGATTTCAACAACACCTTGACTGCTACAGTTGGGAGTGTGGGTGTCCAATACTTGGAGCTGACCTACTTCAGATGAAACTCTTCTTCTAAAATGTGAGTAATTATTTTTGTGTACCACAAGTACACTCAGACAAATGAATTCACTTTTCCCTGCCCTGAAATATTAGGTTAAACTTTTCCTTTTTAAGATAAAAATCTATTTCACTTCACTGCAGTAGATTTGATAATGTGTCATCTGTCATTTTGCTCATTCCTCGACTTAGGATCAGTGCTTTCAGGACTAAGTATGTCATTATAATCCTCCTTTCAGATAAATAAACTTTTCAATTTTTTTTAAGTTTTAAATTGAAATGTCATGTCACTTAATTCCAAAATCATTGGAAACACGCGATAAAGAGGGCTTAGGAAAACTCACGCTTAGACAATTTTCAAGAATTGTAACTTCATTCCTTTTGCTGACTTACTCACATCCACTTAAATCCGTCTCTTTCTTTGAGAAGAATTATTTTTAAAAAAAGGCAAAAGCTGAAGGTCATTTTGAGTTGTTCCAGCAATACTAATTTAAAAGTGTTAAGACTATTCCTTCTTTATTAATTATCAAAAACAATCTAAAATAAAACAAGTTTGACAAAAAGTTTACATTAAACTTTCATACTAATTCATGAAAACTTTTTCAAGCGTCACTACAGTAATTTTAACTCGCGGTTATTTGAAGTTGAGCAACTTAATTAAAATTAACAACTTATAATTCGTCTTGAATCTTTGCATTGTAAATGAAGGTTCATTCAACGCAAAATCTTACTTCCACCGAGGAACAGTAACAGAATTTTTTTACTGTCATGAGAAGATGGGAAACGTTTTCTCCATCTTTGGATGAACGCTTCACCAACTTTCCACCAAGTTTAACGGATGATAATAGGACTTGTGGCTTTGTTAATGACATTCTCTTTTCTCTTTCAGGTTCTAAGAAGAAGTTTTTGAATGCCAAAAGGTGCTCTCAGGCGAGGTGCAAGGTGGGATGATGTGTTCCATTGAAAACAAAGTTTTTAAAGCTTCTGTGCTTCTTTTGTTATTTCAATGACAAGAAACCGTATTTTCTGACTCTATTTCTTGAAATGAATATTAGAGGAGAGTTTTATTTAGGTTATTCCAAACCAGTGACTATGACCTTTCAATAAAATTAATGAAGTGAAACACTAAAAAAGCACAACTTTAAGATCTAATAAAGGGTCTTGATGGTATCAAGTATTTTCTGTTGTTTCCTGTCCCCTATTCAAGAATTAAGTTAACATTATTGCAATATTGTTCTTCCAACCAGAATTAGTTTCAACTACAAATCTAACAATATTTTAAATACTGTTTTACTTCTTTTTATCCTTTGAATCCCTGAAATTTAATGTGTAAAGACTTGTCTAAAGATTCTGTAAGGGTTTGAAGCAGGAGATTGTATTCTTCCAACACTTAAAAAATTCAGAAGATAATAATTTTGAGAGGTTAATAAACCAAGAATCCAGGTTGCAAATCCACAAAACAGTATATCTTAACCAGAACATCATTCAAAATATTCATAAACAGCTTTAGTATCTCTCCATAAGTGTCAGAGATTATTATTATTATTACCTAAAAGCAGACAGACTAAATATGAATTCATTCATGTACAGATGATTTATTTATTATTAAAAATAATCCCAGATAGATAATTTTCATTAAAAAATTCCGTTTGGTAAATTTTTCCAGAACGAAAACGAGAGAACTTTAACCTTGAAGCATATCAGTGACACAAGTCGGCCCCACGAAAACAAAATGGGCTCCTAACACTATGCACAAGATCCCGTTCTCATTTCGTCGTAAAAGCTTCATTCTGATGTCTCAGCAGTTGATATATTCAATCAAAGGGTCAAATTTATTATAATAATCTCATTTCCCGTCAAAATGAAACTCAGTACTCATTTTTCTCGTTCGATAAATCGACGAAAAGGTGAGATGGAAAAAATTATCGATCCTCAGATTCTGACCTTTCATTGAATCTTCCAGAGCTGACCCGAAAGAGAAAACCGCCATCTCACTGAAATATATGCGAACGGGGGTGTGAAATCTTTGTGTATTAATATCCCATTTCCGTTTCTTAATAAAATTTCAGTGAATTCACTCCCCGGGAAAAGGCTTACCTTCAATTCTGGCGGACTTCCAACGCTATGAATTACAGTCGGTCGCCACATTATCAAAAACGGAGATAAATCACTGGTAATATTTTGATGGCTCGTCTCACTGTATATTTTCCGGTTTCCGGTAGTAATTTGACGATTTTTTAATAAAAACCACTTCAGAGATGAAAATTCACGTTAATTAACACGTAAAAGGTGACCAGACAAAACAGATGGAAGCGATAAAGCTTTTTTAAATATTGCACTGTGAGAGATGAACTCCACACTCTTTTGCCGGTCATAAATCGATGCATGTTCATAGACGTCGTATTCGAAAAGGAAAAAAGGACGCGACAATAGAGAAAATAAATAATCGGGAAAGACGTGTAGATAAAAATGTGGAAAAGTCATTTGGCAACAGGTTGATTGGTCCAAAAAATTGGGAAATGTTTTGCAGTATATAAATCAAGAGGGAAAAAAATTTTTTTAAAAATATTTTTTCATTGATAGGGGATGAAAATAAAATTTTTATATTGTATTCTTCCAATTAGCGATACACTTGACGGAAGTGGTTTTTTGCTGGAGTTATTACGAAACAAAGGATTCTGGAATGAAACTCGAAGTAGAAGGATTGTGTTGCTCAGTGGCGAACGGGGAAAAATTATGGGAACTCCATTAAAACAAAAATTTTTCAATTTCCTCCGCTTTCATAATAATTTAAAAAAATGAAATTAAAACGTTTTGATTATTTTTTTAAATCCGTCATAAGCCTCTTGTTTTAACCTGATCTTCTCAAAATCAAAAGCTTCGACCGTTTTCTCTATATTTAAAATTTAATTAACCGTGATTTGAAAAGCTTTTCAGAAATGATGGGAGATTGTTTTTGGTTTTTGAAATAAAGCAACAGGGAATGGAATGACTAGGCGTCATGACTAATTTAAGGAAACAATTTTTCTTTTTGGTCTTTAATGAGGCGAAACTGTTAAAAGTTTTTAAGGCTGGAATACATATAAATGGACATGGTCTTTACGAAACCCGAAAAGACATTTTCCAAATAGCGAGGAGGCAAATTACAGGGAAACGAATCAAATTATCTGAAATTAATGGTAATTAACATGGCGGTGTTCTAATAAATTACCTAAGGACCTAATGAATCTGATAGAATTCAGAACGTTTCAAAAGGAACTACGACAGCGCTTATAACGTTTCTGTTTGTTGCCGAAATTGTTTTTTGATTTATTATTCTAATTTTGGCCTCAAATTTTGGTCATTTATCAATTTTGAAACTCTCACAAGTAGGAAGGGACTTTGTAGGACTTTTTATTATATACAAAAATCAAATAAACCTAATTAAATAAATATAAACAGAGCTCCAAAAGGTTGGTTAATTAATCACCATCGTCGTTGTCAACCTTTTCCGAAAGTCGCAGAAAGGAGCAGCAGACTGATAAATGTCTCGCAATCAATATTTGAAAGAAAGGAAAACTTCTTCAAATGAACAAAGGAAAGAAAACAAAGAAAAGGGGAATCAAATAGAATTCATCTGCGTACAAGCCACCTGTTGTTTGTGTCACTCTAACAAATTCGTAATGATGAAAATGATTATTCGGAAATTTAATTAGGATATGGAGGAAAAAAAATATCTCCGATACCTTCTTACAATTTTTTATATATTAATCATACATACAATCGTATCAGTAAAATAAAATATTGATAAAAATCTGACGGATTCAATTTTTTTTTTCTAGAGAGAGATAAAGAGAATATTAAATCGAGAACATGAAACGAAATGAAGAAAAGAAAACGCGTCACGTCAGACGCAAACAGATTGCATAACATCATTCGATTAGTATAATATTTAAAAATGATAATCTGTGGGTCAGTTAAGACTGAAATATATAAAAAAAAAGTTTTTTTTTGTTTCCTCTCATGACGATTTCGCTTCATGTTAACAAACAAAAAGTATTCTCGATTGGGTTTTTGACCGAAAGCCAATCCATCTTGTGAAAATGTTTAAGAGAGATAGATAGAGAGAAGAAAAGGAGAGAAAATGATTTTGCGAGGAATCCGGGAAAACATATCCAAGTGCAATGGTCTGAATTATGCGACTGACGTCAACCGATTCCAACCTTTGAACCATTTTTTTAACTGAAGGCAGTTACCCTAGAGGCTTTGCCCCTTTGCTATTGTTGTGAGATCATGCAGCATCCAACGTGAATCAATTTTTTTTCCTTTTCTTCCCAAGTAAACGTTTTCTCTGTGACACACTTTAACGGGTGGATAAGTTAGGAGTTGAATGAAAGCTGTAAATCAGTTTTAGGTTTTAAAATCCACCATTTATTTGGAGAACTAAGATCCTCAAGTGAGCAGTTTGTTTCATTGCCCAAAAGGAGATGTGTATTCCGTTGTGAACATCACATCCTCAGCAATTAAGGTGATAATCGCTTCTTTTCCCATTATCATCTGGAGGAATAAGAAAAAAAAAAATTAATATCTCAGCAATGAGATCCATTTTCTTATCTTTAGATTATTGAAATTTTATTTTCAAAAAAAAAAATCTTCGGTCGGGAAACATGAGTGAAAGAAATGTCGTTATCGTGGAATCTGTCTTTAACGCAAAACTTTCGCCTGTTTTTTTTTCCTCATTATTTCCTGTTCTGTTAATATTCCGAATGAAATGATGCGCAACGCCGACGATAAACATTGATAACCCGTGGCTCGTGACAAAGGGTCGACAAAGGTTATGAAATCAGATAGGCTTTTGAATTGAGTAGGGCAAACACGAGACTGTGACTTAAGTCAGGGTTTGTGCACTCTTCCATTTTCAAAAAAATCATTTCACACAAAAAACACTCTTACAAAGGTGCGAGGAAATTAAAACTCCACACAAAGTGCCTTATGTTGATGGTATTTAAACGTATTACTCCACATAACCAAACCAGTGGTCCTACACCTTTCTTCCATCTACAGAACCTAATAAGTCTCAAATTCATAATAAATGAGATGTTGATTATTATTTAGGTAAAATCACCTATAAAATAAATAAAAATGAATCATAAAAAGCGGAATCCCATTGTAAAAATACGAAGGAAACCAAATTCATAGAATAAATAAAAACTTTAATGTTTGGGATGAGCATTAAAAAGAGCAAAAACTAAGGGTGCCAACCCCTAAAAACGAAACTCCAAATCTCCAAACATTTTCCTTTTGTTTAGGGGAACAAACTCGAGTCTCTATGGCGACACCGGTGAATCCACCATCTTGGATTTCATATCTCATATAACCAATAAAAGTTTTTTTTTAACATTAATTTCAAGACTCTCATTTTTCATTTAGTGTTGAACTTGCCCCACTCGACGGTTTTTTATCGAAAATATGTAAAATTATGTTAGCAATCAATGGATTCACGGACAATGAAATGAAATCCGTTCTTTTCCATGTATAAAAAAATTATCAGGAAAAATGATGATGATATTAATCGTTTCCATTAATTCCTTTCTTTACGAAATAATAAAAAAAACTATGATTTTGTGTCGTGATTAAAGCATAAATAAAAACAAAAATTGGACAGTGATCCTTGAATGAGAATTTCCTTTTTTTTTATATTCATTTTCTGAAACGTTTAGTCATCCTTACTTTTTCTTATCACCCTTTCCTCCCTCTCCTTCTGTTTCATTCTTTTCTTTTCAGTTAAAGGAAATGATTTTTCTGCTGCAGGCCAACCAAGGGAATTCATTGCCTGATGAAAATTTATCAGATTGTTATTTTTCTTTCTTTATATCTGCAAAGATGACCTTTAACCTCAATAAGCAACTTTGACAGATAAAATAAATTGGATTCTTCTTTTATTCATTTTTGAGTGAAATTTTTCTAGTTCAATTTTTGGTGAACGTCATACCTTATCTGTCAGACTTACTTTCTGAAGATTTCATTTTATATGGTGAAAGTTGTGCAATTTTATGTCCTAAAGGGTTTTCCATATGATGCTGTTGTTTGCCTGGATAGTCTTGGTTTTATGAATCTTGAATGTGTATCTGGAAGTGTGTACTTGCATTTCACTTTAGTATTCTACTTCAAAACTTAAAAGCATATTTTGAAATTAATTATAAGTCAAACAATATTAATAAAATATTTTCAGACTTTCAATGTCCTTTTAGACCAGTCAGAAAGTAGGCAAATGGCTAGATTGTCCTGCAAGTTTTTTTAAAATTTAGGTCACTCAGGGCTTTTTAAAAATATTTTAGACAAATTTACCTTAATGTCTGATGTTGATATTTGCTGAAGGTTTTTAAAGTAAAAAAAATGGAGTTGGAAAGTTTGAAGGTGGTGAAACATTAGCTAAGGCTGTATATATTAGCTCTGTTTTTGGTGACTACAATGCAGAACCAATCACTACCTCAATCAAATACTTCTGACATAAAATTTCTATATAATATGGCGTTGGAAATAGTATTTAAGTATGGCGTCTTTCGAGAGATCTTCAAGAAAATAAATCCTTTCGAAACAATTCGGGATAGTTAACGCCAACTGATGCGATTCATTTATGAATACCATCCTCCTGAGAGAAGATTAAACTGGGTAAACAAGACGACACTGTTTCCGGAGAGAGTCGGTTTAATTGTATTCAATATTCAGAGATTTACGGTTCCCTTTATTTATTCACACTAACTCGTGTTGACGGAGTGGTGGTGAAAGAAAATTATATTCCCGTCTTGAAAGCTTTTGATTTTCTTATCTATGGGGTCGGTCCTGATATTTGCATATAGCTTAAATATCACCCAAAATGGCGGTGAATAGAAATTTTGGGATGTCCTAACACCAAGCTATGTTGCACTATTTTGTGGGTTTAACACGGTGTGGTGTCCTAACTTAAAGTTCCAAGGAAAAGGGATTCAATTGATTGAAGGGATAAAATGACCAAAAATACCAAAACCATGTCATCCCAGGAGTATCCTCTACTTCTCTTTCACTTTCCTTTTGTATCTTTTTCCCATCAAATTATCTTGGATGAAAATAAAGAAACTGTAAACAAATGAAAGGAAAGAAAGTAACTATATTTCAAAAAGTAACATGCAATCACTAAATCTCACTCAAAACATATTAAGCTACACTTTAGATTAAAACATTTAAATTATCAACTACATTTAGTTCAATTTAATATCATCCAACTTTTTAGACTATCAAACTACACTTTATACAATTCAATATCATCCAACTTTTCAAATTCCTTATAAACAATTTACACCCTATAAAAAAATGATAAACATAAATTTATTAAATAATAAAATAAAACATCAATTAGCAAACATTTCGAACTTATTGAAGATTTACAATAACAATATCAATATTGATAATAAAATCAAATCACTACCCTATATCAAAAATTTGAACTTTTCAATAGATAATATCACTAAAAAAATTTTCAAATATATATATTTACAATATGACAAGTTAAGTTTGTATTTTATCCTATCTTATCTTAATCTTATCCTAATCTTAATTATACTTAGCTTTAAATTTATAATTAACAAAAAAAATTATTTCACTTTGTCACAATTTAAAAAAAAAAAGAGAATTCGTCATTTGTTTATTGAGAGACAAAATTTATCTGAAATGCTTAAAAATTAAATTCGTAATTATGGAAACGTTTTAGCTCTGAGTACCTTGTCAGTTGAAATTGCTGTGAAAAGATTTCTGTTTTTGACTAATAAATTTTGATTGTTTTCCAGGTGTTGATACTAATGTTTAAATACAAATGGATTCAATAATGGCGGACTGTTTGAGTCTGAGTATACCTTGTATCATTTCAAAATTAAATCGTAACTTATTATGTCGTGTCAAAGTAATCATTTTGATCAAAACTGAAAACAAGACTAATTAGTATAATACAGACTGTATTTTAAGTATATATATTATCGGGATTAATAAGAGAAAACATAGAATTTGGGTTTGTTGTTAATGTCAGTTATGGAATTGGAAATGATCAGGAACAGTCATCGGTATAAAACCAGTCGTATTGGTAAAGTAGTGACGTCATTTTAACTCAAGGAGATAGTAACCTGAAGAAGTGTTAGAAAAATAAATAAACATGTCATACGTTTTACCTTAGTCAAAATTATGTCACTTAAAACCTATCCTAATATCGAAATGATCATCCGATTCACAATTTTATATTTCAAATCAGAGACACACAATCCAGGAGAGTGTTTAAGTGAAGTTTAACTTAATACTAACAGACGAATACTTGGAAGAACCTTGTCAATGATAAAATAAAGCTCAACATAATTTCGGTACAACTAGAAAGAGTTCTTAAGTTTAATAAGACTTAATATTAAAAGAGTAACAATTGAAAGTTTTTAAGTATAAGAATTAAAACTCAGAGAATAAAATAAAGAATATTTAAGGAAAGTTTGATGAATTTGAATGTCTCATACTTTGCTTGTAACCCTTTTCAAAAATTAATTTTATTGCAGAAAGTAATTCAAAACATTATAATAATTAATACCCTGATAAATAATTATAAATATCAAATAACGATAAATAAAATAAATAATAATAAAGATCACATCAAATTAAAGTTAAATAAATAAAATCCTTAGTCAAATATCTCAACCGATTTGAACAAATCATACAAATTAATAACAAAGTCAAAAGCATACAAATAAATAAATAGGTACAACATTATTTTGGAAAAGGACAACCATTTTGATACGGCAAATACTTAATCCTAACTTAAAAATAGAATCTTAACATCTACCATCCATCCAGTATTCATATCTCTCACGTTGTACATTGACCGTTTCCAGAATGTTAACGGAATACTGGCACACTTAGACATCATCCCATTCATACCTATTCGAGTCAAATTTTTGCTGAAACACTACTAAAAAAAGCAAAACATTCGACTCAAACGAAGCGATCATAGATCCTTCAATACGGAAAGACAGTAAGAATTTATAAAGTAAGCCACGCGGAGAACACCAGGTGTATATGGTACACCACCCCACTTAAACTTAACCTGAAACATAAAAATAAAATGGAGGTGAGTTGGTGAAGACAAAAAGAAATCAAAATGGCTGATGTTATTCTAAAAACAAAACTTTTGAACAACAAATCGATTTAACTGAAATCTTTCATGAAAATTATTGTTTTAGTGTAGTATCATTGACTTGATGAAATCAATTAGTGCGAATAAGGCCAAGTGAAAAAAATTTGCGAATATTTGCCATCGGAAAGTCCAAAGCTCAAAATTTTTAAGACGCGTTTCTGTTTCAAGGTTAATTCAAGAAAATCGCTCATTTTTAAAGCAAAATGACTCAATATCCCCAAATATTATGAAATTGTACTAAGGATAACCCAATTTCGTGTCACAATTAATTAGTTATTGCATGATACTTGAGCTTATTACTCAAGATTGATTCATCATTCATTTTTTACAATTTAATTGACTATCTCAAGATATTTGAAATACATCACAAAGAAACCAAATACAAAATGAAGGATTCGACTCAAATTTAAATAACCTCTCCAAAACAAAAACACCTGAAAACAGTTGACAAAAATTTTTGTTGTTCAAACCAGATTTAAAAATAAAAACCATCTTGGGACTGTTGGCACGAATAATTAGTAATGAATATCATTTGGAATAGAGTAAAAGAAGGCAAAAGCAAAAAAAAATTCCATGCGGGAGAGACAGTTGTTCAAAATTTATAATCATAAACATTACAACCAAAAAGAAAAAGTTGACGCTCACTTGTCATAATTAGAATTTAAAATAGTTGGATGACAACAGTCTACAAAAAACGACGAACAATAACTACAGCTGCACTGAGGTATCTGGTTACAAGAAATCAGGCCTTCGCCTGATTTCTTTTTTTTTCTCTTTTTGTAGACCTGCATGTGGCGATTAGTTCTGTACACTCGGTGTCCCCGCTTCTCTGCCTAAAACAAATGTGATTGTTAATTAATTATATACCAGAGGAGATTAAAACGAGGGAATTTGGAAAGAACAAAAAAAGGGACAAAAATCCCATCTCTCATAAATTAAATCTTTGGGATTAAGCTGAGCGGCTTACAAAGGACACGAGGGAAATTCTGATTTTTATCTACTATCAAACTCAGATAATGTTTTTATGTTTTCATTAATCGGTAATTAAACTCTCTTTTTATGAGAAATCATAAATTCAGACAAATATTCATAAAAAGCAACTTTTGCTGTTGGTTTTGGTTTGTTTTGGTTCAAAAATTGTTTGGTGTTTGATTGAGGGAGTGAGATCTTATCGGATCTTATCTTAATGATCTTAGTTAATTTTAATTTATACATCACAGGAGCAATATTATATATATCTGCGAATCAAATAGAGGGACAGTGATAAAAAGGAATAAAATAATTTCGATGGACGAATTCGCTCGTGAAAAGGAAGTCGTGCGAAATAATTGGTGAAAAGCTCAAAAAACACGTAGGAACCTTTGATGTATTGGTATAATAAAATTGATGAGGCGTGCATTATATATGAAGAAATTTGAAGGAAACGCCATTTCATCTCCACTCGGATTGACTGCAGGATAGGGAAACCTTTTGTGATTTCAAAAGAATTCCTCGGCCGTGAGGATCAAAGGTTTGTTCTTGCTCAAACCAAGATCCAACGGTTTTCAGGAATTCACGTGAAAACCGCAAGTTCAACTTTTATTCAAACTCCACCATTTTATCTATTCAAACTTAACTGAGAGAAAACAAAGTTTTAACAGTTTTCAATCAGAATCGCTATTTGAGGAGGGTTTAAGGCTTTCCAGAGGAAACATTTATATCAAATTTATTTTCTGGTTTCTTTAGTTGGGTTTACAATTAAATTGATTAAATTTGACTTAACATGATTCCAAATAGTATTTTATACAAAGTTCAAAGGCTTGGGTTTGCAAAGAGTTACAACCAAACACAGAATTTGCACTTTGAAGACTGTTACAAGTGAATTTCCCAGAAACTTTCTCCCAACAAGCTTTATTATATCAAATTACAGTGAAACATGATAATGGTACAATTTTAATTAAAACTCAAACCAATTATTGTCATATATCAAATTATCGAATATATGGTTTTGTCCGGTAATGAAATTGTTCTTTTGAGTTGCGAAATTTTAATCAATTTTGTTTTGTCACATAAGATAAACCTGAGAGAGAAACCCAGGGAAGTAGGTAGGGGCGATCGATAATCCGCAGATCCTTCTTTACGACCCAAGCTATTATTTTTCCAAGGATTACGTGAGCAAAATATTTTCACACATCTGCAAATGTTGGTTTTGAAAAATGGCAATCCCATCCAAAACCCCAATTGGTGTACAATATACATTAACAACCAGGCAAAAACTTTAACTACACCATCCGCTCACCACCAGTTTGCTGCAAAAGGGGAATCAGCATATGCCGTCGTGTAAAAACACTTTTTAACGGAAATTAAAACGGAAACGGGAGAGTTTATGAATTAGCAAAACTTCATTGATGAAAAATTTTTAATTTTTTTTTCACAATTTGATTACATCTTCATTCATAGTTACCATAAAACAACTTAGCAAAAAAAAATTTTTTTTCTTTCACATATAATTAAATCAAAAAAGAAGAGAGGTTGGAGAACGCATTGAAAACATGTGAAAAATCATAGACGAATATTCAAAGAGTGGAGCACGTGCAAAGCTCGCGTCTCCAGAAATCTATCTTATTTCAACGCTATTAATAATGAAAAGACAACTGACAACAAACGTGGGAGGTGAACAAAGCTTTTTTTTTCTTTGACAAAAAATTAAATAAAAATGACAAAAAAGGAACTTTAAACCTCCCTTAATAATTTAATTTTCATATATCATTTAAAAATAAAAAGTTATAAATTAAAAAAAAACTTACAAGTAGTCCTTTCCTCAATATCTGATGATTTCCGGCGTTTCCAAGTTTTCCCAAGAACTTTCCCAGAAGGGAGCCAACTCAAGACTGACCATGGAGGACGCGTGCCTATATTAGAAGATTTCTTACTCTCTGATCGATTTTTTTGTCTACGTTCCCGTCCAATTTCTCATTCAAATAAGGCCCTGAAGTCCGGCTTTATAAATTAATAAAAATAATAAATTGACGAAGTAATAAATATTATATTAAAAAGAAAAATGCACAGAAATGTAAAAAAATATTTAAAAAATTAGAAAATGCTTACCTGAGTTGCTATTTTAAATGAGAAAAAAAAATTTCAAAGAAAAATTTCCACCAATAACCAGAAGCAGACGAAATACTCACCCTAGCAATAAATTATGCGATTGGTCAGAAAACTTCAGTGTCACTAGACGGCCACCATTATAAAATTCTTGTTTGCAATCTTTTTTATTCCTGTGTTCATTCTTAATATTTGTCTATTATACTCATGTTTTCTTAGTTTTTAATTTACTTATTTTAGCCTTCAATCATTATTTTAAGATTAAACCCTTTAAATTGAAGCCAAGATGGCTAAATGGAGGAAAGGTGAGAAAAATGAGAAGACGCTCAATGCTAAGCTGTTTGTGAGGATTCTTCCGAGCCCAGATTTTTGTTATGATTCCATCAAAATGGAGAAAAACAACCAGGTGAGCTATGTTTTCCCTTTAATTAACATGAATATGTGAATAGGAGGAGGCAGGTTCAGCTCTGGCGCAGTTCCTGCAACCTTATATCTTGTTAATTTGGTGACAGGTTTTATACGTAAGGTGTTGCCAAGATTTATCTAAAGGCGTTAAGATGAAAAACCCGAATTATTGGTGCTTTTATACAGATGGAATATTTTGGAACTCCAGTCAGGAAGTACTCTACGAAACGGTTACTTCTGGTTTATACGACGAACTTTTCGATGGCGTCAAGGCAATAATTTTTTGCTATGGACAAACTGGAGCTGGAAAAACGTTCACTGCCTCAGGGCTGCGATTTCAATTCCAGGTTTGTGCTCATGTTTGTTCTTAGTTTTCAGTATTGTTTTCTGAGAAACTGACAATTTTGACATTCCCTCTGCGCTGTTAGTCGGTTTGTACTGAAAAATAAATTCATACCTCTGCCTAACTATTAAGAGTCTCTTTAAGTTGTGTCCCTGATCTCTGAGCTATTATACGGCGTCACAGATTGTTTCGCCAATTTTACAAGCATCTGGCGTTTTTAATAGTTAAAATAGACACCCGTGAAATGTGTGGTAAATATAATGAATTATACGTATCGTGCCAAATACGTTACATAGCACAAACTATGGCTGTGGCTCGTGCTTCGATGAACACCGATAGGAAAAGCGTGAATCATATCACGTCCTAGAACGTAAGTCAGCGATCGTTAGCCTAGGACAATCATTGTACTGACTGATTATCAAGCAGACACCATTTTTACACATAATCCAAACTCCGTTGTGATCGTGTCTGTTTCGTTTCAGAATAGAGGTTTAATTCTAAGAATATTGGCCCAAATGTTTGAAGAACGAGAGCGGAGGAAGGATGTGAAGAAAATAAGCTTTGGTATAAGTTATGTCGAATTCATCGGAGAAATCATTAGAGATTTGATCGGCAATAAAACAGTCAACAGCGTTCGAGTAAGTCAAATCGGAGAAATTGACGAAGGATTTACCCCAAATTTTTGCCTCTCAATAAAACAGATAATTTGAGAGAAATCTTCGTTGATTTATTTTCGAGCAAAAATCGTAATTCGCCAAACGAATACTTCCCATTGTAGTTGAAGTTGTTGCTGTTTTTTTCCTCAGATAAATTTTCTAAAGCATCTCAGCATTTGTTTTGAAACACAAACTTTTTAACTTTATTTCCTGTTGTCTAAGTTTTGAAATCCATCAAAGTCCTTTAAATTGTGTAAATTAATTGTTATTTGCTCCAGGATTTGCTTTAATCGCTAGATTTGCTATCGTCCGGAATTAAATCTTCATCAATTTCCTCAGGATATCTAGAATACTCTCTGCCTAATGAGACGGCAGCTTGGAAACTGATTTTCGATGCCGAATGTAGAAAATCATTCTCGGAAAATGCTCCCTACAAAGGTTCCAACAGAGGTCACACGATTTTGACATTTTATACGCACTCAGAGTCCTTGCTCGACACAGATCCTGTCATTAGTCATTCGAAAGTAAGTAACTTGCATCCGATTCAATTCTTTAATGAGTATAATGGTGCACAAAGGGAAGTTTTGTTCTGATCCTGCAACAATAAATATTTGAATCCAGATTCATTTAGTGGATATGGGAGGGATCGATAGTTTTGGAAACACACCATCGGCCTGGAAGAATAAGGTGGATGTGAAAAATTCGAACCTGTCCAAATGCTTGATGGAACAATTAATTATTTGTTTGACGGGAGATACTTGGAAAACGAAGGGTCATATATGTCCTTACAAATCAAGTCGGTTCCTGTTGTATTTACACGACACGATACAATCAAAATCGATAATAAGGTGATTTATCGCTATTTCTATCAGTAATTATCTGTTAGGGGATACATTTCATGAACAAAAATTTTGCAAATTGCAAATGTTGGCATATGCAATGCAATAGATAGTTGTTGAGTTAAATTTTATTTCACTGTAGAACTAATTAATTGGTTATTATGTTGCATTAAAGACTTGAAATGATGTACACTCCGTCAAAAGTTTGAGACCACTTTAAGGAACTCCGAGAAAAACAATTAAAACTCAAAAATTGTCAGAATTTTCAAAAAAAATAATACTGGGAAGATCTACAATCCCGAATTTAATTAATTTCTTCAATCAATGTAATCATATAATCAAATTAATTATAAAAATATTGATTTTTATGGAAAAAACCTTTATACCAGTCGCAGCATTATAGAAACTAGTTTATCAATTGTTCCTTGTTTGATATTGTTCCAGGTTTTTGTTTAAAGCCTTCCACACGTCCTCTTGTGAGAAGGACACCAATCACAAACCTGTCTATTGAGTTTGTGAGACATGATTAATACCAGGGCTCTGAGGGGACCACATCAATTTTTTAGAAATTCTTCCACTTCTTTTACTCCTAAATATCTCTGGCATAACGTAGGGCCGTTGCCTTGTTGAAAAACAAACCCATGGCTGAATAACTTCATCCCAGATGGAATGGTACTTGCATCGAGAATGCTTTTGTACTCCCCTTTCTTCCTGATTCCTTAGATTTTAACTAAGTTTCCGGTCCTCTGCCCAAAGAAACACCCTCAGATCATAACAAAGCCATCGCCATCCTCCACTGATGACACCAGACAATCTGGTAACATTGTTTCTCCAGAAGAACGTTGAACCAAATTTCTACTGTTTATTCCAAATCTTTGAGTCCTCGGTTTCTCAACCCCAATTTCCTGCTTTACCCTATGTTTTAAAGAGTGCTGTGTGGCAATGACCAAGAAACACAACACACAAGAAAATGGGCCTAGAATTTGAGCAAAAGAGTAAATTTTAACCTGAAACTACTTGTCTTCGATCCTTTCAGAATCTATAAGATTGGTTAAAGCAAAAAAGTAGTGAAATTGTAGTCACCATTTGAGAAATATACAAAATAAAAATGAGTCTACTTGACCCACTCATTCCTGAATTCGAGGAATTGGTGAAAATTGTCTACTTTGAACCCTTTTTGAGCCTTTTTTAGTAATTAAACAAGAAGAATTTGTTCTTCAGACATTTCTTAAGACCTATAAAATGCGATCTGATGCATTTAACAATTTATTTTCAAATATTAAATGTGATTACTAAATGATAATGTGAAATTTTTTGAGGTTATCTCAAACCTTTGACCGGCAGTGTTACATGCTTACCAAAACACGTGCTAAAGGTGTCTTAATTGTCGTTTTAAATGATTGAAATAAATTTTGGATAATGAAGGAAGTTATTCTTATAGATTTATAGCTCACATTTACGGGAATAAGGCGAACCTTCCTATAACATTATCAACGTTGAAGTTTGGAGAAAGGATAAAAGCACTTCAGCCAGCTAAACTGGAAAGGGTGTTAGAGCCGCATTGTGAATTAGAAATGAGGAATTTGGAGGTCGGTTTTGTATCCATGGGTGATATAAGTTTTGCTGTTGGTTGGCTTACAAGTTGATTTTCACCGGCTTCAGTTGATTTTTCTGTTTGATTTTGCAGAAAGAGGTCTTGCGGTTGAGGAACGAAGTCGAGTTGTCAGCTATGTTGAACGATGCTCCGAATTATTGTAATGTTTCTCAGGAGAGACTATGCGAGGTTCGAATTTAGTTTCGTTTTATCGTAGTGCACACATGAAACGAAGTAAATATTTTTAACTCCTTGGAACACATGGCGTGTCTAACGTCAGAATTTACTATTTAACAAATTGCCTAATCCAACGACAGCGGGATTTAATTAGTTTAATTAAAAATTTTTCTTCAGATCAAACGAGCAGCCGAAGGATATTTATTTGGACAGTTACAGAGCTTAACTTTGCTTAGTTTAGGCCAAGCAAATCTCACGCTGGAAGTTTTCAGAGATTTCTATCAGAAACTAGTGTCCGAAAAGGATCAACTCGTCAAGGATGCTGTGGCTGCAGCGACGGAAGCTCTCCAAAATCAATTAACCATGGAACGAGCCTCTTCGTTAAGTCCTCCTTCCGCTCTTAACCACCAGAAGTAATTTTTTTCTTTAAGATTTAGTATCTCTGTTTTTGTTGTTGTATACAAGAAGTTCAGATTGATGAGTCACATGATTTTAGATTGTCGAGGAGAAGGAGTAGACAACAGGAGCCTCAAATCCCTTTTGGAACATCCATTCGCTCTACGGATTCTGTACAAAACTCGGGAAGAGTTCCATCGGTCGTGCAACAGGCGGGAATAACTGATAGAAAAGGCATTGGCATAGGACCAGGCAAAACAGCCAGCAACTTTGAGGGGAATACTGTTAAAGCTTTCAAAAAGTTAAAAAGTAGGAAGTCGGACAGCATAATTTTTCCGTTCAAGGTACAGTTTCACCTTTCTAACTATTAACAACCTAAAAATTCACAAAATGTGGCCTTTTTTTTATTTTTGGAAAAATTTTGGAAAAAATTAGGATAGTCAGGGAAATTTCCAAATTTTAGACCATTTTTGGGAGAACATCTCTGGAAAAATCACTACTTTTCTCCGGTTGATGCAAAATGTTTCTTCTAAACACAGTTTCCAAAAAAGGTTGGGAAACACTGGTTTAGACAATTTCAATGTGGTAATTAGGTAGTTTATTAAAGATGAACTACAAATTTGTTTCATGGGCAGTGAGTAAAGCTCGTAGTCCTTGGTAAACAAGCTCCATTGACTCTTTGAGTTTTATAATTGTGAGTAGTATCACACAGAATTTATTCAGATTAAAGTCATAAATCAAATTTCTAGGGATCTAAGTCGTTCGTAATGAAAGAAGTTGGCGTACCTTCATCGAAAGCTCACGTTCCGGACGAATCATCCGACCTTCCTTCAGGAATACCATCGAGAGAAGTCGCCTGGCAATGTTTCCTTAACGAAAAGGCGGATTTGGCCATCGATTTACGGGACAACGTGAGAAATTGTGAAGAATTAGCCGTCGACGCCAAAAAGTAGATTCTAATTTTCTTTATTAGTTTAGAAAGAGTATGAGTGTAGCTTAAAAATGGGGGTAATGGTTTTGTGTTGTTGTTTTTAAACGTTTTTGTATTTTCTCTGAGTTGTTTTGTGATATTGTCACCGTGACACAACCTGATTATATCTTGCTCTGAAGCAAAAAATTTTTTTGGCCCATAACGTGGTTGAGGGAGTTGAGATTCTGGGTTCTTTCTTGAAGCAAATGCTACCAAAGTTTCAAAGATTTTGTTCATCAGTCTTAGTTATTTATAAATAGTCCGAGATTTTGAAAATATTCAATTAAAATCGTTTTTATTTATTTTTTATTTAAGGAAGTACACAGCAGCTCTAACTGAACTTTCTAAATTAAGAGAAGAAATAGATGAGTGCAAGATAGAGTTAGAAAACTGTCTACACATTCGTGTGATATACGCACGAGGTGAATTCGACGAGGAAGGGAATCCAGTACCGGGGGAGATAGAGAAAAATTACATAGAATCGATTGGACAAAAAGAGGAACAAGTGAACGCGGCTATCGAAAATTGTCACATCGCACTACTCGACTTGAGAACCATCACGGAAGAATTAAACGAAGCGAGGAAATGTTTGGAAGATGCTTTTCAGGTAAAAATGGAAAAGTTCATTTTGACAAATTTCAAAGTTTAAATTGAGTTAGGGAAACGACAAACTGTCACATTTCCTCTCAGGACTAATTTTCAACATGTAAATTGATGTCAACTTGTTGTTCTTACTTATTCCTCAGGTTTAATTTTTCTGTTTAGGAGTTTTGTAAAGAAAATTATAAAACAACTTTTGCCCCTGAAGATTTGTATTCGGTCAGTACGAAAAGCGAAGAGTCGGAAAAAGAGGTGACGGATGAAGATTTGAAGAACCAGATTCGAAAAGATTTATTTGTTCACTTGCAAGAAAAGTTGCTTAATTATGTAAGGATTTGTGTGATTGAGTAATTTATATAAAATTTTTGGGTTTATCACAAACCGCCTCACTGTCACAGCAAAAACGCTCAACACTCAAAACACTAAAAAATGCGCAGAGCACACTACACGTCTCAACCCATAAAAAGAAAATTGTCCAGCGTTTAGCTAACTTTAAGCTGTTAGCATCATCAGTGTTTCAGTAAGACATGTGTATATATAATATATTATGGAAAACGACCGCGAAAGTTTAAACACTAGTATGTAATTGAAATTTGAAAATGACTCTCGACATGTTTAACGTTTCCTTTGCTCTCTGTTTCAGGTACCGAGAACACAGAAAAAGGAGTGGCAAAAATTATTTTGATGGAGTGACACGAAGTTATAAATAAATTTTCACATAATATTGTAACATCATGTAAAAAGGGGAATATACACTTCGTATTAAAGTCAGCGAGGCGTTTTCGAATAAAATTTTCTCTCTCGAGATCTTCAATCGTGAAAAGCCATTATTACCAAAAAGTAAGATCATGGCTATCAAGTTTGCTTTAGAATTTAGATTTTTCGTTCCACCCCTTGATGATTTTATTTATTTATTTATTTTTGAGCTTGAGATTTTGTAAAAATTTTATTTAAAATTTATTGTAATTTTTAAATTTTTTGTAAAAACTTTGCAATTTTACATTAGTGGTCGCTGTTTTTAATTTTTTTTAGTTGCTTTTGTAATGTAAGTGATCCCGCATGGTGTTTAAGCAAGTGAATACAAATGCGAACGCTTTCTGTGTAGTAGTCGTCTCAGAGGAAACGTTTCTCCCTGAATCATTTCAAGCAGGGGTTGGGATCAGCTAGGGACGAAAAATCGATATTCTCTCTCTCTCCCTAAGCAGAGAGCAGTTTTGATTTCCCTTTGTTTTGGGTTGTTGTTTCGTTTTAAGAAGGAAACCTGATTTAATTATCTTAAATCGAATAATATTGTTTGAAAGAATCAGAAGATAATGATTAATTAGCTTGTTAGAAAGAATTGACAAAAATACCTTCTGGAAATGTTTATATTGAGACTTATTTTGGTTGTGAGAGAGAGAATAAGGGGATGAATGTAGCGGGGATTCGCTGTTGAGAAAAATACATAATTTTGTTTTTCACATGAGTTCAATTAAACTGATGATCATTTAGATCAGGGATGGCGAACCGTTTTTTGGATGTCCGTGCCACAAAGTCCTAAAAATTGTTTTTTAAATAGGTGACGTACCACAATAAACTTTCATTCGAAATGTTAGAGTGGTGGAACTATACTCAAGTATAATTAAATAAACAAATACAGTGAAAGCAATTCTTCTGTAAACAGTTTTATCTAATGCACAGCTTTATATACTTCGAGAGAATCCGTGCAATATTTTAATAATAAAATGTATAATTTGACTGTTATTGTTAACGTACTATTCAGGTATTGATAGGTATTCAGTACTAGAAATTTATATCATAAATTAGTGGTGGTTTTAATCCCGTTTTTCACCCATAATTTTAGGGTGTAACAGGAGGATTCGAACTTACCATCATTCCGTCCAAGTCAGGAACTCTAACCACTATTCTACTTCTCTCACCATAAATTATAAATTAAATGAAAATTAATAATTTTTAATTAAATTCTGTCAAAAAAGATAACTTATTAAAAAATAATAATTTTGTTTTTGAGCGTGCCATCAAAATTAAATGTGCCACTTGTGGGACGCGTGCCATAGGTTCGCCATCCCTGATTTAGATGAATCACGAATGGTGTTTAAACATTAGCAACTTTTGTGCCAATGTTGAACGTTGTAGTCTAAATATCTGGGACATTACGTCGGTTTGTAGTTGAACCAGAAATGGAAACAATCTCTAGAGACCCTATAGCGAAGCTTTGATGGTTCGGTCACCTTTCTGTGAAATGAGTCAGGAAAAGGAATTTTTTTACTGTCGACGATTTTATCGATAATGGCGTTTAAAATTAAGCAACACATATGACACTGATATTTTGATTAGTTTCTCGAAAGATACAGAAAATTATCAGTTCCTGTTGTATACTAAACTGAGTATGTGCAAACTGAAAACAGCTCATTTGACAATGTTCCCAATGAAAATTTGGTGTTAAATACCTTTGAAGACCGTAAGGTAACAATAACCGCTGCCTTTTGAGAACTATTCAAATGGATGTACAATTAAGAAGTTCAATCAGTTCAAAGTTTATCAGATGCATAACAACATCAAAATATCTTTTAATTTATTTTTTAGTTTTGAAGTAAAAAACGTTTTTGCATAATATAAATCGATGATGATGGTTTAAATGTTTTTATTTTTATAACTTTTTCCCATTTTTCGGGTGATAGTCTTTATTTAAGTGTATAAAACGCATCTTTCTGCGTATCTATTCAGTCATTTTTGTTATACCAAGTGTTCGATAGAACGATTATGAGGTTTTAAAGTATCGTTTGATCGCTTATTTGACGGTTTATACACCCGAAAATTGTGGAACTCATTTCCAGCGTTCCATTTTAACTGTTAACGTTTCTGAAATTTTGTAACGTTTTCTTAATTCTGAATTCTTTACTCACTATTTCTATCTCTTGTTTTCATATGTGTTCTAGTATTTTCTAGTTTTCGCTCTTTTCTATTCCGTTCCGTTAAATTTTAATCCCGTTTTTCACCGATGGGTCTAACAGGACGTGGGAGAGGGCTCAAACTCGCGTCCATGGTTCCTCTACTCAGGAACTTTGACCACTACACCACAGTCTTCTCTGCTTTTTTCTATTCATTACAACTAAGATTCTGATTCTAATTTTCACTCACCTAACTAATTATTGAATAAAATGGACGTTTTCGTCTAAATTAATTAAAACAGTTGTTGAATGCTACGATGATTTGATTTAAATGGTTTGAAGTTTGCTGATATCAGTGTCGCTTAATGCAAGACAAGGTGAGTGATGTCAGGACCCCTAATGAGGTGGCACAGGTGTTTTAAAATGTTTTTCTGGAACCTGAACCAGAGAAGATTTAAGTTCAACCGGCAAAGATGTATTTGGTATCAGGAGAAGTTTAAAATTTGATTAGTTTGGATTTCTAAGCAGCTTTTATAAAGATTTGAAGCGATAAGGTTGCTTTAGTTTATCTTGTTACAAAGCTTACGTTTTGCCAATAGATTTCAGTTGAGCGTAAAACGTTATACACACTTGAACGCCAAATGTAAATAATCTTATCGATTGACGTAATAGCCCAAAACTACGGACTACTTATAACACTGTTTGCACAATCTCTTTGGTGGTATTTAAACTAAATTCAGTAACCATTTCTTTATAGATATACTGTATATTTTGTCGACAAGGACTTTGCATGTTGCATGAAATCTTTTCCATTCTTATCTGAATCATTTTTTTTGTTTCTGTTAAAAAAAACAACACAAATCTGGTTTGTTGCACATTTGTAAGGAATGCAACCTGGTTTATCCATTTAATAACCCTTTTGGTAACTTAAGGTATGGCTTAAGTATTTGAGACTGAAGGCCACCGTCGAGTCTAGTCAAGGTTTATTCGTGTATACATTCAACAAATCGCTCGTTTATTCTTAGGGAATTATCACTTAGACTTTGTTTCGTTTTTAACACGAATGCTTTTATCACTTCCGTCTAAAAAGTAAAGTTTTCATAAATTTTTAAAAATCGTATGAATGGTATGCGAGCTTTTTGTAACTGTCATCAAATACTTGTAAATTGTTTTTACAAGGTCATTCAACATTTTTATAGAATATATTCCAGTTCTTGCTATATAAAAATAAAAAATAATAATTGAGAAGATGGTCAAGAGAGTAATAATACACACCTTTCGTTTGCTTTCTAAATTTTTAAATTAATTTTATACAAATTTGAATCAAATTCAAGTCGAAGTTGAATAAAAATATAACAAAATTAATTCAAAAAACTTGAAATACGTGAATAAGTCAGATATAAACAGGAAATGAGGATCCGCCATTTCCGTTTGGCAAGTTGCCGATCAGGTTCATATCCGTTTGTCATGTTGCCTCTGAGGTGCATTTCCGCTTTTTCGAGATTAAGTACCAACTCAAAGTTCACAATGCTCGATTTACATTCTCGTTCTCCATAATCTCAACATAGGATCTTAGGACATTTTGAATTTCTCACAATATACATATAAAGGGATAAGCCCGGTTCTTATTAATACATAACTACTTTTAATTATTAAATTAACGATTAATTTATTTAAATTTAAGGAAAAATATGAATCTGAAAAACACATTAACACTTAAGATAAACAAGAAGAGGGAAATCCTTTTCTCTTTTGACAGAAATTAATTGCTTCAATTTTTTATTTAAGATTCACACCAGTGAAACAACTCGTGGATGAGGAACCTGATTAAATAATTAAGAAGCTGTCATGTGTCAAAAGCTCTTAAAGCACTAAATCCGGATTGGGTATGAAGTCAGATGCGATTTTCCTTTTGTTCTTTTGTTTAAAAATGGGAAATATTAATGACCTTGAAACAGTGCACTTTTATTATCCGGGGTCATGTCTCTGGTTCGTTGATCTTCGTTTTGGGCCTAAATGGGGAACATGCAGTCGAGTTGGAGTGAATCCAAAAGTGGTTTTACCGAAAAAGAGAAGGGATATGGGGAAAAAATGGTATCGCTTATTTCTATTTTCCTCTTACCGCTCTCATCCAGTTTTTTTTGTAAAAATTATGGATTCAGGTTCTTCTTGGGTTGAGAATTCAAGTAGGAGATATGTTCACACTGAATGAGAACCGTTATTGCACTAACACATAATCACAAGATCTTTGTACAGGTTCCTGGATGTTGTTTTAAACACAGAATGCAAATTTGTCGTCGTCGTTTTTATTATTCCCTGTTTTAATTAAAACCCTTCACAACCATGAAATATGAACGCTCTTGGCAAATTTTTCTTCCTTAACTCGTCACGCGATGAAATTTCGGTATCAAAGGAAAATTAAGAACAAACGACATGTCTACAATTTATTTATTTCATACGATAAACTTCTGTTTGTTTGATCTATTGATTGTGTTTCACAGGTTGTGGTTGAAGACAAAAATCGACGGAACAGTTAAAGGAAGAATAACTTTTAGAATATTCATACTGTCTACCGAAACTGTCTACTACCGAAACCAAATCCGATAGAGAAAGAAATATTGATTCGATCAAGGTCAAATTATTTTATCAAATTAGTAATACGTTATAAAAACAATTTTTATTATTGTCAGCGTGGTAATCGCAATTTTTCTCTTTTAGATATGCATCTAAATTTCTCTACGATATTTTAATCCCGTGTGAAATATTTCGCTTTGAAATGTCTGGGATACTGAAAAAAATGGAAACAGAAACGAGACTGTGATGAAGATGGCTTGAATATGTGAGAGGAAATGCGTATTGTCTTTTAGTTCAGGTACGATACCTTGTTGGTAAAAAAATTCCGAGTATATCGTTTGATTAAAGTTGCTCTTTGACAGCTCAAAACGCCATTGACGAGAATTTATAAATATAAAAATTAATTTTATAATAGTATGGATGAAGTAATGAAGTTTCGCTTTGGGTGAACGACCTTATTCAACGCTAGCCCACTCTTCATAAAATTATTCGAAGATGCTGAGAAAATGGCGGCTAAGACATAAACCAAAACTGGTTTTTTAGTCTCACGTCCTTAAACGAAACGGAGAGCTGATCAGAATGATGGTTTTAACGTATAGATGAGTACGTCTGCACGCATTTTCTGTATGTGTGCTTGTAAGCTTGAAACTGTGGGAGGCTTATTTCAAAGCTCAGTAAAGCTTTCCCCCTGTGTTAGGATCCCTCATCGCTTTTATTCCACTGTATACAATGAAACTGAGAGTGCGCAATATATATAACGTCGACAGATAGACTGACTCTACACTCAGTTGTTAGCGATGTAAAAAATATTCTTTTCACTTTGATTCTGTCGATCGTTTTAATCTGAAATTTTTCTGTTGGTTTGTTCTTGGTCCTCACTTTGATAGTCACGCGTCATTAAACCTGAAATTTGACTCTGTTAAAGGAGGAAGATATCAAAATTCTGTATCCTAGCAGTGGAATTTCAAGATGAAATCACTGTAACTGTTTGCTTGTTGGTAGTAAATCAGAGATGAGGCCTTTTTTATTTCTTTTATTGGCAACTGACTCTAAGATGGGTTGTTTTGTTGAGTTTCAAAATTGATTAGTCTCCAAGGGCGCTTTGAAACATTAAAAATTCTCCAGATCAGGTTTCAAACCGCCATCAAAGTTGATGTGAATTTGGGTTTTACAAGAGTCTGAGATTTTTTCTATTCAGAAACAAAGGAATCCCTTTTCAAGTGGTCAAACAAAGATCTTTTTATAAGGGTTTACAAAAATGGTGGTGTCGGACATTTTTTTTGTTTCCAAAGTGGTCTTAACTGTTTTATTGACTGGTCGTTATATGATTTACAAACGATTCTCAGACCTCCATCAATATCTTCCCCCACAGGCAGTGGTGGCTGGAATCGTTCGAAAATCGTTTCGTACAAACTGAAGTCCCAAAACTTTCTCATAATTAAATCTGGCTTTATGGTTCGTAGTCACCGCCATTAAACCCGAAATTTGAGTCCGTTAAAGGAAGAATAGGTCGGAGCATTGCTACAAACAAATGAATTTCAAATTAAATTTTTTTATTATGCCCAGTTTTACGACTTCATTTTGCTCTAAAGTTTTCGAATCCCTCCAAACATTCTCTGGAATCGTGAATAGATAGTCACGAGGTGAGAGAATCTTTAGCCGTCGCTACAGTCTCTCGATTAAATTTTATTTAATGCCAACGCATTTTGTCTTCTCATTCCAGACTTCTTATAAAATTGCAGACGTCTTGGTTCTTTTCGATTTGTCTTATATTGTAACAGTATAATTTGTTTGTTGTTGTATCAGGAAACAAGTTCTGAGGTGTTATTGCTATCTCTTATAACTGATATCGGTATAACTCTAACTCGTCTTTCTATCCCACTATTTATGAGAGATGGCTCCTCACGCATGCTATACTCCGCATTAAGTTAGGAGAAATGATTATTGCTTAATAACACCAAGTTGATTCTATACTCTTAGATCTTTTATTAACTTTATATACGTAATGCGAAACGCATTTTTCGAGTCACTGCGTTAACATGTGTTCCTTATCTTAAATGTCAATCGAATTTAGTGGAATTTTAATCCTCATGTGGTGAACAGTTCGTGACAGTCTAAAAATTATTTTAGCCGCACAGATGTTATCCCAGAAATTAAATCTTCATTCTTGAATATTAGTTTTATAAAAGTATAAAATTTATAATTGTTAGAATATGATTTTAGAGTCAGAAAGAGGAATTTGAAGTTTTTTTTAAGCGTTGTTCTGTTATTAAAGCTATTTTCATCAAATGACACGTTGAATTCAAACTCAACCGGATTCAGTTCAGTTTGGATTTCAATCCGCTTCAACTCTGAGTCAAGTGTTTATGTAACTCTAAATCGATAGACTTTTAGGAAATGTTTAGTTAGTTCTCATACAGACAAAGCGAATAAAGGTATAAAACATGTTTGTTGTTCCACTCGAAACATAGTTGAATATGGTGGTCTTAAGTAGTGGTGGTTTCCCCTTTTTCGGGGGTATAACAGGATGCTGGAGGAGGATTCAAACTCACGACCATTGCGTCCAAGTCAGGAACTTAACCACTACCCTACTCCTCCCATTGAATATAATTTCTTAAGAAGTCCTTTTATCTTAAGACACCTCTTCAACTTTTTTCTGAGTTATTTTCTTCTTCAGATAAGAAAGTAATTAGACTGTCCTAATCAACTGTTCTTTTGTTTGGAAAATTCTTTCTCTGACATTAAATAAGTCTTCTTCTCAAAGTTGAAAAGAGGAAAACCAAAAAGAGCTTTTCGAGTTCTTTTTAATGAATATCACATCTTGAAAAGATGAGAAAAAGAGTTGACTTGAGTCGGTTGATATTAGTGTTTTACTCCGTCTTCCTCAACATTCTTCGTTCCAGCGTTTCAGGCTCCCTCTCCTCCATCTTTCTTTTCTCTTCGCTTGACGTTTGAATTTTTTGTTTGGACTCTTTTAAGTTCCTTTTATTCTTAAGACTTTTTTTGTCTCGATTCACTTCCAGTCTCTTTATATCATTTCAATTACCCATTCTACACGTTTATGCTTTTTTATTTACTTTTCTTTAAGCTGTTCGTTAATATGATGGTGTCTACTACTTTTCGCCATTTTATCTGGCTTCGTTTTTCTTTAATGCAAATTTTGATTTTATTTGTATGGCTAAAAACCAGAAAATTTTTTTATAATGATAGTGACAGACATGTGATACTACTTTTATACTGATTTCTCTAAACCGTAGAACTTTCAGAACAAGTACAAATAGGAAACCTCACAAAAAGGTGCTGCAATGGAAACGTTAGAGTTTGGCAAAGTCTTAAGTTTCTTAAAACACAGAATCCATTACTAATATGTCAGAATTTGTTTTTTTATCTCGCCGGAATAGCTCAAAACATAATTTTTATATTTTCCTTTCATGTCGGAGTGTCGTTGACATGAAATCGTGTTATGAACAAAACGAAACAATTCGTCTAGCTTCTTGACAGTTACGATGGTGTATGTGTATTTTATATACATACTTTGTTTCCTGCTAAGCCCTCGTCGCTGATAATATAAATTGCAATTATAAAACACGATTAATCTCTGTAAAATGATAAATGATGACACATTCTCGCTGTTCGATTCTGTTGACGATTTTTTCTGTCATTATCTTATCGCGTTTGAAAAAATAAAAATAAATCGAAGTCAAAACTTTCGCCAATAGATTTTGGCCCATCAAATGTTTCCTATTACTTCCTTCTGTTTTGCTTTTCCTCGTTTCAAAAGCAGATTTGAAATTGAGTATAGCCAAAAAGGAAATGGCAAAATCATTTTCCTCAGTATCAGAGAGGTTTAAATTCAAAAATATTGATATCAACTACAATACAACTCAGGTGCTGTCGAGTTATGGCAATTTTGTCAAGTATTGACCTAAGTGTTAATAACTAAGAGTATTAAAATTCTTCCCCGATGTCAGGGAGAGGTTTCGATAAAAAGCTGGACGTCAACTATCTCACTACTCAAGTCTTTTCAGGACATGATAACTTTGTCGACATTAAGTTTCTTTTTCTTCTTAGTCATCTCCTTTGCCTCCATTTTCTTGGAAGCGTCTTCTGGCTCCATTTCTTAATTTTTTTATATAGTTTGCCTCTGTCAGGTCGGTAGATAGAGAGAAAGACCGGTAGTTTAATAAATTTTCTATAGTAGAAAGCAATATCTGCACTGTTAACAAGGTTGATAATGTTGAGCACTTGCTAGTGTAACCCACAAAGTGGTCTCAACTGAGAAACGTTTTCTAATCTACCATTGAAAGCTTCCTCTGAAAAGAGAACTTTTCAGCTGTTGCTAGCCAAATTTTGACACAAAAGTTTAGATATTAATATTTAAGCAGTTTATGTATCCAAATGTTCATTGACATGAAACAAAATGAACATCACCTATTTGTTATAAGGAGAGTTAGTAATGTGACCTTTAGTTTTTGTCATTAAAATAAAATTTGATGAGTACAGTAGTAAATGATAATATCGAGCAGTTCCTGAGTGCTCAAAAGAAGTTAGAAATATAATATTTATATAAATAAATCCTTTTATGAGTTGTAGTGATGATAATATACTGTATTTGTCCCTTTCGGTATTAAATATCTGTTTCTTAGTCGTCGCGTTCTTTGCCTCCATTTTCTTGGAAGCGTCTTCTGGCTTCATTTCTTAATTTTTTAAATATCTTTGCCTCTGTCAGGCCGGTAGATAGAGAGAATAACCGGTAGTTTTTGTTCCCAGACTTCGTTTTAGATTTTTCTATTCTTTCTTGTCCTCCTCTCTCAATTCTCCAAAACCATTTCTTTCAAACTAACTTCACCTTTCCACTTTCCGTTATATTTTTAGCAGCTCTCCAACTATTTCTGCTACGCATTCTCTCAGCACTTCGTTCTTTGATTCCGTCCTTACCTTCTTCTCGTACTTTCCAGCTCTTTTTCCACTTTCTATTTTCAATAGACTTTTTTTAGTCTCTTCTAGCACTACAGAAACCTTTTATAATCCTCCACTCTAAAGTTTTAATGAAAGGAAAACCTTTTCAGCTTTTGTTTCAAGTGCAATGAGCCAAAATTCTAAATACAAAATGAATTTTCGATTTTGCGTTCTTATAATTTTTTTTGGCAAATTGGACACATTGTCTGTGTTGTATTTAGTCGTTTTTGTAATATTATTGTGTAAATAAATAAATATATAACCCAAAAAGAGGAATAAAAAACCGGTGAGATAAAGTCTGAGAGAGTAGACACGATAGAAAAGTGGGAATGAATGACTCGTATAGGAAGAAAGACTGACTAGATCCCAAGAATAAAACTAGAAGAATGATTGCTTATTAAGAAGAAACATTAAAAAACTTTAAAAAATTTAAATTTCCATAGAAAATGAACTTGATTAATAAAAAAATCAAAATCAAGATTAAACATCAGGTTTTGATTGGCGTTCGAGCTATGACTTGCTTTCCGACCAACCGTTAACCTTTGAGCGTTCAAAGTTTTTGTACGAGACCGGATTTGGATTCTCGAAAATAAATTAAATTAATTGATTTATTGTTTAACGTTTTTATATTAATTTTCTTTTTATCTTTTGCAGGTAAGTAGCATCTTGATGTGATGATAGAAACTGATTTGTGGGATTTACAAACATGTCCAAAGACGAATTTTGAACATCGTTATTCAGGTACTCCGTTCGTTCGTGCTGACGGATAAAAAACAGGCCGTAAATTATTTAACGCGTTCTGGACACAGTCTGCTATTTTATTAATTTTTTTGTGCTTTTCTGCCTCCATTAACATAGTTTCTTCCTGTTACGTCAGAATTTTTTATTTATCTCTTTATCAAACCATTCGAAACTTTAATTTTTTACTAAATCGTTTTGCCTTTGATAGAGTGATTGCAATTTTTTTCTTTTGAATTGTTTATCATCTTCATTCACTAGAATTGTAAACTTTGAAGGTTTTCGTGCTGTTTCTACCACTCCACGATCATTGTAATAAATAATATTGTCATCTAAAAATTATGTTGGGTCTAACTCTCCTGGCATCTTATAAAACTTATGTCCACTCGTTTCGGTAAATTATTATTCTTCATTTGTATTCTAAAACAGAGTTCTTGAGATTGGTACTCTTCTGGTGTGGTCTGTTTAATCATCGTTAAATCTCGTTTTACGATTTAAGAAAGTTTGACTCCTCATCTCTTCAGTTTAGAGCTAAGCTGCTTCCTTTAAAAGCCATGCTGGTTTGGACCCCATCCTAGAGGAACACCATCAACCTATACTTTATCTATTTATCTACCTAACACCAACCTAAATCTACTTATTAAGAAGTGATCCAAACCAAAATTTAAAACTCAATTTATGAACGATGCCATGTTGTTTTATTTATTTTTTTCTTTTACCACATCCGCCATCTTTTTTTTGTGGTCTTTACCTCCAGCACTACTCTACTTGTTTATTCTCCTTCTTCTTCTTCTTTCCAACTCTTCCAATATTCCCTTTTCTTGTTGCTGTGAGCTCTTCTCTCCATGTTTTGAGTCTGATTTCCGACAGGAAGCCCAGTTTGCTCTTCATTCTGTTTAAGGTTTTATTGCGTTAATAGTGTTTAAACTTTCGCTGTCGTTTTCCATAATTTATATACACATATAAAATTTTTGGGTTTACCAATCTTACTGAAATCCTGATGGTGCTAACAGCTTAAAGTTAGCGAAACGTCGGACATTTTTCTTTTCTCAGTTACACCGGTGCTGTGTGTTTTGTGATAAACCCAAAATTTTTTTGATGTATATATAAAAAAGTTTTATTGCGTTATTTCCAGTTCTTTAAGACTTTTATCCCACTCTACCACGCGGTTTTGTCTTTTCCTTCAGGAAGTACTGGAAGATGGTATTTATTTAAGATGTTATTTGTTTATATTTGCAAACTATCCAACGTTGTCGACCGATTTCTTTTATAAATAACAGACACCTTGAGGAATTCATTTTGGCAATTATACACTCTCTCTATTGGTTTATATATATTTGCATATCTCCTGGAGTTGGTTAGCGTATTTCTAAAGACATTTGAGAGGTGAAAAGGCTTGAAATCATTTTACCTTAGGAAACTTATGACAATCTCCTACTTCTAATAATGATGGTAGATATCATTCTGGTAGAGGTATTTAACATAACCTTTACATAAACATGGTAGTGGTTAAACCTGTTTTGCGGAAAATCGAGTGCTTGAAAATTTATGGGCACCAATGAAGGAAGAATTTCATTGTTGAGCTATAACACAGAATGTAAAGTTAGCCAGAATGAAGAAGGTGATGGTTTAACTCAGCAATAGTTCCTGAAAATGATAAACCATTGACGAAGGAAAATTTGTCGTTTAGAATGTGATCAGTTTATTCAGTAATCAGCAAAAATTTGTAACTAGTCCCTTATTTTTCAGGTCTTCAGAGCCCGAAATTATAAAATGGGGTTTAACTAGCATTTGTTTGGAAGAAATTCGTTTCATTGTTGGAAACCGAGATGAAAGACCATCTGTAATTGAAATATAAGCAAGAGGAAGGAACGAAAAGGAAAAATAAAACTCCTCATGCTGGGCGACCAACAATTCAAAGACGTGGTAGGATTTTATGTAAACAGCTTATAAACGAAAAGAGCTATTATTTTAACGTTGAAAATTTCTGTTTAGCAAAAAAATGTCACGAATTATTTGTTAGATTAGTTAAACAAGACGAAAAACTATAGAAACAATTATCCGGTCGAATTATGCTGCATGGCATGATTTCCGAGATGTAGCAAAAGAAAAATAAGAGAAAAAGATTGATGGAGTCTAGCTTTGTCCGCGATTTAACTCCTTCGAAAACGAAATACTCCTTCTAAACATTAAGTGATCTGATCAGGACATGGAAATTAATTTTTAAATCTGGTTGAAGATCCTTTTAAGTCACAAATGAAAGAGTGGAGAATGTGTTTGAAGCTTCAAACGAGACTCTGAGTATAATCTCTCCTTTTTTCCTTTCCTCCGTTTCTAACCTTTCGCTTTGACTCAGATAAAATTTTTATTACTTTATTATTTATTTATTTATTTTCCTCTTGGCTATGACGCAGTTAATTACGTTTTGCGAATAAACCGAAACGTTTTCGAAGAGTTATTAGAAAATCAAGTTATGTTAATTTAAGCAGTTGGGGTTAACGATTTATCAATAAAACGGAAGTCGTTTCTATTAGCCAAGGTTACGAAAGCCCAGCCGGGTGTCTGATTTGAAGAATTTTTTGTTTTCTTCAATTAAAAACTAGACATCTTTTGCCTGACTGATAAATTTAGTTTAGGTTGAACGACAGTTCAGTCAAGTAATGAAAAATATTTTCCATGAAACTTAAATGGGGATTTGGAAGTTGGGAAATAAGAAGGCGGTGGGAGGAATTTTAAACTTAGACGCCATATTGGATTTTATTCAAACAAAATGCAACGCTTTGTTACAGATGGTAACTGGAGTTCATATCTGCGACGACGAGCGAAATATTTGCTTTTGTGTTAGAGGGGTTGTTAGCTTCAGGGGGATGCATCATGCATGAGCGTCGTGCGGCAGATGTTTTTGTTTGAAATGTCCAAAAGGAAATTTTTAACGATTTTCAACCTATTATTTGTACTTGGGGTTGGTAATTATCATTTATAAAAAAAAAAGTGCGTCGGGCCGTTAAATAAGGATCTCGAACTTTTATTACTCTTTTCAAAAATTTCTTTTCTTTCGAGCTTAAAATAATCCCAACGGCTAGCCATGTCATGAACACAACCCCAGATTTTAAAAAGCCGCTGCAATTCAATAGATCAAGTTTTCATGAGAATGATATCTTGAAAGGCATCACAACGGCCATTCTCTTCGATATTTTTTTGACGAGGGGTGAAATCCTTTTTCAAAAGATGGTTTAACGGAAAATGACAGGCTAAACTCCAGCTCGTAAGTTAAACATAAAGTGAGCAAGTCATCTCCAGCGCCTGGATTCCAGTTGTGTGTCCATTGAATAGTGTTTATGGCCGAGGGGGATAGAAGCGGGGCGTTTCGTTTGTGCTCGACCTACTACCTGGTGCAAGTCGCTACCCCGCGTCTTGTTTTATTATACCTGATAGAAGCAGGATTTTCAGTTTGGAGCCAATGGATTCACAAGAATTATTTTCAAGTTTTTTGTTAGGGACCCACCTTAAAAAACAGTCTATGGGCCTTCGACTTGTACTTATATATTTCAATATACCTATGGTTTTCTGTTTTTTATTCCAGAGCTCATACTCCTCTCTAACATTTCAAGAGCTCGTTTGAAATGGACCATGGTCGATGAGAATCGAATTCAGTCGGAGAGATTTTCGACTGTGTGGTCGTAATGCTAAACTTTTGTCTACTATGCCGCGTGAATTTGTTTTTTAAAAAGAAAATTGACGCCTTGTAGTCAAATTTTAACATTACCAAATTCAAGCGTTTTGTTCGTGGTAAAAACTTTGGAGAAATCAGATATGGACGCCACCAGGTGTCTTTTGTGTTGGTGAGGGTTTGGTACATCTTTTGTCGAAACAAGGCAAAAAACTAGTTGTCAATCTCACAAAAAGAAGTAGAGTGGGAAATGGAAAAAAGGTTTTCAACACAAAGAAGGAAGTTCAATAGCATCCACCCATTTTATTTAACAAAAAAAAGAAAGCAAGAAATAAAAAGAACCTTTCAATTACAATAACGAGCACCCATCTGAAATAATCGAAAATAATTTTTTCCGTTGGACTAGTTGCGTTCCTCATGGTTTGTAAGAACAAAACTTCGACTCCGAATTCCAATATGGCCTCCATTTTTCAATACATAGCCAACGAGAATATCTTTCTACAACTTCTCAGCTAACTCCTATAATTTATATTTTTAAACGAAGCAAGTTCAAGACAGAAATTAAACAAAGGAATTATTAAGACTTCGAAACCAGCATAGAAGAAAAATTAAATTAATTAATTTTTTACTCTCCATTCATTCAGGTTTTTCTTCTTAATCCACCAATTAAATTCAAGGACAATTTAATATTCAAACTTAAGTAGATAATGAGTAGAAGAGCCATCGAGGTTCGAATAAATGAGCAGTCAACAGCGGAATCTGACAATTCTAAAGATCCAATAAGAACACAAGAGTTTATCTTTAATTTCTTCTTCTCAACAGCCTCCATTTTCAATTACTTATCCTCTGCTTGATTTCAAAGTAACCAATTACTGTGGAATGAAATTGTCAATTTGAGTTGTAATAGAAAAAAAAATTTTTTAAGGAAAAGAAAATGAAACTATAAAATAATAGAAAACTTAAAGACTAGAAGAATTTCGAAAAGAAAAATTTATTTAAATGATTGTTTACAGGTACGAGAAGAGGAGGAAACGCATGCGCTTTAAAGTTCGGGGAACCAGGATGAAATGCAACCTGGGAGGACTTGAACATGAAACAACGCGTCTGAGTTGTCAAATCGATTTCAAGAACCAGTAGCCAAGTTGAATGGAGTTAAATAAGAAAAAGAAAAAAATGAAAATCGAAGGCCGTACGGTGCACAGGTTTTAAGGGAAAGCTTTTCCGTTTCGTCATCCCTTAAGACGATGTCTTCTCTCAGTAATTGTCGAATAAATGTCTTCGGTCATGTCGAGGAACCGTAACCGGAGTGTTTCGATCAATCTCTAATTGATACCATGTGTGTTTTCGTCTTTGTTTGTTTTATTTATTTCTATTTATTATTTGTGTGTTTTTGAATAGTTCACCTACTAATATTGTATATAATATTTCGTAAGTTCTTTTTACCTTAACTGACGTTATGTGTCGAAATCATTTTCAAAGGCTCATGTGCAATCTTGTAAGTTTTCAATTTGACTTTATTTTATTTTGTTTTCTAGCTTTTACGATTTTAGTATAATGTCACGAAGCTTCTTTTTTAGAAGAAGAAGAGGAAGAAAAACGAAAAATTATTTTAACGAACTTCTATGTAATATAGAAAAGTGATAAATATTACTTCTCACGAGGAGATTTTAATGTTTTGACGAGATTTTAAATAATTTTGAGAATATATTCTCAGACACAATTTGCTTTTGCAAACACGTTTTTCAGTATCTGATATTAATAAGGTAAATAATAAACTATATATATATATATTTATTTATTTTCCAATAGCTAATGCTAACCATTTGCAATTAGAGGTGAGGACATTGTTAAAAACATTTGACAAGATGTCAGGAGTTGCTAAAAAGAAAGACAAAGATTTTATTTTATAATTATTAACATAAATATAAATTTATTTGACATACTATATAATGAAACAAAATTTTTTAAATGGTAAAATAAATTTTTTTCAGTAATTCACAGAGACGCACTGAAATTATTGTTTATGGTTGGTTAGGCGACGCTATCCCCTAGTCAAAATGGCGGGAAGTTGTTTGCAATACAAACGGTTAAGTCTTTCTCTTTTATGTTTTTAGTCAATTTCACTCATAAGTACCTAATTTATATTTATAAACAAACAAACCGTCAATATAAATCCTTAATCATGTCAAAAGTACCTTAATACAACCTAAAACAGTTGCTAAAAGACAAACATACTTTATACTGTCAGTCATTAATTTAGGTTAGGTTCAGGTATTAGCTTACAGCAATTATAAGTATAAGGGAGTTGCTAAATTAGATTCTTCTCATTAAGGCAATTATATTATTATAAAATCTTAGAATAGTTTGTATTAATTCTCCAAATTTTTAAATAAATTCATCATATCATCAATGGGCTGCTCTCATGACCACTGGGAGATAGTGTGATGAGTCCTTTCAATCCAATCATTCTCTGTTTAAGGACATTTCATAAAATTTAAGATATCTTGTTAGATCCATTAGACACCAAGTGATTAGTGTGAAAATTATCAAAAAGGCTACTCAATTTATGAGATAAAGTATTTTGTGATAATAAAAGTATGAATTGGAAATTTGAATCTTGATTATAACCCATAATTAAAGGTAAAAATTTTTCTGGTAAGTGACAAATTTGGTTGTTTCCAATATATAGATTTTAAAAATTTCAAATCGTTTTAATTATTTTTTGGAGATTTTTATTCATTTAACTGATTTTTCCGTTATTATTTTCCACGACGCCATTTTTTAAGACGCCATAACAAATTGAACCGCCGTCTTGTTTAAATTGAAATTAAACAAAAAAGGCGGAAAGGAATTTAAGAAATTACACGCAGCCATAAACGAAAAGAAGTAATATGTAGTCGTTTAATAGTTTCTCTTATTTGTTAATAATAAAATAAAAGAGAGAGAGGGAAAAAATATATTCAAAGCCAATGCAAAGTTAGTCTTTATATTTCTACGGCCATTTCTAACGTTAGAGATAATATACAGACGGAGGCGGTCGAGTGTATACGAACCGTTCCGAACTACAGTCGTGAATACTTGTAGCTTACTTTATATAAACTCTGGCCTACAAGGTGAAGCAGCCATTTTACGAGTGCTAAGTTTTTGCTTTTTAAAGAAGTTTGTGCCGGATTTTTTTCTCTTTCAAAAATAATAACAGTTTGTTTGAGATCAGTTCTTAGTGCCGTGAATTCGTTCAGTTTTCTTATTCCTGCGAAGTCAGTGAAAACGGTAGTTTTATAATTTCCTTGAGAAAAGTTTCTTTTTTTCTTTTTTAAGTTATTTTTTATTTTTAATTTGGTTTAATCAAACATTTTAAGGTAAGAGATGAAGTTATTATTATTATTATCGTCTTTTATTAGGTTTTTCTGTTTAGAGGATTTGGAAGCTTAAAAATTATTGACTGATAGAACCGAGTTGCGTGATAATGATTTTGGTACTTTATTCTCTCGCGGATATAACTTCATAAAGTACGCACCGTGTTGTATCGAATAACTTTGATTCGCGTTTTATTATTTTAGTTTGAGTTTTAATTAACTTCTAGTGGTCCACGAGTAGTAAGTACTGGTCTTGCTTTTTTTATAACGATGTCTGGTTAACCGTTGTCGAATGGGGAATCCAAAAATCCAAGATGGCTTGGCGTCTTTTTGTTAGAGTGGAGAACGCGTCAGTTTTGAGGGGGCGGAAGAAAAAATTTTTCGTTTTCTATTGTTTTCGGTTGTATTAAGGTATTTAAACATGATTTTCTTAAAATTTTCACGGATTCCTTGAAATTTGGCCAGAATCAATCGTTTTCCATTTTCACACCCATTTTTATATATATATGTATGGATCGTTAGAGCTAACTGATGACGTAAGAGGGAGGACTGGCTGGGGATGAAGAAGACATCTTTGTCCAGGGTTCTGATTAAAAATTTTTAAGATTATACCCCTACTACCCGTGTTTTTGGACTGTTTTTCCATAGCTTTCTCATTATTTTTCCATTTTCGACTTTGTAATTTGTCTTATTTGTCATGTTCACACCCCAATCTTATAATATAATGTTTAGGTATTTAGAGTTAAAAGGGCATATAAGGGAGAAAAAAGGGGTGTGGGTTGAGGGCAACCATTTTGAAATTGATGAGTGCGTCGCTAGTCGAACGTGAGCGTCACTAGTTCTCCAGAAGTGAGTGCGAGTAGTCGTGAGCATATTGGAAGGTTTTCACGGTTATTTGTTTTCAGATAAACGATATTTTATGCATACACTGTTTTAAAAAAAAGACGTAATTGTCGATGTGAAATTTATTTAAAACGGGGAAAGAGTAATCGCGGATGGCAATGCGTGTAGCTCGAAAAAGAAGACCAAAGATTCGGCTATACTGCAAACATTGCAATTACATTCAATTTTCATCTTACTGTGACTTTACTCAACATCATTTAAGGCACATACGGTTACCGAATGTGAGTCTATCAAGGCTCAGCCCGACTTTGGTAGAACGAGTCAGCAGAGATAGGACGAGCTCAGATGACGACGAGAGTACGCGACAGAGCGATCATGTTCCTCCAATAAAGCTTTCACTTGTGAAACAAAATGGCACCACAAACTTCCTAGTAATCAAGAGAGAGGTAAGGATTTTTCCATTTTATACTTTTATACTCGGTTTTATTGTTTATTTTTCATTGTTTTATGAAAATTTGATGGTTTTGTGAAAAAATGGCGGTTTTTATGATGATCAACGTGATTAAGAAGACTAGATTTGAGGTGACGCCCTTTGCTTATTTTATTCATACATAAATTATCGATCATGCTTAAATCATGGAGTTTGGTCAAATTTATCATTTATTTATACTTTAAATGGTTTTTATTCACTTTGAAGAAGATTTAAGCCCCTAATTAGGCGTTTTAAGCACTTTTTGGCCATTTTTTGAGCTTTTTTGAGCATTTTCCCGGGATTTTCCCAGGGTTTGCCCAGGGTTTTCTCACACCCCTCCAATGGGCGATGGCCACGTCACCACTGAGCTTGCTCAATATTGATTTGACTTTTGCTATCTGACATTTCCTTTGTCTTAAGAGGTGAATATTGCTAACATTATATATAAAACTCATAAATGTTCTCATAATTGGTGTGAATCTGATAATAACATTAATCACACATATAACTTAAAAGTATATTTTTTGCATTTTCAAATATTTTTAATTGCTAGTTTAGAATATTTCATGTCTGTATAACTCATTTTTGCAATTGTGATGTGTCTTAATTTTTTTGAATGTTGGTTCATATAATTAACATGGAAGTGTGCCTTGGATTGAGCTAATGAGGTAAAAAAAATTCTCCAGCTTGAGTAAAAGAGGTTGTATTTGAAATATTAATATTGTTGTTAGCTATAATTGAATAGTTTGTTCTAATTTATGAGTTCTTCTAACCCATCAATTCTTCCATTTTGTGTTTGCTTTCCGTTGGTAATTTTGATTTCGAGTTTATTAGTTAACGGTATGGTAATTTTGTGTAAAACTAGAACCACAATTCGAGTTGAAGACTTCAGGTTTTACTGACCGATTCCAAAATTCAGCCTCAGATAATTAAATCTATCATTTATAAGTACTGATGGGTGTGACTGTATACACGTAGCTAAATAATTAATCGATCAATAGATGAGAAGAATTTACGAGAAAAAGTCCAAAGTTTGAATAAAATCACTGGAAAGAGGGTAAAATGGTTTGGTTGCGTCCTGGAGAAATATTCCTCCAGCTTGAACGAATGAACTGGGGAAAACGGAACCCCTGTAACTCGAGATCGAATCAAAAACGAGTCTGAACCGAAGCAAAAAAGTCGGAGGGGTGTTGTTTCGCTTTAGGGGTTGCCATTGTTAAGATGCAAAGATGGGACGCCATTACCGAGTCCAGGTGAGGGGATGGATGCATGGCGTCATTGAAGCCTTTGAAAAGACTTTGCATTTGTTTAAGTATATAAGGGGAGGTTGGGAGTGATGAGTTTCATTTAGTGTTTGGAAGCCATCCTTGGTTAGTAGTGGAAAAGTGAGTTTTCTGGAATAGTTGGTGATTTAATAAGTTTATTTTCTTTTTGTTTACTCGCGCTTATCCTCGGGAAAAAAATCTTGAGTTTCGGTGAGTACAAGGTTCCCTGGGTTATGAAAGCTTTTGCTAAAAGTACTTGTAGCATCATTTCTACTCAGAATTTGGACTTTATAAATTTTATTCATTTTCAAAATATTTCAATTCTCCTTTCCCGGGGTTGGATGTCATCATGGATCATCCTTTGCCAAATAATTTTTAGAAATCATTTAGATTTTCGTTAGCATTTAAGATTTTTAGAGGAGCTGTTGTATAGCGCTCCGTTTCAAAAGGGTTCACCTTAGCCTTATTTGCTAAAATTTGAAGCTTGTTCAAATCGGAAGTAGTATATCACCAAATGCATAGTACATCACAATCTTTTAGAAATTTCTTGGTTTAGATAAATTTTCATTTTAGTTTGGACATGCAAATAATTTGTCACATTTAAGAGAAGGACTCGGTTGAAATTTTTGGAAATTTGAAAACATAATTTGAGCTCTGATCGCAATTAGTCTTTCTTGTAGACGGGTATTTTTATGATAGTTCAATTTGTCTTTTATGGTTATTGTCATTATTAGATTCACGGAAAAAAATATTTCGAGATTTTACCGCCAAACTGTTTTACCTTCAATATTTTTTTGTATCATTTGTAAGGTTTTGTTGAAATGTCTTTCACCAATATCTCTCTACAGCTTTGTGAAAATTAAATTTTAAAACGCCTATCGTCTTCTTTAAATTGAAGTGATTGGAAATGACTTTTACGATTTAGAAATTCTTAGGCTGGGGTTTCGGTTTAATTTTTATTGTTTGGATTAGTTTTATACTCCCTTCGGTCAAGTGAGAAATAAGAAGAAGTGGAGATTAAGAGATGTGCTTTCAAAAAAATTTAGGCTTTCATGTCAGCTTCCGTTTAGTCTAAGAGTTAGCTGGGTTCCCTGCCTCATATAAGTTTAGTGTCTTGTTAGTTTTATTATTTTTAGTTGACCCGGGGTTTTGTTTTGTAGGAGCCACCACCTCCCTCAAGTAACGGAAGAGGAACCCGGAAAGAGGAGTTTGGTAATAGGGGAGGAGGAGTTTGGAGGAATTGGGCTATAGCTCCAAAGGTCGAAATGGAAGAAGAAAACCAAACGTTAAATAGTCTCGAATCCCGCGTTTCGGTCACCCGCGAGGAAGAAACTTCCACACAAGGTGAAACTAGCTCAAAACCGGCGAGCCCAAAAACGACTGGAGATGATGATCCCAGCAAAAAAGATTCCGAAGACTCTTCGGATGAAGATTTTCTAGAGAAACTGAGGAAGATAGAGGGCTTGTCTATCTCAGCTTGTTCAAGAGATTCTGCCGAAAATGTTCCAAGTGAATCTGCCAACGATCCAAAGCCTAGCACTTCCGGAGTTGTGGTTTCCAGCAATCGGGAATCTATTGATCTGGACAATTTTAAAAAATTGAATGTGGAAAACCTCGGTTTAGAGGGGGGAGAGCTTAGTGAAAGTTGTAGTAAGCTTTTGGAAAAGCTGCTGAAGGGACATGATATTTCGTGGGAACCTAAATCTCTGTCTTCACGGGTTCCCAAACTTGTAATGCGAGAACCGTATGTGAAATTGGAAAGAATTGATGAAGGACCATACGCCAGTGGAGTAACTCCGACGAAAAGGCCGAGGAGGGAAAGTAGCGGTAGGAGATCCAGTTTGAGTAGCAGCGGCAGTAGTCCTGCAAAGAAGGTGGCGAACGAGCCGCCGGCAAATACCAAAGACACGAATGAAAATGCTCCTTCTGTCGGGCGGCCCAGACGGAATTCACGAGCCACATACTCTACTCGTGGCAGAAGGAAGCAGCAAAGTTGGCGAGAAGTTAAGACGCCAGGTGCAGTTAGTCCAAGAGGGCCCAGCACAAGACAGAGGGCAGTGGAAACTCCAGCAAGAGTCACCAGGCAAAGGAGCAGCACCGCTGGATCCGAAACATCTGGTGAGTTTGAAGTTTATTTCTTTGAATATTCATTACAAAGACATTTCAAATTTCCTTTTTTCCTTTGAATATTTTTTTTTTAAATTTTTGATTCGTCGAGCGTTTTTCGATGTTCAATTTTTTTTAAAATGGCGTCGGCTACATCATTTCCCTTCTTGTCGTCGGTTATAAAACGGTTTTTGTGATTTGTTTTTTGCTGTTGAGACCCTGCTTTCCTGTTTTGTTCGTTTCCCCTATTTTTTTGATGCGATTCATTCCCACGGGAAAGGTTTTGTCGAATAGATGAAAGGTTTGAGTCGAACCGGTTTCTCTTCAGGCGTTTTTAATTATCATTCAGAGAATCTAGTTACTGAGCGTTCAGTTTCCCCCTTGTCAGCTGCATTTGAAGTTTTTAATTTCTTGTCTGTTTGAATAGAAACTAAGGGATGTAGCCCTCAGTTAGAGTACTTAACAACGAGTATTTCGTTCATCCCCATTTTCCTTTTTAATGAACTTTAATCCCTTTTTTGTATCTACCCTGTAGTCTTTCATTTTGTTCTCAGCTCTGTTTTACCCCCTTCTCTTTTGAAAGAAATTCTATACAATTTCCCACCGGCGTTTTTCGTCATTATGGTAATTCATGTTCCTCTTGTCCTTCCACTTCAGCGAACTAATAACCTTCGATTTTTTTGTTGAGGGATTATCAAACCCTACTATGCAAATAGACCTGGATTGCTTTTCATCTGGATGAACCCTCCGCCTTCCAAGATGGCGGGTTTTTCCTTTCATACGACATCCCCTGTTTTTGCTCGACAGCCGATCTCGTTCATTCTTACTTTGGTTTTTGACCGGAGTGGTTGAGTTCGCTCACGATTATTTGGTCGTGTTTTAGTATTGTGGATTTTCTTTTCTTTTTTTTCTAAGTGCTTGATTTAAATTTTTGTTGAGCTACTACCATGTGGCAATCGATTCGTGACCGTTTAAAGAACTTGGATGTGGAAGTGATCTATCGTAAGTACTATACATCTGAACACATTATCGACTTCGTTTTTGCATCTTCTTGTTCAATAATTAGAGTCGGGTTCACATGTTCTTCTATACAATGAAACAAATCTGTAGTTAGCTCGATTTTTGTTTGCATGACAAAATTAGGGCCCAATCAAAGTGAATTACCTAAATAAGGCTGAGAGGCAAATTAGAGATTTGAAAGCTGCAAATGATTTCCGGTCAATAAATGATCGCTTGCATTTGGGTTAGGGATAAACGATAGTTAAGCAGTTGTCTTGTGTCAGGTGTTGGCTGAAGGTTTTACCGTATTGGAAGTTTAAAGTTTTTATTAAGTTGTAATGAGTAGTTGTGGTTGTGGTTTTATCAAGAACTTCTGGTGCAAGGAAAATCTTAGTTTTGTGTGTTAGATTCGGCAAAATCTTTGAAATAAGTGCTGACATTCAGAGTTTGATTTGGGGAGTTATAAGTAGTGTTGAGAGGTTCAGTGTTGTATTTTGGTGAAGGATTTGGCCGTTACGCGACAGCTGAAATGTCAGACATGACAGCTGAAATTTGTTCAACTCCAGGTTAAAGTCTATTTATGGTTGGGGATAGTTCTTTTAAAATGAATGTAGGGTCGCGAAATGACCGTTACATAATTAAAGCCCAGGGAAATGGTTGGCAGATGATGACAAAGAGCTCGAGGAACCCTAACAGCTGCCAGCTTCCAATCCCTAAGACTGGTTCTTACCCTAATAATTAACAAAAGAACAGGATGGAAAATGAGTTCGGGGGTTTGATATAAAAAAGAAAATCGCTTAGGGGTTGTTTTACATTCGTTTAATAATGGCGTCGTCAATTAGCATATCCAGGGTTGAAAAGGCCCAATGACAGCTGATAGGCATGGGGGAAGCAAATCTTTTTGTTTTGTGACTGGTTCGTTTGGAAATGGGAAGCACCTGGAGCAATAGATTTGGATGTTTGGTCGAGTGGACTTACTTTTGATTGATGAGGTTGTGTTTTGTTGGGTGGCTTAACTGAGATGGGAATTTGAATTCAGATTCGATTTTGAGCTCGGCTCCCAAAATGAAACCGCTGTTTCGCGTAAAATCTTTCGACCGTTTTCCATTTTCTGATTTTTTCTGGAACTTATAATACTATTCGTGGAATTAACCCGATTTTTAAAATAGTTTTTTACTTTTTTTGGGGGATGATGTCAATGTGTAATATAATTTTTTAGCAGATCAAGTTGAAAATCGCGAAGATACGGTAACAAATACAGCGGACCCACCTCAAATGCCATCTACTTCTAGCGACGCTTCCCTACAAGTGGACTTAAGTGGTAAGCTCGTGCGGCCGGACAATCCCGTACCTTATATCATACACTTGTCAAATGGCTTTTATTTAGTCTATAGTCAATCTAACCAAATGGCAATTAATTGGGAAGCGATCGGAGGAACCATCATTCAAACGTGGAATTTGTCTTCTTCTGCTTCGGGGTTACTAACAGCAAAACGTAAAAATGCTTTCCAATTCGTTTTTACGGCATCTTGTGTGGTGTGTTTTTTGTGGAAGGTTGCTCTTCTTATGGTTTTGGTCTGTAATTTGTGGAACTTGCTTAGCCTTCTTTGACAACTATCAGGGTTTATGGCTTGGTTTCTTTAGCTGCTTGATGTATTGAGTTGACTTGTTCGTAAAATCGTCTATTCGTTTGAAATCAGTAAATTTTAGTGGTTTGGTTTTGGGTAACGCTTTTCTTTTAGAATAAGTGCGAACGTTAATTTCAAATTGATGGTTTCAAAATTTGGAAATTAAATTATTGAAACAGAGAGAGAGAGAACGTCGCGCACTTATTCTAACATTGTGTATGCTTAGCTAGTTACTAACCCAATGACTAATTTTTCACGAAGTTATTCAAATTTTTTTTTGTACTTTTAAAAATTTCATTTCAGCTTTTTTAATTTAGCAATTAATAAGGGCATTGCTTTGAGTTTCGAGTTGTTTTTAGGTATTTCGGGTAAAGGGAAATCTCAAAATTTTGCTTTGAAACCTTTAAATAGTTTTGCACTATAGACGTGGTCTTCTCCTGCTGATTAAGAAGTTAAGGGAATTTGAGAGCATAAAGTTTGAAATCATTTGAATGCTCACATTTTTATCATTTTTAGGCTAATGGTTTTGGGTAGCAGAAAAAGTTTTTACACAATGAGAAGAAGGCGAAGACAAAAGCAAGGGTTAAGACATCTGCAATAGTATACAGGAGTAGTGGCTTACAAATCTGCTACCGAGTATATGAACGAAGGCGGTTAAGACAAAATTGAACCAGAGAGATCCACGTATGCTTTAGAGAAGACCGGCTCGACATTGGGATTTTCACTTCAAATTCAGCCTCAAAAATAATTCATTAATGTAGTACCTAATGTTAGAAAAAATTTTTGTAATTAGGGAATGGTCGTATTGTAAAAATTTGATCGAATTTGAAATATGTGCTTGTACACATCTTTGAAACATTTTGGTCAGTTTTCGCTGTTAAGCATTTGAGAGAACACAAATGAAACGACCAAAGTTGATTCGGGAAATATTTTTCTGGAAGGGGTAGAAATGGAAAAAAAAATTTTTTACAACATGACCGAATAGCCAAAAAATTAATTTAAATTATTGATTGGGTCTCACTGTAATTTGACATTCTGCCAAGTTTGAGCCAAAGTTAAGTTGCTTAGTTGCAGCCGGCTTTTATTTTTATTAACTAAATATTATATTTATACAAGTATGAGACCTAGCTTTATTTAATATATACGGCTAAGACATACAGTATTTAGTAAAGGCAGTTTCCTTATTATTTTGTTGAGCTTGTCTCGACAGCAAAGTTTAAAATCATGACTTCTTAAATGGCTCTGAATATTTTTGAATTTCGTTTGGTTTATATTTGGCCCTCTTGGATGATGAGTTAGGTTAATTTTTTGGCTGAGTTCTTGTTCGTAAATATTGTAAAGCGATAAAAAAATTTTTACTCTTTGTCTCCATTTTCAAATTCAAAGCAATCGCCAGTGAAGGAATGGAAGGAAAGTCCTTCGAGTTGTTCATACCTGGAGAAAATTTTTTTATCGCTCATGACAAAAATTTGATATATCATAAGTAATATTAGACTAGAAACGTTCGCAGTAAAGGGAAAAGAGTTCTGTATAACAAGGGAGAACGTGAAGCAAGCTGAGTTTTGTTGGGTTGAAAGTCGGTTCTTGTGGGCTCGGAGGAATAGTTGAGTGAAAAACATGGTACTAAAGAAGCAAACTCCCTCTAGCGGGTACACAACGAACCCGTTGGTAGGGAAGAAGTTCGTGAGGTCGCAACGGCTGAGGAGGGTCGAAAACGTATAAAAAGACCTGGCGCAGTCCAGGCCGCGTCACTCTTGCAGAGGCACTCGTTCAGTTCACTTCTAAACTCTCGTTCAAGTTGCAAACTTTGCAAACTCCAAAATTTTTCATTTTTAAGTTTTTAGTTTTTCTTTTTAGTTTAGTGCTATAAACAGTGTTTAGTCAAAGTTTTTAAGAGTTTTTAGTTTAAAAAAAATTTTTTTTGGTACTTTTTCGGTGAATTTTCGAAATTCGCTTTTTTTGTGTGTGTTAGGCATCTTTTTCAACTTGTCAAAAAGCTTGTCTTCAATCTTTGAAAATGACTATCGGTAAGCTAAGGTTATTTAATAATTTTTCCTTTTCAGATTTTGAAAATTTGAATTTTTGGTAAAACTTGTGAATTATTTTAAGAAGGCTTGAATTTGAAGTGAAAATACCTGAAAAGAGCTGACTCCATCGATCGGTCAAAGGGTGGGGTTGTAGCGTCACTTTGGAACTTAACTGTACCGGGGGTTTAGGTACAAGACTTGAGCGTCCGTTTCTGACTTAAATTATTTTTCGTAGTTGTTGTTACTAATATTTTTAGTTTTGTGTTGCTGCATTAGATCTCTAAAATATTTTTGGTTTTAGAACTTAAAATTTTTTTTCCAGCAGTTTAGGGTTGAAAAAATTTGAAGTCCTCGTCTTGGCGTCATGACGCCTCAAAAAAATTTTTTTTGTTTTAGGAATCAGTTTTCCTAGTTTTTAGTAAGAAATTAAAATTTTTTTGGTTTTAAAAAATTTTTTGAAAATTGTTGGGGTTGAAAAAATGTTAAGTCCTTGTCTTGGCGTCATGACGCCACAAAAAAATTTTTTTTTTAAGAAATTAGTTTTTTTGGTTTTTTAGTAAAATTAAATTCTTTTTTGGGTTTAAAAATTTTTGAAAAATTCTCCAGCGTTAGGGGTTGAAAAAATTTGATGCGTTAGTCTTAGCGTCATGACGCTATTTTTAAGAATTTGAAGTTTTTTTGGTGTTGATAGAAAATTAAAATAATTTTTTTGTTGGTTTGAGAACTTGAAAATTTTTTCCAGAAAATTAATCCCTGGGGGTTGAAAATATGTGAAGTTTGTGTTGGCGTCACAAAAATTTTTTAAGAAATTAGTTTTTGTTTGGTTTTTAGTAAGAAATTAAATTTTTTTTGGTTTTAAAAAATTTTTTGAAAAATTCTCCAGCGTTTGGGGTTGCGTTTGTCTTGGCGTCATGACGCCATGCAACCCTCAGATACCCCTTACACTAGTATTGATAAATTTTTTCTCCGGTTTCTTGAATTGTTTAAAAATTTTAACAATCGAAAGGTTTTTTGGTGGGGAGGAAAGATCAAATATACCTGAATTTGGGGACTGTTAGTGACAGAATCACGGGTTTGATTTTTCAGCGTGCGTACAAAACGGTTCTCAAGGTTCTACTACGACCAAATCCGAAAAACACTCGGCTAGGTCTACTACGACTCAGAAAATTACTACGAGAAATCAAGATGGAAGCTCGCGTACTGTTACTGTTCGGACAACGGAGAGATACGCGGACACTACTAACACGGTAAGCAAGATAGCTTCTTTGTGAGCCTTTTGTTTGTTTTTTGGAGTCTGGGTTTGGAATAAATTTTTCTCCAATTCAGGTTCCCGAAGCTTTTGAGGTTCAGGAAATTTTTAGTAACTTGCAGAGTATTGACCGTAATGACCGACAAGGGTAAGAACTCTTCTTGTGTTTGAAGTTTAATTAGGAAATAGTTAACATAGTATTAAGGAAATAAAACATTTTCATTTTTATTTAGACCGCAACAACCCAATGAGCAAGGTGTTGGTGGAGCTGCTCAATGGGTGAGCCCCCGAACTTCGACGGACAGTCAAAATGGCAACAACCAAGGCCCGGTACTGGGAGATAGGAATAATCCCATCAACGTTGATGATGCGAATACGCTTACTATAGTGCAGGGCTTCCTGTCGGGCTTTATGCAGGGTAAAAGTCAAAATACTACTCCTGAAATTATATATGTTCCCATTCCAGCTAATAATAATAGTAATACCGAGTTCATTTTTTCTGCAGCTCAACGTCAATCACAGGCTTCTGACAGGAATACTGCTGAGAGTACTACACCCACGAACCAGCCGACTCAGCAGGTTCTTAGTTTGCCTAATACTCCGGCGCAAATCAACATGACCTTTCATGTGCAACCTCCACCGCCACTTCGTGCTGCTGGTGCGTAATGATTTGGAGTTGTGTTTTTGGCAGTGTTCAACCCCCATAAGCATTTACTTGAATTATGTTTTTCTTTACAGGAGTTGCGGTGTCTCAGCCGTCAACATCTTACAATGAATCGGGCCGAGCGCAGCCTTCAGTGGGTCCACCCCCTCTCTCTCAAGGGTTCAACATTGCCCCCAACCAAGGCTTCCAACAGCAAGTGAGTTAAGCTAAATATATTTATATACTGTCTCTGTTTGAGCTTAAAAATAAAAAGCTAAATTTCTTTGTTCTGTTTCAGGGAACTTTACCACAAGTTATTCCAAAACCTCCGGCACTTCAGCAATGCCCGCAGATGCAAGCAAAAGCTTATCAAAGTATGGCCCAGCCTCAGACTCAGACTCAGACTCAGCCAACACAACAGTCACGGCCTGCTAAGAGAAGCATTCCAGGACCTCCACCAGCTCCGGAATTTTTTATGCCCAAGCAACGCCGCTCTGAACCAGCTACAACAGGTAAATAAGGACATGAGTATATCTTTTGGCTAATTATTTTTCCTTTGTAGGATTTTATTTAACATTTTTTTTGTACTTTCAGTAAAAGCTCCAGAGACAAAGGAATCACCCAAACCTTCCACTAGTGGCATTAAGGCATCAGCATCGCCCAAACCTTCCACCAGTGGCATTAAACCATCGGCGTCGCCCAAACCTTCCACCAGTGGTACCAAAGCATCGGCTTCACCCAAACCTTCCACCAGTGGCACCAAAGCATCGGCGTCACCCAAACCTTCCACCAGTGGCACTAAAGGATCGGCATCGCCCCAGCCATCCACCAGTGGCACTAAAACATCGGCATCGCCCCAACCTTCCACTAATGGCACTAAAACATCGGCGAAACGAGGAATAAATCCTCAGGTTGTAGCCAGCGTTCTCGCCGCCAGAGGTAAGATTCAGTTTGGTGTTTCCTTTCTTAGGTGTAATGTGAAAGGAACTTTATGAAATATGAACAGATTTTGATTGATGTGTTGACTTTACAGGTATTACCGTGACACCTTCGACTAGACTTCACTCGAAGTCAAAAAGTAAGTCGAAGTCTAAGAACAGTTCCTCGAACCCTGTTCTTAATATCAGTTCCGAGATTACTATCACTCGGAACCGAAGCCGGAAGAATTCCGGCAAGAAAAGAGAAATGATTGATGACACTGCTACTACTTCTATACCTACGAACATACCAAATGCTATCACTGCCGCTGTGACTTCTGCCGTCGCAACTGGCCAGAGGCGTAATTGTACGCCAATAATTAATCATAACGTCGGCAGACCTGATCGCTGCTCGACGGTTGATTTAACTAATGATGATGATCAAGTAAGTTGTTGTTTAATTGTTTAATCTGTTGTTTGGTATTCTTTCCTCTTGAACAGCCACTCATAATTACTTTCTTCTTCTTTACAGATTGATATTGATGCACCGGGACCAAGCGTCAACCGGTTCTTATGCAATCAGTGCGGACATATGTTCCCCACTGCTGTATCCCTGGAGCAACATAGATCATCTCATGGAACTCCAAGGCCGACGTTATTTAGGTAAGAATTCTTTTCCATTCTTGTCGCTAAATCGGTTTTTTCCTTGTTAAAATGAACACAAAATGAACTCGTTTTTTCTGTTGTTTCAGTTGCGACACCTGCAACATCCAGTTTTCGACGGCAGAAGATTTAGAAAGGCACAGACTTGATACTCATAGGTATAGAGCAAGGAAGCCAAATTGGGTGATTCCTGTAGTAGACTTCGAGATTCCTGGAGCTGAACAAAGGTTGGTGGAGCACGGCATCAACCACTTCATTCCTATTTCCATGGATGGCAGCATAGGGAATTATGCTATTCCCATAATAACTCACAGCACCCGGCGGAGACAACGCGACCTCCTAGGCCTCTCCAACGTGATTGTCGTGGGCCAATTGAGAACCTGTTTCACACCTAGGGATGACTAAGTGTATAAAGACTAAAAAAAACTTTGGTGTTAATACTGTTTGTGTCTAGTGTGTAGTGTGTAGTGTGTAATACTGTAACAGTGCATGCTTTTAGAAAATAAATTAGACTAGAAAAAAAAATTGTTTCATTTATTTATTTATCCTCACATATAACTATAATACAAATACATTACCTGAGCCATTCCTTTAATTACTTCTCTGAGCCGAAGAGAGATTGGGTGGGGGACATGGTAGTACCAACTTCATGCCGAATTCTATTGATGATGACCCAGGGAATTCCAATATTCCCTTGATAACAGAGAATAAGAAGTCGATCTGTATTTTTGTCACTTTATCTTTTCTTCTATACAAAATAGTTTGGGGAAAAATAGGATGCGCAGGTCAAAGAAATAGTCACAGAAAAACTGCTTTCAAGTTCTCAACAGCAGAAGATTTAGAAAGACAGGATTGATACCCATGAGTATAGAGAAAGGAAACCAAATTGGGTTATAACTGTGGTAGATCTCGACTTCTCTGATCTTGAAATCATTTTAAGACAAAACTGACTTTATCTATTCTTATACATAACTAGGGCTTAATGCTTAAGTTTAATCTTATATATAATTAGAATAAAAATAATCTTAATGTAGAAGCCCCAAAAGGGCACTAAGTTATGATAAATAAAAAATTAAAAAAGGAAAAAACATTCGACTTTTTTTAAACCCAAATTATTTTTTGCATCTAATCGAGTCACCCAATTGATGTTTGTCTGTAGCAATCCTTAGAACCTTCCATGTATAGGAGACCCTTGGCAAAAACAAATTGACTATTAATCATTTATGGTTGGATGTCCCCTTTAAGAAGAAAAATGGAGAAGTGTCCAACTAACTCTCGACAAATTTATAAAGGAAATAGCAGAATACAATTCGTTATGATAACATATTGATAAATAAATACTTTATAACAGTTTTTGGTATGTATTACTCTTATATTCCCATACTATGAGCATTCAAATGATTGTGTGTGAGAGATTAGGGTATCCTATGATTCAAAAAATTATTTCTGAGTTTCGTTATAATAACTCATCTCAATTTCAAATTGAAATATTTCTTCCTACCATTCAGTGACAAATTTTTGCCCACTGTCAAAGGTAACAGTATATATCACAAACGATATGTAATCATGAACTGAATGATTGTTATCAAATACTTCTCTTATTTTTTTGAATTCTTAAATCGTTTTTAACATTTTTTTTAAGTTTTACCTTTTGATCTTTTTTATGTAATTTCAAAATTAATTTGCAGATCAAAAAATTTTTATATCTCCTTTTGAATTTAAGTTGTTCAATTCAAATATTCTGACAGATTGAGTCACTTAAACTAAACTGATAAAGAAAATTTTTCATCCTGCCTGAAGATTGATGGTAAGTGATGATGAATCACTGTTTTAAGATGTCCCTGCAGTTGAGATTGAACTTGAACACATCTGATTAAAATGTTTGTGCTGCTAAGCTTGATTCAAAAATTTCTGTTCTTTTCAAGTCATTCTGGCTGAATAGTCAGTACAGATGATTTACTGAAGCAATGGTTGTTCTAGCTCTCTTCTGGTTACATGCAGTCATGTTCTAAAATGAAAACAATTATTTGAAAAAATCTCTTTGCTTTCTCAATCTTGAAAACTTCAATGCTTTTGAAAATATTTTATGGGTTGGGATGGCATAAATAAAATTTTTCTCTTTCATAAATTCATTTTTGTCATTTTATTTGGGTTTATTGCATCAATTTTGTATATTGGGCGACCAAGTTAGGATGATATATTTTGATTGTCAAATTCAATTTCAGGGATAGTTCAAATTCATTTCTTCCAAAACTATATTCTAAACATTTATTTTAGCTTATTTGTAAAAATTCAGCACGAAATCGTTTTGTATTCTGAAATATTGACTTTAGAAAATTTTTTTGACCATGTACACCGTAACGTCTCTCCCAACAATTTCATTTCATATCAAATTTTGTTGTATTTTTGTAAAATAATAAAATATAAATTACGCTTAAAAGAATGGCTTATTAATCTTTACACTTACCTTAATTAAATAAAACTTAGAGATTTGACCTGTTTCTTTATTTGAAACTAACTTCTCTGTCTTCAAAGTAAACACAAACCCACAGCATCAAAGCACAACAGAGTGACGCTACCCATAGGTACTAAAGCCCTCCAAAATGGCGTCATGCCACCAACAAATTTTTGTTGTTTATGGGACTAGGATTAGCCATCCATTTTTACTCGTTTGAACTCCTATCGGAGGCAATTTCGTAATAAAAATCGTAACTATTATAGAAATCTTCGTGGGTGATTATTTCAAGTTCGAGAACTCTATTCCCAGTGCATATGGCCAGGTTGGGAATTCTGTCTGGAACGGTTTTGAAACGTGGAACCTTTTTACGGAATGCCATCGCCATTACGCACTTTGGTAATCCACTTATGTAACCACAAACCTGGGAAAACGGGAAACTTTTTAAGTTATTTCCTGCTGTATCAGAAATCCTTTTTTTTATATTCCCTAGTTTGGTGCAGAAGTTTGTAGATCCAACTTTTAGGAAATTCATTGTAGAGACCAGCTCCAACAGCGGATGAAGGATGTAGCTATGAACAATTGGAAGGGGGAATTAAAGGAGTGTTAAGAAAATAGAAAGGAATAGTAATTATAAAAAATCTTAAAGAAGACGATTGTTATCTGCCTGTTGTTTATTACATAAAAAATGGCCGAACAATTCACTCTCCACTTTCCTAAATTCAAGAATGATAGACTAAAAGTTTTAATATACTAAGACTACACTATAACAAATTAAAAATAGTCCTGTAATTAATTGTTAGTTGGACTTGGGAAAACAATCTTAAAGAACAAGAAGATTACTCAACCTGCGACGTCCTCATGTCAATCACTCTGAAAGTGTGACTGAAAAATCCGCCAAGGCCCACAAAAACAGGTGTTATGAATTTACAGGTGTAAGGCTACAAAAAGAAGTTCAAAGACTCAATAAACAAGTCTGATGGTGACAAAAATTAAATGCAACAAACTACAGTAAACACTTACGAAACCCGGGTTTTGAGTGACTTTTTAACAGTTTCCCAGTGCTGTAGTCGTATGCATGGACCGGCGATTGCCAACTGTTCGACACACAACCCAAAATCTGCAATTAAAAAGTAAAATTTGGATACATGGGTAGTCAGACAAAAATTTCACTCTGTAGCATCTCTTTCCTAATCCTTACCACGTTCCCGTCCTCTGATATGTCAAGTCCTTCGCCATATACAGTCACTCCTTCAATAGATCTGATTGAATAGGGGGCCCTTACATCCCAGAAATGAAGTGTGTTGTCTACTCCTCCTGAAATCACTTCAAACGGATTTTTCGGATGAAATTTCACGGCGCAAACGCTGTCGTTGTGTCCCTTTTTACATCCTTTTGCTCCTCTGTGAAAAAAGGAGGTTGAATGATGAGATAATAAAACCAGAAAGAAATTTTTGAGATGGAAACACTTCAGGATGGCCAATACACCAATACAAAACTGATGTGGCTTGCACCAAGACAGGAATCAGGACTTTGTTTATAAGTAAAAAATTAAAAACCGACTAACGTGGAAGCTAAAACTCTTTCAGTTACTCTTGTCTCTTCGTCGTAGATATTAACTTTGAAATCATTTCCGACAGTTGCAAATTTGTGGGACCTCGGATGATAGGAGAGATTGAACAACTGCCGATTTTCTTTCAGAGTGAATAACACTTTACCGATGGTCGTGTCCCAGAGTTTTATGTGTCCGCTCAAATCTGAAAAAATCGATTCTTCAATTTAATTTTTTTTAATCCCTGTTCTCGTTCTTCATCCAAATTTCTCAACATCTGACCACATGGTCGACAATACTCACATCCCGCCAATAAAGTTTTATGGTATGCGCGATTCGGAGACGATTTTATTTTTAAATCGGTACACGGTTCTTCGACTACAGCCATTTCGTAATCAAACAGAATTCTAGGTTCGCCATCCTCAGGGAATAACAATATTGAACCATCTTCTTGTCCGGCAGCTAAATATTTTAGGTCATCTGTGTACGCGACGACAGTGCTTCCCTTCGGACAATTCCTAAAAGGTAAACGTTGGCCATTCTTCTTTAAAAATTACAAAAACCGTTTAAATCGGTTACGAGGGAACAGTGTAACCAACTTAAAGAAATGTGAGCTTTGTACCAAAATTAAGAAACTTACAGATCTCTCAAAATCTTTATGTTTGGAGATGATGTTAACGTTTGCAAGTGAGATTTAGTTGTGTTTGTACTTATGCTTGGACTCAAACTTGAATTATATTCTTTCCTGGGAGTGTCTTCCATTTTTTTAGTTGTTTTACAATTTTTTTTATTTTGTATTTAAGATAAAATTCACAACCAAAAATTTTTCTCTAAAACAATACCAAAACAAAACATAAATATTTTTGATTATGTAAAATGTAAACAGGATAATTTCAAGATGGTTTCCCATAGTTTATTAAAACCTCTAAAATTGTTTCATTTTCTTTGATGACCCCATCTTTCTTCAAATGGGTAGTTAGTTCCCCACTTATGTTATCTTTGTTTGAAATTTCTGATTGGGTAATTTCCCAATATTTATAAAAATATTTTTGTGAGTAGGTAAGGGCTCTCTCTCTGAGTTAATAAGTGATATTGAAATTTTTGGTGAGAAAAAATTTGATAAATAACCAAAACTTTTTTTAATGGGAACAGACTTCTGGTGTTATCATTGGAACTGAATCACTCTAGAGCTGTATGGGAGACAATGTTACTCATTTTAGACATCTCTCTTACATTATAGCCAGCCTTCCTTCTAACTTCCATGAAAATATCAAACGATTAAAATTGCTAAAGATTGCTAAAGTTTTTTTTCATATTATAATTAGCTACACTCTTTAGTACATACACCTATATAAAAATTAATCTAAAACTAAAAAACTTAGGACTCATCAACAAAAATGTTAACTGACACCAAGAGAGTCTGTACATGAGACCTAGGGGTGAAAGAATTTTTACTTACTGAAAAAAACTTCAATTACGACTAACCAAATAATTCTTATCTTTCCTATTTATGAAATACACTTCCACAATACAATGTACTTGATTTCTCTTAAAAATTATTTTAATGGGAAAAGTTGGCCAGACTAGCTGTTAGCAGACTTCCATGTTCAACTGTCCATGCCAATTAGAAAATCATTTTTGAGAGCAGTTTTAAACTGCTTGCTTTTGGTGGTGTACCAGAAAATCTATAAAAAAAATTAGGTTGGACAGTTCATAAAATAAATTTTTAGAGATCTGAAGAACAGACTTTCCTCGAATTGTATTAATTTAAAACAAAGACAAACAATACCTTCGTAATTGTTGGTTTTTGGCTTCTTTTAATATATTCAGAGCTTGAGAAGCAAGTGATTCTAAGTCACTTAAGGCAGCTTTAACACAGAAGAAGGGATCATTGGGGTCATGAGATATTGTTGTGATATCCATGATGTCTTCACTAATCACATTCTTGTCATACTCAGCTTCTTTAGCCCATTCACACTGAAAAAAGGTTAATTAAAAATTGAGCTGCCATTTTTTACTTCTTCATAATTGCCTTAATCCAGTTTTTAAAAACCTACTTTCGACAAGTCTTCTTCGAATGTTGAAAAGGCTTCTACACAGTTGTTGAACAGTTTGTTATCTCTTAATGTTGCTGACAGAGCTATGCATGTTGAAATTGCTTCAACAGCTAAATCTTTATGGGTTCCTTTAAACCATCTAACAGTAAAAGCATAGGAAGACAAAATATTCACTAACATGAATGGTATAGTAGGAGATGGATCTGATTTCTGTGAAGTAAATTGCTTTAATATAATTTTTCCTTTTTTCAAAATCATAATTGAAGCTTATTAAGTTAATAGACTTACTGTAAGTTGTGAAAGTTTAGGGATATCACACAGTACAGGAGGACAAAGGCTTTTCCAATCACATTCCTCCTCATGGCAATCTTGAATAAGAGTTTTCCTTTTTTTGATTTTCCACCAAGGCTCCCATTCAGGAATAATTTTCATTATGTTTCCAGATGCGACTAATTTTTTAAATTCTTTTTTTTCTTCAGCTGTCAATTTTTCCCAGACAGCTTCTTCATCATCTAAATTAATACCTGACATCCTTGTGGCTAAATCAGGCTCACTTTCATCATCATCAGAATCTAGTGAAACCAAAAAATTTAATGTTGTAGATAGAAAATTTTTCAAACGACCAAATAAAATCGTCTATAAGAAAGTTACCTAAACTCTCTTCTGAATAATTTTCCTGACTTTCCTTCAGAATTTCTAGCATTTTTCGTTTAGCCTCAGGATCTGTTTCGCAATTCTTCAGCTCTTCTTGCACCCAATTTTGATAGAAAGCTTCCGAACACTGAAGGTGTTTTTCAGAGCGGTAGCAAGGAACCGAGCAATACGAAACGTTACATCTTGGACAGGAGTACTTGCCATTGTTTACTTCACATCTGAATGAAACAAGTTTTAAAAATAATTTTTCCAAAACTTAAGAAATTAGCCATGAATAAATTATACAATGATTATATGAAATGAACATTTATGCTTCCGTCCTTACATTCCGCATTTGCTATCAGCCATCCTTAAAGACATTAATAACCAAATTTATGTGTTTGATGCTTAGAAATAAGTTTAACTTGACTCCATTAACGAATAAAGTCTAGTTCCACTTCCCACGTTTAGACGTGGCGTCAGAGCCCCCATTTTGGTTATCAGGCTTTATCAGGAGTTTCTTTTTTTTGGCTTATTAATGTTAATTTTCTTGGTCTATATTATATAGTTTTTATTTTTATTGGTGTGGGATTAACGAAACGGCCAAACGATGACTGTTTCTTTGCAGAAGGGATCGTATCACCGGAGGCAAAAAATGAAAGTAAGTTAGTGGTAACCTAATACTAACCTCAAGTTGTAAGCAAAAATTGAAATTGGTACAAAAATATTTTGTTATAAATAAGTCATTTGTTGACTTAAGAATCAGTAACACCGTTTTTGAGATAGCTGTCAATTGTGAATACTCATTTTGGATAATTACTTTCTGTTGCAGAGTTTCGGGAATCACGAAGAATATTTGGCTCGAATTGCAAAATCGTTGTACTATGTCAAGCTTCCCTTAATAAATTGTACTAGTTTACCAGTTACTGGTAGGTAACTTTGATAATTATGAAGTGTTTAAAACATTTTTTAACAAAATTTGTAGACTGCATAATTACATGTAATCGTCAGGTATAAAAATACCGTGTGGAATATATGTTTGGCGTTGCAAGTGTGTTGTATGTTAGGATAACCTTGAGTGATGAGTCATTTGATTCAGTATGTCATCCATAAAAGTGTTTGCTTCAAAGTACTCTTCGAAAAAAAGTTATGCAATTTAGAAAATTTATGACAGTATTTTGTGACATGCTTTGAAATTAATATAAATAAATTTTTGTGTGTTATTTTTATCAATCCAAATGTTTGGATCAGACTTAAGTGTTATGATTTGTTTTCTTTTCTTTGTTTAGAATTAGCTGCTGAAATATTTTCAAAGACGAACAAATTTAGCTTGAATCGATTAGACATTGAAAAAGCTGCCCACTTATCAAGGAATGCCTGTGTTTCTCCATGCTTGTTAGTTCTTGCTCTTCTTTACTTGGAAAGATTAAAAGCATCAAATCCAAAGTATTTGACTCAGGTGTCTCCTACCGAACTTTTCCTTATTTCACTGGTGAGGAAGTGACTCAAATTTGGTTTAAGTCTAAGAATTTTTCTACTTTTCATTTTACTTATACTTAAATATTGTTGCAGTTGGTTGGATCGAAATTCTTACAAGATGATGGAGAAGGAGATGACCTCAGTACTACGGAATGGGCAGAACTGACAAGTTTGAGTGTAGACGAAATAAATAAAGCAGAAAAAGAATTCCTCGATGCCATTGTAAGTAATTTCATTTTATCACTAGAAGGTAACCTCTTATATTATGAAGGTGTTAAAGTGCAGAAAATATTTTATAAAAAAAAATTGATGTGAATAATCTTTGTTGTTGTTTGCATTTTAGAATTGGGAAGTTTTTGTCAGCCAAGAAGAATTTTGGAATAGGTTGAGTCAGTTAGAATCAAAAGTAGGCTTAAAGGAAGGTTGTAACAGAGGATGGTTCACTTATACTGAGCTAAATCTCCTGATTCAGTTAATAGACTTATCGACTATAGTGCAATGTTTTTGGAATGTAAGTTCAGATGAGAATTTAGGTGTTCGACTGATTTGTTTCTAAAGTCCTTTAGTTAAAGGTCTAAAATTTTTGTCAACAGGTAACTACTGCTTGTATGTTAAGTTATACGGCAAGTGTCTTAGCACTGGTGGGCTCCACTCTTTTAGTTAATCAAATCCCCGGTTTGGGATTAAAGCCGAAAGTGCCAGTGACGGAGGTCGCCAACGTCAATTGGACGACTACGTCACCTTCGAACCTCACCGAAAATTTATTAATGGACACGAACGGAATTGAAGACTGCAGCAACGTTTCGCCTTCGGTAGATTCAACGATGATTTTAAACGTGACGGAACCGAAATTATTGAACTTAGGTCAAATCGGTTACAAATCCAAATCGATCACGATCTCGGACAAAAGCCTAGAATTCGACTTTTTCCAAGGACTCTCATTCTACTTAACGGCGAGCGATTTCGACGCTGGAAGACTACTCGTGGACAATTCTAACGATAAAAATTACGGTCTGCTTTTGACGAGAGCATTTAACGTTTGGACTTGGTCGGATTATATAAGGAATTACTTGTTGAAAAGCTCGGTTCCAACGGTTTTCTATTCGGTTTCGAGTTTCTAAAACGAATGAGATGTAAAAAGTTTCAGTTACTAAATCGAAAATAATCAAATCGCATAACTTCTAACATTTTGGTGGTTTATTATTTGTTTAACGTTTTGGAAGTAAATTCTAAAAATTTTTTTGGCATTTATTAAATAATTTTCTTTTTGTTATTGAATTTAATTTGAGAGTTTATTTGCGTGATTTAAAAGAGATCCTGTTCATCTCTTAATTGTTTTACTTAGAAATATACATTTTATAAACATTTCGAAGAGGTATGAATGTTATTTTTAAGAAGAGATTAGTTTCTTTGGTTGATACTGTTGACTGTTGTCTATATCATTTTTGGGGGATTCTTTTCCGCATTTGCCAATCAAAGTCTAACAGGTTTTATGGTTATATCAAAAATGTAGAATTCGATTCTTAAGAGAGTGAAAACTTTCATAGATTAAAAAAAAATTTGTGTTTAGTATACTAAACGTCGTGCTTTCTAATATATTATTATAATGAAAATTTAGAAAATTATGCATTTAGGAGTAAGGGTACAAAACGAAATGTGTTGTGAATTTTTCAGAGGCAGTATTGCGTTTCTTTTTAATTACATCAAATAGTCAGTATTGGTTAGGCTACAGTGTAAGGAATCTATTTTTAAGATGTACATTCCAAATATTCGATTCTCTCTCTATATCTATGAGATGTTTTTGTCCTAGACTGTATTAAAATCTCGTTGTATTCAAAATAGGTCATTCCTGAAAAGGTAATTAATTAAATTTACAACCTCCCCCACCTTAGTTGTTGATGTCATTATTGGATTTTCAAAACATAATCGTGAAGCCTCTGAAACATATAATTTAAAAAATTTATTACTTGGAAGTGTTTTTATTATAAATAAGTGAATGTAATTTTGTGGAAGCTGAAGAAAAGAAGTCAGCAGCTTGATAAAAAAAGTTATTTTTTCATGATTTTTTTTTTATAACTTTTGTACGAGATAAAAATTGGTGTTAAATAAAGATGACTTGAGTAAGTGATGCGAAAATTTTGGTTTTTTGATTTTTCTTGCCGGATCCTCAGTTTTATCCATTATCCAATTCCACTGGTATGTTTTCTAGATAAAGAAACTCGTACTTGGAGACAGGTGGCAGCGAAAAACTTTAAAATTATTTTTCCTTTCCTCTTTGTCATTTTAGCGGTCAATTTAATTCATTTCGGAGCTCTTGGATTTGTTAAATAAAATGGTAGAGTGGGTAAAATGTGGCTCTTGTACTGCGGGTTGGTAGAGGAGTGGAGGAGTCGGTTGAATTGCTCCTGCAACTGAATCCCCTCATCCCTTTTGAGAAGAGTGTACGCGACCTCCTCCTCCTCCTCGTTTCTTTCCAAGCTCTCCATCTGCCACCCAACTCTTTTGTTACTGTCCCTATCCTGTTGGGTGGCAGTTGACGAGGAATAAAAATTTTAAAAAGGTGTGCAACCCCTCAAAATGACTGCGGCTCGTTCACAAAATGTTAAGTGCAAGACCGAAATATTATTATTATTTAACTAAATTGTAATCTTAAGTAATGGTACCAAGTTTTATTTGATGTATCGTTAGTTAAGCTAAAACATCCAGAATTTGGCAAAGACTTGTGGGAGGAGTAGTGTAGTGGTTAAGGCTCCTGACTGGGACGCAAATGGTCGTGAGTTCGAATCCTCCTCTCGCATCCTGTCATACCCCAAAACGGGATTAAAACCATTACTATTTGGCAAAGACAAACTCGAGAGCCTACTTTTAACCCTAATTTAGCTAAAAATGTCTCAGCAAAGCTAAAAAATGGCTCTTAAAATAAGTTAAATAAATAATTTGAACAAATTTCAATTCTGTAACGGTTTTGGCTCCTTGAATTTGTCAACCACTGAGATGAGATATCCAAATCAACTCGCCATTATTGCCTTAGTTGAGACACTCCAAAAAATTAAATGTTTTATGCTTCTAAAGGCTAAAGTAAAGTTAAAAATAAAACTTTTTCCCAATTTCTAAACACATATATTAATTAAAATATAAGAAACAGTGTTATATGAGAGTCGTGCAACAATACTTTTGAAAAATTGACTTTAAGCTCTTCGCAACAACAAATCGGCGAAAGAACAAATTTTTTTTTACAATAATGACAACAATTTAAATATCAATTTCTTCTAACTACTAAATAAAAAGTAAATAGGGTATACATCATCAGGAGTAAGAGTGGCAAAACAGTGACGGTTCTTAAGAAATGAAATATTAATCAAAGTGAGTGGGATTATATACAAAAGCAAAATCGGAACTGGTATCTCCTTATTCCTTCCATTTCTGTCACTCATATTGTTCTGGAACTACATCTAGTTGGAAATAAGTTTGATTTATGTCTGAATTCAAATTAATTATGATAATGAACTCAAGAGGTTTATTGCTTATTAATGTGCCTTTAAAATTTAATGATTATCGTTGTTGCTTATCCGACTAACCCGGTGCTTTGTACCTAGAAGAATATCGATCTAAGAGATTTGGCTAGTTGAGTGACAGGATAATCATCTTTGGGCCTGATAATAGAACCGCCACAGAAACCAAATGAGTAAGGCCAAAAATAGGAAGAACTTGTTTAACTTATTCAAATGAGTACCTATGATTACAAAGATGTTACCTCTTACAAGAGAGGGGGGTATTCATTCTAACCCCCAAACAGCAACAAGCGAAGAAAAGGCAAATTTAGAGAGAAATAAATTAATTTATCATCAAAAATATCTAAAATAGAAGATTTTAAGCTGTAACTAAAAGTTTCAAAAAAGAAAACTGAGTCTAGATAAATCAAAAAGGTAAACTATACACAACAGAAAATATAAATTTCAAAGGAGGTTGGGGGAGAGTATCCCCGAGTCACGAACACAAATCTATTTCATTTTTGGTTAATATATAACAACAAGAAATAAAAAAAATAACAAATCAAACAAAAATATATACATAATAAAATAAATTTTAAAAACCTTTGATTGACTAGCTTATTAAATAATTAATTTGATTAAAATTTTAGCAGAAGAGGGAATAGAAATTCTCAAAGTCATGGACCTTGCTGTGTGTTTATTTATCTATTAAGGCAAGTGCAATGATAACTTCAAAGATAACTAAATTTATAAATAGAATAATGACCATATATGGAGGGAAAAATTTTTACTTTTCTGAGGGTTTCAAAAACTCTGGCAAGGAGTCATGATAAATATGAGTTTCCCACAGGAAACTTAAGTCCAGATTAAAGAAAGAGTGCAAATTGATTATTTTCACCATCTACGAATGACAGAGGTGTTTTTCTGTTCTACAAAATCTCATAATTAATCAGATAAAAAGAAAGAAGTGAGTCTCAATACAAGAAGATGAAAAATTATCTGAAAAGAAATAGCGACTAAATGCATAGATGGAATTATGGCATCAAAAACATTCCTGGTACTTGGGTAAATTCTTTAACCCAAAAATATTGGGTCGTTGGGTTTGAATTTCGTTTTGACGACGTAATTTAATTTTTTCATAACCAACTTCACACTTATTTATGGTCCAAATATTAATGATTTGTCGTTTTTAACTGTTTCAATTGATTTTTGCTCACTTTCCGGTTTTTATTTAGAATCTTAATCATCTTAATTACTGATTATTGATACTGAAATCGATACTCATGATTGTGTTTTAAAAATTAATGGACAGTAGGCTGCAGGTGCTAAGATTTTTAATTTTTCGTTAAAATGGCTGTTTCAACCAAACTCACCGCCATCTCATAAAAATTTTTTTTAAGAAAGAAAACTTTCCAACAGAATTCGCCATTTTCCTGTTTTAATAATCTCTCAAGAATTTAAAAGAAATGAGTTATAGCACGTTCTTAATTTACCCTTTCGATTTCTCCTTCTTTTTGTTGTCGTCTTTACTGATGAAGAATAACGGCAGCATTCCTAACAAGCAACCGACGGTGATTCCGAGAGCTCTGCCCTGGAAGAATATTTGGACAATTTTTTAATCAGTTTTGGTTGAAAGTTCCATTTTGAAGGTTTAGAGTGTCACACTTACTAAATTAGCTGCCCTTCGAGAGGATTTCATGTCGAGTTGTATGGGCGAGAGATTCGGCGCTTTCAAACCGATTTTGGTCGCGGCTAATTCAACATACCAAGCCGAACCGATTCCCATCACGTCAGAAATCGTGTTTCCTAAAGCTGCTGCAGCCATTGTTGATATGGTAACTAAAGAACCTAACGTTTCGTCGATATAGTCACCCTGGGAAGGAAATTTAAAAAGTTCAATAACCTGAATTCAGGTAGCTTGAAATTTTTAAAACAAGGTTCAAGGTCGAAGAACTTAAAGACCACCCTTATGAGGGTTTCTTTTGTGAATTACCAACTGCGACATTATTTTTTTTCTTTTATACTCTATTATTGAATACATTCACAGAATTCTAGACAAATAAAACCGGAAATGCTAATAACCTTCATTTCATTGTAAATCAACGTGTTCCAAAAAAAGGATCCTTTGTTAATAAAAATGAACAATGCCGGTCCAATTACGAGCAGATGTGAAAAGGTTTCTAGACAGATATTATCATCAAGGATTGAATGCATTAGGGGATGAAATCGGTGAGGGTACCGACCCTTTTTTGTTCACAAACTAGTAAAAAAAAATTCAAAAGGAAATCGCCTGAGAAGTTTCAAATTCAATATTTAAATGGTACGTTGGACGCTTTCACCCTTGTCAACAATTGCACACAATAGTTACAATGCCTGGGGTGGCCTTGAATTTTTAATCCAACGTATTTCGAGAAAGGGTCCTTTGTTAAAAAACGAACAAAGACGGGCAGATGGTTCAAACAGGCAGATGTGAAAAGGTTTCAAAAGGAAATTATCATCAGGGATTAAATGCATCGGAGGGTGAAATCAGTGAGGGCACCGAATAAAAGAATTTATAATGTTACCGGTTTATAATTTCGAGAGCAAAAAAAAGGCGGGATGTAAACTCCGTGAGAAGTTTCAGATCCAAAAAAACAATCGAAAAGCTTTCTTTTCTAAAAACGTTAACTAAATTTTGAGAATTTGAATGACTTACAGCACATATCATGATGAAGTTATCTAAAAATCCAAATCCCACAAAAGGTACGGCATTGAAAAAACCAACTGAAAGAAACAGAATCAGAAATTTCAATCAAATTTTATTCAACTTTCGAAAATCATAGTTTAAACACATACCCAAAGTTTAAAATTCATACCTTTAACAAGTTGGTTACTAGTAGGTGCTGGTACTTTCTCGGCTGAAATCAAACACAACAAAGATTAGACCAAAACGATTTTTAAAATATCCACTAATCAAACATTTAATGAAATCCCGTCACCTTTCCGAGGGAATTAGGTTCATTAATGATTGGGGTCTTAATTCCATTAATTAAAAAAACGTTACAACCGTTTGATTTTAGGTTTATAGTAACATTGAGTTCTGCCATAACGAAAACCATTGCATCAGTCCAACGGTTTTCAACATGGCGTCACCACTAACGGTCGCACTTCAAAAATTTCGACTGCATCAAAGGGTTTTCTAAACAAGACATTCAACACATGAACATTTCAAAATGACGGTTAAACACAAAAATGATGACATATGCAAACACCACAGGTGAATACATGCATCATTCAATAGATTAAATGAAAAAGTTGGGAAAGAAAAGCCAGATCATGTTAAGGTTTTCTACAGCCATAACCGACGCCATTAGATCGGAATCAATTCCTTAGTGGAACATTTGATTGGAATAATTTGTGTTTTATAAATTTTAACATGCGTCATTAATCATAAAGCTATTTTAATTAAAAAAAAAGGTTTGAAGTTTTTATTAAAAATTAAAATGCTTTTAATTGTCTTCTTCATACAAATCCACTGCCTTCTATTAATTATATTAAAAATTATAAAAGTTAAAAGCTTAAATATTTGTTTCATTGCATTTTTCGATGCAGGTAGATGCAAAAAGAACACTAATCAACTTAAAAAAGGAAAACATTCTTGAGGAAACTGTTCGTTCATATATGCCGAGGTAAAAAGGAGACGTTTTAAAAGTGCGATTGAGAAAGAGAAGTGAAATGGTTAAAATGCAATGGCGCTAAATATTTTTGCAGTGCAGTTAAAAAAAGGTAAGCAAGATGGTAAAAAACTATTTTATACTGACTAACTTCTCATTTTTTCGACGAGATATTCCACCCTTCTCGAGGTGTGATATTTAAATTTGCCTGAAGAAAGCGTGCAAATAAAGAAAAAAAATATTTTTATAAATCAAAATCTTGATTTGTTTAGCACTCATATAAACAGGCTGCACTCAAATATTTTGTGATTCAATAGATTTTTAATTCCACCACCATCACCTGACGCCTTCAATTCGCACTTTATTTATTCAATAACTCCTCTCTGGCATCTATTTCTATTAAACTTTAAACCATAAAAACAAATGACCTAAGGCCAAATTAAAGTGTACTAAATGATATTACAAATGGTAAGTATATACAAACATATCAGGAGTGATACTTTTGCTGAAATCAAATTAGATCTAAAGTCTCAGAAGTATATTAGTTAAGGCTTTGATGGACCACACAATTGTTTACTGTAGGAAATGAACATTATGCAACTCACTAAACCACCATCACCAAAAAACAAAACAAAATTTACTGTGCCATCCATGCTGCAAAAACAATACAACAGCATTAAGCCTCTATTATTTTGCTGCTGAAGCTGCACATTTCCCTACCATATTTTTTCTTTAACCAGTCATCTGGCAGGTTGCAATAAGATCCAGTTGGATCAACATCTCCAAGAGTTGGAAGTTTACTAGGTCTCCCAAATTTTGACCTCCATCTAGTTGCAGCAAGCTGACCTATTACAGTTTACATTAAACATGAGAGAATTAATAGATATTTATAAAAATTTTATTTTTTAAGAGAGAAGTGATATAGTTATTCAGGATTTTGTGTTTTAGATGTAATTTGACTCTTGTTGAGTTCTCTGAACCCAAAAACCTGACAAATAATCCAAATATAATTATATTTCAATTAAGAATCCAGCCTGTTGTATGTTGCAAAAGCTACAAAATAAATATTAGTTTCAACAAATTAAAAATGTCTCAAGTTTAATTATGCTACTTAACATCCTTGTCAACATCCATAAAGATTAGCTTAGTCTGAAGAAAAAAAGAATAAAAAGAACAAAAATATAACATTATTCTATGCATATAGTTGAAAATGTTTAAATAAAAGTAATTTTGATCAATTTATTTAATCTGAAGACACAAGGTGGCTGAGTTGTAAAGCATACAAACTTTAACTCTCTTCTCAACTTCAAATTTTAAGTACACTAACAAACAAGTCATTACTTTGAGTTAGTCTTCAATCCAATTTTTCATCATGACATTTTATAAAACAGAGAAAATGGTCAATAACACTACAAACCCAATGTGTTACAAGAGGTTATTTAAAAAGGGAAAAGTACCTTCATATTCAGCTTTCACTTGATTCGAAGTAAACTCCTGCAAAGCTGTCAATAAAGCTTTCCTCTCATCTTCTGTCAGCCTGAGAACGAGATCTTCAGCTTGGGACTTAGTGAGGGGGGCATCCTCATTCTCTATACTCCCCAAACCAGATGACTGATTACCATTCGAATTGCTGCGGGCTAAGAGGGTCACGTTCAAAATTCCGTAAGGTTTCGATGAATAAACAAATGAATATCGTTCTCTATAGATAATCGAGTTCGGATTAGAACGAGGTGGTGATCGAAGGACCCTGAGATGTTTATGCGTGGAAGGAACTTTACTGCGGCCATGATTTGTTGTGACACTGTTAACACACGATACTGTGTAATTCCTGCTTATTCTAAAACAATTTTTAGTAAGATGGACTGGCCGGCTGTAACTCATTTTCAAAAACTTTAATTTAGACACCTGCCCATTTTCAAAACAAATATTTATGAAATAATGTTTACCTCCATGAATATGGCCCAAAAAAATTACGCACACTTTTCATAAATAATTTATTAAATATTTGATGATATTTTAGTAAAAACAAATTTTATTCTTTATTTTATTGATATTGCCAATTTAAAACTTCTCGATTTGAAGTTTTTTGTTTTCAATAAGAAAAAGATTTGATTCGCCTTTTTCTAGGCCCTTCTCCATAACCAGCATGATTTGTTTATAATACTTGTACAATATTTAAATTATTTAAAATCATATCATATTCATAAGAAATGAGTGTTAAAAGCAAGCATTCTACATCTAAAAAAAGTGGGAAAAAAGAAAAGAAGAAAAAGGTAGAGTTTAATATTTTTAAAAAAATTTTTTATCTTGTTATTAGCTTGTCTAACCTCAACTGTAACCATCAGTTGCCACAACTAACTTTGGTAATATTTTGTGCTGAAAACTTGAAAGAGATTTAATATTTTAGAAATTTAGATTATATTTATGAGTTAGGGTTATGGTAGTTTGTTGTTTTTTAATTGAAGTTTATTTAGTTTAGTTTCTAAACTGATGAATTTTTGTGAATGATATTCGTGGAATAATTTTTGAAATTAGGTATTTGGTACAATTTTCTTGTTTTTGATTAACAGGAATCGGATGATGAGTTCGAAAGCAGTGAAGAGGAGTTGGACCTCACCAAAGAATGTCATCCTATTGGTTATTACATAAACGATAGAGCTGAAATGATTAATCAAATGTTTTCAGTGATTAAAAAAAATAAATTGAAAGCTATGCTGCCACCATGTTTAAAGGTGATTATAAGGTGACTGGGGGATGAGTCAAATGATTTCTCTCAGAATCACTAAATTCCTAGTGAACATGGTTTTTCTTTTTTAAAAAAAGGTTTTTTAATCGCTGATGTAATTCTCTTGTGATGAACTTCTTTTCCAGGACTGTGACATCGATCAACTTAAACTTCAGTGCCTAGATCAACTTTTAGGAATGTCTGAGAAACGAATAACATGCATCCTAGAAGGAGAAACATTAGACGCATCATCTGAATCAGAAGTTGCTGAATCAGATGAATTTGACAGTGATGAAAAGAATCAAACAGATTCAAGTTCATCATCTGATAAGTAAGTTGCTTATTAAATTGTTCAACGTTTTCCTGATCCTTTGAAACCTGCGTTTTTCTCTACTATAAGGTTGAATGAACCATTTTCAGGTCACACTATTCACAAGAAGATGGTTACACCAACAATGTGAATCATAGAAACAAAAAGAGGAAAGGAGGATCAGTGAGTGGTGGAAAATCAGGGAAAGCAGCTAAGACTGAGTCTGAATCTGGTCAACCTGAACAGGGGAAAACGTTGCTGGAAATATTAGAACTTGAAATGCGGGCAAGAGCAATAAGAGCTCTGTTGAAGCAAAGTGGTAACGAAGCAAAGGCAGGTGACGCAGATAAAAACGGAGTTAAAGAGGACACGGGGGAAGTCGTTGACTTGACAGAGTGCGAAGATGAAGAATTTCCAACGGTGGTCAAAAAGGAAAAAACCCCGGAAACGGAGATCGATGTAAAAGAGTCTACGTTCGAAGAAAAAGTCGAGAAAACGAAAAAGGAAAAAACGAATTCGTCACAGGAGGGCGAGAAATCGAAAAGACTACAAGCGGAATTAGAGCTAAGGAATAAATTATTTAAAAAGAAAATTTATAGGACTAGACAACAGAGAATGGAAAGTGAAGAAGAAAGTAAAAACACTGACGATAATAAAGATGAGATGGAAAATGATAACGAACCGAAGAGCGTGAATAGTGGTGGTGTTACAGATATCGTGATTAAACAAGAACCCATGGAATCGGAAGAAATCGTCATCGAAGATCCAGAGGAAGGAGAAATAGACACAAGTGAAGATGAATACCCCGTCGTAATCAAACAAGAACCTGAAGAAGAGCCTCCGGTTCCAGAGCCCGAGGTCACCGATGAACCTATGTGCCCTAATTTCGAAGAGTTTGAACGAAAATTGGACGAAGATGCAGAAATGGTGACAGCCATCGATAACGGAACTTTTGTAAATAGTCGTAATTTAGATACGGTGGATTCAACGCAAAAGAAGGAAGAACCTCCTGTCGATAAAGAAGAGGAACAAATTATGGAAAGTGGTGAATGTAGTAGGGTTAAAGACCAAGACAATAGCAGTTGTGATGTTCTAGAAAAAGAAGAAACGGTAGCAGAAAGTAACGAATCGGAGAAGGATAAGGGGGTTGTTGACGAGTTAAAGGACATAGAAGGAGAAACTTCGTGGCGGGATCGTTGGCTTCAGAAAGGTGAAGTTCAGAAATTGGTAAAATCTAGTAAAATCTTTGCTAAAGTAAAAAAGAGAATCGTGGAAAAGAGTCATCGAGCAAAGGAAGAACTTAGCAATGCTTTAGAAACGAATTCAGACTCAGTTAGTAATTCTGGAGAGGATGTGATCATAGGAAGCATCGAAGAGTACGAAAGACTTTTTACGCAAAACTCCGGTATCGCCGAAGGAAGGTCACCTTGGGGAAGGAGAAAATTCTCAGGAGTCAACGGATAATACAAAATCAACTGTAGACGAGAAAACATAGGAAATGGAGGTGATTGAAATTAGGGAATTCAGCAAAAATCAGGCCATGGAATGATTATATTCCCCGGTGGATTGGAGAGTCGAGGAAATAGACTCTGATAAAATTTTAGGAAAGGAAACTGTAACCATGGATGGTAGTCTTCTTGAAACCCTAACTACCACTAAGACTTATAATCGTTTGAAGTAATGATGGTCTACAAAAATGAGATGAATGATTGTTCACTTCCTACAGACAAAGATGAAAGCTGAAACCTGTGAGTCATTCAAAGATTTGTGGAAAACCTTTGCAAGTTGGTCAACCTTTAGTCAATATGAGACAATAAATATTTTTTATGTCACTAATTTAAGGTAGAGCTTCTGGGGAAAGAGCTTCACAGGAGCATATAAGAAAAGAATTAAATAGAAACAAAATGACAATGAAGTGACAGTTTTAATGATTAAAGAAGAGAAGTAAGAGAAAACAGAAAGGAAAAAAATGACAATAACAATAATTGCAAGAGCAAAAAAGAAGAGCTTTGATTGAGAGGTGATTAGGGAAACAAAAAGCTGTTTAAGAATTTTCCTAAACTGACGTCACGTTTTCGAAATCAAAATTGTTAATTAAAATGGCTGAATTTATTTTGAATAATGAACCTCAATAAAAGATTTTTAAATAAAAGTCTCTTCAAAGTTTTTTTGGTTTTCTCCCTGTATCCTTACATCGTTGTGTCGTGCCCCTATAAGCAGTACTCCTAAACGAAAGTCATTTCAACGAATTTCTTTTGAAGTCCATAACCTGACATATGTATCCAAGTAGGACATAAGTGGTTGCACTGTCTGCCTTCAAGGGAGTGTAAAGAAGACTATTTACCTCCTGGAGCGAAGATAGACAGAAACAAATTTAAATGATTTGGAGAAGTGCCCAAGTTTAAAACTTGAACAGTCTAAATATGCCACAGCATTTATTCCTTGTCCACAGCACGAGTGACAGTCTATATATCTTGTGTTATTAAACCTTATACATTGTATTTATACCCCAAAGTCTTTTAATCTCTTTATAAAAGCAAACAGTTGTTCCAATAATAAAAGCAAAACAGACAATCAAATCCCAATGGAATAATTAAAGTCACAAATATTAGAATAGAGTATATTTTCATTTTCATTAGGTAATTCAGTTTCAAAAACAAGATTTTTCCTCCTTTCTAATCACTCACAAATAAATTCATACAGTATTAATACATGACATCCTTTTATTTAAAAAAAAAAAAAAATCCAAAGTTCAAGAGTCAATGTTCAAATATAACAATAGCCCGAAGTCGGGGAGTTGTCTTCAAGCATCGCACGTTCGCGAACTGGTTTTCCAAATCAAACAAAGTCATTACTTAAAATTCCGGAATAAAGTTCGCTGTTGTCTTCGGTTAAACCCTGTTCTCTTCTGTTTTCTTTTACGAACGTGCCTTCCGACTCCGAACGCAAATACTGCTGCTAATCGGTTATGATTCCGGGTGGAGGAGGATCACCGGGATCGATCGGTTCCTTTTTTATGTCCACGATGAGTTCTGGAACGTTCGGAGGAGGGATGTATTCCGAATCGTCATCGATGACCACGGGTTCGCTACCCCCAAGAAGTTCCATTATGCTTTTGGGAATGTGCTTTCTCTGCAAAATCGACACCAAATATATGATGAATCAAATGAAAATTTAAAAAAAAAATTTTTTTTTCTCAGTCTACGACTCACCTGATTTTCTGTGAAAGTCATGACGTGGTCTGAGAGAGGATCCCTGAGATCTGGACATTCCTTAAAAACTTCAGCTAACTGAGGAGCGGGTAACTGAAGCAAAACTTGAAAGCTCTGAGGTTTTGTTCTCTGACAGCATTTTATGAAACCTTCCCAGACTTTCTTCTGCTTCCAAACCTGACGGAAACCATATACAGAACACCAGATTAGTCAAAACTATCAGTAAACGAAGACAAAGCTTCAACAGATCATCATAATCACCTGTTTTATGATAAGTCTTTGCAATATATTCATGACAAAACCGATGAGACGAGGATAAAGAGTGAGGGATTGAATAACCGTTCGCATTAATAATGTCGGCAACGGATTTATTTCCATGAGCTGCTGAAGGACAACTGCCAAAGTTTCCTGCGTGTAAACCTGCCTTTCAGCAAAACACAACGATGTTGCTGTGGAAAAACACAAAGACATTAATTCTACCATATCACACTAAGTCAGAAAAGAAATTAAGCAAGAAGTCCTACCTTTTATGACGATCTTTAACTCGCATTTACTAGGATCGATGGTGTGAAGGGCAACCAGCAACTCTGCTGGAGTTATGGGGCTCGTGAAATCAGTCGTGTCCGAATGAGTGCCCAGCAATCGATTGAAAACCTCTTTCACAACAATCGGATTTAATTTAATCAACTTGGGTAAAGCATCGATGACTTCGTCTTTTCTGAGACCGTTTAACACTGGTATGAGAAACCTGACATCGGACACTCGTGAACGGTACAGATCACGGACACGTTCTACAAGTTCGGCACTCGGAGGCACTGAAACAATAAAATCCGAACTAAGTTTCTTTCTCCAACCTCTCTACGCCCTCAAGACTAAGTCAGGCTAAATTTGACACCTTTATCGGTCAGCACGTGAATAACTCTCGTCACCAAAGTCTCTGCTCCCTTTGGACACTGTTCCACGAGTGACAACAATTCGGGTGAATTCATTCCCATTCCACGAACCGGCTGCTCGAGAAGTCTGATTATCGTTCTCTTAACGTCAGCTATGGTTGCCACATAAACTCGAGCCAACCTGCAATCAAAAATTTTGTTTTCTTTTACCAATCGGGATGAAAGAACAAAACGTCAAAGAAAAACACAAATCTTAAAGCTCTCTGGAGCAAAACCAGCTTTTAAAGAAACAACGTACTCGTGAATCATTTTTTCATTTATGGGTAATAACGCCATGAGGAGATATAAACAAGCTTTGATCGTTTCTTCCGTCCACGTATCTGATTTTTGAGGTCGTCCTCGATCAGTTCCGAACAAAACATCTGGAGGCAAAGGTAATTTTAAAAATCCTAAATAGAAGACAGAATATTCTTCTATGATACTAGACAAATCCCTTCTGTTGTAAAGATTGACCACTCTAGCGAGAGCCTCGTTGCGAATCTGAAAATGACCAACAGCAATCGTTAAAGCAACAAATTCGTTTCCCTTCCTTCTCTAAGCTAAAAACCTTCGATGAAATTTCAAAAACACTCACAACATAACTTTCGTGGGAAGTGTGAACGAGGAGAGCATTTAACAAATTCATTTGTCTCGGAGGTCTTTTAATAATGAGATCTTCCAACAATTTCAGGCCCATTGGAGCTTTCGCTTCGTCGCTACACATATCCTTGAGCAAGTCCATGGCGTCCTCGGTTATAAGTGGAACTTCCAGATACAATCGATTCAGTAATAATTCTCGGTCTCTCAAATCCAGTTTGCTTTCGAACATGACTTCGTTTATAACAGTGTGAAGTAAATTACTATAACTCTCCTCGGGTTTCTTTTCTTCTTTAAAACAAAACGGAATTCTGTTGAAGCCTTGCATGAAACTGTACTCTTCATACAGCCAAGAAATTGCTAAATCTACTCTTGATTTGATGTCTGCCTTGATGTAATTAAGCGTAGCTGTAAACAGAAAACAATTTCCTTCGTAAATTTTCTTGTTCTCGTGGTATATACCAACGAACAATTTGTAATCACAAACCTGTTCTTATTGGTGAATCAAAAGTCGCTGACATGAAAGCGATTATCTTTGTCCTCGCTGATATGGCCCCACCTCCTATTGCTGATTTCTCCGCGTTTAAGATTTTTTCAAAAGCCGTCACCATCAAAGAATTTTTAGCTTCCTCGTGAAGTGGTTTCGTTATTTCGGAGAGTTTCAAAGTCTTCAACCTTGATAGTTTGCCAACATTTGTTCCGGCTGGAGTTAGGGTAGTTTTCATCTTTTCTTCCTGCCTTTTGTCGCCTGAAAAGATTCCAAATAAAAAGTCAGTTCAAACTCAAACTCCACCACAGCCTAAAATTGATTTTTTTCTGTCTCTGCTGTGACTATTAAGAAGTTAACCAACAACCTCCTGAGTTAAACGTTTTAACATAAGGCATTTCTTCATCTTCATCATCCAACAATGATTTCAAAGGCTTTTTGGTTAATTTAGCACCCGGTCCGAGATTGGCTGCTGTAAACTGCGTTGCCATTAACCGGATAACCTGTCGGATTTGACTTTTGGTACCCGCCGCTGCTATGGGGGTATAAGTTGTACTAAAATGAGATGGCATGACGTCCGGTAACTTTGACTGAAACAGAAAAAATTATAAACTGAAGAAATATAATGGATACATGGATAAGTTACAATCATGTTTTGAGCTACTGCAAATCTTTTAAAACCCTTAAGACTTCTACCCCATTCATATGAAGTTGGTGGCCATGCATCATCACTCTCTTCCATTTTTGATTAACAAAATCACCCAGAAATTAACCCTCGCAATTCAAAATGTCATACACCCACACCCACAAAGAGACTAAACCATCTCCAAGTCTAAAAATGACAAAAACTTTTAGAGAATCACTCATAAAAATAGAGCTAACCATAGACAACATGACCAGTTGGGTTGTCACTTCCGGAGAAAGCCGTTCCGCTATAAACTTCTCAGTGATATCAACGGCAGCTTCCATTTTCTTCTTGTCATCTAAATAATCACTTTCTTCCTCGTTTTCCTCCATTTCCATTTTAAATCTTTTGGCGGGTATTTCAAAATTCGAGTCCTGCGATCTTTTCTGCTTATATTTCCGAACCTCTTCTGGTTTCGGATACGCTTTTAAGAGTTCTTGATAAGTTGCACCGAGATCCGTCAACAAAGTCGTTATGTTGTTATGATACTCTACCGAAGCGGGAATTTTAAGCAAATTTAAAAGTTGAAGTTTTAAATGTTTCCTAACTGAACTCACTTGACTTTTCGATAAGGTTGGAGGTAAATTAACTGAAAGTAAAAATCATTTTTCAATTATGAGTTAGTTCAACAACACCTAAGATGAATTTCATTTGTTTTCGGCTCAAATCCTTACTGTGTAAGTTTTCTAAAGCTGTGACAACTTTCCCCAAGAACTGAGGACGTAGTCTGGCAATTAAAACCAATGATCCCATACAAGTCATTAAATTAACACTACTAATATGTGGAGACCCATGAAACTTGATAAGAAGTTCAAACGTTTCACTGAAACAAACAAAAAACCAGATTAGAAGTGTCACCGAAACCATAAATTTTTTTCAGGTTATTTAAATTTTGTTCGATATCTCAAGTATATATAATTTTCCTTACTATGCTTCTTCCTCAAGCTTCCTCCTTCTAGCTATTTTAAGAGTAAATGGTATATCTTCTAAAGAGAAGTCATTTTCCTTTTGCACACTATCTGGTTCGGGGTATGTTTGTAACAAAACGATAGATTCCAAAAACTTAACAGAAAGGGTTCGTATTCTGGAAATGAAAAAAATGAAAATAAATTCTACCTCCAAACACTCAAAACTGTAATCTCAATTTTTCCTTACTCACCCATCATTATCGCTATCTATCATATTTATGATCTGTTGTTTAATCTGACAGAGAACTTTCCAAGCTGCTTCAGTTTCTTCTGTTATAGTTTTGGCTTTAGCTAACCATTTTAAAGCTACTTTGTAAATAGGTCCAGCTGCTTGAATAACTCTCTTCTGAACTTGAGCTGAATTGTCTTGTATTAATAAATTAATGTTCATAACAACCTTTGGTAGGATACCTGGATCTCGTTTGCTATAATTTTAGAAATATGTTTGTGAAACGTTTTGTTGAACAAAGAAAGTTTCACTTTTGTAAAGAATCCTTAAGTGTATTCAACTTAAATATTTCCTTACCATGCTTCTTCAATAAATCCAACAATGATTTTTCTAACATCAGCATTTCTGTCAGTTTGAAAAACTAAAACTTCATGTAAAAAATTATCCAATAAACTAGTTAAAGGAGAATTGAAAATAATTTCATGTACTTTTCGAAGATTATCAACTTTTATCGAGGGTTCTACTGAGAGTGCTGCTTCATTTAGCCATTCTACAATCTAGAACAAAAATTCCCAGACAACTCAATATCAGTTGATATTTAACAAAATAAATCTATTAAACCTTAACCAAAACTCATAAGTAACAACAAGAGTAAGTGAGGGTTATGTTATCCCTTCAATTTGAATGGATTGATAACAACCTGTCCAACATCAACTCACTCCATTGAATAAATAGATTATTTGAATGGGTGAAGAAAAAATGAAACGGTTTAACTAACCAAAAACGTTGTCTTACCTTATTATAAGTCACAGTTCCCTCATTATTGTCTTCATAAAGAGAAGAATTCAAATTATCTCTTGTCATCTTTGTAAACTGTCAATCTATTTAAGTAAAAAAAGTTTCATATGAGTTAGGTTTAAAAGTTGTATTGAATAGAAATCAGTTCCAATTCATTAAGAACAAAAACTTTATAAAGGATCCAAAGGTTTGGATTGTTTCTCATTCAGAGTAACAAAGTCAAAGGGTGAAGGAATACCTGCATGGGGTGAAGAAAAATTGACTCATATGTTACGGAAATCGCCTGAATTAAATGAAGTCAAATAGTCTAACGTCGTGAGAAAAATAAGTAAATATTTTGTTAAGCATGGTAAATGAAAAAAATTTGGATAGTGAAGTATAATAATAATAATAATAATAATTAGATATTGTGTGCGTCAGTGAAGCAACATGACGATTATTAATGATGACAGGAACCAATCCTGGGCCCTTAACGAAACCGCCTCGTATTTTCGTCTTGTTGAAAATGAGTTCGAGTCTAAAAAAAAAGTTTTCAATTTGATTTATTTCATATATTTCATACTAAATGTCTAAATATGAATGAAACTTAGGTAGTCACTTTCTTTGTCAGCATTTTAGAGTGTTCTTAAAGCTAATTCTAACACGTCTTCTTTGTTTTGGTGATAGGAGACATCACATAACCAAAACTGGTTTAAACTATTGCCATCACAGTTAAGTGTATCACAGCTTTTTCAAAGTAATATCTCTAAGATTTATTTTGTTTCAGAAACAGTATCATGACCTAAAATCTGGTATATTATTTCGATGGAGGACAGTAAAACTGGCTGTTAAATTCTGATTAAAAACCCGTTATTTTAGATTGCATTTATCACTTGCTAAGAAATAAAAATTCAAGATGGTTAAAGAACAGTATAGAGAAACAAATGTTGCTAAAATGATGTAAGTTTTTAGAGAATACTTTTATGTACATTATAAACAAATAAAAGTTTTTTACATTAATAATATATTTATTTAAATTTTTAGATCACATGTCTGCTTCGGGGTAGACAGCCCTGAAGCGATTCAACAGCAGGCTCACATTCATGTTGTTGGCAAGAATCTGTATAATCAAGATGTTCCTCGAACACCAGTTGCTTATGGTGTATTAGATAGACAGATGGGCACAATACAAAAGATGCAACATGTGTTACATGTAGCAAAGGTTTGGCTGATTGTATTGGCCATTTTGGTTATATTGATTTGGAATTACCAGTATTTCACATTGGATATTTTCGTAGTGTTATAGCTATTCTTCAGACAATTTGTAAGGTGGTTATGAGCTATTTTACATTTTTGTTTGTAGTTATTTATTAACTTTTTTGTGATATTAAAGCAGTAAATTTCTTATTTAAAAATAATGAGCATTTTAGTAACTCTTCTCACTGTATTAAATTCTTTTCAGACATGTTCAAAGGTGTTATTACCAGAAGAAGTGAAGAAAACGTACAGAACTAAGTTATTGAACCCCAATTGTTTATACCTTGTCAGAAAAGCTTTACGAAAACAAATTCATGAGAAAGCTAAAAAAGTTTCAATATGTCCATATTGTAACAATCTTAATGGAATCGTTAAAAAATGTGGACTCTTAAAAATAGTGCATGAAAAGTTTCGTGGAAGTAAATCAACCACCGATCCTCTCTTAGCCAAACACATTCAAGCATACAATAATGTTCTAGAATATGACAGAGAACTGGAGAGTGTTATTTCTAGTGGAGTCGCTTTCATTCTCACTCCTTTGGATGTTTTAAATTTGCTAGAAAGAATTCCAGAAGATGATGTGTATTTACTGTGTATGAATCCATCCATGGTTCATCCGAGAGATTTGATGCTGACTAGATTACCAGTTCCACCACTCTGTATTCGACCTTCGGTTATTTCAGAGCTTAAATCTGGCACCAACGAGGATGATTTGACGATGAAATTGTCAGAAATAATTTTCATAAATGATGTGATACAGAAACACCGTCAATCTGGAGCGAAAGTTCACATGATTAATGAGGATTGGGATTTCTTACAGCTGCACTGTGCCTTGTACATAAACAGTGAGACGACGGGAATACCGCTTAGCATGCAACCGAAGAAATCAACGAGAGGATTAGTTCAAAGGTTAAAAGGAAAACAGGGTCGATTTCGGGGGAATTTGTCTGGAAAACGTGTCGATTTCTCCAGCCGAACTGTCATATCTCCAGATCCAAATTTACAAATAGATCAAGTCGGCGTTCCCGAATACGTAGCCAAAATCTTGACTTTCCCCGAGACAGTCAACAAAGCTAACATTTACCTCATGCGTGAGTTAGTGAGAAACGGCCCGGACCATCATCCGGGTGCGAATTTCGTCGGGGATCGAAATGGAAACGCGAAACGATACCTTCGTTATGGAAACCGTAACGAAATCGCATCTGAGCTGAAATTTGGCGACATTGTGGAGCGTCACCTCATCGACGACGATGTCGTTCTCTTCAACAGACAACCGAGCTTGCACAAATTGAGTATAATGGCTCATCGGGCGAAAGTTTTGAAACACAGAACGTTTCGTTTCAACGAATGCGTTTGCACTCCGTACAACGCCGATTTCGATGGAGATGAAATGAATTTGCATCTGCCACAGACACTCGAAGCGAAGGCGGAAGCTTTGGTTCTCATGTGCAACAAAGCCAATTTGGCGACACCCAGAAACGGGGAACTTCTAATAGCAGCCACTCAAGATTTCATAACTGGAGCTTATTTACTCACGCAAAAGAATACTTTCTTTAACAAGGACAAGCAGACATGCTGCTGTCATGTCTGCTGGCCGGAAATGACACTTGTCTTCATATAGATCTCCCACCACCTGCTATAATCAAACCCATGAGACTATGGTCAGCTAAACAGATTTTCAGTGTCATATTAAAACCAAATAAAAAATGTAAAATATTGTGCAATTTAAGAGCGAAAGGAAAGGCGTACACGTCTAAAGAAGAAATGTGCACGAATGACTCCTTCGTCTTAATAAGAAATTCGATGCTTCTCGCTGGAACTATGGACAAGGGAACGTTGGGATCGGGTTCAAAAGACAACATATTGTACGTTTTGTTACGAGATTGGGGAGAAAGCGCAGCAGCCACTGTCATGTGGAGGCTATCCAGACTCACTTCTTGGTTTTTAATGAACAGAGGATTTTCCATTGGTTTGGGAGACGTGACGCCTGGTGCTGGTCTACTTCGAGCTAAACAGAAACTTTTGGAAGCTGGGTTAGTAAAATAGACCTTTGAAACTGTTATTTAAAAGGTTGATGTTAACTTTTTATTCATATTTAGGTACTCCAAGTGTCAGGAATATATCAAAGCAATGGAAGCTGGGAAATTGCCCTGTCAACCTGGGTGTACGGTGGACGAAACCCTCGAGGCTGTTATTTTAAAAGAGCTCTCAGTGATTCGAGATCATGCAGGTAAAGCCTGCTTACAGGAGTTGCATCCGAGCAACAGTCCACTAATAATGGCTTTGAGCGGATCCAAAGGATCTTTTATAAACATATCACAGATGATTGCGTGTGTTGGTCAGCAAGCTATTAGCGGGAAACGTGTTCCGGATAAATTTGAGTACAGAGCTTTGCCTCAGTTTGAGAGATACAGTAAGCTTACAAAAATTTTCTTTTCATTTTTGGTAGCGTCATAAGTTTACAATTGTCAGTTTTCCTGTTCTTTTAGCTAAAATCCCAGCAGCAAAAGGTTTTGTCGAAAATAGTTTTTACTCAGCTTTAACGCCGACGGAATTTTTCTTTCACACGATGGGAGGTCGAGAGGGTTTGGTAGACACAGCTGTCAAAACCGCCGAAACCGGTTACATGCAAAGGCGTTTGGTCAAAGCTCTGGAAGATCTTTGCGTCCAGTACGACATGACCGTTCGAAATTCCATGGGAGAAATCATTCAGTTTTGCTACGGTGGCGACGGTCTCGATCCCACATACATGGAAGGAAAAGATTGTCCCGTCAATTTTCAAAGAATCCTCGATCACATACGAGCCAAGTGTCCGTACAGGGAGGAAGATGCTCTCGATTCGGTGAGCGTTCAAAAAGCGACGGAAGAACTTCTGAACACGGAAGAATTCGCCGCCTGCGGAGAAGAATTCAAATACGACCTGAAGAATTTCATGGATGGAGTCGCGAGGAAAATTGCGGCATCACGAAACAGATTCGGTTACAGCGAACGAAATTTCACGGAGATACCAAAGGTGATCGTTCAGATCGAGCGACTGACCGTGAGTCAAATCGTCGAGTTTTTTCAAATTTGCCGGGAAAAGTATCTGAGGGCGAAAGTTGAGGCTGGCACGGCTATTGGGGCCTTAGCAGCCCAGAGCATCGGAGAACCCGGAACTCAAATGACTCTGAAAACTTTTCACTTTGCCGGAGTCGCTTCGATGAACATCACCCAAGGAGTACCGCGTATAAAGGAAATAATAAATGCGAGTAAGAAGATCAGTACTCCCATCATCACTGCCTACTTGGAAAACGATACGGATCCTGAGTTTGCGAGGAGAGTTAAGGGCAGGATCGAGAAGACGACCTTGGGGGAGATTTCCGAGTACATCGAAGAAGTTTATCTACCAGGTGGGTGATTTCAAATTGAATTTTTTCATTTTATTTTAATTAAAAAAAATTGCGCGATAGATGTTAGCAACTGATTTCGTTCCAGATGAGTTCTTTATAATTGTGAAACTGGACATCGAGAGGATAAGACTGTTAAAGCTAGAAGTCGACGCCAATTCCATAAAATACGTCCTCTGCACAGCTAAACTTAAAGTAAACGTTGAAGTTGTGAGCGACACCATTTTAAAAGTAACTCCCAGCAAAACGAAATCCGTTGAGCGTATAAATTACGTCCTTCAATCTTTAAAGAAAAGCCTTCCCGGTATCGTTATCAAAGGTTTAAGCGCTGTCAACAGAGCAGTCATCCACCATGACGATAGCAAAGGTCAAACAAAATACAAACTATTCGTTGAGGGCTACAATCTAGGCGAAGTCATGGCTACGGCTGGTGTCAAAGGCGTCAAAACAACTTCTAACAACGTCTTGGAAGTTTGTACTTTCCTAGGAATAGAAGCAGCCAGGTTAGCCGTCCTGTTTCAACTCGAATCCCTCATATTTTCACTCTCACCTCATTGTAACTTGACAATTGTTTCAGGCAAACGATCATCTCGGAGATCAAAATGGTGATGGAAAATCATGGGATGAGCGTTGATAGAAGACACATTAATGTTGTTGGCGGATTTAATGACCAGTCGGGGGGAGGTTTTGGGTATAACGAGACACGGACTTGTCAAAATGAAGGAGTCTGTTTTGAATCTTGCTTCGGTAAGGCCTAGGTGTCTCTCAGAAACTTACGATCATTATACTGAAACGTTCAACTTTATTATCTCTACCTTTGCTTGTAGTTTGAACGAACGGCCGATCATTTATTTGATGCTGCTTACTACGGACAAACAGATGCCATAACAGGAGTCAGCGAATCTATTATCATGGGTCTTCCGGTTTCCGTTGGAACTGGTTTATTTAAACTACTTTACAAATATCCTTTTACTAGCAAACATCTCGGCATCGTCCGTTTTATTAGTTACATTATTTATTATAATTTAGACAGGCTTTTAGGTATAGCTGTCTATTAAAATTATGTCACGCATACAACCGATCAGTGACTACTCATATAAATAACAAAACATAATCTATTTATGGATACATTCATAGATTCTTCATCTCCAGAGATTTTTCTCTCTAAATTTCAGACTAGGCTTTTGAATAAAAGTTTGAAACGAATAAATTTCCTTAATGAATGTTAACAGCGAAGAAAGATGACAAATTAGAAAAGAGAGAAGTGATATTCGACGTCGAAGAACTTCATTCATCATTGTCAAATCTGCCGTGAAAGGAAGACGATCATATTTCTGGAATAAGTTTCTTCGTTCATCGTGATTGCTTTTTTAGAAAAATCGTTTGCTTCGGAGGGGCAGTCAGTTCTGCGGAAAAGCCTTTAGCTTGTAAACAGTGAAATGTTTTATATTTGTAATTTTTTTTTGTAATAATAATCGATTCCTTGGTCATTTATTTTAACAATATTGTTGTTCTTTTGTAAATAATGTCTTTCAAATTTTGTGTAAAAACTTGCTCAATGAATTAATACTTCACCGGAAGTGAAGAAAAAATATAATAATACTAATTTTAGATTTTTGGATTATGTTTGTAGCCTGACACTGTCCTTCAATGACTCTTACCTTGAAATTTCACTCTGTCAGATAAATGTGACTCTTACAAGATGTCCGACCTTGTAGGAATTAGGTTTGGGATTTTTAAAGGAATCCTGAGTTGAGGTTCTCGATAAACAAAAAAACGACTCAAAGCAGAAAAAAAATTTCCGTATAAATATATTTCTTTGATTAGACTAGAAGTTTGAACCAGTGGGTAACTTCTACACAGCCCTTTAAAGTAGGATAATGTCGCGGTCTCTTTCAAGCCGTCTCCTTGCTTTAAGTGTGACAACTCCCATAAGATCGGCGGGAGTCGGAAGACCAGCGCTCGAACAACCTGCTTGCTGATAAAATATTTTCGTACCTCCGCAACTGTACCCGTAAACGACGGAATCTTCATTCCTAGAACAAACCCAAACGTCCAATAAAAGATTCGAGTTGTATTATAATTAAAAAATGGAGGAAGGTTCTTTAAAATTCAATTACCTGACAATAACTTCGGTTATGTTTGGAACTTCAACAAAATCGTGATTCAGTGAGCCAACAATTTTAAGGTCGCCATCATTCCAAGACCCGGATCTTTGAACTGTTCCCCAAAGAGTGTCCAAAGAGAGGAAGCTATAAGACGATGCGCTGTTTCCGCTGTTGGCTAACTGGGCCATGCTTTTATTCCTTAGGTTTTCCACTTTCTTCAATGACGTCGAACTCGTTTCCCACTAAACAAAGTAAGTCAGCAAAGAAGCTATTTCTTATTGATTTGGGTTTGAGAACATTTTTATTTTCTTCTAAGAGAAAAGAATCTTACCAGCGATAGTATAACATCGGGATTTTTAACAACGTCTTCGTCTAGGAACAACAATATAGTCATGCTTTGGTAACTACAAACAAACAAATTAGTAGCAACGGTTTCACTATTTTTGTTCTCATCGCTAACGTCTTTCTTAGCCGGCACGTTCTTCACCAAATTTTTTAACTGACTGTTATCACTGGGTGTTGGTGGAGGTTTCACTTCTACAAAAAACCAAAATAAAATTATTTTACTAAGAAGCTCATCCAATTTCACTCACACATTTCTTCTCACCACAAAAGCATACCTAATTGTTCTTCGAAAGCCAAAAGACTGAGTTTGGTTGTTAACGGAGTGGTTGGCGTTCGGGTGTGCAACACGACTTTATTTTTAGCTGCTGAATTTTGACTAGTATTCTCTGCTGTCTCGCAAAACAAAGGTTTTAACGGCAGAGACAAAGACCTTCTGAACGCTTTCTGATTTGCACTCGTCACTTCTTTCTTGTCTTTATTTGATTCCGAGTTTTTGGCAACTACTCCGACGGAGTTTTCCTTATCGCTAACCTTGGTATCAGTTTGACTTAAATTACTTTCAATACTTTTCAAGCTCATGTCAGTCTTTCCTTGAAATTTACCGGGTTCTACGTGTTTGCTCTTGAGGAACTCTTCTCTAGAATCTATCGTTAAGTTCGCCATTATGAAGTTCTTGTAATGTTCGTCCAGGCTACTGTTATGCAAGGATTTTGACACAGGCACGCCATCATGTCGGAATACGGGATTCATCGGATCGGCTATCGTTTTATAAAAATTTTTCTTGTACAGCCTCCTTTTGTTCTTATCCTCTTTACCGGAAGCATCAGTCTCGCGGTTGATTTTCGGCAAACCGAAACTGTAGTACCGCAAAGGAACAGGATATGCTTTATGACTTAAATCGATCATTAAATCGTCCATGCTTATTCTGTATAGTCTATTATACGAATATTTCGCTTCTGGATTCATTCTGCTACGATATTTCGATTTGATTGCATCTTGAACTATGTCAGGCACGAAAACTGCTGAATTATTTGGCTTTTGCTCTGCTTTACCGCTGCTGCATATCGACACCAGTTCTTCGTGGATTAAAGTCTTTTCAACCGTTGGGGTTGAACACACTTTTATGTTGTGGTCAGCGACGAAAGACTTTGATCTTTCCTTTAGTGAACTGTTTTCAATTTTCGATTTGGATTTTCTACTTTTAAGTCTTGTTGGTTCTTTGCTATTGATAATGGCATCGTTTAAAGAACACGACGATTCTGGATTCCAGTCCTCTTCCTCATGAACAGTAAATATTTTGTTCAAATCCTTTTTTCTCTTTACAACCTTTCCTACCTGAAATACATTTTTCCAACAAAATTTAAATTTAGTCAAAGGAATTTCTCTTAATCAAATTCAGTTTAAACTAACACCCTCACCTTTTGCAGATATTTTTTTTGAACTCCATTATATGTTGAAGTTTTAAAACTAACTGCACTTTGTAAAGTTTCATAAACTTTTTGTTTTAAATAGACTTTTATGAGTTGAACACCGACTGGTAAATGATGTGGGATTTTTATATGTTCTGCTCGTGACTGAAAAAGAAGTTAAAAAAATGAAAAACAATAATCGTCATCATGATAAACATCCATTTAGATGGTTAAAAATACATTTTTCATTACTAAATCAATAACAGTTTCTTATCACCTTTGATTCATGTAATAAAATAAATATATTGAATCAACAATTTTTTTAGTTAAATAAGTGTACGAATATAATTTAAGCAATAATTTTATTGACTTGTACTTACTCTAATGAGAGATTTATCAGTCAGAGCTAATAATTTACTAATTTCTGGATCTAGCTGTGTTGCAATAACCCTAAAATTACAATAAAAATTTTCTTTTTAATCCTTCAAGGTTATATAAATTTTTTAATTTGAAATGTACAGTTCAAAAGACCTTGAGAAAAGTTCAGACTTTGGGTTACTAGTTAATCTACTTGATATGAAGATGTGTGTTGTTATACCTTTTGTTTTACGAGTGAGTTGAAAGAGAATAAAAATAAATTTGTTCTTACCTACTATTGTGTAAAACAACTCCACCTAAAACACCCTTATAATTACAACATGCTTCTAACAATTGGAATGCTTCTAGAAATGCAGCACTATTCTTTTTTGGGCACCTAACAATGAAAACATTGCCAAGTGAGCAGACGATGAATTGAAGAATAGGAATGTACACTTCTAATATTTCTGTTAACTTCTTTGAAAATGCCTCCTGATCACAATCAACCTCATTGAATATCGAGTCAAAACTATTGTGATAAAACTGTATAGAAGTTCTAGTGTATTGAATCGTTCTTGCAAAATCCACTCAGGAAGAGTTTGATCAGACCCAACGCTCTACAAAACAAAATCGTCAATATTCTTACCGTTCCAAATTACTGATAACGAAAAGAGTAATAAACCTTTTACCTACCAAAATGTAACGACCGAATTTTTTTAAAAAGAACTTTCCACACTGCAATGTCAAAATTCTTGGAGAAGAGAACACCGAAGAACAGAAATGAGCAGCCCCCATCAATTGTCCACATAACGCCAATCTTTGTTGATCGCTTACCCAATGTGGATGAAAAAAGAGAACAGCTTTTTGAGGATCATCGGCTTCAGTTCTGCAGAATCCAGTATCATAAACAAATATGATCATCTGCTCCCTGCCAAAAATTTAAATATTGACTTACTAATTGAATGATATTAATTAAAAATGAAATTGACGTAAATTAATTTCAGCCCATACATTACGAGTTGTTGTTGACGTGTAGACTAGAATCAAATTATTGTAAACGAAAATACACAAATTGATTACATAACAATCCAAAGTAAACATGTATGGCTTTCGTTCGACTAGAAGACGTAACACTTATCAACATGGGTTTATTCGATTTTCGGGGCCCCCAATTAACGTACACTGTAAACAAATGGCTGCGTTAACACTGTTTTTGAAATGTCAAAAAACTGTTAAAGCTTGCTTCGACGTTTCCACGGCTAAAGAAAGGAATGGTGCATACGTCTTCAACTGGGGACTTAGGTATTTCTCCAGAGAACGAGAAGATTCAGGTTTGTGGGTGCAACATTTAATATTGTTAATGAAGTTCATTTCCGGTGCTGCTAAGATTTTTGGCAAAATGATTTAACGGTTAAATGCAAAGATAACGTGAACATATTCTTTGAGAAAATGGCAGTCCCGTTTCGGAAAACTCGAAAACTAGTTATCCAAATAAAACCTGGACAAAACTTTACAATAGTTTATTTCGTTTTAGTTTGTTTTATTTTGGGATAAAAATTAATTTGAAATTTACAGCGGTATGTAGTTGAGAAATTGAAAAATCTTTAGTCAGGCCAGAGACAAGCCCAAAACCTATTCATTCAACAAGTCTAACCTACTCTTTAATTTCATTTATTTATTAATAAAATGTTTTGGAACCTTCTTCAGGGAAACAAAAATTTGATGTAGTTGTTATTGGTGGAGGATCTGGAGGATTATCATGTGCCAAAGAAGCGAGAGCATTAGGAGCAACAGTTTGTGTTATAGACTATGTTACACCCACTCCCAAAGGTACAACATGGGGAATGGGAGGGACTTGTGTCAATGTCGGATGCATTCCCAAAAAATTAATGCATCAAGCTGCATTACTTGGAGAAGGTATACGTGTAAGTTTTTTAAAAAGAACCTTTCCATTCACTATACTATTCATTTAGTAATCAATTCAATCAAATAATATTATATTGTGATCGATTTTTGTTTTTAGGAAGCAGCTGCTTATGGTTGGATTATAAATGACATTGACAAAATAAAAATTGATTGGGATAAGTTGAAAGAAGCTGTTCAGAATCATATAAAGTCAGTAAATTGGGTTACTAGAGTGGCATTAAGAGAAAACAAAATTCAATATTTGAATGGAATAGGCAAATTTGTTGATGATCACACAATAGAAGTTAAAGTCAAAGAAGATGTGAAGCAAATTATTGGTGATAATATAGTGATCGCGGTTGGAGGAAGACCAAAATATCCAAATATACCAGGGGCTCTTGATCATGGGATATCAAGTGATGATATTTTCAATTTACCTCATCCTCCTGGGAAAACGCTAATTGTTGGAGCTGGTTGTATCCTTTTGTTTATCAAATGTCTTCAAAGTTATCAGCTGGCTTATGTACAGTTATTACAACAATCTGGAAATATTTTAAATGAATATTTAAATTTTTCCTTAATGAGAAGGTACAGATGTTGCCCTAGAATGTGCTGGTTTTTTAAATTCCTTTAAATATCCTGTAACCGTTATGGTTCGTTCAGTAGTTCTTCGTAGCTTTGATCGTCAAATGGCCGACCTAGTCACCGAACACATGAAAGAAAAGGGAATCACTTTCTGGCATAAAACACTGCCGACGAAAATAGAAAAAAGTGGAACAAGGTTAAAAGTAACTTATGAAAATTTGGAAACGAAAAAACTCAAATCAGAAGAATTTGACAGTGTTCTGTTTGCAATTGGAAGGAGAGCAGTGACAGAGGAGCTAAATATCGAAGCCATTGGCTTAGATATTAATAAAAGTACAGGGAAAATAATGGCAGTCGAGGAAAAAACCAACATCAACCATATTTACGCTGTGGGAGATGTGCTTGATGGCAAACCAGAACTCAGTCCTGTAGCCATAGAAGCTGGAAGATTGTTAGCCAGGCGAATGTTGGGTAAATCAAAGGAGGTTATGAATTATGAGAATATAGCAACGACAGTGTTTGCTCCGTTGGAATATGGATGCGTCGGCTTGACTGAGGAGAGAGCTCTTGAAAAATATGGAGAAGACAATATAGAGGTACAAATTCACCTAAAAAGTTTTTATAGTTTTTGATTTCTAAACACTGACTCCCAGGTGAATTTTCAGGACTCTGGTCTGAGAATCCAAATAAATTTAATCATAAGAAATAATTTGCAGTTGGAAGTCAGTGTGTTAACAGTTAACACATTCTTTATCTTTAAAAATTTCATTGAATTTCAATCTGTTCCAGATTTATCATGCTTATTACAAACCGATAGAATTTTATATACCTCAAAAATCAGTAGCACAATGTTACTTAAAAGTCATAGCACTTAGAAAAGATCCCATGAAGGTATTAGGCATGCATTTTGTTGGTCCAACAGCTGGAGAAGTTATACAAGGTTATGCTGCAGCCATCAAGTAAGTTCTCAACCATACCACAAAATCAAAATTTCTTTAAATTTTGAAATCATACTAAAATATTTCTGATTTTAGGTGTGGTTTCACTATGGATCAATTATTGGGAACTGTTGGAATACATCCGACTGTTTCAGAAGAATTCACAAGACTCATAATAACCAAACGATCTGGCTTAGATCCAACACCAGCAAGTTGCTGCAATTAGATTATATAGTTAACATTTCTTGTCATTATTAATGATTGTGATAAAATTTTAAATACTCAGTGTTCTAAGTCATTGTCATTTGAGTGCTTTAATTACCACAGTATTGGTATGTAAATGAATTGTTTGTGTAATATATTAAAATATATATTCTTTTTGCTTTGCAAAAACATTTTACTACAATATTATATTGTTAAGAGCTATTACCAATCAGTCTTGGTAAAAAATTAAAATTAAATAATTATAGTTAAATAATAAAATACTGTACTCTTGATGTTCAAGTCAGATAAATTAATTTAAGGCACGTTTTTAACAAAAACAAAGACACTTAATCGAGGCAAATCAACTACAAATGCTGAAGTCACTATATAAAAACTACAAGCTAGTTTTTGTCTTGCCTTTTCTGTTCATAATAATGTTTCATCACTTTTTTAGGAGGTTCAATACTATGTCCTACTCCTGGCTTATTTTTCTTTTTTCCTTTATTTTCTGATTCTACTGTCTGTTCATATGTTCGTATATCTACTTGCTTTACATTAGTTTGTGATGGTGTGATTTTTGATTTGTCAATCTGCAAATCCGAATCATGAGCAAATTTACAATTATGTCCAAACCTACATTTGTTTTTTCTGTAATTCCAACAGATTTTTTTCCCGTTTATCGTTTTTGCATTAACTGATATCATTTTAACATGTTTCTCTAGGATAGCCTGTTTCGTGTTATCCTCTTCAACGAAAGGATTAACCAAGACGGAACGTTTCTTTATATCGTCATCATCAAATCCTGGTTTCGGTAGAGGTGCTTCACTTTCAGTTTTGTTCGTTGACTCTGGGCTACTTAAGAGAAATTACTTTGTTGACATTTTGTACAATTTTAAAATAAAATTTAATAAATGAATAAATAGTCACTGTCATAATCTATAATACCTATCTGGGTCTTCTGAATCACTTTCAGAACCGTAGTCAGCTACCAATTTCGCCATTAATAATTTAAATTATTAGAAAAAAAATTTACGAGAATAATAACGTTTGTTGAACCTGAAGTGGACGATGACTTTATTATGGCCAACAAAACGGGAGCAAAATTTTGCTGTCGTTCATAAAATTTTCTTTCAAAAGAATGGCCAGCCTGTTGTTTTGAAATTTCTACGTCATTTTATTTGAATGGCGGAGGTAAAGGTCGTTCGCGTCGTGTGTGCTCCCATTAACTGGTTTTTTACGTGATATTTATTGGGAAAATGCAGTGTCACGAGATGAGGTACTCAGATATACCTTTACTGACTCCGAAAAGTGAATCGAAAGATATAAAAACAGAACGTGAAGTTATACATTCGGGTCATTTTATGGTATCGCATTTCGAAGCAGAGGCTCAAGACGATGAATATGAAGTTGCGGTTCCAGTTCCTGAAATGAGATATCCCGACTCGAATACTCCCCAGAACAGTGATTTACAAGTGTTTAACGTAAATAAAACGTACAAAGCAACACCACCTGGTCAGCTTGCTATTGAAACTTCATTGACAAAGTTGTTTCAGTGCATGTCCTTGGCTTACAGGTATGACCGTTTGTTTTTATTATTATTATAACTTCCAGCTGTTAAAACATGGAGGAGTTTTTAAAGTTTTTTTATTATAAGGCTTTGACATTCTTACAAGCTACTAGTTATGAGAAGAGGAATGGCATATTTATTTGAAAAAGTTTTTATCTTCAGAAGTTGTAACTGTTTGCTTTGTCATTCTCACACCAGGATGTCTGGGATCAAATTTTTGCTTAATAAACAATTTATTAAGATTTAAAAATCACTGAGATAATAAACCAGATATTTTTTTAATTAATTGTAGTCAATTTGTGATTATAGTCTGGATATAAATTATTTTCAAAATATGTTTACATTAGGAGAAAAAAATTTATCTAGTTTTTGGACATCTGTTGAGTGTATTTTTAAAATTAATTGTTACCTTTTCCTTGATATGAGTCATTTTTGGTTAAGTAACGGTTGATAGATAAATTCATGTTGTAAAATGAGATTAATCCTGAAAGATCTTTTGTAATCTAAAGCCAAGAAGTTGTATTAAAAAAAAACAAAGTGTTGAAGGGAATTAAAGAAATAATTGTTCAAGCTCAAAGCATTTTATAAATAATTTCAGAATTTATGATTTCACTTACTCAACAATTTTTTCTCAATAAATATGTCAATTTTTATTTTTTTGATGTAGTGACAATTGTAAAATTTTAGATGAAAATCATTTTTGTCACTTTCAAATTATAATGATGACATGTTTATTGGTTTAGATCCCTTAGATTGTGAAGTGGGTGTCTTGATAATATTTTTGTACAACAAAATTTGAGATCTGTGAGGTTATTCCCTGAAAAATTCACCTACTGGTGTGTAAATGAGAAAATAGTTTTATAATGTAAGATTTGAACCAAAAGGTTTTCTTTATACCATAATTATTGCTCAAGTTGATACCTTGTAACTGATCTTTTATTGCTGACTTCTGAGTTTTCGTTAGTTATATTTAAATGACATGCTATCAAGTTGAATTTATTTCAATTTAGGCAAGTTTGTTGTTTGTAGATATGCCTGAGATTGTTTTAAGTGACATTATAGTATATTTAACTGCAAAAGTTAAAGTTACTAGTGACTGCTTTGAATATGCCAATTGTTAGGTGTGTGTTGCCATTATGCACATACTATAGAGTAGAGGTTCCCAAACTTTTTGTGTCGTAGACCCCTCGCCATGTTTTTCAGTTTTGGGTAGACCCCCTACTTACCTGTAATTGATTTTTGTAAATTTCTCACTGTTGTGAATGTATATGTCTTTATATTACAAGATATTATAATATAAGTAAATAGATACTATCAGTTGAGATCCACATTAATGGACCCCTAAATTTTTTTTCGCTGACTTAGTCCCCTTGCAGGTTGTCATAGACCCCTGGGGTCAATATAGACCACTTTCGGAATAATTGCTATAGAGTTGATGATATTTTGAGACAGTATGTACCTGTCTTAAACTAATTTAATCTGTTTAGAATTGAAAATAATTAAAATTTGCTATCAAGTTGATGGGAAATAACATTTTGACAACCAGGTGATAAGGGTAATTGTTTTCGGGAATTGAAATTTGTTGAACAAGTCAAATTCGATTTGCAAATTTTGTTTTATGTACTGCACAATATTAGGCTAATAACTGACTGTGGTTTAAGTCCTTTAACTATAATTTTTAAAGAAGTCAAATGAAATTGAAACATTTGTTAGAAGAGAGTGAAATGATCAGCAAATCACATCAAAAATAGTTGGGAGTGGAATTTACCCAACATTTGTGTGAATAATTGAAATGGATGAGCAGAATCCTAAATAATTTTTGCACTGGGATAAAAGAGCTTCGAACAATGAAAATGGGTAATGAAAGTGAAGCTAAGTAGATAACCGAAGTAAATAAAAATAAAAATTGTGATTTCATAGCAGTCAAAAGAATGTATGCTCTATTGTTGTATTGTTTCTCATCCCCAATCATTTTATCAGATAAGTCTCTGACCTATAACCAAGGCCCACTAAGCTATCACAACCATTGGTGGCAAAAAAGTATAAAAAGGAAAAAATTCGCCAAAACCTGATTATTGTAAGTTTTAAGTTTGATTGTAGGAGGTGGATGGGGTGGAAATCAATGTTCTGTTTCACTGATAATTTATTTCAGAAGCGATAACGAGAGTTTTTTTTGTGTGTCATTTAAACTCGCAGGGAGTAGGTTTAAGGTCTGAAGGTTGAAGACGGGAAAATGTTGATAAAAATGCGGAACCGGAATTCGGTACCAACATATGCCAGGTTGATAATACTTATCACATGTATACACACACAGTCACACCCCTACCCCTCCTCTTAGTTTTATTTTCTTTTTTATCACATCGTCTCGAGGTTCGATTATTAAAATTAGATATCGAAATCAATTGAAATTAATAGTAAATGATAAAGGAGTTTGAAGTGGTGCCCTGATAATGAAATCCCCAAAAATTTGGGCCCAATCGAGGAAGGATAAATTTTTTAGGTGCTTTGGAGGGGTTTTGAAAGAGATCAGTTTTTGTCAGATCAAATTTGGAGTCGTTTATTATGGCAAAAGTGTTAAATTCTTCTTTTTGGTTCCTTCAGCTACCTGTTAGCACTACAGAGCTATTTTTTTGATCATTTTAATTTCTCAGGATTTACTGGCAGTCTTCTTAGTTTCTCATTTTTGGCCTTTTAGGAACTGTTGTTTGCAGTTTGGTTGTAGACTCAGATTTTCTGTTTTAAGATGGCGTTGGTACTACTCTCTCTGTTAACTAAATGGTTGCTGGTACTTAGCTATTTCAGGAAGCAGATGTTTTGGCAAAAACATGGTTACCCTTCAAAAATATTTGACTAAAAACCTGCCCAGATGTCTTGGCTAATGATTGGGATAGTGAAAGGGGAAAAGGATGATTTTCAGAAGAACAGAATGTGAATAGGAGATGGTAGGAAATTATGGTGCCACTATTTTTAAGCTTCACAGTCCTCAAATCAAAGGAAGGCCTTTAGTTAGACAATTTTCCTCCCCAAAGTTGCATCGCGATTTTCGTCAGCGCGTACATTTCCGTGATTTCTTTCTTTTTATATTTGAATACATCAACAAAAGTTTATCAGAATTGGCTCGAGATTTGAAGTTTGTACAGTTCAATCGTTAATCTCAACGAAATATTACGTAACCAAGTTTATGTGACAGAAGCTTTGCCAAAAATTTTTATTGCTTTCATTAATTAAAACGAAAATGAGCTTTTTTCTTTTTGTGTTTTTCGGTTGAAATTATTTCAAAAATTTAAGTTTTTGGACCTGACTGCACTCATAATATTATGTGTTGGGTGTGTACGTTTCTGAGTTTTCCATATTTCTCACTCGAAAAGGCAAAAGAAAGTCTCAAATTAATTAGCATTTCGTTTTGATGTTGCGTCATCTCGAAAATAATCGAAATCAAGGTTTTTTAATTTTTTATTTTGGCGAAAGAAAATGGCGTCACCACACAGTTGCGGTGGTTTAAAGGTGAACATCAATAAATTGTGGAAACGAGCTTTTTATATAAATTTTATTATTATTAGTAGTAGTACTATTAAAAATAGCGGCAAAAATTGTTTATATTTTGATAACATTCTTGTAATTTTCCTTAGCTTTCGTTGTTTTTTTTTAATTTTGCTTTTGGTTTTCCTCCTTTTTTTCCTTTTAGGCATCAACCATTTTAGTTGGGCGAAGATTTGCGAAGGTTTTTTGGGAGTGGGAGGGGAAAGTTCCGTTTTGTAAATTGGCGGGAATGTGATGATTATGTGAGGGTGGCATTGAGATTTTAGGAGGTTATCACATCACGTGACTAATGTGAACGAAATCGAACATGGCGGAAGGTGGGGGAGTGAAGGGGGACTCACCCAATGTGGATGATAATTTTTGATTTGACTTTGAACTTTTTAAGAAGGGTTAGTTTGTGTTGATGAAATTTTGCTAAGTTACTGCGGTTAATACGGTGGTACCTTGAGATACGAATTTAATTCGGTCTGTGATCATTGTCGTATGACAAAAATCTCAAAGCGGCGGGAGGAAAGCTGAGCGAACGTTTTGCCCTTTAGGGATCACCCACTCAATTATAGCAAATCCCAAATTCGTGTCTCAAATTTTTCGTCGATGTCGAGTGTAAATTTTAGAATATTTCATGTCGTATCTCAAAAAATTCGTACGTTAGGATATTCGTATCTCAAGGTACCACTATATATATTTTGCTACCGTCAAGTGATATTGAGAACTTCCTTCGAAATTTGACGAAGGTGTTTTTGCTATGGTTAAGGTTCGCTATTAAGCTGGTATTTGATATTTTGTTCGTTTTTGGAACGTTAAAAATCTCAACCGGAAATGGAGACAAGTCGGTTTAGACGCTGGTTTTCAGTTTATTAACGAGTTTTTCGAGAAGAATTAAGTATTAAACTTCAATCTGAGAAAACACAAAGCTAAATCTTCATCTAAGTTGGAGATCATGAGGTATTGATTGAAGATTATATCATCCTTGGCCCTGGGTCTTTACTCTAACCACCAGAATGTCATTTCAATGTTACTCGTTGGAAGTATTTGTTCATCTGCGCCATTACTCCTGGAATCTTCTAATAAAACTCGAATCCGGCTAAAGAAAGCATATGTCTGGCAATATTGTCAGAGCTTTGTTACTTTTTGGTTACTGGTTTCCTATGAAAGAAAATCCAAATGAAACACGTCTTTCAAATGACAATAATAATGATAATTTCCTTGAAATTGGGTGGAGTATCGATGACCGGTTTGTAGGTTTTTATAAATACGTGTCACCCTTGAATTTGCGAATTTGATTAATTATGCGAATTTTGGAGAAGCGTCTTAATTATGTGAGGGCAAGGGTGGAGAGCTTTCATACCCAAGAAATTTGAATTTTTTTTTAGGTGTTGTCGTCGGTTAATTTTTAACTGAAATAATCGTGAGGGTGGTTGTCTTTTTGCCAATGACAGTCGAGGTGTGGCTTGAAAATTTTGTTGTTTATTTATTTATTTATCGTAACGGATTTATATTTTTTTTTGTAAGTGGTGAAATTAATATTTTGCAATTTTCCTTTTTTTTGCGCCCGCACGAAGGGCAGTAGCTTCAAATGATAGAAGGAATGTTGTTTTGGTAGACTCAAAACCGGGAAACTTGGAATTTTTGAAAGTAATTTTTAGTCCATGCTGTGACTGTTTGGTCTCAAACAAATAAATAAATTTATTTAAGAAGTTTAAAAATGGAAGGAAAAGCTGTGGTTTCAACTTGATGGAGGTCTTGGATGATTGATATTGAAAGTGACTGAAGACATTGAAAACCTTTTTCTTAGTGGTTGTTCATCTTCTCACTTTTTTCTTCTACTTTTACTAGTTTTCCGTGTAGTTTTGTCCACCAAACCAGGATTGTTCCTGGTATTTCTATCTTAAGGTATCTCCATTTTGCACATGCGTCGTTCCTGTTCCTTTTAAACTTCTTCTCTTAAGCTGTAAGTTTATCTAGCTTTTTTGTTATTATCTGGTTGGATGTTCTTCTCTGGAACATAGTATCTTTCTTTGCCTTGTTTTAATAATAATTTATCAACCAAAACTATTTTTCTGAATTTTAAATATTCCTCTGTAGCTAAAGCCTTGTGTGAGGTTTTGTGCTTTGCAGTTTGTCTCACACATTTCCGGTTTATTAACCATTTCCATCGCATTCCTCGACATGTCTATGCCTAAATCAGTTGTCCATAGAAGTGTCTCCCATATCACAACTCCCTTAACTTACATAAATCCTAAATTCGGACCTGAGAAAGAGCAGTAATTTTTTTCCAGAGTTCCAAGGAGTCAAATCTGGAGATATACCCAAAGAAGCAGACCTTCTTTCTCCATTACTTTCTCCGTAAACGTCTTTTATCTACTCTCTAAATTAATTTTAATTTAACTCCCAATTCTGATATCATTTATGGTGTTTAATGTATTTTGTTTAAAAAGAAACATGTTATGTACAACCGCCTGTAGATTTTTATCTATTCTACTTGGTATATTTTATCTAAAATTTTGCAATTTCCAAATTATCTTTTTGTTAAGATTACATCAGTGAAATTTGTATGTAATTAAAATAACTTAGGTTAGGTGATGATCAGACTAATTGACCAGTTAAATCTGGTTCTGTCGGTCTTTTATATTATTATCTGTTATCTTTTTAGATTATCTTTATGTTGCAGTTTGTTTGTTTTAAGAGATGTCTTTATAGTTTTATTATTTAATACTGAATACGGTAGAAGTTTCAGTGTTCTAATTGGGGATACTGTATGCAAGTTTCTCTCAAATCAAATTCAACCCCAACTTGTTAGTTGACCACTACTATTTGTTGTATGTGTTTATCATCTTTAGTAGTAATGGGTGATGGTCTCTTTGGGTTGGTCACTCAACACAAAACATTTCAAAGGTTTGTTATGTACTTATGGTAATAGACATCACAGGAATTCTTTGAAGTATGTTCCCATGTCTTAGTGGTTCCCACTACTTCCTAATTGTAAAAATCTGTCACGAGATGGTATTAAATCGTAACAGAGAGCTTATTGTTGGAAAATGAAGAGCTTTTGACATATTTCCCATACCGTTCCTCTTCTCAAGTTTTTGTTGAGATTTATAAAGTTTTTCTTTTTGTCAGGCAAAAACTCACCTCGCCAAAATGGAACAGGTTCAAAGGGATCCGACTAAGATGGAAAGACAAAATCCGATTAAACAATGTCATCTGGAGGTGTTGGCACATGCAATGTAAGTTATACAGCAGAGGGAGAGAGGAACATAAATTAAAAAAAAGTTTTTCAGCAAAAAGAATTTCAACGTCGGTTCATCTCACGTTCAAGTTATTTTCGTATGCTTGTTTGAGTGTGTCTGTCGGCTTGTCCGAAGCCCGAGGAAAAGAATAAAAAAACTGAGCAGACCGGTTTTGAAAGGGAATCAACATCAGTTAAGCGCGGAATCAGCGACTAAATGTTGACCGATGAACGAATAAGGTGCCTTTGAGCTTTTTTCTATACCATTAGTGTCAGGTACTCGTGAAACCTGAGTGAGTTTTCCTCTTGTCAGAGCGTTACATGAAGTTTATTATTCCGTCGGTCGGTCTTTTTCTTCTTCTGTTTGTTTTGATTTGATGTTCTGGAGGTGAAGGCCAAAACTTTCGTCATCAAATTCGGTGAGGGGAAGGGGGAACCGGCGGGGCCTTTTTTGCTGTCTGTTTTGCTCACTGCTGACACAGAATCGTTGGAGAGACAAGATTTTGGGAAGTTTGGGAGGAGTGGGAGGAACCAACGGAAAGGAATGGAGTTCAGAAATTTTTTTGAAATTGTGTACAAAGGAATATTTGATAAATGAATCGGGGAAACCTTGAAATTATGTTATCGCAATTTTTTTTCTAATTATTTTTTCGATGACATTTTTATGTGAACAACCACAAATCAGTTAAAAGTACAGTTAATTGATAATTGAATAATACTACTTATTGTTTTGTTTTACTGTAAATTTGAATTCGTTACACATCTGATTGGGAAGGGCGGTCTCGCTTTTATTTTAATTTTCATTTTGACATTCTGCCGGTAAAACTACCAAAATGATTTGTTCAAAGGGTAAAAGAAATTTTTTTTTGGTTTTTTTTTTTGGGAGCGAGGTGGGACGAAATGCACTCTCGCCGGTTCTTGAGGTTATCGCTTAGTATGCCTGTAAGTCCGTTCTTATTGGTTGGTTCTTGTTATGCAAAAGCCTTTACACTTCTTTTGGGTTGGATTGGTTTTTCTGAAGGTTTTCCACTCGGCTATCATCCTTCTGAAAATTTTATTTAAAAGAATTCCGTGACTTTTGTGAATGGTTGACGATTGTTCACTGGTTGATTTAAAAATTTGGCGCCAAATCGAATATTTGAGAATTTTTTCGTCGGGGATTGGGGAGATGTGTTTGAATACTCGAGTCTGTCTTCGAAATGTTGTGTAAAATATTCTCACTGTTGAGTCTTCATCCGTTTTAGTTATTAGTTTCGTTAAGACATTAGGGTTACTAACAATTTCGACAGAAAATTTGGGGGGTGAGAAATTTTTTTCAACCCTCATCCAAGAGACTTGACATTTGCCTTTTCCATTTAGTTTTGCCACATTTGTCTTATTTTATTTATTTATTTATCTTTTCAGTTATCAAGAAAGAAAATACTCTAATTTGTCAATTCGCCTCGCCTTTGGACGAAGGGACTCACAACAAGCCCGAGGTAATTAAATTCATTTGAATTGGCCTTAAGGGTCGAATTACACACATTCACGTGAGAACTACTTTTGTGTTGTAATACTCTCTCGTTATCTCCCCGAGATCGTTCAGTCTTAAGCGGCTTCGGCTGACTTTGCTAAACTTTTTTTTTTACTTTTTAAATTTCCTTTCTTTTGCAACATCCTAGACGTTTACAAATAAGACAACGAGAGGTGGTTCGTCAGTGATTTGGATTGGAATTTTTATTTTTTGACCCAACAGGCTGTTGTTCTGGAGGGGGAAGTACTGGAAGAGGAAACTGGCAGCGGTTACAGCTGAATACAAAAGATGGCGAATGTTTTATCGAAACAAAATCATGGGCTGGGCGAACAAAGATACGTCGGTAAGTGTTGTCTTGGTTGTTTCTGTCTGAAGAGATTTTTAAAAAAAGTAAAACTTTTCAAGGTTTTCATTCAAGAAATTTGAAAAGGTGTCCATCACACACCATTTTGACTTTTCCGCAATAATAACAAGTTAAATCTTTGAATTTGTGAACTTGACAGGTGCCGGACTTAGATATGTTCGATTGGCAAAGCCAAAGCACAGACAGCAGTCAACTGGGGGCTATGATGGTTGACGAGGATTATATGGAGTTGATGAGTGACACGCTTTTCTCTACGATAACTTCGAATCAACCCTTTGCGTTTCCAGACACCAGGGAAATAGGTCAGTTGAAAAGAGTGACAAACAATTTTTTTTTTGTTGTTTTGGACAGACAAGGAAAAGTTCACCGATGTTTGTTTGGAATTTCAGCAAAAGGAGCCAATTTGGCAGATTTTATTCAGCCGAGCCTCGTTCAACTTCAGCCGAATTTAGATGATTTCATGGATACTTTCGAGCCTTTTCAAGGTACTGTTTCCTTTCACACAAATCTTGCATTCTTTATGAATGAATTAATTTTCATAAATTTTTTTTTTTGGATCGACAGAAATGTTTTCATCAAAACTTCCGCCCGTGCCTGAGGATTGTGCGGTTACCGACTTACCTTACAGATCAGCGCAGTCTTTTCCTGATTTGACTCTTGAAGGACAATCATCGGGTCTTTCCACGACAGAAATACCACCAGAGGCTCAATCCACTTTCGTCGGTTACACCGAACCTCTTCCGGTAGAAGAACCGAACGAAGGAAAAGCCATCGGGTACTATCATTCGAAAGTTCGGTCGCCTCCAACGTCCGTGTTTCCGGAGGCAGATGCGGTGGCAGCGGCTGCGTTGGTCGATGCCAATCCTGTTCAGTCGTTCGTCTGCACCGAAAACGTCCCCATGAATCCGACACCAGTCGAAACGCAATCGGTTACCAGATCTTACAAATACGACACGGAGACAGTGCCCGGAACTGCTTTTCTCACGACGAAACCGCAGCAAAGTCAACAACCACAAGCTTTTAAATTACCTGTTGGCAACTCGAAGGGAACGGTTTCTTACAAATATTCGCAATACCAAAAGATGACTGCACCTTCGACATCTTCCAATCAATTTAATCGGATCCAAGGGAATTACGATTTGGAGGTTAATGCTCAGGAGTCGGTACTACCGGAAGTAACAAAAGCTTCGAAAATGATGAAGGACACAATGAGATCCAATAGTCTGCCGTCGGTTAACAAGCCGGAATCGTTTGCAGTGCCAAAGGTTGGTCTCAAAACAAAAGTACATTGATATTCACCCCGAAGTGTTGTTCGCTCGCGTTCGTTCACAGATCAAGCTAAGTTTTTATCAGGCAAACAAAAGTCCGAGAGTAAAGTTCAGTGTTCTAAAAATCTCACGTTTTATTTACAGCAACAACCCATGTTGAACGTGAAAAGCCGACAGCGGACTCGGAGCGGTTCTTCCATCGTTCTCGTCAAATCGAAGCCTCCTCCCTTATCGACGGCGAACAGCGATTCCGCATTGAACATATCGAGCGCTTTACTAGCACAACTTCTTACCACTAGTAAGCTCTTTTTCTAAATGAAAAACACAAGACCTTTGGAAAGTAAGTAGAAAAACGGGGATTCGTCCATTCTTTATGTACAATGTGATTTTTAGATAATTCGGGCGTTTACAATATAACGAACTCCCCGGATCGGGTTCAAACAACGCAACCTGTACTTAAGAGTACAAATATTCCGATAATGCCGTCGCCGCCTAAAGCGCAACACCAAAAAATGTTAGCAATGTCTCATCCAAACACTTTGCTCATCACTAATCCTGCGCTCACGACGACGCATGTAAGTACCCTCACGTGTTTCACAACTCCTAATTGCCAAGGTTTCCTTTTTGTGTGTGCGATCGAATCACTTCTCTCTTGTGATTCTCTCTTCAAATCAATTTTCTACCTTTTTCCCTCCCGTGTCCCCGGTTTAAAAAAATGAAAACATGTCCCGTGGAAGCGAAATTGGTGTCTGATTGGGTTTTCTAGAATGCCGTTCGTAGGGAAATAGGCGTGTTGTAGTGATCGAAAAAGTAATTAAGGGCAAAGGTAATGGAGGATTAGAGTTTTATAAGCGTTGAGAAAGATTTGATGAACAAGAAAATAAAGATAAAAAGGAAAATCGTTGAAAGCATACATTATCTCGTCTAATATTTTTGTCGGGTGTTTACATTTTTCAGAATTTTATCGGTGGAGTGAGGCCTGCTTCTAGTCCAGAATCGACAAGTGAATGTAACAGAGTACAAAATTTACCTTCGCCAAAAAATCTAAGTCACTCGCCGACATCACAGCTCATATTTCCGGGACCGATGTCTCCGTCTCCTTCTCAAAAGCAAGACAATTCGCTCAAAGTGGTTACCGGTTCAAATGTAAGTTTTTTTGCTTTGAGGTTTTTGGTGTCTCGTCTGTATCAAATTTCCAGTTTGTAAAAGCTGTCTTGAATTTATTTATTTATTTATTTTAGGAACATAGACGAGTTTGTCATATAAATGCAGAACAGAAAAGAAGATATAACATAAAAAATGGATTTGATATTTTGCATTCCCTGATACCTCATCTAACTTTAAATCCGAACATCAAGGTAAGTCAAAAACAAATCCTTTGTCTTTTAGAGGCTTAAGAGGAAAAAGGTATTTGGACGGTGAAAAGCGGTGTTTTGATTTTTTGCAGTTGAGCAAAGCCACCATGTTGCAAAAAGGTGCAGAATATATTCGTCAACTCCAAGCGGAAAGGTTGAAAGTTAAAGAAGACATGGAGGCTTTAAAATACCAAATAGAGAGTCTTAACACCTCCATCAGTAATTGTCAGTCGCTTCTTCCCGCGACTGGAGCCCCCGTCTCACATCATAGAACGACCAAAATGAAAGAGATGTTCGACGATTTCGTTCGAATGCGAACGCTGGAGAACTGGAAATTTTGGATCGTATCCTTTTTTTCTTATTTGATTTTCTCTTTAATGAAGGATTTAAATTTTCTTGTAATAAAATGCCACGGCAAGTTAGAAGGCCACAAGGAAAACATAACCAAACTTGGTTAGGAGTCTAGCATTAGTTAGGAAATTTAAGCGGAAAATTAGTTTTTGTTATTAATAGTAATTCATAAAATAAAAGGGTGTTCTCTTACCTCAATATCACCAAGACGTGTTGTCTTTCCCAAATGATCGGTTGAATACTATTCCTTATCTTCAAAATTTACAGTTCAGTGTATTGTTCGAACCTTTGCTGCAATCATTTAATTGCTCCGTTTCAACTGCAAGTTATGAAGATTTGTACCGTTCGACGTTGATTTGGGTTGAGCAACACTGTTCTCTCGTCGAACTTCGACCAGGTGAGCTTATTCTGAAATAGTTTTTCAATTCTTTCCTCAGCCAAAACACAGAGTTTAAAAAAATTCGTTAACAAAGTCGTGGCGTTAGTTTTGGGGACTTATCAAAGTCGGCGGTGGAATTTTCGCGTCTATTCAACAGAAAGCAAGATCATCTGTTTTATTTCATTTTTTTTATTTTTATGTTAATAATTTCTTTTCCAGTGGTATTTAATTCATTGAGGAACCTCAGCACAACAACGGATATCCTCTCGAATCCATCAAAATTACCGGAAGAAGCAAGAGCGGCCGTGAGCAAGAAAAAAAGTTAGTAACGGAAGAAACCATCGCGAACGTTATTATTGTTGATCTCGAGACGGTGTAGACTGGTTCTAGTCAATTCTCGTCTCTTTTTATTTGTCACATCTCGATCGCAGTCACGTCAAAACCTTAATAAGGTAAAGGTAGGAAGGGAGGTAGGGATTTCACTCATCAAATTATTCCAAAATGGAATTTAATCTGTTGAAAGAAAGATGGGGTGAATAAAAATGAAAAGAAAGAGAAAGAGAGATGACAATAGCTTCTTTTATTGAAGAGAAAATAACAGGAAATATTTGTTTTTGTACAGATTGTAAGACTTTAAATATGATAGTGCTTCTATGTAGAAGAAATTTTTTTTTTAAATTTGTATCGTTGTGAAAACTATAAATATCATTGTTAATCGTGTCAACGGCTATAATAGTCGTTTGATAAATTTATTTTTAAAGTTAGTTAGAGTCTTTTTGAGTTAAAAGTCGATGAAGATATGAATGAGAAATTATGTCACATGGGCAGCTCACAAAAATTTATAAAATGGTGCAATAGTAGACTAATTTGCTAGGTGTTCATTATTCGTTACTGTTAAAATAAATGTTACTCTTTCACTGCATTTTAAAATTGAAAGTTTTTTGAGTTTTATTTTCTTGTTGAAGACATCAAGTAGTAAAGGATCTACTAGGATTATGGAGATGATGGGGGAGGGTTAATGCTGGAACTAAAGTTTGATGTGCCTTGTAAAAATATTGTGAATTGATCGGTTAAATGAAAATATTAGTTTGAATTTCTTTTTTTCAAATTTCCTTTGAGATAGTTCTAGAAATAGCTGGAGTTCCTTGACAAAAATTTTGAATGGGATGAAGAAACTATTTTTGAAAAGAAAAGTGATTGGTTTTGTAATAATGTGTTTCATAGTGATTAGCTAGTGAAGTGGGTCTCATGTATTTGTTTAAATGAATCAGAACTAAGCTAATCATTTGAAGGAGTTTTAAGATGATTTGTATCACCTTCCTTTTAGAGAACAGTTGAATTGGTTGAATCGTTTTATTTCGTTCTTTAAGGGCTTTAAGATGTGCCATAGCTTTTGTTAAGTAATTAAAACCGTTTGAGTGGAATAGTTATTACTAATTAGTTGAACATTTTGTCTAGATATTAATGAAAACCGGTTGACAGGTAATGTTTGGGTGCAAATTCAGTACTTATTGCATTTTATAAAAAACGTTTTTAGTTGTATCTGAATAATTTTTTTAAATAGAAAATCTCATTTTGAGCAATTACAAGTTTTAAATGTATAGATAATTAAAAATTTGGTAGGTTTATCATAAAAATTGTGAAACTTTTTATTTTTGGAGGCTTATATTACTTAATAAAAAAGAAACCTTCTGAGCATCTTTTGATGCCAAAATAGTAACCAATTACAATACCAGGCCTTGTATTGTTAGTTTTAAACCTTTCGACTGGTGTTTAAGAGGAATCACACAATCGAGCTTTGTTGTAGACTTTTTAAAACGTTTTCCTTGTGTTACTGATGAATGCGATTTTGAAATTTGGAGAATTCACGTTTTAATAGCTTGCTGCCTCAAATTCTGGTTGAGAAAGAATTACATGATTCTGGTTTGTGTTCGTTTGTCTGTTTTATTACTTAACTGAAAATTCAGAATGGTTCAAAAGTGAGCCAGTGAGTTAGGGGAGGGAGACGCTTAAGGGGAATTTTTAATTTCTTTTTAAACTTGTTGACTATTTCTTTTTTTGTATTGTTGACGAATAAGGGCGTATTATTGTGATCAATAATAAAAAGTTGTTCTTGTTCTTAATCATAAAAGTGTTTTAATTATTAGAATCGTGCCTTTTAATTTGAATGTTTTTTCTTTTTACAAAATTTACCAAATCGCTTTAACTTTATAATAAATTTTTAAGATTTTTTTTTTTAAAGAGTAAAATGAATTTTTGAGAAATTTTAAGAGATTGTATTTTACTTAAATATCATAATTTTTTTTTTTCAAAATATATTGTAATTTCTTGATTAATGATTTTGTTATTTAATAAATCCTGTTATGAAGTTTGGGAATGTAGTTGGATGGTTCTTTTTTTTGTCTCTTGTTGAGTCTTAGAACTCTGAGAATTACCCTTCCAATATAGTCTTCTGAGTTTCTCATCCTTGAGAGATCTAACTTTATTAGGGTCTTGGGGGTTGATTTTTTCTTTCGCGGTGAATTCCATCGGTTTCTTTCAGAAGCAGCTGAATGCTTGCCATTTCTTGGGGAGTATGCAGAATTCTCTGCGATGTTATGGATGTAGGTCATAAACCAAACTGTAAGAAGTAAAATTGATGGTGGTGGTCTTAAACCAGTTTTCCACGCTTTTTTTGGGTATAACAGGATGCTGGAGGAGGATTCGAACTCTCGATCATTTGCGTCTCAGTCAGAACTTTAACCACTACTCCTCCCAGAACTGTAATAAGTAGAATAAAAAACGCAAACACAAAATGCTTCTTCCAAGACGCTATTTTCACTCATTACATACGGTCTCTAAAACTTACATTTAGTCTATAAACGGTTTGGCCTTTTGACATACAACCTGTTCAACAGGACCCTTGTCACGATTCGTATTGAGTCTAAAAAAAACTTGGAAGCCTTTTGCACCGAACTCAGACTTAGCCTACGAGGCTCAGTACAAATCTTTTGTTCTTCAATAAACCATTCTACATCAAACCGAGACGTGCACGTTATGAAGGCAATCCAAACAGCCAGGCGGGAGCATAGAATATTTGTAGCTGATGTATTAAGAGTTTCCATGAATCACACCACACTCATACAAATTTGTTCGACACACAAACTTTGCAGCTTTCTAAGCTTTCTACTTCTTAAAATCTTCCCAAAAGTCTTCTACAAATCACTGCGACTATGAAATTAGATTGTAGCAAGGTAAATAAAGTCAGTAACAGTTTTTATTAAATTTATACAAACTATTTCACTGGTAAGATTACTCAAACGTCAGTATTTCGACATATTTACGTCAAAACTTTGTTGACACTTCGTTAGGTTTTGACTGTTATTCGCTATTTACAGAGTAATTAACTAATAAAGATGGAACTTACAGAACACTGTACTACCAAGCAAAATTTATCAGAAACAAGAAAGTGAATATTCAATATCTAAAGTATTACAATTCACAAGCTCTTACTCACAATTTTGAATGAGTTTCCCTAATTCTTTGGTAATTTTCCAATTCTTTTAATATTTATTTACTTGAAGATTAAAATCATCATAAACAAAAATCAAAAGGAAAAAATTCATTTTATATACATCCTTAAGGTTTTTACAATAGAAAGCAATCAAGTAAGAACACTGGAATGTATACAATACTTATTATGAGTTATATAAATATTTCAAAAACAAGGAAATATAAAAGTGAGCTAGGAAACACTTAGCGTTAAAGCTTTAAAATGTGTCAGCTGCAATTCACACAGAAATTAATTTAAAAACTTTGAAGATATTATGTCAAAATTGAATTACTGACTGTTTTCACCAATAAAAAAAGTACAAAAAAGTAGTTTTAACCTACAAATAATTCAGGATATAAAAAACAATACTACTCGGCACTAAATTTAGATAATAAATTAAAAGATCAAAACTGAAACAGGTACTAGAATGTTTGGAGGTGTTAGGAATCACAAACAACTCACACCTCCTACACCACAACATCAAAAAGTGAACAGTTATAACAGATTACACATAAATTATTTTCATTTTCATTTTTGTGAATGTTTGCAAATTTAGGAACACTGGTACATGAATGGTCATGTTTTACTAAACAATCATAAATTGCTGATTGGAGATCAATTATAGACCTTTCTATAGTAAAGTACGAGGAACATTTTGTGCAGATTGCTCTTTGATAGTTACCACAGTCTTCTTCTTCAAGATATCCCAGACAACACAGAGGACAAACCACATCATTAGAACTAAAAAATTTTTCACTTGTTACTAATTCATCATACTGCTCCAAAAGCCATTCCTCTGGAAAAAAATTGATTCATTTTAAAAACATTATTTAAAACCATCAGAGTTTGAATAATGTTCTTTGCAAATGCTTACCATGCTGTGAAATTAATTCTTTTTGTAATGCCTCCTCAAGTTCTAGCTCTTCCTCCAAATTTAATTCTGGGGGGATGACAACCTCTTGCAGGTCCTCTCTCAAAGGTTCACATAATTCATCATCATCATCATCGATGTTCTTCCATTCTTCACATAGTATGTTACTGACTGCAATTCTAAAGCTGCCTCGAATATTAGTTTGTCTAAGAGAATTCAAAATTTTAAGTCTATCATTCCGAATTCTTTCCTGACACCTCTGAAATAAAACAAAATTTTTTAAAACAGTTGTTTGTAAGACCTCACAACCCAAACATATTGATGACCATTTAAAAGCCCTTTTAATCTTAGTTATTCAAGGCAACTCAACATAAACTGACAAAAAACAATAAATAGATAATTAAATAATGAGCTTTAAAGATAAACATCTAAAAATGAAATAACTTTTTAAACTTAGTATCAATGATAAAGAAACAAAACTGAAGATAAAAGGCGCCAAATTTTCATAATGCAAAATATTTGAAAGTGTCCCTTGATGAGCCTCGTTAATGACATTCATAGAAAAAACTTACTTGTCTTAAAACATCCCTTAATTTAGGTGAACAGTTTTTCATTCGAAGAATTGCTTTCCTCGTTTTATTTATCGTGTCTTTCGAATTGGGTGATACTATGTTAGACATCTTGTCCCGTTTCTTTTAGACAGTTGGCCAACATAACAAAACGAAAACTTTTTCAAACATCTTAAATGGCAGCAAAAATAATCTCAAGTTTTCCATTGCTAATCACATTTTCGGTGATAACGAAATTTTTTAATTTTTTATTTCCAAACTGGAGAATGAAAAATAATTTAAACAGTGGTGATGAAGAGTTCATTAAAATGTGTCGTTTGTGAATCATGTTCAAATTCAACAATAAGTAAGTGTTCTATCAAAATTTTTAACAAACAAGATTATTTTCAAAACTTGAAAACGTTCCTGTTGGTCATTTGAACTTTTTTTCAAAAAGTAATTCATAACTGACAGAGGTCAAACAGTATGCATAATTTACTCGTATCTTTAAAATTTTCCGTTTTGTAAGAAGACTCAAGAATAAGCAAAATGGGTTTGATGTTCATTTTGAGCCGGTGTTTCTTTTAGTTAAATAAATAACAGTGTTAGATCAGTTCATGAAATTTTTAGTAATTCCGGCTGATTGTAATAGGTCAAAAGAAAGGGTAATTAATATTTTTACTTAGGTTTGCGTTTATCTCCTGTCTTTTTGAGCAGATAATAGTTAAATTTTGTTATTCCGTTTTATTCAAAAAGGCTGCATTGACGTACTTAATAACGTCTTTCCATTTCGTTTTGTTAATAATAATTAATTTTTAGACATAATTAATTAAGGATGAGTAAATGAGTCTTAACCTTGTAGTATTTATTACCTAATAACTGCTATGTTGTTTTTTGTTCAACATAATACATTTCTCACAACGAAAAATAACTTAAACTGAGATTCAATAGTTCAAAGTGGACAACTGAGTGCTTGACTCATCCCTGGCAAAGTTGGCAAGTTGACAGGAACATAGGCTATCATTACAAGTTAGTTTTCTCATTAAATGCAGATGTTGCTTCAATTTGTATAAATAAAAATGAAAACAATTCATAAAATGTTCCCTGTATTTTGTTTTAAAACATTATAAGTGAATCTTTAATCAGAGCATGGTTTAAACTTATTGAAACAATTCATATTTATAAAACAACATTCTCAAATCATAACTTTTTACCTTTTCCAAGCTGTCAACAGACTCGACCAACAATTTTTCTTACCTGCCAGAATAAGGTTTTAAACATTGACCTTGAATAAGAATTTCTGGTTTGAATCATATAATTAAGCACAACATATTTACTTCCTCATAGAATACTGTATTAACAGTTAAGTATATTTATTATTTATGGTGGATTTACATTTAGATGTATTCAATTAATATTTCAACAGAAAACGAAAGCAAGACCCTGTTAACAATAACAACATGTTAGGGACAAATTCATATCAATAAAAAAAACAATCACATAACATAGGACTTGTAAAAAATTATAAATTCTATATCAGTATCATTTTAAATTAATAATTTATTTTTTAACTAGTTGCTTGTTTTTTCAGTTCTAATTGCTTCATATAAGCGAGAAATGATGTCCAAACCAAACTGCAAATGCTCACAAATATTACTCTATTCGATTCTGGTACAAATGTGAAATTTATTGTTTGTAACACTGGCCAAACACAAATGCCAATCTATAAAAATTTGAATTATTTAAATATTATTTCAACAAAAAAGTGATCAGTTTCAAAATGAAACTAATGATTTACCTTATATGTATCAAAGAATTTAAGTTGAACTTCATGGATTGCATCCTGAATAGATCCTCCTTCGAGTAGTGTCATACCACAAAAAAAACTAGCCAAAGCAGCCGGGCCATATGTAAATTGTTCTATCAGAGCCTGTTTATAAATTCCTTTTTGATAATTAACAATTTTTTAGAAACAATAATTAATATATAAGTTAAGGAGACATTTACAAAACTCACCTTTTTAAGAGCAGTTTTAAAGCCACTAGCTGGCCACAGCCGACTTGAAATCCTCACCCATATGTAGAGAGTTGGTGCGACAAAACAGGACCCATATAGAGCAAATCTAAAACATCTTTTGTAATCAATATGATCCTGTCCCGCGAACTTTTGCTGAATGCTACTGCCCAACGGCCAGATACATGCATAAGAAACCATGCCTCTGATCACAGGATACTGCGTGCTGATCGCTCGCAATTTCGAAATCATCTTCGTTCGCTTTAATTCCCCGATGAATAATTAGTTTCTGAATTATTCTACAGACTAATGACGCGTTTTGACTTTGTGATTCTGAAAAAATGAAATTTGTGATGAGAAAAAGTCATGGCGTACGGAGATAAAAATTGTGTTTTAAGTACGATTCTGATATAAAAACTTTGCCAGATAACTCAGGGGAAGTTGTAATGATACGTAACCGGTTTGAAAACAATTTTTTTGGTTCAAGATCTATCTGTCCTTCACCCATATCTCTAATTAAAATAAGCAACGAAAATGTTGTGAAGTTCGTTACTTTAACCGGAAAAATTAAATTTTTATTTTTCATGTTGGCAGTACCTTACGGAAACCACGATAAAAAAAATACTTCTCCAGAAAAAGGTGGGAATAATTTTTTTTTCTGTTTTAAACGATTTCTTTAATGAGTTCATTAACGAAATAAAACTAGGACACAATCGTCAATGACGTAATGTATAATTTTTAAATGGTCGCTTTTAAAAATAAAACAATGACTGATATTTAGATTGTCTATCGGCCATTTCCTTTGTGAAAGAAGAAAATCTGTTTTGTGAAATATCTCTGTTTAGAAGTTAGGAAGCGTAAAAATCGACACTGGTCTTTTACCTCTGAAGTGAACCGTCCGCCATGATTTTCGTACACAGGGTTGTCGTCGACTCTGTCCCGCTGAAAATTTCGAGTAAAATCAGTGCTCAGACTCCCATCGGTATTGAGTCAGCTGATCAGTTTGAGGTCACCCAGTCAGTCGATGTGTTAGTTACATTTGATGTTGCGAGATGTCGCTTTTGGCTATCTCCTTTTATCTCATGAAATTCTTTTTGTTTATTTAATTTTAATTAATTATTTGTTTAATTACTGATTTTTCTCCATCATTTGTTCGTTTGAATTTTCGCTATCAATATACCCGTTGTTTATTTTCATTTTTATTTTGTATTTTTCGAACGTAGATTTTGAAAGTTTGTTCAGAATTGTCAACCTGTCGCTCTGGTTTCCGTTATTGTGGACCTCCATTTTGTTTTAAGAATTATATGCTCTGGGTTTTGCGATTGATTTAGTGGACACTTTGTGTTCTGAGATTATCCTAATATCACAAAGAATGAAAAAGTTTTGTTTAATTTAAAATTGGTCAGTAGGAAGATGGCGTCAGATTGGTAAGAAAATGGCGGGGTTGATTACTAATGTGGTGGAAGTCCATTTTGAGGGCCCCAAAAATTGATGTCTTAACAGAAGCATTTCCCGACTTGACACCATTAATGTTGGTTTTCGGTTCTTTGAGTTTTCATATCTTTTATCTTTCCAGATTATTTACAAAACTTTGAGATGACCAAAGAATTTTTTTTTCAAACATAAATGATGAGAAGAGGAACCATGGACTACATTTGCAGGAAATTTCTGAAGTAGAAAATGAAAACCGGAAATCGATGTCTTTGACAGCGTTGAGACGGTAAATAGAAAATTACTTTAAAGTCCCTTGATTATACTTGATGAGAATTTTTTTAATGGGCTAAGTTCAATGCCAAATTTAAAAGCTTAAGCTGCCTGTGGTTGAAGGAGCAGGAGGAAATAAAAAAAATTTCCTCGAGTCGATCCGAAAGATTTTAAAATTAATTTTCGAGTAAGAACTTTCGAAAAGAGTCCTCTCTCGAATATCGTTAAATTTTATCAGTGGTTTTAGATGCGTCCACCAGGCGTCGCTTCGGAAGCTTTACCGAACGAGAGCATGAGAACTGGGTCAATAGCTGAGAGCTTTTGTATGTTTTCAATCGGGAACAAAGTCAATCTTTGGGTAACTGAATTCGGGAAAATCAAACCGAACCAATAAGGATAATTCGTTGAGTTTAAAACGGTAATTTTTTCATCATAAATAAACGCCGAGAATGTGAATTTAATATCAATAAAAACGCTATCAATCGTATTTAAAAACGTTCATCAAATGTGTTCGGTAATTTGAAAAGAAAGGACAAAGGTAATAGTTTACGATTTGTTTACATCCCGAAATTAATATCAGGTCGGTCACGGGAAAGAGATGAAAGTGTTTTCGATTTAGAAAATAGTCGGAATTTGATCATAACTGAGGGAAGAAATACGGATGAGTGTTACGGTTGAAAGATTGGAAGGAAAACGTCGAAATCTGTTTCCGTGATTTTGCATCCCTTTTGCCAGATAATTTGAGAAGGGTGTCTATTAAAAATATTCTAGAGGATAAGGGTAATGTCAAATATGTTTTCTTAATTGTAAGCTCTTTTTGGTTGACAGGGATCCTGCAAGCCTTCTCTCATAAATGACAGTCTAAATATTGATTCAAAATTTGGAAAAAAATCTAAACACTTTTTTTTGTAAACCTCTAAATTATTTATTTATTTAAAGAGCACATGATTTAAGAAATTTAGTGTCATTTCAGTTATTTTAGTCGAAATTATATTTATAGCCCTGGTGCAATGAGTGCATCATCGTGTTTAGTTAGTTAATTAATTAATTAAGAGACCGAGGCAGTGAGTTAATTGGAGACAAGAGATTGAAAAGAAATGGCGGCGGTGAGGGCGATTCTCAAAAGTATGGGGTTACCAGTTTGATAATCGAATAATTCGTTAATTAATCCTACGTAAGTCGGACTCGAAGAGAAATATTGGACCAACGGTCATAAATCATCATCATCGTAACCTCGGGTCTTTGGTTAGGATCTATCAATTGAAATCAATTAGATTCTTTAATCTTAATTAGAGAAGACGTTGCAAGTTTTCATCCCGGTAAAATGGTTGTCTGTTAATAAATTTTTAAGCCGAATTTGAGGTGTTTTCAATTTTTATTTTATAGATGACGTGAAAGAATTTAATCCGTCGTCAATAGCGTTAGAATTAGCGGACTTTTTGGATTAAGAAGAGAGATAAAGTAGAAGAGAAAACAAAAGAAAATGGATGACTTGGAGTGTTTGGAGATGGCAAAAGCCCTTTATCAGTTTAAGGCGACAATAACGAAGACATTATCCTTCCGCGAAAGTGATTATTTCATTATCTATCAAGCATCAACGAAGCAGAGGAATTGGTGGCAAGTAATCAACAGAAAAGCTCAAGTCGGTTACGTTCCCTCAAATTACGTTATGTCGGTTAAAGTCGGAGCTGAGTTTATTATAAGATTCATCGACGATTGCGTTGCGGTGCTTAGGAAGGAAAGTGACGAGGTGAATGGTTGCTTGCCGAATGATCGGCAGGAACTCCTGTTGAAATTACTCGAGAGGAAGAGTCAAGTCGAAAGAGCGATCGAGAATTTCAGTAAAATGCCAGTGATCTCGGAGTGTTCTTCGACGTGCACCTCAGCTTCGAGGATCTCACCTCCTTTGTTGTTGCGTCCGTCGAAAAAGGTGATAAATACTCAGAGCAGTCCATCTATTCTTAATGACTCGAAAGATGAGAAGGAAGAGAAGAAGGAGAAGAAAGGGAATGTGACGAGTTGGAAAAGTTCATCTTCTATCACTCCGAGCTCGAGGCAGTCTTCGTTGAGTCAAACCTCAAGTAAGTCTTCTGTGGAAAGGTCTTATAGCAAAGACGAAGTGTCTGACATATGCGGACAGGTCGGAACTCCTCTTTCAGAGGCTCGGAAAAGCGTGTCGAGCATCGTTCAGAATTTGGAAGACACAGCACGAAGCGAGTCTGTATCCAGAAAAACTTCTAGTCTCGATAGTGAAATCATCACGGAAGAAATGGTTTACCAATTGATGGAACAGGTACGTAATTAGGTTAACCTCTGGCGGTGAGTTTTATCGTGTCAGAATGATGATGATGGTAGTGGTTTAATTGGGAATTGTTTTTTAGGTTCGATGTAACACCGAACTGAGCCACGAACTATCACGCGTAGCTGTAGAAGTAGTCGTATCTGAGTTGAAGAAATACCTACCGAATTGTCCAGTTCTCGAAAAAATTTTGCTCATCGTTCAAGGTCCAATTTCGGCTCCGAAACCTTTAATAGAGCACACTCACGATGCGAAACGGCTTCACGTTATATTTAGCGAATTGACATCTTGCAAGGACGATGCTCAACAGAGAAGTTGGATGCTTCATGAAGACGAAGCCGTAATCATTGATTATGTGAAGGAATTGACTTCGATTCTCGTAAGGAATTCATTCTTTGATTGAAAAACATTCAGGTCCCCTTTTGATGTCTTCCACATAGAAAGTGACAATTTCAGTTTAGGTGTTAAGAAAATTATTACAATACAACTCGCATAAAACGAGACCTGATGATATTTATAGAAAGTTTGCAATCGAGATTGAAGATTTTAAAGTCTCAAATATGTTTTTAAAGATGAACGCCGACGGTAATATATGTAGACACGTCATTTCGAACGACCAATATGCGGGTGTCTTGGCACTCGCTCAGTATTACCAGATGGAAGTTAGATGGAGCATCAGGCAGCCTTTACTTCAGGCTCTCGGCGTTCTCTGTGGTTTGGATCGAGCCATCATAAGTATTTTCCTGTCGTCGATTCTGCCGATGGAATTAGCGAGAGATATGAAAGCCAATCCGAGAAACATTCCAAAACTCAACTATTCAGCTCTTTTGCTTACGATGATTTTCTCTATGGGAGAACCAATGCCCATAACACATTTAGGTATGAAAATTTTCTCACATTTTAAGAGCTTTTGAGGGCGAACCTATTAACATGTATCGTGTCACATTTAGTATATCAGAAATTTTGTGATAGCACTGTTTATTGACTGTTCATAAACTATAAACAGTCGTAAACAATACGTGACACCCGAAATTTCATGGTTCACATAACCTCAGACACCCGTGACATGTAGATTTGGAAGGATTATGTTTTATTTAAACTTTTATCTAAACAAACGTGCTGATACGTTATTTTTCTATTTTCAGAGCACGTAGGCGTAGATTTCGTTACTTTCCTGCTTGACCACATCGAGGATCCTCCAGATACGGACGTAGACGATCAAATCCCCGACTTATTCGTTACTCTCATATTATCATACAATCTTCAGTTTAAAAATATTACTGATAACGTTGTCCTGAAGGCTATTTCGGGGAAATCTGTTGCCAAAACGTTCACAGAAAAAATTTTATTGCTGCTTAATAGAGAAGGTGGGGGAAGAATTTGAAGTTGGCTAAAATTTTGTTAAAATTTTTGTTATTTATCAGTTGCTTAAATAAGAAATTTATCTCTGTAGTTACAAACTTCACAAATGAGAATTTTGTTTATAATTCCTAATCTGAAACTTAATTTGTCCTTCAAGTTATGTTTATAAATAAAAATTTGTCTTTCCTTTATGATACCAACAGTAACAAAGATCTCCAAAATCTTTTTTTTAGATGACCCCGTGAGGATATTTGATCATGAACCAACTCCATGTCACTCTGTATTGAAACTTTTCATCGACTTGTTCAGCAACAAAAGCACAGCCAATTTGTTCTACACGAACGACGTGAAAGTGTTGATTGATATTTTAGTTCGTCAGTTAGCTGATTTGTCTCCCGGCGACCAGGTAACGTTTTCTTTTCCTTTGGTAAAAACAGCGTAACGTCAGTTCTGTTCGTATCATCAGAATATAGTTAAGTTGATGGATCAAGCAACCGTATCACACCAAATCTTTGGTAATATCCCGGAAACGAGGACCATTAACTATCGATTCGAAATATTCACACGGTTGTAATGTCACACCCGTCCATTCATTCGCCTAAACTCACACCAAAAAAAATTTTCGTTGTCTTCCCTCCACAGAGACGACATCAATATCTTCAACTGTGCAGAGTCGTCATGCGAAATTCGAGCTACTCGGAGCATCATCACCGCAAAGATGAGATATCGAAGTCTTTCACCAGGATCTTCTGCGAAGAGACGGAAGTCAGTCTGAAAGACCAACAACTCGTTCGAGAAATCAGCAATGAATTTCCGCAGTATTTTAAGTAGTTGCCGTACGGATTTTCCTTTATTCTCATTGTTTCAAAAAACATTTGTCTTGACAAACAAACGTGACAGTTATAAATTACGCTCAATGACACGTTCCAAAGAAATTTCGCTGTGAACCAAAAAGAAATTATTTTGTTTTTCTTCACAGTTTATTTATTTAATGATTGTTTTAAATCAATCAGGATTCAGTCGAGAGGGAATCAAAGATGGTTTTAAGAAAATTATTTTTTTATATGTGTTGATAGATTTTAGATTTATTTTACTTTTTATTCTGAGTGAAAGACATTCAGAGGTTTTATTGCCGGCTTGTCACGGTCGCTGCCAAGTATTAACTTCACGAACGCTTTTAAGAGCTTGAGTAACACTCATGAAATTGGTCACCGGTATAGGTTTACCATTCCAAATTCGCTCTTTTGCGAATCCTAATGAATAATTAAAAAGGTTTAACAATAATTATTAACTCTTTGGTATCATTTTTGTAACACCAGTCTTGGTGGATTGAGATTTAAGAAGACAATTTGAGTGTAAGACGGTTATTTCATAACTTGAGAGTGTATGACGTCTTATCACAGGGGTGGACAATTTAAATTTAAAAAATTTTTGCTGGGCCGCACGTAAAATAGGAACTAAAGTAGGAGGGCCGCAGAAATTTGAACTACGCGGCTAGTCTAGCTTCTATAGACTATGCGTCTATTATTCTACTATATTATTCTATCTAAAATCCACTTTAAATTTCTCGACCGTCAAAAAGTAGTTGTAGCGGGCCATGTATTAATACTTCCCATGTTGATGAACCCTCTACGGGCCGTACTTTGCCCATCACTGTCGTATCATGTAGTTTAACGGACGAATCAGAAGTTGTAAGTTTTTGTTTCAACAGAGAAATTGGGTGGAATGGATTCTTTTAAGACTTGATGTTATACTAATCGTTGCTAGAATGAGTGAGGGTTGAAGTTGCACTAGACACTGTTGGATGGGTTAGATTGTACCGTCCTTGGTTTAGGTGGAGTATATATATTAAGATATCTGATAAAGAATAAAATTAAAGAAGTAAAATTTATTAAATTATAGTGATTTACTAAAATAATAAATTATCAAGTCATAAAATAGTATAATTGTAGAGTGGGAAACCTTTCAAATGAAACCTGAATTTGTACTGGAAGAATATCAAAACAGATAAGAAGTTTTTGCAGACTTTAAGAAGACTTTTGAGGAGTGTGTGCAAATTTTTGTTATGAAAAAAAATCTTCCGAAACATGGGCGTTTCGTACAAAGCGACTTCTCTCACTCTCTACACTTCTCTTTAACTTCTCAACAAGAAAAGTCATGCGATTCGTTAAAATAGAAACTAAACAAATGTATGGTAGGTTTAAGGTTAAGAACAAACCTTTCCAACAAAATTTTCTATTCCCATTCTAATCACAAATCTCTCTCGCATCCATTTAAATGGTATCAGCGGCCAAGGAGTATTTTCAACCGTCAAATCAAAAATTGATTGATTAATTAACTAGAACATTTGATGACAGTTATCAATCAACGTGTTTAAAAAGAGTAATATTCTTTTTATTTGATTAATCACAAATAATAATTTTTCAAATCTGTGATGCTTTTTTTTATAGATATTATTTATTTATTTATTTGTTTTTGTGGATGAGAAGAAAATCTTTTTTTAAAAATTTTTTCGTTAGATAATTGACTCAAACAGATCGGTTTTCACTTTTAGATGACCTCACGCATCACTGAAATTCTGAATATAATGACTGTGAAGGTGATTGCTGGACCGTATAAAGGTGTTTTGAAAACCCAAAAAGCTTTTCTGTTTCCTCTCTCTCTCTTGCTCTCAAATAAAGCAAAGAAAACTATATACAAATTTATCTTAAAGTATTAATATATTAAACATAAATTTTAACATCGTTATAATGTAACATTCGTAACTGGTTCGTTCTAAGTATCATAGTTCTAGTGCACAGCAGTGCAAATAATTTGTTACCTGATTCTATTCAAATTAGATTTAAAAAGAAATGTTTTATGAAATTAACCAAAAACAAATTACCTTCCATTTTATTTATTAGTTGATTAATTAATTAATTAATTAATATCGATGACCAAAGCCAAATTCAAAGCGTAAAGTATAATCTATAATAATTAATTATTTGTTGTTTCTTTTTTTTTTTGATGGTGCACAGTACTTGTTAATCACAGTTCTGATGACGTGTTAGGTGGCTGTTAGAGGGCGATAAATCGTCGTTAAAGCTGAGCTTTTTGTGGAGGGGGGCGGGGAGGGTGTTTTAACGGTATTTCCATGCAGAATGTTTAAGAAGCACTTACAGTATGAGTTGTATTTCTGTTAGATTCGAGTCCTGCTGAATTTGAGACGGATTTTTATTTAAAAAAAATAATTCATATATATTATAAAAGGCCGTTATGTTTAAGATAATTACAGCCATAAAAGACTTTTATTAGAATATAATAAATGGATAAATTATTTAATGAATAGATTTTTGTTATATTCCTTGAACCTTTCTTTATATTGTTGACAGATTACTTCTTTGGGGGGAGGGGGCCATTTTGATTTGTTTGCTTGAAACATGTTTATGTCTGATTTTAACCTGGTACAATTTTGCATTTTGAATTAATTTTCTTTGATGGAGGTTCCTAACAACTTCCTTTTAGTCAGATTTTTAACTAACTTCCAATGATTTAAAGCAAAAACTACTGTCATACTCTACTGTCCACTTATACAAGTACTCATCTTATACTCATAAGAGAGGTGGAAGCAAACTAATGGATTTAATGGTTGTCATAAGGTAGATATCATTTCTATAGATTGTTCAGGGTTGGGTGGCGGTTAATCTGGGTTTATGATAACCAGTAAAGCTGGAGGTGTAGTGCAGTGGTTAATGTTGTGATCATGACTTCGAATCCTCCTCCCCCATCCTGTTATACCCCCAAAAAGGAGGAAAAACGGGATTAAAACCACCACCAGATAACCAGTAAAATGAAGACTTTATTTCATTATACGTCACGGAATAGAGAAAGAAAAAAACATATGGATGATAAATTGTGCAAGCGGAGCGTTTGAAAATGACATCCATTTAGTTTCGCTTAATTAGAGATTGTCAGTTTGAATTTGCCTGTCAGGAATTGCAAATGGAACTTGTCCTAGATAAAATAAACGATCTCGCCAATGTATCTGCTCTTTATGTAAATAAAAATAAAATAACTCGACAGTTTTAGGTATTAATTAATAAAAGATTTCTCGAAGTATTATTAATAGAATCTGTATTAAAAAGGTTGAAAAGAGAATAAAAGATCAATTTGGCGGGACGAAAAAATTTTTTTCAACGAGTCGTTGAAAATCAGTGCGCCAAATTGGTACCCCTTACAATTTTAAGTTGGCATCTTGAGCCAAAAGTTTCCAGCGAAAAAGGTTTAGCGCGTGTGAAGTGGTGTGCGGGTTTTTTCTTAATATATTCACAAATTCATAATTTTTTGTTGTTCTTTACAGTTTAAAATATTTAGAAGTGCGATAAAGTGAAAAGTCTTCGTTCGAGTGTTTCAAAAAACAAGTTTTCGAAACGCTCCCGAGTTGTAAGTTCTAAGAAAAAAGCAAAATAATGGATACAAGCCTTCACCGACTGTTGAATGACATTCTTTTGAAGCGTCCACTACAAATCCCAATAAATCACATCCATCCGTCCGTTATTTCGAAGGTAAGGTTTACATATGTATAATAAAACTGAAATATTCTTTACTTACAACCTTTTTGAGTGATTTAACACATTCAAAACGAGATTTTCGATAAAACTTAGTTGACTTTGAACCTCACAACCTCTGATAAAAATGGCGTCTTACAAACTTATATTTCATTAAAAACAGTTAAAAACTTCAGTTTTCACGGGTGAGGTAAAAACCCTTAACCAAAAATTAGATATTTAGTTTAATGAAAACCAATCAAGACCGGAGAGCTTGTAGCTTAACTGTAAAAGAATCAGAGGATATGTAGAAGCCAAAGTGACGCCATCACATAACCGCCAAAACAGGCAAAAAGAAGCCATCTTACAAAGTACAAAACATTATATATTAATATTACAATAAATTGGAAACATTAATAGAAGAAAGAAACGAGTTTTAATAGATCATGAACTCTTTCAAGTAAGAAAGCATAAAGTGTGAAATTAATATCATCATTAAAACCATATTTCTAAATCGAATATTGGTTCGAAATCGTAATTGTAATTTAGCACAGACCTTCAGCTTAAAGTAGACAACTCACTTCGAGAAGACTATTTTCACATTTTCAATCGTTTTTTTAAGAAAAAAGAAGTAAAGAAAACAGTTAAATAACAAATTAAAGAAAGCATATAAATTTCTCGTCCATTTTGAATGAATGAAAAAAAAAAATTTTTTTTCGGAAATTTTTATTTACATTTACTCTCCCGTCATCATTTCCATGAATTCTGAAAAGAAAAAAAGAACGAATAAATTGTAAGCGTTTCATTATTTAGATCAGGGGTGGGCAAAATGTTTTTAACGACGCGGAGGATTATTATACAAGAAAACAAATATTCCCAAGCTGCATGCTTTATATCTAGCTTATCTGTATATGTCGTTTAGAAAGGTTGATCTGTTGATCTGCCAAAAATTGTTTGAATTCTCAAAATCAAAAATGAGGTATTCGTTTCAACAACAGTGCCGTTTCTTTACGCTTAAATTAATTTATTTATTATTCAACAATCAATCAACAAAGTAGTTAATCTAACCAATCATCACTCAATTAAAAAACTATAACGCCAAGAATCAAACGTTTTAGAATATTATATAGTTTTGGAAATTAACATATTATTATTCTAACAAGCTTTTGAGCTTTCGCGGTATGGAAGCTTTTAACGGACACACGACATTTGGAAAACTCTTGTTTCGGCCCGTGTACGCAGAAAGTTAATCTATATATTATGTAAGTCAGGGGTGGGGTTTCTTCGGTAGTGGGTCAACACCACCCAAAATGTGAATATTAAAGAGAAGTTTGTGTTCGATATGTTTTCTTATTAAAACAGTATCATACCATTATACTATACAATTAGTACTTGTACATAATATGTTTGAAGCATGGCACATCAGGGGTGAGCAACTTTTTTAATCAACGGGACAGTTTAACTTTTAAAATTTTTTGGCGGGCTGTACATAAAGTAGGAGGGCCTACAAAAATTTGTAGAACTTTATTTTTGATAAATAACTCAAATACTATCTTTTTGACAATAATATAGCACTCACGTCTTTTAAGAAACATGAGAATTGCTAAAATGGCTGGTTAACAGCTTACCAGTCTGACAAAAGCAAGCACCAACAAGCAGAGACGCCAATCGTATTGCATGTTTGAACAAGTTGCCGTTAAGTGAGTAACTCTCGCCACAAAAACTGTTTCGATTAGTATGTACTACCATTTTAGTATAATTAATTAATTTTCGAGAAAGTAATTAATTAATTAATATCGAGAAAGTCGATAAAATAAATTCAGTTTTAGAAATGCTTGACGGACCGCGTGTTGCTCATCCCTGTGCTGGATACGTAAATACTTATAGAGCCATGGTAATAGAACTTAAATATTGTTTTTGGTGTCCTTTTTCAATTTTTTTTATTTTTATTAAATTTATTTTCAAAACTAAGTGACTTGAAACCATTAAAAGAGTGGCTCGGTGACTTACGGGTTATAGGTGGCCGATTCTTAGACTATCTAAGTACATGTGTACAGTAAAAGCTTTCAGCCGTTGGCGGGAGTATAATTATTATTGAAAGTAAATATAAAAGAAAAAATAAATTTGTGTCATAAAATTATTAACGCAGTAGCAAATTGTTTAAAAAATTCTGTGGCTTAGTGATGTGCAAAAAAAAATTTTAACGAGGCACTGTTTGGCGACCCCTGACGTAGACAATTGGTATCGTAGATGCTTAAATAAAAACTTGAATAAAATTCGAGACCGGAAGTATATATTTCGGGTTTTGTGCGACAAAGGAAAAATATTCCGTTCTTTCAATTCAATGCTCAACACTATGACGTCCGGAGGTCTAATAAAAATTTTTTTCGTGTTGGTGCCGGTGGAGCTGACTCTCGTGCTGCCTTAGCACCACTATTTTAAATTCACAACATATGGACTTCAATGGTAATCGTCCACATATGTAAATAGGGTTAAGATCGCCAGTGACGCATGCGCAATAATTTCCAAATGTGACGTTACTGGCACTCGGCTAATAGTCTTTGTGAAATATTGGGAGGCACCACAGTAGGGTCCCCGGCGGTTAATGGATGTCAGTTTTTATGACCCCACAGTGGGGCCAGCGGACGTCATAGTGTTAATCTAGAAATATACTTAAAACGCAACGCCTTTAGAGCTTCCTCCTCTCTCTTTCAAATTGAAGCGAAAACAAAAACGGTCGCATATATGAATATCCATAGGAAATTAATTTGAGATTTTGTTCTTTGATTTGGGTGAGATGTTATGCTTCGTGGCCAGCCACAAAGGTTACACACACACTAACGCAGAATGCGGTTTAGAAAGGGGGGAAAGTGGGAGAGAAAGGAGACGCACATAAATCTCGCTGATGAGCACTAACTAAGAGATTGGCAAGATTTTTCTTTTGGTCAGCGAAGCCTCGATTCAAATTGCCAACTGCGAGATCGAGTTGAACGGGAAAACAATTTTTGTCATCAAAGAAAAATCTAAAATATTAAAATCATAAATTTCAAAATTAATTTTTAAATTTCTCTAACTCTGCCAATTGATTCGGGATTATTACAACAGCGAAAACAGTTGCACGTTCAAATGTTTACATCACTGGTGTCGAATTATTTTTATTTTACTTTAAAAACAAATTTTTTTTGGGATTGTTTGTGTTTATTTGGCGTAATTTAGATTCGCCCGGAGGGGGTTGATGGGTAGAGAGGCTATTTAAGATTTAGAGTCGGGATGATGGAAACTCCAGAAGATGTAGACCGAAATAGAAATCAGAGGAATTATTTTTTGAAGGTGGAAAGGGAAGGGGTTAGTTAATACTTCAATGAGATATTCAGTTGATAACTTACCGTCAAAATCTACCGTTCCTGATCCGTCAGCATCGATTTCGTCAATCATCATGTCCAATTCGTCATCTGTTAGTTGGTCGTCGAGCTCCCTTAGAATTTCTTTTAGACAGGATGTTGGGATGTAGCCATTTCCTGGAAATGGATGTAGAAAACTGATTCATGATTTGAGTCAAGAATTTTATTTAAAAAAAAGAAAAAAGGACTTCGTTAGGTTTTTTGTTAGTGATGACGAACACATGACTCAGGGGGCTTTTAGACCCATGGTTGTTTTTTTGGGGTTATGAAGTGCTGACCAAGTTAAAATTGTAAGACAAAGAGGAAATCTCTACGCCCTTTGATGAAAATTTCTAAAATGGGAAATCTGTCAAGATTTTGTGTTTTGTGTTCTTTCTATTACTACCTCTTCCTTTCCAAGATGTCGCCTCTGACTCAGTTATCATCGATTTGACACTGACTAATTCTGAACAAAATTTGACAGTTCTGAAAAGAAAGTCCGCTAGCGGTGCTTAACTTAAAAAGAAATTGTAGCCTTCAAATGGTCACATAGCTTATTAAACAGCTCTACAAGGGTATCACAACACAGTTCCCAAACTCTAATTTCTAATCTTGTGGGTGGTGTAGTGTAGTGGTTAAGTTCCTGACTTGGACGCAAATGGTCGTGAGTTCGAATCCTCCTCCCGCATCCTGTTATACCCAAAAATTAAGGGTGAAAAATGGGATTAAAACCACCACCAAATTTCTAATCTTGTTGAATTTGTAAAAATTATTTTGAATGAAAAATTTGTCTAAAGAAACGAGTGACCAAATTTTTGTATTAAGCTCTTTTAAGAAAAGTGAAAAATCACGTGTATCAATTAAATTTGAGTTTTGTAGCTATCGAATGTTTTTCTACGCCACTATCCTCACGATTTTTCGAATTCCTTTCCGCTTGCGTTAGATTTTAATGTGAATCTGAAATTCTCATTTACGTAAACAATTCGGAAAAAAAGCTCTTAAATTCTTTTCTAGTTTTTCCCAAACTTTTTTTTCTTTACTTTTATTTTCCATTAGAGTAAAAGGCGCATTAATTATGAGAAAGTGATTTATTTTACCAACAAATTAGTTGACCACCAACGCTATTTTCTTTTTCCTCTTTTTAAATACATAATTATTTTTTATTATGTCTATTTATTTAAATTATTATTAGATATTGCTGATTTCGTAAGAGCGATTCTCCTGGCTAATGATTTTGATATTATTTTAAAAGGAGATCAAGTTGCGTGTGATCTTAGAAAATTATTTTGATTTTTGTTTAGGGCAGTGATGGCTAACCTTTTTGAGGTGTGGGCCAAATTCTGTTTCGATGCTCTAACCAGCTAAATTTTAGAGTGGAGTGGGAAGTTGAGTTGGGAGTTATAAAAATATTTCTCTGCGATTTGAAGTTTTGTGGTTTTGGGATGGGGATTCATTGATCAGTCGCTTTCTGCCCGATGATTCGGATTAAAGCATTGAGTTTTGGTAAGGAGGATTTGAAGTGTTTCAGAACGAAAGAAGAAATTGTCAAAAATAACCGAATTATTAACGCGTCAACTGACTTATTTTGACTTTCATTCACGGGAGAAAGGGGATGAAGATGATTTTGTTAGATGACGTCTTTGTCTCACCTTCTTTATCATACAGTCTAAAAGCTTCCCTAAGTTCTTTCTGCATGGCTTCGGCATCTTCTTCGACTATAAATTTGGCAGCAAGTGTGACGAATTCGTCGAATTCTAACCTTCCGGATTCTGAAATGAATCGGAGAAGAGAATTATTTGTCACAAATATTTCTTCGTCGTTGTTAGTTTTTTTGGTAGATGATTGGAAATAGATCCACGAATAGATTTCTGAGATTTGTATAAAACAGAACAGTACGTTGCTTGTGTTGCTACTGGGAAAACAATTTGACAAAGTTATGGTATTTAGCTGGGAAGAATGAAAAGTGCTTTAGAATGGAAGAGATGTCTTATTCAAATAAGTGGCATAGGAATCGCATGGCCTAGGAAACACTTACTATCTGCGTCTACTTCTTCAATCATCTCTTCCAGTATCCTTTTATTGAAGGGCTGTCCCATGAGACGTAAAATTTCGGCTACCATGTCTGTAGAAATACTCCCTGAATGTTCTCTGTCGAATCCATCGAAGGCTTTTCGCAAAACTGTCAAAAGAAAATATGGATTTTATCATTTTTATTAAAAAGAAATCGAGAGCTTATGGAAGCCAGTGACAAGAAGTTGAAGTGATAAAGAAAAAGACAGAGAGAGAGAGGAAGCAGAGGATTTGTTAAGCTAAGAAAATAGATACTGTACGTCAAATAAGATTTTAAAAAAAATAGGAAAACGTTCGATTATGATCAGTAGTAAACGGTGTTCACTTGCGAATTTCAAACCTTGACTAGACACAACGGACATATAATTGCACGTATCGGTTGCCAAATTTTTTTTCTCGCTCTCTTTCTAATAATATTATCTTTGGCGTGAAAGCGCAAAAATTGCAACTTAACGAGCCATTGACGATTTGAAGAATCTTCATTATTTTTCTCCTTAATTACCGTATTACTAGATTTGAGGTCATTGGATCGCGGGACTTGTCATTTCGTTGCAGATTGCCAAAGGTGAGAAATTTGTTAACGATATGGATTCCGTGACAAAATGTTTTCCCTAACTCAGATGAGCTCTTAGATTTGATGAAGTAAAGGCAATCTAAAAGCTCTGACTTGGTGTTAATTCTTGCAGATTTAGTTTCGTGCAAGGTTATGAAAATTCGGTCACGGAAGGAAGTTTTTATCATTTTTACACTAAATCTTTTTAGCTCAGTGTTGCAAACTGTTAAGTAGTCGACTTGTTCCCGGATATTTGGAAGCTACTGAATAATAGTTTGTATAATATTCCGATGTCTTTTGAAGAGAGTAGGGGAAAAGAGAAAGAGATAAAAAAAGAAAAAGATTTGTTATACAAATTAAAGAACAAATGTCATGACGTTTTGAATCAGCCGAAACGAGTCATTTCTTCCCCGATAAATTCTTAAACAATTTTACTTTTTATTTATTTTTTTTCCGTGGAAGGGCCCACCAACCGCGAGTCATTAAAATTCTGGCTCTCCATTAACTCATTTAAGAAACTGATAAAAGGCAAACACGAGTTTTTCATTGTTCGTGGCCGCACATGACCAGAAGAAAATCGGAGGAAGGAAATTCAATTCGTAATGCAAACGTGCGATAGAGGAGAAGGAGGCTAATATATGTTACATACAAGACCGAGTGAATCATATCGGTTTTGTTGATTTATTCTTTGATCTATTTACGTTTTTTGTTATCATTCTGACTTTCTTGGCACTGTGATTTACAACAAAGAGTGATCGCTGAAAACCCGAAGACGCGTTTTTTTTCTTTTCTTCTTGCTTCGGGTGAGTTTTATTAATGAGTGTAAACAACCTCTGAGGGGTCAGTAGACTAAATGAGTGACTTTGAGTTTGAAGGTTGGCTTTGTTGAGGGTTTTCAATGGAACTTTTGCTCGTCCTTTCCTTTCCCTTTCACAAGTGACCATGAAGTTTTGATAACTTTAGCAGTTTTCGTCTCCACTGAGTGTTAAATTGATTATTTGGTTTTCAACCTTTTTGGTTGACTTGTTGACTGGGTTTTATTATTCAAAAAGTGCATGGAAACTGAATTCGTTGTTTTGGAGTCAAGTTTATATGTTGAGAGCTTTCGTTTGTTTTTAGTTTTTAACATTATAAATTAGAGGAGGTAATTAATTGATTGATTCGAAGAAAAATTGGTTTGAGAATACTCTTTATTAAGAGACTAACTTCAGCGAAAAAAATGGCGGAGTAATAGCAGTTCTACTTGTCTAGGAAAGGAAAATCGGAGGAAGACTTGAATTATAATTTATTCTCACTTTTGAGATATTGATTTCATGTCAAAAAAAATTCGAAATGGAAAAATGACTCAGGCAAATTCAATACAAAAAAGAACGAATCGACTTAATTAAAAAGTGAGAAGCAGAGCTTGAGCTAAAAAAATGTGATTAAGCAGTTCCATGTCGTAAAATCTTGAATGAGTGCCAAATCTGTATTTCAAACTTTTGCTTCCAGTTTGTTTGGCAAGAACACGAGCTGTATTAATCCCCAAAATTTTTCTGGTTTATTTAATAACAGAATGATTTCGGGAACGTTCAACAACAGTATTGTACTCGTTTTTGGCCGAAAGCTCTACTCTTTTGATGACACCGTTTCGAGAAGTTGAAATCTGATATTTGCTTGATCTGATGTTAAACTGTTCGAGCTAAAAACCATAACGGAGAGAAGCGAGGAATTCAAAACATGAAGGGATGCTGACTTGGAGTGGGATGCATCCTGTTTATGTCTGGCGACAGAACGTTAACAACGAGATGGCAATAAATAGAAGAATGTAGCTGGTTGCTTGAGAATTTCAGATGAAAGCTCTCGGGGAAACGAGATCCGGAACTTTTCACGAAATCGGTAGTAAATCGAATGGTTGAAAATAAAATAAATTTCAACGCTCAGTGGACATAAAAATTTTACTAAACAAATAAAAAAATCGTTGTAAAGTTTTCCCAATGGAGTTCTGTTGTCAACAATTACATTTATTTCAAAGCGAAAGCTCGCACTCAGTTCACACAACACACACACAGCTCAAATTAAGTTGTGCGAAAGCGACTATAACAATTTCACATATTTCTAATATATATTTATCAACATCATGTAGTCGGTTTTGTAAACTGTTTTTAACGAAAATCAGGGGCGTAGTGCTGAGTCCAGATGGGAAAAATTATTGTAAGTTGTAATGCGTGGTTGGGAAATAATCAAAATAAGCGGTGAGGATGAAATAGTTTCAGTCTGAAGTAATTAAACTAAGCTGTGAATGTGGGGTTCAGCTTTTATAGAGCTTTCGGAATAATGCTTTGGAAAGGAAATGTGTGTTTGCAAGCATACGAAATATAATACTCACTTGCGATTTGTTCCGGCGGTAGCTCTAAAGTCTGAAAACATAAAAATAACATAAAACATTAATCACTGATTGGTGGTAGAAAATGATTTTTTGAGCTTTTTGTTTTGTGAACCAATAATAACAATAATCGAAAGTTATTGGTTTGAAGAAGGCGATGGTGGAATCTGGTTTCTGGTTAATAGCGTTTCTTGATAGAATAAAGAAGCCTCGGTGTTTTTAGTTTTGCATACCTTTCAGATTCTTTGACGGTTTGAGGATTGTTGGACTGTTTAGTGATAGGAAGGATGAAAAAACGGGGATTTGGTTTTTGGGTTGTCTGAAAAATTTCTGGTTTTTGTTTGGTATTTGAAATGTCTTGTCGAGGAAGTAACCCTAACGGAGTGAGTGGTTTTAGGTCATTTCTCTCTGTCACGTCTGATTTGTATTGTCGGTTCTTTGATATACGTCATTTCTTATTTTTTTCCTGGCATTCTGAAGGTGTTTAACCTTTATTCATTCCGGTCAGTTGTTTATGTCGGAATCTTTTGACTATTTTAATTATTCAAAGCGTAATTGATGGAGTTCGGAAGTGAGTACCATTTCTCTTTAGTCTCTACCCTCTAGTGAGTTATTTAAATGATCCAAAATGTGAAGAAAAAAATTTTTCCCAGTGGTTGATGGAATAAGGAGCTAAAACAACCACTAAACAATTGGTATTTAAAACGAGTTGGAATGGAATGTTGGGTTTGATAAAAAGCGATCCGATGGTCGGCTCAGAACAAGACCAAGTAAGCAATGACTTATGGCTTAAACCAGCAAATTTCTTATTTGAGAGTCTGACGGGTGTGATTTTTCTTCGTCACTTTTAGAACCCAAACCTGACAACACAAAATGGTGGGTTTTTGAAAATTTCGTTCCACCACCACGTTCTCATCTTTGTAATCGAAATAGCTTGTAATCAAATTATGTGGATATGAAATCGTATCTTTTTGAATTAATTCTCTACCATTTCTTTAAGTGGAACTAGAAGCCAAATTTAAAAAAAAGCAAATTAAACCAAACCGGCTTCTTGTGACATTGGCAAAACTCTTATTTATTTTATTTTATTTTTTTATAGCAAATAAATTTTGGAATCATTACTAATATTTTCCAATAACTTTTTTTATTGTTTGTTTAAGAGTTCCTTTAAATTTTTTTTTTATCGATGAAAAAACTCGAATGCTTTTTTGCGTGCGTGTGTGTGTCGGTTTGGGCGTTTAGTGATAACTGAGTCGAAGACTTGGTTATTTATTTATTTATATATTTTTATAACATAGCTTACGATAAAAATAAAATTTATAAAAAGAAGTAAAAAATTGGGTGAAGGTCTGAATTTCGTCTTCCATGTTTGAAAGTTGGAAATGGTTCCTGTTGCGTTTCAACCGGCTAACGTTTTCATTTTCGGATTGTGGGCTTACAAAGATTCCGACAGGAGGTGACAAGAATGAATCGGGTGACGTTATAAGAGGGCTGATGACCTAAAATCACGATGGCCGAGAGAGAGAAAGAGATTATTTGACGCAAGATGTTTGGTTTTGAGATGAACCAGAGGATGTCGGCGGTCACTCAGTCCGTGGTCCATTTGCCAAAATCATTAACGATACGCGGAAGTGCAAGGAAACACTTTTGAAAGCACTTGGAATGGGTCCTAAAAGATTGCTCGTGCCGATAATTTGAAGTTTTTGAACGTTTCTGTGGCTTTGTCTTGTTATTGTTTCGCTTTTTTTCTTTCTGTCATTATTTTCTGTCGATGTTGCGTTGCTAAGTTTTTATTTATTTTTAAATAGCCGTGTCCACGCAGTCAATCAGTAGTCGGTAAATTTTTTTTTGCTGGGATGGTTTTATGTTGCTCAATTTTGAAAATTTTACTGGGTTTCCGTTTATTGTGTTTCCGGAGTGGAATCGCGGCCAAAAATCTTTCATCAGACTTTGTCACTTTGCTTCTTGTCTAATATTTTGTTTTTGGCGGAAGAGGGTGAAGTGTGGAAGCGATTTAATGTTAAAAATTTTTTGGTTTTGTAACTTTGGGTTAAACTTTCGGTCTGACACTTCAACACCAGTGCTTCTAAAGATGAAGGAGGTGTTCGGATTGTTTTATAAATACTGAAATCGTTAGTTAGATGTTTAAATTATGTATGCTTTGTCTTTTTACCTTACAATATCTGAGTGTTTTTAAGCTAGATGTCTTTTATAAATCCATTTCGCAATAGTTGGACGGTAAAAGTGTCAACAAAAATTATGAACTGCGAATACGATTGTGAAAAATTAAATTTTGCCCGGATATTTTCAGCCTCAATTTTATTTTTACCAATTTATTAACTAGACGATATTGCTCGACATTCACTTAATTAAAAAAATATATAAATTATGTAATGTTCCGTAATTGTCAGTTAATTAAATTAGTAGAAATGTATGTTTGAGGGTAAGGTGTAAATCGAACCAAATCAAAATCTGTGGAAATCAGTTGCAATCAAGAAAGGGATTCGGCCAAAGTTTGAAATATTTCACAGTTTAGACTTGCTTGTGTTAAATGAGCTTATATTTATTAACGTATGTCCCTTCTGTTAATACAACTTTTTTAATTTGGAAGAGCTTAAGAAAAAGAAAAAGCTCAAAAATGTCTTAAGAGAACTGTGTTAAAGTCTCGAACGCCAAGAGTTATGTAAGCGAAATCATAATAACACAATTGAGGATGTGACTTTAACTTGCTCTAAAAAATTCCTCAAAGCTGTACTATGTCTTACTAGGATAATTAGATGCCAGACAGATGTAGAAAAGTAGCGTTGACCAAACTTGATCATTTACAAGTTAAAGGTAGAGTTCGAATTTGACGATTGATATTTTACGATTTGAAAAGAGCAATAAACAACCTGTGCCAGAAGTTGAACAAAGGAGTCAAAAAGAATTATACTAAGTATATATATAGCTATTAACAGGAAAAAAGACACTGTTGCAATGAATTTTCGTTTAAAATATAAAAAGTTTCGACAGTGTCCTCTTTGAAGTTTTTAAAATTAGTAAAAATCATTTCGAAAATGTTGGAAATGTAACACTATATTTACTCACCATAGTCATTATTTAATATTTGAAATAGTAATATTATAAACTGATTTCGTTAAACAATAACAAAAACAAAACTAAAGTAAAAACAAATTTTAGGGAAAAACGAATCCGAAACCAACTCGGAAACTGAATCGTTTTGGAAATTGAACTTGTAGTTGCCACTTTTTTTTTAATGAAGTAAAAAAGTTTAAATAAAAAAAAGATGGGAAGAGCTGTGAGAATGCGCAATGGAATCTTGGAGAACCAAAACGTCAGAAGAGATTATGTTCGACCGAAGCTTTAACCCACTAGCTAAATACGATAGGAATGAGCTTTTCGAGAAAAATTTATAAATAAACACTCGGTGAAAAAGTCAGGAGGAGGAGGAGGTGGCGGTGGTGGTGGGGGGAGAGACGACGACGACGTGAGATGATGTTCAAGCACTCGTGTAGCTGTTTTCATGGAAGAAGACGTGGCCACCAGCGAAAAACTTCAAACACCACCAGAGCAATATTTATAAAATGGATAATTGCTTACTTTTTTTATTTCTATGTGTTCCGGTCGTAGCGTTTTTCGTTTTCGGGGTTTTTTGGATCTGAAATTTTAAAAGCTTTTGCATTAGTAATGGAAAGAAATTCTTTTTGAACGAACTTGCCCAAGCCCCGAGGCGTTTTTTTCTTTTTCGAAGTAATTTTCTTCTCCTTTTTTGTGTTCATATAAAAACCGATGTTGCATGCGTTTAACCTCTCTTTGGAATGTTTAAAGCTTTGAGTCAGTGACGGATTAAGTCCTTGATTGTGCGGGAAAGTTGAAAACAACTTAAAAAAATCTTTTTAGTACTTAAGACCCAGGAGACTTTAAGGTAATAGCCACCAGTAAGATTTGTCCGTTTATTTTTATTACTTGGTAGTTTGGTATTCCCAAGACAATCTAAAAATAAAAATTGTAGATTTTGATGCCAAAGATGTAGACGGAACTATAAGGAAAGGTATTTATTATTAATATTACTTACCATCTAGGTAAGTGTCTCCGAGTAGGAGACGAGAAGTAGTTTGTATCTCTCGCATTAGGATACAGTATGTTAGCTGATTTAGTATATAGTTGTGAATTTAATTGAGAGAAAAAGACATTGAATTAAATATTTTTAATTAGTGACAGTTTTCATCGATTTAGGTTAGAACATCGAAAACTCTTAAGGCGTGATTTTGACTGATGCTAAGGTATAATATAAAATTTGTTTTGAAAAGGGGAATGTTAATAATTTGAAGGAAACGCAGAATTTTTATAGTCCTCTACGTTTTAAGAAAAATTTTAAATTACAATAATCATTTTCTTAAGAAGAAAATTTATCTGATGAACATTTCAAATCGTTCCTTGATATTAGCACTTCTAAATCGAGGTCTGAGTTTAATAACACTTTAAAAACACAATCACGTCATTCACATTAATGATTTTATTATAATTTGCGATGAAAATGTCAGCATTTGCTGGCAGTCGTTCGTTGTCATTAATATATCATAATTTTTATTTTTATTTTTAATAAAAAAAAAGATCAACATGCAGTGCTGAAAAGTGTTTTTAGTCCCTCAACTTCCCCTTTGGAAGTTTCATGATGGCCTTCAGCTAACAGAACTAATGCGAAAGCTAGAAGCTATGAGTTATGCTTTCTCCAACACGCTCTAAGGCACTCTGTTGCCTGTGTGTTAGTATAAAAAAAATTCTGAAGGAAATTTCATACACCTTTCACTAAGGTTTGTTATCACTCTTGAACCATATTACCTCCCCTTACTAACTACCACCTGTCTCCAAGTATGAGACACTATGTAAGTTGTTCGGACTAGATTTGAGGGATTATGTCTGGAGAGCAGACCAGCGTCTTATCCCAGGAATGGTTTGATGGAAGCCAAAGGAAGTCAGAAGTTATGTGAGAAGAGGATAAGGAAAAGGAAAGCAGGAGAAGAATAAGAAGGTTTGACTGTGAGAAGCGTGTTTGGGAGTCGAGTGGTTCAGAGAGGAGAGAGGAAGGATAGGGGCTTGCCAGTCTAGAGGAGTATTTGCGAGTGAACCTTTCGATTTCCTTCTTTACAGAGGGAACCCCCTGGTCATGATGATTCGGTTAGGAACAAACCATGGAGTATTCACTTAGGTGAATTGATTTGGTCGAGGATTTTGAGGTTTGAATTGGCAGAGGAACCTCAAAGCTGGATCCCGTAGGTCCAGATGGGTTTGAGGATGACTATATATATATAAAGAGCTTGTTGCTGGTATTGAGTTCAGAGCTTTAGATATAACGTTAATATTTATACATGAACTTAATACTTGTGTTGATAAGTACATCCAAATTTAACTAACGGAAATGTTCTGGAAAGGAAGTCAACGTTTGAATTCGCAGAAAGTTCTATAATATTTTATTTATATTTATAAATCAAAATTTTATAACACAACTCAGTTTTTTTCAATTAAATAAATATAAAACAATTTTTTTTTCTCCTATTCTTTCAAGGAATGGAAATTTTTTTTTGATAAAGAAAGGATTTCCTAAGGGCTCAGCCCCACAAACATTTTTTTTCTTCAACGACAATCGATTTTTAATTTTTTTTTCACTTTCTGCTTTGCGTAAAATTAGGCTATTTGTCTCTTATCCTTTCCTTTTTCTTCGTTTTGTTTTGCATCTGAATGGCTGTGTTTTGTTTGAAGAATTTCTCATCCATCACGCCACACATACATACAACGCATGCATGAATCAGAGGAAAAGAAGTGGACTCATTATTTCATATTCCAGTTTTGTTCTGCGATGAATCCTGGCCAAGTTATAAAAGCTGGAACTGGAGTTTTGTTTAATATTGTGCTTCAATTTTTGATGAGGAAAGGGAGAGAGGGAAAGTCAGTCGGGAGTGACTGCAAATCCCTGAAACAAAAAAAGAAAGTTGTTGAATTATTGATTAATTAAATAATTTTGAAGTTTTGTGTTTCAATCATCTTCAGGTTTCAGGATCTTTTTTGGAGAAGTGAGTGGTTGTAAGCTTGATTAACAAATGTTGATTTCATTTTCCTTTTATAAATTTTAAATTTTTTTAGATTTTCAGTATTCAGTAATTTTCTTAAATCATTGAACTATTTACAAAAAATTAGGATGGTGGTCATTTTGGCATAAGTACCATTTTGACTTCTTTTGAAAAAGATTTGGTTTCTTGGTGCTCTTCGTCTTTTTAAAAGGTGAAATTTATTGACCGGATAAACAATTTTTCGCAACCCGGCATTCATGCCTCAACTTGTTTTATTGGTTTTGGAATATATTCAATAAAAATGAATTTATGACTGCTTTGTCGGTGTATCAAAATTTTTGTTTTTGAATTTTTCTTTGATCCGAAGAATTTTGTGTCTACAATACTTACCAAGCTTTAACACAACTTCCTTAGACTCGGGTTTTCAATTATGTTCTCTGCTCAAAATCAGCGAATAAAAAGTCAAAAAAAATTTTCTCTTAGCTAAAGTATAAATTAATTGTAAAGAAAAATACCTGAAATGAAATAAAGAAAATTTAAAAAAATTTTTATTGGATGGTTTTTTAAAAGGGCAAGAAAGGGAATGAGGGGCACTAACACCGCCAAAAATTACGAAAGGATTGTGGTGTATGGCTTGCATAAGATGCCTGAAAACTTGAGATTTTGGTTTGAAAATCCAAGCTCCAAAACTTATATAACTCTTATTGTCTTTGCCAATATTAGTGTAGGTATATTACTGTATATTTTATATTATTATAAATTGCCAAAAAGCTTTATATTTCAGACTTAGAAACATTAGAGTACCAACTTTTGAGCTGTTAGGTACTTTTAATTAAAGACTTAGAAGAAGAATGCTTAGTCCATTCTTGTCAGGTTTGCTTTAGATTGTTAAAAGGTCGTGAAGGTGATGAAACCTTAGTGTCAAAAATTTGGCTTTTGCTGTCTTCCATATTCGCATTATTTTTTTATGAAGCGGCTTAATGGATCAAAAGTTGGTACGACAAAACCTTTAGTCAGAGCGTTTAATAGTAAGGAATGATTACTGATGTTCTAAATGTATACTTTCTTTTTAGGTATGTCGTATTGGTTTTCTACAGTTTATACTCAAAGAAGGTAGGATCATTTTCTTAGTTACATCTTTCAGGGACCTCGATTTGCGGATTCGGTCTAAAACTAGTATTGCTTATGTTGTAAGAAAGAGTTTGTGAAATGTTCAACTTCTGGAGTTTGTATATCGTGAATTTTGGCTCGAAATTTTTGTAAATGGAGTATGGATATATGTTATAAGAACCGTCGAGGGATCAAAGAATGAAAAAGAAAATTAAGCATTAGCGCCTTTGTTAAATTTATCATCATCATAAACAAAACGACGTTTCTAATTTTTCAATTTTAATTTATTTAAGTATAAAAAATGATAAAAGAAAATTTACGCAAGCGTTTACCGTGCGTTTGTGAATCTGTTATATTATGAAATCTATTTTTGGTCCACGGTCAACCCAGTTTCTTTCTATTTTGTTGTTGTTCCAAAGCATAAAAGTTAAATGGCTAGGAAGGGGAGTTCAGCGGTTGTAATTATATCATATAAATATGGAGAAAGATAGTTAATAGTATACTATTATTAATCTTACTTTTTGTTCAGCCTAATAATCTCTTCGGCTTTAAATGCGAAGGGGTTTCGCAATTTTTGTTTTTTTATTTTTTTTTCTTAATGAGGTAGGAATCTCACATCAGCGTCTCAAAACACAAACATAAACACTGAAACAAAAGAAAGTAAAAGTCGTTAATAAATTTTGAAGGGATGATGAGTATTGAGATGATTAGAAACATAAGGTGAAGGAGAAGACTTACTATTAAATAATAGATACAAAAGTGACTAGCATAGTACAGGTTGAGCTCAAAGAGCAACGGGCGGTTAAATAAGTATTGGAGGCGGTGGCCTTTCGCTGGCCCCTCGTGTCCGGCTCTTGTCTATTCGTTTGTGTAGCCTTTGCCATGCGGGTTTCCGCGTCGGCCTGGCCGGTCCAAAAGATGAATTTTTCCAGCTGAATTTATGCTTAAAGTAGGGTCGGAAATCTTTCGGCGGAATTAGTTTGTCCCGGTGCTTGACCCAATTTGCAGGACAGTGAACGACGTCTCTCCAGTTCCCCAGGTTAATTCCCAGTCGCTGGCATTCGTGAGCGTAGGCGGTGAGAGACTCGCAGTAGCACATTTTGTTCGGACACTCGCACATGTCCATAATGCATGATCTGGAAATGAAGAGCTTTCATTTAGGGTTTGTAATGAAGTGATGAATTTTTAAGAGGGGTTTTGTCAAACAATCAAACTTCGTAATTAAGTGGTTTTAATTACATAACGCGATACTAGCGCAGCTTGTGAGAAAACATCAAATTAAGAATTCAATTCTGAACAGAGACTGTTGAAAGAGATTGATGGTTGAGACCAACGAAAGTCAGAAGCAACAGTAAGAACAAGAGCAACGAAAGCTACGTGGCCATTGGTTCTTTTTAAAAGGTCTTTAACTTGGAATTTCAAGTGTGAAAAATTTTATTAATTACTTTAAATATGCTACGTCGTTTATTTTCTTTCGACATCCTTCGAACACCTTTGTTTTTATCATAATGCATCTCTCCCAGTTTTCCCTTTTCGTGCTGTTGGATGAACATTCCACGGCTTTGTTAACTTTATCGTGGTCTCTACCGCAGGCTTTCTTGCCGCCGACCCTCCAGGAAAGTCCGAGAACATTTGTGTCGTTTGTTAAACTGAAAAAAGTAAGAAGTTTAGAAGTTTTTGTGAAGTTTATAAATCCTCTAATTGTTTTTGAGTTTTTTGAGCTTTTCTTTAAGTTAAGTAGAAACAGCGAGAGTTGGACACATCCTCCTTCAAATGCAAAAATTTTGGTAAAAGTTATGTTATACTAACTTTCCACCCCTCGTCCTGAGATCATCACGAGTAATTGAATTGAAATTTCCGCAAAGACCGCACAGCCTGTTTTTATACTTGATAGGAGCCGAGATTTCCAGAAAGCTGTTTCCGTTCCAGAGAACCTGAATTCCAATGGCAGTTTTGACAAGAACGCTTTCGTCCGTTTTTTCGATGACCAGTTGATTTTCTTTTTTGTAGGGCGGCTTGATTCTTTCTCCATTTATCTTAACCCTCATCTTCTGTCCGAGATTCACTTTGAGATCTCCGATCTGCGAAACGAAATAAAAAATAAGAAGGAAAGTAAAGCAACAAAGAAGAAGAATAAAAAAAAAAACATGATTAAAAGATCATTTTGGAAAGTAATGAGTCTTTGCTACAAATTATGTGACTGGGTAACTCTGATAAAATGACACCTAACTCTAAATTTCACGCCTCGGTAAACAAGGCACGTGCCTGGGGCGCGCAATAAAATCACCTTGGATGTATAACGATGTGTGAGAACACAATACGGCTTTTGTCATTCTCCAACCTTTATTTACAACTCGAGTATAGTCTCTTCTTTTACTTTTTTTTTTTTTTTGCTGATAAAACAAGCTGTACAAGAGTGGAATGCACGCAAACGTAGTGTTTGTAAAACATAGTTTCGGCAACTTGACAAAAAAAGTGATTGTTTCCTTCATTGTTTTTGTTTTGGGAGGTAAGGTCTGATATGAGAGATATAATTTGAACTAGAGTTATCAACCGGTTTCCGTGGTCGATTGCAGTTTCAAAGTCGCTGATGCGCCTAACGTATGTAGGTAAGCGAAATAAGGACGAACTGGAATATAATTTACCTTTATAGAGATGGTTTTAGTCCAGGATGATGTTTTCGTGGATCTAGCGTCGTTTGTAACGCGTATGGAGAAGGTTCTGCCGACGCAGTCTTCGGATAGGAGATACTTGCATGAGCCTTGGAAGCTGAAGAATTTCCCATCGAAGGTTTTGTAGTGAGGATCTCCGAAAACGGTGCAGACGCCGTCGCTTTCAACGCATTTCGGACAACATTCTCCGCTTTCGTGAACCAGCTTTTGATTGGCAGGACACGGCGTGTTCGTCTCCGGGCACATTTCTCTTGCGCAACGTGGTGATCCCTTGTGACACGTGCATGACATACACGAATCCAGATGCCACGACTCGCCATCCTGCCTAGGAAACATTATGTTACAGCATCCCATTTTGGTTCTTATAATTATTTCATCAATAAGGTCAAAACACAAAAACGGAAAAGTTGGCAGAGACAGCGTCCTGGAAACACTTGTCTAGAATACTCGCCTCGTATGTTTGGCCCCGGACCATACAAATGGCTCGGCTTTCCTCCGTCGGCGGACAGTGTGGACAGCAATCTCCGGGAGTGGTTTCCTGATTTTCCACGGGACACGTCAGAACGGGACAGGTTTTCCTCTCGCAGATATTGGTTCCATTCATACAAGTGCAGTTGGTGCACTGATCGAAAATTTCCGTAGCTCCGGGTTCGAATACTTTCGTACGAAGGAGACAGGAACCTTTACTGAGTTCGACGAGAATTCGGTTCCCCCGGCAAATCGGACAACATTTCCCCGGGATGTGAACTATTTTATGAGGTGGACACTGGAGAACGGGACAAGCTTTCTTCGAACATGTGAGCCGGCCGTCGTAGCAACGACATTTTAAACAAGGGTCGTCCGGGGTTGTTACTTCTCTTCCTTCAGGTACTAGCTGACCGTTGAACATACATCCTAAAAATGGTTTTCAAACAATCGGGAAAAATTTACAGGGATAGAAAACTTTGCTTTCTTTTCTATTTATTCAATATGATAGTTCTTGCGTCTCATTCAGCCTTTTATATTCATTTGATTGGTCGGGCGTCGTGCCAACATTGTCACCTCACAAAGCAAAAAGGTTAAAAAAAATTTATAACTTTGTATAGAAGTAAGTCTCATAAATGTGACAGTATTGGTGGTAATTATGGCGGTTGCAGTCGCATTTATACCTTGAAAAATGAGGCACCAAACTCAGTTTGAGATGTAATTAATTTCTTTGATTTATATTAGAAGGAAACAAAAATTTCAATCCGGAAACTCAAATTTACTTTCAAACAGATTCAGGTTACATATAAGGATTTTGCAAAATGTCGCTGTTGCTTCATGGAAGTTTGGCCTTCGGCTCAAATTTTTTGAGATTTTTATTGTTTGAGCAGAACGAAGGTATTCTGTTTCCTTTTCGGTTTTTTTTGTTAATTAAGTGGTTCAAAATTTTTAGTTGATCAGTTTGGCCATTAATTGGATTCAAATCGGGGAAATCAATGTTGACTTTGTGAAAACAGGGTTTTTAACCTTTTTTGGCCAGGACCCAGAGTTAAGTTTAACGTCCGCTTTACAACCCACGGTCTCTTTTTCTTTTTTTCTCTCTCTCTTTCTCTCCCATCTTCTCAAATTAATAGTTTTCATTTTAATTACTTTCCAAGCTGTCTGCAAAACCAAGTTTTTTTATTATTATTAAAATGTAATTAACTTTCCTCGAAACGTTTAGGGTTTCCGGGTATGAATTTTAACAAATGATTACAGGTGGGTTCCTGGAATAATTTAGGCCTTGTTTAATTTTCTTTTCTTCTTCCCTTCATTCTGCCTCTTTTGTGCTCGATGATTGCATTACATCGAGAGGATAGGAAGAACTGTTCAGAAATTTGGCTGTATTGTTGTTTTGGTTTTAGTGTTACCAACTTTGTTGCTCTGGGAAGGCTTGATTTGAATGCTCTGGGAAGTTGACCTCTTAGCTTAATTTGTTTTTGTCGTTTAATTATTTTTGACATTTCTCTAAATTACACCTGAGGTAGAGGGAGGTTAATCAACACTTTAAAGTTGGTGTCTTTGAGTTTAGTCGGTAGTGCAGTAAGACGTGATTTAGTTGGTTCGGCTCCTTTTAATCTCGTTACTTTGGCGCGTAATGGGTTAGGAACAGAATCCCAAGAGGCACAATACCGACGAAATCAATAAGATAGAATAAAATGTAGAACAAGTAGTTAATGAAAGTACCAACCTTTGCAAGGAGCGCAACATCTTCCCGGCGTGAGAGGAAGGACGTGCATGCAATAAGAGTCGAAACAAACTTCTTTGGATATGGTAACGAGTCCGGCTTTGCAGTGGTAAATTTTGCAAGGATCCTGAGGATCTCGCCACTCCGTGTCGCTGGCGTAGTAAAATCCATTGTGGACGCAACCCTTGCATTCTCGACAGCATTCCCCGGGCTTTTGTTCGAGGAGCATGTAACAACCTTCTTGACTTGTGCACCTAACATGTTTGGCGCATTCTACAAAACCGTTCTGGAAAAAAAGAAAAGAAACAAAAATTACGGAAAGTGAATTTATTGAGAAGACATGCAAAGAATTTTTTTTTTCAGTTACCAGAAAATCGATTTCCAATTGAAGTCATTATCGGGTTTTAGAGACAACTACACAGAAAAAGATAAAACGAGAAGAAAAAAGGAAGTGACGTAGATAATTTTTCTCACATCAATAAACATCAAAAGAACGATTATTTTTTTTCGAAGTCAGAAGACGTAGCAGAAGCCAAATCGGTTTAGAGCGAAAACTTTTGAGTTTGATATCTTTTTCATTACCCAAGGAAAGGGGTTTGACTTTCGAAAATCCCTTCTCGAAAACTCATTAGTGAGCGATTTTTCTAGAGGATGACTTGAACTCATAATTATCAAGAGAAAAAAGAGAAGAATTTTGAATACTCGGTTAATGAGGGAAGAGTATAAAAAAGGATTACGAAGAGGCAATTTTGTAATATCGAAATTATTTTTTATTAAACTTTAGACTTTGAAGGTGGTGTTACACGACGGCATCATCGTGCGCTCAGTGTTTTATTTATTTATTTATTTTGTGTGGCACTTAACCTCGACTCAACTGCCAAAAAAAAGTATGAATTTGTTATAAACGAAAAAATGCAGGCAAAAACCGTTGTTTGGACGCTGGGCGCCACGGACGTGACCTTAAAACCTGTAATAAGAAAATATCCTAAAGGTGCCTTGGGTTGATTATTGAAAGTGTCCATATACTCTGAAAGCGTCTATTTAATGTCCGACTGGAAGAATGCGAGAGATTCGGGCAAAACGAAAGAAAAGGTGACCACAAACAAAATTTTTTTTTTTTTCGAGTGTATGGTCAGTGGCGTAAGCGAGAAAATGCATTCAAAAAAGAAAGGAATAGTCGACATCTGTCGTAGTGGATTTAAATGTTTGAGAAAAATTTAAAAGATTTAATAAGTTTCTTTTAATTTTTTTTTTTAATTAGACGATATTAATTATGAAAAGTATCACCTGAGGGAGATTTAAATTTAATATGATTAGCCTTGATTTTATTTTTGTCATTCCGAACATAAATTTGCTGCAACATTTGATCTATACAAGTGAGATTGTATGTAGGCGGGTAACTTATAAACGCATAAACCGAGTGAACCATAATTTTATTGCTACTTCTTGTGATAAACAAATTTTTAGTGTTTTCAATTAAAATTTAAATTGTAATTAAATCTTATTTATAAAAATTTGGGGTGGAAAATTAAGAGTATATGTGATGACGGTTGAATTAATTCGATTGGAATGATGGCAGATTGTCTTTTTACGGTAGAAAATTTAAAAATGAAAGGAATATTGGGAAATTCGGTTGTTAATTACCAAAAATTTTCTCTGGGATTGTTTTAACGTCTATGGCTAGTCCGCGCTTTGCAGAAAATTGAGTGAGACATCTATCGAGAAGCGTGTGAAGTACAAAAAAAAAATCAAAATCGTCAAATTTCAACTAATTATGCCTCTCCCAATTTTGTTTGGCTTTGTCTTAATTATTCCATTATAGATGATAAATCTCTGTAGTTTGATACAATGAGAACTTCAAAAAGTAAAAATACAATTTACAACAGTTTTTGAAAATCTCATGAATGGATTCGATCGTTGGCAAAACGAAAACAAAAACTTCAGTCGATAATTCGATTCCTGTAGTTCGAGAATCGACCCGCAGAGGTCTTCCATTCGAATTTTTTTTTGTTTGACGATGGATATAAATTATTCTTTGTTAATCAAAAATTTAAAAAGTTTTAATGAATTGGTGAGGTTGATAATTAAAAAATGGTGTTTCAATCAGTCGGTAATGGAATTATTTTTAAAAAATTTTATGCGAGGCAGCAAAACTTTCGTCTCGTCTGATATACTTTTATACTCATAATATGTCAGGAGAGTGAAGCATTGCGAATAATTTTTTGTGTTTGCTTTACAAAGAGTCCAGTATTTACTTGAACGGAACGGAAACTTTTTCAGTTAAATATGGCGGATCCCAGTACCTATTCATTTGGAATTCGCTTTAAATTTTCTTCTTAAACTTCCAATTTGTTCTTGTTTATTATTGATTACAGGGTAATTGTTAATATGATAAAAACATTTTGAAACTCGGGGTTTTGAAATTAGAACTTTGAAGTTTTTTTTTGTTTCAGTGGTGGAATGTGCTATTAGAGGATTTTTGCCAAATGTAAATTACATGTTAGCGGGCGCATGAGTATTAAACAAGCGCCACAAGATACAGCGATTGTTTCTTTTTTTTGCAACCTGGCAGGCTTGGAGGTCCTTTACGTCTCTGAAGAGTTTTTTGGGTGGGATTAAGTTTAGGAAGGAATTGTGTGGAAGTAGAGGGTATTCATCTCGGGTTCTTTTTTTCTGATTTCGTTTTGTTTGGGTGGTTTAGGTGTGTGTTTTAGTAATTATTTAATAATTTATGGGTGGTAAAAAGCATGAAGAATAGGTTTAGTGAAAATAGTTATCTAATAAAGTGGCGAAAAAGTTGGGATGAGCAGGTTGTTCAACCTAATTGTAAGGAACTGAGAGTTTGAAAATGTTTCCCTCTGTTTTTGCTCCCCAAAAGGTTGTAGGGTTTCGTAGAGATGGAGTGAATTGGTTGTTGCTTCAAATTCGTCTGTCTTGTTGTAAGCAAAATTGCAAGATCGTCGATTCTCGGTCTAGTCAACGTTATTTTCATGTGCCGGATGAAAAGTCAGAAAAACTCGAGAGTGGCAACACCGTTTGAAACTCGTTTTGCATTTAAGGGTTAATCCAAAACTTGCCGTGACATCAGACTCGCAATTTTTGCTGTGCGATAGTCAAGACATTCAGATAAAATTTCAAGTCGGTTTGGTTGACTGGCTGGTAAGTCGGGTGTCTGGTTGGGGTTAGTCAAAATCGAAACCGAATTTAGGGTTTTGTTTTGAGCCAAAAAGGAAGAAAAACTTCAACGAAAAAAATCAATCCAGTTTGTTTTGAAGATCAGAGTCTTCTGGCAGACAGGGAGCCTCTAATAACATACGGTATCGCATTTCTTGTTGTATCATTATTAATGACCCGACTGCGAGGATTTCGAAACTGGCTGCTAGATACAAGTCCGGCCGGCCAATCACGTTCTCCTTCGGGCAAGGACTCTCTCACCTCCCGGCCACCTGTAATTATTTTTTATCGCTTATTATATTTTAGTATTGAAGAAAGTTGTATTCTCCGTTTGCTTATCTCATACTGGTTCCAGGATCTCGAGGCAGGAAACTCCTTTTCGTAAAAAGGAAAGAAGGAAGAAAGAAAGAAAAACAAAAACCTCTCACTTTTCCCGCAGGTCATTCTTGTACTATTGAACTCTATTTGAGTCTAAGAGGAATGGGCAAAAATAAAATGACAACTTTTTCTACGGGCGCGACCTTTAACCTCTTTTGATCCCGACGTTGCAAAGTTTCTGTTTTTTAAATTATTATTATTACTTTTTTATTATGGATAAGTTCAATCAGTGAACGTTCTAGCAACGTTCGTTAATTTTTGATACGGTGTATCTGTACGAGACAGTAATTTGGTTGTTTAATAATTGGAATGAGAGACAAATACCGTGACATGCGTCTATACTGGTTTTTAGGCAGGGCTGTTAAGGACAGACCTGTGGGTCATGGGACTGAGATGTAAAGTGGTCAGTTTTGTTAGTAGTTCAGGTTCAAAGGCAGATTTGAATTTTAGGCGAAGTAAAAAATCATTTCACAGATTCGGGTGAACTGAAATTTTTCTTCGGAGAGAATCGCTGCGGAGTATATAAATTATAGCAAGAAATGTAGAAAGGTCTATAAAATTTATCATACTTCTCATAGGAAGGAACTGACAAGGAGGCGATAATACCTTGGGAGGGGGCGGCAGAGAAATCCGCGGAGGTCGTGAAAACCTGATTAAATGAAATCTGCTCGAGTTTCAATCATAACTCAAAGGAAAACTCAAAATAAAAATTCTTTTCTAGATCCGTACTGTATATTTATGTAAATTATTTGTTGTTATTAATAATATAGATGGTATCTAAGAGCATTATTAGATTAATGTGTGTAGATTATTCTATTTTACATACAAATAGAATTGGTTTTATATGCGGCATTAAATATTTAGCATACCTCTTGAGCTTAATAGAATTAATAATGTGAATAAATTTTTATTTATTATTGGCGAAATCGTTTTTTTTTGTCGAGTGCATATGTCCCAGGCGCATACATCCACGGCCGTTCCCATTTTTTTTTATTACTGTTTTTCAGGCGTTGCCTTCAAGTTTTACTGTCTGTCTTTTTTTGTCTGTTATCATCTTTAGATTTATTTGAGGAGCCGAGAATATAGTCAAATTCCCATGACTGATGTAAAGAGTAGAAGGAAGTTGAGGGTTGAAAGGTAGACGTTTCCTCGGAAGTAATTTTAGGACTATAAGGGAGTGAAATAACGCGATGATGAGGGTGAAGTTTTTATTTGATTTGTGGTAAAAAGAGAAAAAAAATGTTTTTAGGTTTGGGGTTGAGGTTGTCAATTAAGAGGAAATTGTTTCTAAAAGTCACGTGTCCGTTTCGTGCATTTTTCACTGCCTGTGGGTTTTCTCGTTCCCTGTTGTTGGTTTTTCAAAATGTTTCTCCCGCTTTTTGCTGGGAAACGCGTTTTTGAAAATGTTTTTTTTTGAGAGAGAGGGAAAAGGTTTTGTCAAAGCTAATGAAATATCAAAATGTATCATTTCCTCTCTTTTTCGTGTTGATATTTTTTATTCTAGAGCTGCCGTTCCCTCGATTTATCAAACGTAAGTCTGGCCCGTCGAGTAGTTCACAATCTAGACTAGCTTAGAATGAGTGGTTCGTCACTCCCTCGACTGGTCGTAGTAACAGGTGATAGGTGACAGGAAGATTGGAAAAATGGCTATAATTATTTGATTCCACGTGATAAATTTTTTAATGCGCTCATGAAAGGTACCTCTGTCTGTCTTAGACTCGTCCACTTACATGTACAATACTCAAAGAACTAGAACAAAAAACGAAATAAAAAATAAAAGTAAAAAAGTGGGAAGACCTTCAAATAACAGCAAAATCCGTGCCGGATTCTCCGAGGAAACCTTCAAGTTATTGTCTAGAAAGAAAAACATATATACACACACATACTGTGTGCACACATACAGTATATTTAAAAACGAATTAATGTGACTAATGAAAAAATAAACCCGTTTTATTAGGTATGAAAAAAAAAATCATCGTCCACATATGTAACAAGGAAGCTAGAACCTGATACAATCTCGGTAGCACAGTAGAACTACAAAACATCCACGTAATTATTGTAGCATAAATTTTGTCACTTAATAACACTGAGTGCAGTGAATAATGGTTGTCACGCACCTAAAACCAGTGACGTAACTAGCCGTTGCTGTCTTATTTTCCCCTAGAGCTATTACTTAATAAGTTTCTCTCGGAAATTTAAATTTTTCCGTGTTTTCTCTCTCTCTCTCTGCCTCTCGATGGCTTGTTTTGCGGTGTTTGTTTTAGCAAGGTGTAAAATAAACATGGCTTTGTAGCCGCGTGTATTTTTTGTCTTGTTCTGCATTATGGTTTAGGTTAGATGTTTAACCAAATTTGAGTTTGTAAGACTTTCTTCTTTTATTACTGTTGTGACGCTTTCTTAAGTCCGAACATCTGAAATTTCTTTACTTAATCCCCGCCCGCTTATCTATGTTTATCTTTGCATATATTTTTTTATCTTGGGAATTAAATCAACTTTTAAAGCTCTGGAATGTCATATCTTCCTTAGAATTTTAATTTGTCTGTTGTATCGTTTATGATTCTTTGTTTCTCTCTTGGTTTGGGTAGGAGAATTCAATTCTTCGATCGGTTTTTGGTTTTCCAAAGTCAATCAGTCAAAATTGAGAAGAGGAATGTTCTTTAACTACCTCGCAGTGAGGTCGATCATTTTCTGTAAAAGGCCTGTTTCGCATGTTATATAACCCTTGTAGACTGGAGAAGTAGGAGGAGGTGGGAGAGGGTCAAAGTCAATCAGGTACGCTTTTTATAAGCAACAAGAACTCCCATGAGTTTTGTGGCATAAGCTCCCATCAGTTTTTTTCGAGTAAAATAGAAACAACAAACCAATAAAAATATTTACGACGCGGCGAATGAAAAAGGAGGTGACCGAAGGTAATTAAGATTTAACAAACATTACCCAACGTTGGTATATAAAAAGAAAAGGCGAAGAAGAAAAAAAAAGGCCGACTTAAGAAAGGAGAAGTAAAAATTCATAAATTTTCATTTTAAGTAATAAACGAGATTGAGGAGACCACCATGTTGCTTTTATACGATTTCGCTATGATAGGAGCTCATGGACTCATGTTTCCTATAGTGCTGAATATCGCCGTAATCACCCATCGCATTCCTCAAGCAGCATAACAAAATGTCTGACCTTTTTTTTTCGTTCAATAATTAAATTTTTTGTACCATACTTTTTAGATAATTTATTTATGTGTATGCTTAAAAAGCCGTATGCAGTCAAAGAGGTAATACAAAGTTTATCTACTTCCAAAAATTGTTGGGAGATTTTTCACTATTGCCAAGCCGAGAGAAGAAAGATTAGGATTTTAGGTTCCTTTATTGATTTTTATTTAAGGTGCAGTTTTCTTTTTCAAAAACTCGATCCGAAGAAGAATTTCAAAGGTTTATTTTGAGAAGCTGGGATTTAGACAATATAAATGAGTTTGGTCATTATCAGTTTCAATGTGACAAGTTTTTTCTTTGGGAGGAGGAGGGGGGTAGAGCGAACGATTCGAGTCTTTATGAGAATTTTAATTCCTCGACCATCTTTTCGCATCGCGCCGTTTTTGACATTAAATTAATTAAAAATCACCAATCCATAAAGAAATGTTGCTCTTTCCAGGATCCATTAATATTATCAGTGGCTTTCCTTCCCACGCAAAAGCATTTCACAGGTTTCGTGAAAAATGGTATAAAAAAATTAAGAAAAAAAAGATTTTTGATTTTTGACTAATAGGAGAATAGCCGGCCCAGGCAAGACGATCACTTTTATCCGGGAGGCTCGAAATTCTCTATTCGTCATTAAAACATTAAAATTTTATGGGTCTAATATGATCCGGTTTCGTTCGGCCTTTTACATGAAATATTAGGTAATCGACTGCAATTAAAAACGAGGTTTAATTCGACGATCCATTCACGGGTTGCTGGTACCCGAAACTCGACCGAAGAGAACTTGGACTCTCACTCGTTCCACCTGCGATGGGCAACAGAGAGAATGTGTATGCGTGAGTGAACGAAGAGGTTGATGTCTGCTGAACTAAAATTTAATTTAATTTTAAGAGGTGGAATTGTATCACCCCGAAGTTGAAGATTTAGGAGGAAGACTTAGCGATGCCTTTTCTCAAAAGTTACGTTCTGATATACGATATCTGAGACTGATAAAGTTATTGTTAGATATATTTGGAGTTTGCCGATGAACCAAATTAACGAAACTAGAAGCAAATTAAGTTTTGAATGTGTTTTTCTGGGAAGGGGGGAAGTTTTCGAAAATTTTAGAGAGAGATGAGAGGAAGGACGAGTAGAGGAAATAAAAGGAAGGAAAAATATTTTGATAGAATAACAAAAGTTCAGATTTTCAAATTTTCATGTTTGGAAGACGAATAAAGGGTATGGAATTTATGAGTCAAATTTTTTTCGGTGGATAGAAACAAAAAAGAAGTATTTTGTTTACGTTGAAAAATGGTTGCCCTTTTAGCTTTTATCTAGGCCAATGAAAGCTAAATTTTTTTCGCGGATTGATTTTTGAGGTTATGAGAGGATTTATGTTCCGTTGCCAAAAGCTTCCTTTTTTGGCACTTATCAACGGTTCGGCTTTATTAATGACCCATAGTTTAAATTTATGTGAGGAGGGGCAGTTGTCTAATGAAAGGTTCGAGGCAGGAACTCAACTATTTAACATAGCGGATTGAATTGGAGGACCTCCAGGAAGGTTTTTCTTTCGGTCACCTACGGAGAAAACTAAATAACCTTAGTCGGAAGATATCGTTTATTCTATTATTTACGATTCGCAGACAGACAGTAGACTATCGCACACGACCCCCATAACATCGGTTGGTATGTCATAAAGACGACTAAAATGGGTTGCGGAAGAATGAAGAAGAATGGTGGGAAAGAAAAGAAGGAAGAGAGGGAGGGAGGATGGGACAGAAAAAAATCATCGAAGGAGTCGACCCACAAAAAGTGATGATTTAAGTAATCGGTAAATTGGGTCCCAGACGTTGAAAGAACAAAAAAAAAATTCCTTTCTGAATGGACTCGAAACAAAAAAAAGTTTCGAGAGCGGCAACGTCTCAAGATGATGCTTTCTCATAAAAAAAGAGAAAAGGAGGAGGAGGAGGAGGAAAATAGAAAAAAGACCACCTAAGTTATTCTTGAAAGAATTGTCTTCAAGACATCAATAACTGTCACTTGATGGATTTAGAGATTTGTAAGTAAACAGATTAAAATGTACAAAAAGGAGAATGGACATAAAAAAAAACTTATTACACCACTTGAGTATGGGTAAAACCGACTTCAAGACGATTCGCCATGGCCAATTTAATTTGTGAGATAGGTACCTACCATGTCATTTTTTTTTCAAGTCATCAGGGGTGACCAATTTTATGGGTGCCAATAAGGTTTCGTTTCGATTCATTTTTTATAAACCGCAATGGGGTTTATGGTTTTAACAGAAAGACACACACACAGTCAACAAAAGGGAAAACAAAAATATACGGTTTGTTTGAAGAAGAATTTCTACCCAATTTTCTAGCCTCCTCCTTCCCGTCTCCACCTCTCTTTTTGAGTTCTTTTTAATTTTTAGATGTTTCAATAACAAACGGGAAACGTTTTAATTTGGCAAAAGAATTTTATAAACATTCGATTTCGGTTTCTAATGGATTTTTGCGGTGAGTTGGAATTACACAGGACGAAGATCGAGGTTGGCCGATTCAGTGGCGGAGACAGAACCAAGTGGAAATTTTAATTTGGTTGTATATGACGAGAGTATCGCCCTAATTTGTTTCTATAACAGGAATGAGACTCGAAGCTGGTTTGAAGTAAGGTCTAAATGGAATAAGTGTTCTAAGTCTGTGAGACAGAATTACACAATGAAAGTTACTAATTGCCTGTAAATAGAGATAATCTTTGACTTTGTTGTTGTTAAAGGTTTGGTGGTTGGAGTGCTGCAACAAGGGCAAACGGAAGCAATTTCTGACTTAAAATTAATCGCTCACTTCGTGACATCAAAATGGGAAATTAGTAAAGTTTCAACTGAAGCCGAAGACATTCACTGACCTTGGAATCATAGACGAGGCCAGTTTCAGTCATAACAGTCAGTTCAATTGCTAAATATCAAAGTGATTAGGAAAGTCTTTCAAAGATGACGTGGAGCCTAAATTGGAGAACTGTTTGATCACCTGTTCGATTGGCCGTGAGTTCACAACTTCCGGAAATGGTTGTCGCTTGAAAAATAAAGCCCATCGCCAAGGAAAGGAGATCCTGACGGATGAGATAACTAGAAATTTCGAAAGGTTACACAACACACTTCAACATCCTAAGGAGAAAGACAAAATGTTTTTATTTTATTTTTTTTATCAATAAGGTTTCGTTACCCGGTCAGATATTAGGTTTGCATCGTTACTGCTAGGACTCAGATATCAAAATTCCATTAGTGCCATCATGAGAGACTGGCCATTGGGAAAGAGGAGGAGGAGAGAGAACCTGGTGCATTATCACCACAATACTAAACAATGTAAACAAGGGATTCGATACGGTTGTCTTAAAAGTAAATTAGGTTATGCATCACTTTATGGCAGGGAAGACAATCGTTCAAAAAGTTTTTCTTTTTGTCTTCAATTCTTTCAAACTCGAAATCGACCTTATCGAAATCACCCAATTAAGGCTATACGTACTTATAAAATGTGACGACTTAACTCTAGAAGGAGTTTCAAAGTTCTCAATTCTATTCTTAATTAATAAATTAAGTTCGTGCTTAACTGTAAGAGGATTTAAAGTTAAATAAAAAACTAACCATAATCAGGCTTGGTAACACAATATATGTAACCTGATTTATGGTTTAGGAGTGAGTCGATAGTGGAATATTCTGAACAGTTTTGTTCCAGGTGGGCGAAGGGAGTAGGAGTCCTTAATAGAACTCCTTTGGAACAAGTTTTCCGGACGAAATTTATTCATCTGCTCACAATTAACTAAAAATTAATTAGGATTTTAAAGGAGGAAAAAAAGGAGTATTGATAGATAAAAAGATAATGATATTAAGTTAATAAATTATTAATAATAAATAAATTATATGCGGGGGCGACCATTACGCCCGCATAAAACAGTCGCGTGAAGAAAAAAAACGGTTTTCAAAGTGTCGGGAGCTTATTTTTGTTGAAGGTGAGCTTTGGACTTGTAGAGGTGTTGGTTAGGTAGGCTTGGCTTAGAATAATTTGGATCTGGTGATATATCTGCACGGTTGGCGAGAAGTTGGTGTCACTTGGACACAACATTGGTTTGAATAGATTTTGATGACTTAAAGAGTAAATGAAAATGTTTTCTTCAAATTTTTCGTTAAAATCGTTTCTGTTCACCAGTTGATGCTGTGGAGATCTTTAAGATGTGTTATAGAACAAATCCATTGGGTTAGGCGCGTGAAAAGAGAAAAATACGGGGGTAATCGGACCTAAAAGTCAATAAGAAAAGTCTCCATTTAGAGTTTTATTGCTTTTGTGAACTCAACATTTGGAAAAGAAATAAAAAGGAAAAGCTGAACTCCAGTAGAGCTTTTAAACCACGAAAGCTTTTTCTTTGAGAACTAGAAAGAAAAAATTTTTTCTTTCAAGGTCATATATTTCAAAGTTCCATCCCTTTTCTCTTGCTTCTAATTTAGTTAAGTACAAATATTGAATAGCCAATCTCCGATTTCACTTCTATTAACTTGTTGTAATTTTTATTGGTTATCTACGAGACTTGGCCCCCGTCCGCCCTCTACCACTCCTCTTACCCCTAGTTTTGAATTTTTTTTTCTTGTATTTGTTCATTCTCGATTTACGTTTTTGACCTCAGTCTCCTCACCCTCATCCCAGTAAAACAAAACGGGAAAAAAATAAATAAACTTAAAAGGAAAAAAAAAAGGTTAAACACTCGAACCACACACACTCACTCACAAAAGATTTATTTACTCTTTGACTGCACCTGGGCAAGATGTGGAAGATATTTGTAGACCATGGACCGCAACCTCTTTTGTGTGCGTATCGCACTCTCCCGAAATTCTCTCTCGCATAACTCCGATCATTGTTTACAAAACAATTTATGCGCTCAATAGTACAAACCCGTTAATTCAAATTTTATTACGAATGTAAACAAACGTTTTTAATTTTAGCCCCCTCCCCTCCCTCCCCCATCTCCCCTGTTGTCTCCCATTTTACTCGTTTTCTTTGTTGTACCTGACAAATGACATTTTATTTTTTTAAATAAATTTTTTAATGAGTGTTGACTGTTGTTGTCACGCCCTGTTGCAATATCCGAGCCAATCAAACGCAGGATTACATTTTTTTTTTGGCTTCAATAAATTTTATTGTAATGTATTAATCAATATGTGTGAGCTTTATGGGATTTTTTTTGTGTGCCGACTTTTTTTTATTTTGCAAGAGGGAAAAAAGTGAATTACTTAATTAATGTCTGTGGGTTGTATTTAATTAATTAATTAATTAATTGAACAACGTAAGTCTTAAGAATGTTAAATGGTTTTGTGTGTGTGTATATGTTTGCTACCGAATTACAAAGTAGTGGAAAAATGTTGTCATTAATTAATTTAAATTTTTTAATTGATTGGTGTTTTTTAAATAATATTAAAAAGTGTTTTATTGTCGCTCATGAACGCCCATAGGTATCAAAATGTCTGGGAAAATTTCTTTGGTTTGGGTTCGGTTGCTGACAGAAGAAATAATTTCAAATCTATCTCGTCTCCTTTGGTTCTGTTAAGAAAGGAAGTTGACGAAAAAATGCTGTTTGAGCGTAGAATCAGATTTGGGAAAGAAAGAACCGATTTTCTAAAAAGAGGTCACTTCCGTCCATTCTGTTCATCGACCTCATTTATTTGGGAAGAATGGTTTTGAAAATTGCCAAATCGCAAGGAGAAAATTTTGCACAGGACTAAAGTGTCGGGGCGTCGGAAAGACCTTAGTCAAAATTGAGAACAATGGAAAGGGAGGGAAGGAGAGGGATGTTGAGACTGCAAGAGTTTTAAGATGTTTTGAAGGAGAGGAGTTTTGTTAAAATGAACCCAAGAGTAAGGAGGACGAAAGAGAAGAGCGGGAAAAGGGAAACTTTGGAAATCTGTTAAAATAATTTGCTCCATTAAGAAAATTACTCCTCAACAAAGTGATTTTTTGGGGAAGGGAAAAAATAAAATGGCTATTCAGGCGAGAGAAACCGGAAATAGTAGGGTTTTCTTCCGGTTGGAAGCGGGTAGTTTTCTTTCCCAAAGAAACAAGTAGTGATGACTTACCTTACACAAACAGGTAAAGCATGTGAGATCTTGGCTGTTGATTTTGATATTTTCTTTAGGAACTATTTCTCCTTCCTCCGTACAACCTTCTCGTTTCCCTAAAAGCAGAAGAAAGAAAGAAAAAAAATTAAACTTAAGCGATCCGATCACTGTCAAATTTCTACTTAAGCGGCCAACTTAATGACCTTGAGAAGTTCGCAATACAGGCTCTTTAAAAAATATTCGGATCAGAACATTTAAGGAGATAAAAAAAAGCGTTTTGTTGCCGGGAGTCTTAAAGATGGATTTTGAGATTAAATCGATAACAGTGAATACTAGTAAGGGAACGTTCGCCATGAACAAGACCAAACACTAAAGTAAAGGAAAAAAAACAAGGAAAAGGAGAGGAAGTTGCCCAAATGTGTAAATTTTTAGAATTTATAATAAATTGCTTTCAAGAGAATCCTGCACTCAGTCTCGTTTTTCGTATCCCCGACGGTGCGTACCTGCAACATCTGGTGAAACAAATCTCTTCGACGTCGTTAAAGTACCTATTTAATATTAATGCATCAAAATACCTTTTGACATTGCATATTCTTATACTTGAACATCTTGAATATTTATACTGAATTGAATACAATGCCTATTAAGTACTATCACATTAAATAAGGAGAACAATGGCTTTCGTATACCCTTCGACGTCTGCCTTCCTCTTAACAGAATCGTATCATTTTCATTGTCGTTGTGTTAACATGCATTTACAAAGCCCTTGGAGGCACTTCATTCGAGAAAAACGCCACGCCACACCTGTGGAATACGAGTGGGGGCCACGTGAAAGACGAAACGAAAACATAAGAAACCTGTGTTTTTTAGGTTGAATTGCACTTTTCTCCGAATTAACCACTTTTTGTTGGTTCTTGGGTTTTTTATTTTCTCAGTTCTTAGGTTGATATCATTTTTATAGACGGGAGAGGTAGAGGAGAACAATCTGCGTGAGCTTCCAAACAGCTTTTAACAACCCTTTGGTTTTAATCGTTCTGTAATTAACTTTGGTACAGGTATCAGTTGAGAAAAGACTGTCGAGATTTCTCCCAAAACCTTTCAGGACTGGGAAAAGAGTCGAGGTGTTGGAATTCAAACCAAACGGAATGAAATACAATACCATACGAGTTCCTTCATAGATCCTTGGCGTCACCAGGGTCAGGCTGTGTAATGATTTAGTAGGTGCAATCCGAGTTATCTCGCTTTTCCGAGGTGTCAGATGTAAGCCAAGGTAACAGACTCCCACTTCTTGTTTCATCTTCAATAGTGGCTCTCAGACAAACTACTTTGATTATTACCATTCTCCGTTTCTTTCGTTTTTGTTTCTTTTATTTATTTATTTCGAGGCCACGACAAATCCCAGACCGTGTCCTTGGGTTGTTTAGAATTAATAACGACTTTGGAGGAAAAAGGCCTTCTTCAAATTGGCGCCCTAAAGGAGAAACTGGTTCTGATGGAGGAGGCAGAGGGATGGAAATGAACAAATGGTGACCTATAAAACAAAGAACCGGAAGTCAAATGTAATAAAACACACCGTCGTCGGGATGGACGCTGTAGACGTTCATCTATACTTGACACTGTTTAAGTGGAATTATTATCGTGGCAACTCTCTCTTGGTCTTGGCATTTGGAAGACAATGGGCTGAGAAGAAGACGAGAGAGAGAATGAGCTTCAGGCTGAATTCCGGGGCTTTCGACGTGAGGTGGCAAAAATTATTTTTCAAGATCCATTGATGAATTTGCAATTATTTTGCAAATGAAATCCTTCAGGGGCTTTCTCGTGTAGCTGTACGCTCGTGTTTATTTTGAGAGAGAGAGAGACGAGAGATTCAATGAAAACAATTCTCGCTTTTCTCGGAATCGAACTTTGTAATTGATAAAGTTAGCGTTTCGAGAATGAAGAGAGAGAAACTCATTTTGTAATAATATTCGGTTAATTTGAATTTTAGAGATGGGATAAATTAAAAGCGAATGATAAGGAAGAAAAGCATCAGATCTGTGTGAGTACTCTGCAAAAGTCATGACTTTTAAATGTTAACTGTAATCAAGGTAGTCGAAAACAGTGGTTTTGAGGGTATCAACACAACAAAATTATAACTGGAGAAAAGTTGAGGAAGAAAAGAATAGAAAAGGAGTCAGGTGTGAACAGACAAACAAAACTGAAATGTTTTAAAGGAATAAAAAGAGTGGTTTGATGGTGTTTGGATTTGCAGAAACAAATTTCCAAAACCGAAGACAAAAATTTATTTTGCACGTTTGGTTGCCGTGGCCGGTTCTTCAGAGTCCATCGAGAGAGAGAGAGAGAGAAATCGCTTCTTGGCCTTTTTACCGCTTCCCAACACACATTAACAATCCAACGGTTGTTTAGACTTGTTGCTCGAGAAGATCGGAATGCGTGCATGATAACACATAATGGAAAAATACCAGCAATAAAAACCGGTGGATCATTTTGGCAAGTGTAAATGATCAATAGAAAACGAATTGTTTGCACTTTTTGTACAGGCATTTAATACCTGAAGCCTGGTACACCAGGAGACACGACACGAAGCGACCGTTTCGACCGAGGCGAACCTAAAACGGATTTTCAAAACATCGAATGTACAAATTGAAATATTTACTTTCAGTGCTTTTTTCCCGTGTGGTTCCCTGACGGGCGCGGATCTGCCACCATCACCTGGGTGGATGGATGTGAGGTTAAGAATTTGCTGAAATTCTCAAGAAAGTCTGTTTTCATTTAAATCCAGTTGAGGATTTAGTCGAAACGGAGCTTTCACTAAGGATGTTTTTATATTTCTGACCGGAAACAATGAGAAAGTGACGGAAGTAAAAGAATCCATCCTCCCCATGGGTAGTTGTCTTTTAGTACTCTCGGTTTTTTGCCGATTAGAAGTAGGTATGGGTGGTGATATTTCTAAATATGATGACAGAGGCAGTTTTCCAGGAGTGAGGAAATTTGGCGATGGGAAAGGTGAGAAGGAGGACTTGAAAAAGTCGAAAGATAGCCAGTGCAAAAAAGGTGGGGAAAACGAAAGACAGAAAAAAAGTCAAAGTGTGAAAGATCTGGGCGTTGCCTGCATAGCGACGATAAAACAGGTGCATGAGTAGCCTTGAGGCCCTCGAATTAGAAGGTCGTTGAGCGAACATCTCTTGAAAAGTTTTTTCCATCATTGTTTCAACAAAAAAGCTCGTTCGTTGACCTTCATCTTTTAAAGTCTCCTCTTTTTTTTATACTTTGATTAACTTTTACACTTTGTTGGCATTTTTCTCAAAAGGAGGAGAAGGGTGAGAGGGAGGTAAATCCGCCGGCGTTAAAAACTCCGTGGAATTTTTTCCGGCATCAATGTGTTCCTTGTTTTTGACGGTATTATTAGTGTTCTTTTACCAACACAAAGCAACAATTATCTATGCCTAAGCGGCTCTTACCGCAGTCCAACGGCAGAGGAAGGTGAGCAGAACATGGGGGGAGGGTATTAAAAAAAAAGCTTAAACTTCTCAACTTTTGTTTGAATTATCGTGAGAATTGGCGGTATGTCATTTGCCGAAGGTCGTGTTCGAGAAACCCAACAATCAACAGTGAATGATTCAGGGAAACGCATGCTTAATTAGACTGAGTCACATGCGATTAGTCCAGATTTGGATACACTTGTTAGTCGTTTTGAGATACTATTAATAGGTATAAGGGGAAAAGGAGGGATTGCGAAAGTTTAGGCGATTTAGAGCCTTACAGGGATAGGGCGCGTCCTGAAACTTCACGAACCAGTCCTTAGTTAAACGAAAACTGTCTAAGAACCTTTAATAGCTTGCCTGTCCTTTAGTATGTATGTGGTAATTGTGTGTGTGTGTTTGTGTGTGAGTGTGTCTAATTGCCCTTTCGAAGCATTCAGGCCTATATAATTTAAAAATTTTTTCGAGTCGCATAAACAACAATCGATTGGTAAAAAGGTTTTATGTTCATAAATCCAATTTTTCATTCGATCTGTAATTTCGACACTAATTAGTACCCATTGTAACCATTCCAACACATTGCAAATGCTCATTAACAAACGCGTGCGATAATTTTGTTTTATTTTAATAGCGCGCTTGAAATATTTTTGAGAGGAAATTCCAATAGGATTAATTTTTGGTATTCCTCCTATGACTGGATTGTGTTCGATTGTTATTGTATCTTAAAATTTTCTTTTTGAAATTCTCAACGAAAACGCAGGCGTGCTTAGCAATAGCCGACGAACGACTATTTTCAGGGTGTAGCTGGTTAGAGAATAAATAAAAATTTCTCCAAGTGAGGGGGGGGGTGGGAGGTAAACGATACATATTTAGTATAATTATTATTATTAGTATCATTTTTTAAGAACGGATATTACAAAAGGAAAATTCCAAGCCGCATTCGATATTGATGATTTTCCTCTTCATTTATTTATTGCCGAAAACGGTTTATTTACGCTTTTGAAAAGAGTTTGCCTTAGAAAAAATATTTGCGTTGGTACCGAACAAAAGAGACCGTAGGCTGGCTACCCATAAGAGTTACTCGTGCGTGGAGGTGGCCAATTGATTTCACATAACCGTCGCGTGCTCTTTTCCATTATTCAAGAATCAGGCAATCTTGGTATTTGTAGCCGTCAGTTTTATGTTTTGGTGCGTCTGAAGGAAATGGTTGATAGGTTTATATCGCTTCAAGGCTTTTTCTTTCTTTATAAAATAAAGCTCGTGCTTTTTATGATTGCAAGAAGTTTCTGATATTATATGTCACGTTTCTGAAATATGTGCGAATGAGATCCAGGTAAAAGTTTCAAAAAGGTTGTAGAACCTTTTCAGAAAATTGAGTTTTTCGCTTAATTATATCGCTTAATCAAAGGTAAAAAAAAATGTTTTTCATTCGAAAAGGTTTTCTAAAGTTAGAGCGTCAGATAAAATAATATTTATTATGTAATTTAGTCAGGTTTCGCGTTAGCCCCGACTCAATGATTCTTTCCAGGAACAATTGGAATGTTTAAATTGTTTTGTTTACAATAAGTTATGTTAATAAACAAGGATCCAGGATGCTGTGGATTGCTATGGAAATGCGATCTTTGGATTATTGTTCTTGATGGTTTGAAATTTTTATAAAAGGTTTAAAGGAAAACTGCTACGACTCATTCGATGTTAGGAACTTTCAATAGCAACAGCTTAAATAGAAGAAAGGGGAAAGAAAAGTTTTTCTAAGTAATCATTGTTCTAAAATCAGATCTTTGTATTATCAGATTTTCCCCAGTATCTGGGGGAAGGTAGGTTTTGTTCATGGTTTTCATCTTCTTTGAAGGTTTGTCCAAATCTCGTAAATTGTCTTCTTCTAAATTTTCCTCCTCCAACGATGTCATCAGTCATTATGGTGCGGAAGGTGGTTCTGTTTTTCTTTTATTTATGTGTTCTTATTAGATAATTGAGAAAAGTTTCCCCCAATATGATCAGAATCTGGAATCAGATTCCTGTCCGTCTGAGCAGTTTCCGTTTGTATTTCTAAATTTGAGTTTACAAAGCGACAAAAGAAGTCATCAACAACAAGGCGTTCCGAAGTCTGGATGGGTGCACTAAGGAATTTCTCTTTCATGGCTTTCTGTGATTAGCTTAAACCTTAATTTTCGAAAAGTTAATAAGTTAATTTGTTTTTCTCTTTGTTTCCTTCTCTCTCTCTTCCCTCCTGTTAGATTCTTACTGCGATCCGTTACAGTATTTTGAAAGTGAAAACAGCTTGAACGAGAAACTGCCAACATTTTTTAATTAATTTTTGAGATTCCCTTAAAAGGTCTTAATTATAAAATCAAAGTCATTTTCCTCCGTTTTTGTTTCCTTTAATTATGTTATTTGTTAAAAGTGATTTGTTTTCGTTCTCGTTAAGCTGGATCAAAGGAAGAGGATGATTGGTGGTGGTCGTAATTGTGATGACGGAGAAATGAATTTCCGGTCCTGAGTTTTCTTCCCTTTCCAAGTTCGGGTGAGGGCGAAATTGATTAGGAATACGGATATTAAGTTTGGTTGTTTGATTATTTTTTGAGTTGGGTGAAAGGAAGAAACCAGGAAAGGCTCGTAGACGGAAGACGGGCAGACAGTAGACGAACAAAAAAAGTTTATGTTGTCTTACGTGGAACCGGGCCATCTCGTAAAAAATTAAATTATGCATTTTATTTATTATTTTTATAAATTATTTTTTTATTAGCCATTTACTAGTTTACATCTCCGTCAGTGTGTTGTTTTTAAGTTGTCGTCTGCCTTTCCCCCGCCTATGGTTAAGTACCCGGATGCCTGCTTACTTATTCGACCTTCTAAATACCTAAATTTCCTTGGCAACGCGGCACAAACCAAACCAAACCACAAGAAGAAGAATGATGATGATAATAATCATACAAATTCTTAATTTTAACGTAATAATTAAGAAATTAACACCTGATGGAAAACAATGGAAGGCGTTACAATTTTTGTTGTTGCAAGAAATGTTAGCCTTATGCTAATAAAAAAAAAATGTGTGCTACGATACATTCTGGACCGAGAATGTACCACAACCGGTGGAAGGATGAGGATGAGGAGAAGGGGTGAGGGGGAGAGGGAAAGGAGATGAGGAGAGAGGAAAAAGAAGTTGAAGGCCTTCCACATGTGGAAGCCTCAATCATTTCTTCATTTTTATTCGGTGCCACAATGACTAAAGTTCAACCGAAGATCGCCGATGGTTTCGAGCGAAACGAAATATCACTCGATCGCCTCGCTTTTCTTATTATTAAAAATTATTTATCTATTTATAAACAATTTTTGTTGTTGTTGTTGACTTTCTAGAAGCATTGGGAGACTTTTTGTTGTCAAGGGATTGATTAGCTCTTGGATTTTGGCGCGAAATTTAAAATCAAAGTGCTGATTAAAAAATTTTTTTGAGGCTTTTGTTTTTGCTTTGCCTAAAACATCAAGCAGAAATTTACTTTTGAATATCCTTAGTGGAAGATAGTTGTTTTGAGTGTAAAATCCGAAGACATAACTGCTCCAGACAATGTTATGAAACTCACTTTCTTTTGATAGACAAAATGAACAGGACAAGAAATTTGCGGGCTTAAATATAATCTTATCTAACATTAGGAGTATCGCGCTACTTAATCGAATATTTGGAAGGTTATGAATGCTTAGCAATACCTATGACACACATTCCGTCAACTTGAGAGGTATATCTACCGGTTTGTACGGCCTATACGTAGGAAAAAAAATTTCGATCGAATGTTGTAAATTTTGGACAAGAAGATAAGAGGTTTTTGATTTTGTGGCTGAAAAGACTCGAGCAATGGATATAAAGTGGAAAAAAACCCGGAGAATCGAAATTTACTTCTTTGGCGCGCCTACTTTTCCATCTTTTTTATTATTCAAATACTGTCTTAAAAACACAAGAAAAGACAGAAACGTTTTGTGTGCTCACGATTGTTATATTAAAAGTTGACAAGAAACTGGATTTGTTTTTGTTTATTATGTGTTAAATGCAAGTTGAATGACCCAACAAAACGCGTACGTAGAGTTGATATTAACATTGTCAACTTGGGTCAGGACGCATGCGTCGGTTTTAATTATGACATTTGGAAAAAGAATGCGGGAGGAATTTCCGATCGATTTCTCGATTCGTGTGTGTTTTTTCTATCGATCCCGGCCATCACCAAATCGGAAAATCGTAATCTTTCCTTTCCCTACTCCTTAGTTTTCCCAGTGTCGTCCTTCCCAGATGGAAAGACGGAAATTTTCGTTTTGCAATTTTTCACAGTCTTCCCACATGGACGGAAGCTTTTTCTCAGTTTGTAAAAATTTTTCAAGGAAAAATGAGGTCACATTACATGTCTTCGAGGTCATGTCCTTCCCCAAGGACGCGAAGTGAACATTTCAAAACTGAACTCATTATGCCCCCGGGTGGTAAGTCGTAATCAAAATCCACTTTTGTAAATAAAATAAAAACTAGAAAGGAAGAGAGAGAGAGAGAGAAATTTACACGAGCCTAAGATCTCTTATTAAAAAATATTGGCGTTTTTATTCGTGGAAGAAGATCAAGGAGGAATGTAATTAGCGTTGTAAATTAAAGCGAGAGATTAGCAATAGAACGGATAGAATGCCCGAAATTTCAATTTTCTGAAAGCTTTAAGAAAATTAAACCTGAGTGCGTCACAAAGCCGGGACTTTGACAGAAGATAGATAAAATGAAAAACAACAAAACGATTATCATCGTTCATCCGAGGAAGAGAAAAGAGGATGAAGAAGAAGGAAATGGTTTTTCGAATTTTCCTTTAAATTCTTCTCAAAATCGTAGAGCTTTCTCCCCTCGTGCCTCTTCTCACAACTCATTTGATAGTCTTCAAAAATTATTTGTTTGTAAATTCTAAACTTGAAGTTTTGCGACGTAGTTTTTGTTTCGATTCGAATCGATCAGCACGCGATCTTGTTAAAGAGCTTTCAAAGAAGTGAGTCAGAATTGGTTCTGACGAAGAGTTTCGCGCGCAAAGGAGGAGGGAGGAAATGAAAAGCTAAGTGAAAGTGAGAAAAGGAAAGAAAAGAAAGTTGTTTAAACAAAGTCTCGAAATTCGGTGACCTTGATAAAGTGCAATAATTAACTGCAACGAGTAACCCAAAATCAACATTGACATGGTGAAAATTAGGCGATGAAAGCTCAGAAAACAGACTTCGCGTAAAATTTGCGTCTCAAATTAAGAAGAACAAAGGCCGAAGATTTTGGTTTTTTCTTCTTTATTTGCATATGACAGCCGAAGATTTAAGGGAAATGAAAAAAGGCTTTTTTGTGGGTTTGTTTGTAAAGATGAAGGAAGTGGTTGGGAGAAGAAAAGCGTTTTCTTGGAACCGAATAGACTTTTCAGAATTTTTTTTTTGTTTAAGAGCTGATTTTGAAATCGAACATAACTCACTGATTCAGTGCTTTAAAAGGTTCGAAAGTTTATTGCCATGACACCGATCGGTTCCAGATCGCGTGTCTGCTGTAAAAAGTCATTAAAATCTTTGACGTCAGTCTTCCCGGCTAGGTGTTAAGCGTAGGTTTACCCCATTTTCTTTAAGGAATTCCACTTTTCACCGGGCTCATACTAACACCGTTTTCTGCATCTCGGGGCTATTAATTAAATATTAATCATCAAACTTTATATGCATAGGACGTAATAAATATTTGAGCAGTAACACTTTCAAAATGATGAAGAAGGTAGTCGTGGAACGGAGTATAAGAATCCAGTCTAGGAAATAAATATACAGAGACAGGAGACGAAGCAGTCGATGGAAGGAAAAAGTTTCCTATGTGTCATTTGGTCGAAAGAAGTAGGCGAAATATTTATGATGGCGGATAAGCAGGAAACGATAAGAAGTGATGTCCATTCGTCTTGGAGGGAAGGAGGAATGAGCCTTATGGGTACTATTAGCAATTTCTTTAAGTCACGGTACAAAGTTCAAGTGTGACTGACTAGGTAGTCAGATAGTAGACGGACGTAGATGCTGAAAACAAATACGCCAAATTAATTGCAGTAACAGAAGTAGTTCAATCGTATTTCCCTCGGAAATCAACTTCCAATAATAAGAAGTTTTAAAAGGTTCCCAAAATTCCGCAAATTCCTTTCGAATCTCTCCCGAAATTAATTTTAGGATGAAACTTATTAAATGAAGCCTCTAACAATCCAATATCGATGAAATATAGAAGCAAAGTACAAAAAGATATCAACTTTGCAAATCACGCCAGATATCATCTCCCTTGGGAAAACCGCGATCAAAAGTCTTCCCCGTCTCCAAGCATGATCGAAAAGAAGAAGAGGAGAAGGCGCAGGAAAAAAGAAGAAGAAGAAGAAGAAAAACGTCATTATGCTCCAGGGGAAGCAAGAAATAATGAAATACTTTCGGACTGGAAAACGACCTTTAGAGTTTCTTTTAATTCGCGAGAGGCCTGAATGGCTGCCAACTACACCTGGAGAAGGATCCTAGTTTTTGTGTAACAGGCAAGGAATTTTCGGGTTTAGGGAGGCGTTTCCCCTGGAACAAGAAGAAAATACGTGGATTCGATGTGTGGCTAATTGCGATAATTTTAATTTTTTTTCTTCGCCAAATTTCTGGGTAATGTTTGGCCGTTTTCCCCGTTTGTCAATGGTTTCCGTTTGTTTAGTTTTTAATCCTTTCAACAGGTCGTTTTTGCTGTTTAGTCTGTATTTTCCTTTGAAGAAAATTAAGAAAGCTGTTATTTTTCAGTTAAATTGTGTTTACACCCTAATTAATGCCTTTGAATATCTTTCATGTTATTTCCCCATCACATACGCAGTTGCCGATTTGTTTCTCTCTCTCTCTCTCTTCCATCTCTTTTTATCTTCTCCTACTTTTTTCTTCTGGTTTGACTTCGTGTTTCCTCTCTTTGCTTTTGTATCTGCATGCGAATTCAAGTGACTTAAGGAAAACTCGGTTACTGGATCCTCGAAAAACCTCTTATTTATTAATTTTATGTATTTTATTTTTAACGAAATTTTTGCCACGAAAAGCTTGGAATGCGGACACCGAGAGAAGACGGTCCTCATTTCGAGTTCGGAAACAAGTCTCTAATCACCGTGTGTGGATCGTTGAAATCGAGTTCCGGTCCGTCGTCGTTCGATCAAAGACATTTGCATAACGTCCTTCAGAGTCGACCATGAAGTGGTTTTAGACGAGTGTTCTTCCCCTCCACCCTCCTCTCACTTCCTTGAAACAGTTTGTCTTCTTCCACGGTTATATGTTCACGGGGGAATACGCATCACTTTGGGAACTATTTTATTAGATGTCTTGGTATTGTTTTGGAAGAGAGAGGAAAGATTTTTGTTTAAATTTTTTTTAAAAAAACTTTTTGTTAGATTCTGACAAGTCTGTAAAATTTTAAAGAGCAACAGAAAGGAGTCACTTGATTATTAAGATGTTGGAGTGTATGATTCGTTACAGATTATTTGGTGCCATCGTATAGTTTTCTAAAATCTATGATCTGCTGAAGCGTAGTTCAAGGGTAAGAAACTGGAAGAGAATAAGAGTGACAAATGGTAAAAGAGATGGCTTGGAAGTTCAAATATATTCAGTCAAAAGATATTGTATGAAATCTTTTGGTCATAGCTCCAGTGTGATATCTTTCTTATATATCACCTTTGAGGACCTGAGAATGTTGAATGACTGAATAAAGCAAAAACAGGAAAGTGAGGTATGGCGTCAGAATAAGAGCCATCACAATTCAAAGCATCCCAGCTCACCCAAAGAAGCTGTCATATAGAAGAAAAGCATGAGGTAGTGGAAATTGCCAGATAAAAATATTTTTCACTTTTGTCTTTTTTTGAAGGTCGACTCACGAGTCACGTCAACCATTTCCAGCAATTAAAATAATTTTAAAAATCAGAATATCGATCCAGGTATCGGCCACGGCGCTAATACCACAATTTCGGCTAAATATGCAAAAGATCCAAAAACGGGAAAGAATTTTTCCTCCATAAAAAGCCAAAAAACCGGATTTTTCGGGTTTGAAACAAAAGCAAATAAATAAAATAAATAAATAAATAAACAAACCAAACAACAACATTATCTAGATCCAGTCGATTTATTTATCGATCGGATCACGTCAATTTATTCGATACGTCGGTTTATGTTCTTCGACGGGATGTTTTCTCGATCGACTGAAAAGGCGAGATCGGAAATCAAAAGGAGACCTACCACTTCGATCGGCCTACAAATCACGAGACAGAGCGACAGACGGATTTAACGGTTATCGAAAGTAACCGAACGAAGAGAGGAAATTAATTACTTCGCGGATTAATTCTTCAGTTTGGTTAGTCGTTTCAACGGAGCAAAAAGGAAGCAGGAAGGAAAAAGGAGGTGAGGAGGGAGGAGGAGGAAGATAAAGAAGACTAGACGGTGTGAATCAAGTATAGTAAACGAAGGCACTGATTTTTGATTAGGTAGTCCTTGTGATTTGCTGCTGAATTTCCAATGCGAGGTTTTTGCACATGGAGGTACCGTTACAAGTGGCTGGATCTATTGTATCGATAGCTTTCTAAATTTTACATCACCAGACATGGCGTGGTGGAAAGACAAAGAGAAGGCAGTGAAGGAGGTTGGGAAGAAAATTCCTAGCTGGGGGTCCCATTTTCTCGAAAGAAGAAAGAATTATTAATTAATTTTCGTTTGACTTCCTTTCATCTTTTGTCTTTCAAATATCGTTACGTCGAAAATGTTCACCTGAAAAGATGGGACTATTATCAAGAGATCGTTTGAAATGCTCGTAAAAATAGTTATTCAGAAAAACTTGTTCAGTGACAACAAATTAAAAAAATAATTCACAACAATAATCTAAGTGTAGAAGCTGTAGATAAAAAAAAAAGTTTTTATTGTACATTTTTCCCAACCAAAAAAAAAGCAGTTTACGGTCATCAAACCACTTAAACTAAAAGCATTACTTGAATCCATTTGTGTTTAAATAATACTTTTTTTCTCTTTCTTTTTTTTTTTTTAATAAAGTATTTTCACTATATTATTTCTCTTGTCAATTTTTCGACATAGTTTTCTCACGAAAGGAACTGAGAACCATTTCTCATTCATAAGGCGGGATCGAGAATGGGAGTGATTATTGTTAGTGTCATTAATTTCTTTTAAACTCGGGTTTAGAAATTTTGTATATTGTTTTAGAAAGTGGTTTAAAAAAACTGTTGACAGTATCATGGCGGTTGCTGGATCGGTTTGTAGAGTCATGGAATTGGAGTGAGAAAGCTGATGGTGGTGGTTTTAATCCCGTTTTTCAGCCTTATTTTTGAGTATAACAGGATGCGGGAGGAGGATTCGAACTCACGACCATTTACGTCCGAGTCAGGAACTCAACCACTACACTAAGTTGCTTACTACTTAGGTTCGGAAAAGGAATCATTTTGGATTGCCAAATTGCAAAAGAAAATGTTATAGGACGAATCCACCTGTCTTGAAGTGTGACAGGATAGCAGGAGGCTGAAGTAATGAAAAAGAAAGAAGAGAGAGAAGAAACAAGGAACCAACAGGACAAATACTTCCGTAGAGTTGTTACTATCCAATACAATTTTTGCCTGGTATTTTTGATACTCAAGAAGTTTTCAGCTCCAAATAAGGGAGGAATCCAAATACCCCCACAAAAGTGTTACACTAAGAGAAAAGCGAGATGTTCCTAAGGAATTTGCAAAAACAAAATATATTAATCGAACTTCTGCCAGCTCAAATTGGGGTAGTAGATTGATAATAGATCTAAACTATTTATCGGAAAATTGAATTTAGTTTAAGTTAGAATCGGAAAAAGAAGAAAGAAAAGGAGAAGAGAGAGGCGGAAGAAACTTAATGATTTGTTAGATGTCTTAAACGTTTATGTCGGAAGAAGAGACTCGTAATTATAATTTTAGAACTGAATCATCATCTCTTTTCCCAGAGTCTAAACAACTCTAGTCGTGTTAGGAAGTAGTGAGGAGGTTGGTTTTAATAGGAGTCAGCTTTATCTACTCGAAAGCTCTTAGTTGATTAGAGAAATAAAAAATGAGAGTGGTCAGCATATTAGATTTTGAAAGTTTTTAGCGTTAACCTGAAGCTTTCTTCTGAGATAAGTTATTGATGAAACTAATTTGTGGTTAACTATTTGGAGGTATTGTCCAACTCTGATTTATCATCTGATTGTCAAAGGATTTGGCTAAATATTAAACACCACAACTTTTGGTTATATGGAGTGAGGATTCCACAACCGTAAGCCAAATCTACCGAAGATTCTGGTAGAATATGAGTACAGAAAACTCAAAAGGAGACAGAAAGAATACAACTGAAAACATAAATCGGAACAATTATTTAAAAATTTTGTTTTCTTCAAAGTAAAGAAGTGGAGAGATCAATTGAGAAACAACCTTCAAGGTTCGAACCCGTAGAAACTGAACCACCTTGACAATAGAGAGAGAGAATACTTGTTCATAACAAAAACGAAATTAAAGAAAAACACTCATTGCTTCTGTGAATAGTTGTTACTCCCGTAACAACTGTATCAGATTTGAAGAAAAAAATTTCACGGAGACAATTTTTCAAAAGCTGCAAAACGAGAAACCGAAGAAAAAAATTTGTGAGGAAGGGAAGAGTTGTCAGCGGCAAGAAAATCACTAAAAAATTTTTAGCGGGTGCTTGTTTTTGAATTAAAAAAATTTAAGCGAGGTTCTCAAAAGAATTAACATCTTCCCTTTTATCTAGTTCTAAAAAAATTTTATCCAGAGATCAAAAGATAATTTTTCTTTTATTTTTAAAATGTTTTCCTCGGTTTTGGTTGGAAAGGTAAGAAGGGAACGCGTACGCGGCAAACGTGAGTTTTGTGATTTACTGGAAAATGTAGGCAGGCGTAAAAATTAAGTTGTTTTTAACGGGTTTTTAGAAAAAATTGCGTTTTTTTGGTGTGTGTGTCTTTTTATGGTTTTAATGACCGAAAATGTCGACACGTTTTTTCCATTATTTTTGGAGTTTTTTTTGTTAAAATTTTTTGTTTTAAAATGAGTGCATTGGAAGAGCGGAAGGGGTGTAGATATCATGGCTGAAGGGTTTGAAAAGTGAAGTTGTAGCTGTTTGGCGAAGATCTTTGTTGAAGTTGGTGGTGGTAGCTCCTGGTTCCTGCTACAAATCTGATTCACACAGTATTTGGTCTCAAAAGGTGCTTCCTTACTTTGCTTACCAGTTGTTGTGACGTCGGTTTTTGTTTGAGGTTCTTCCTTTTTATTGATTTGAATCGTTTTATACTTTTACAATTTACTAGTTATTGATATTCCGTCAGCAAAGTGTTGGTAGTAAGCTCATCGCTTCAGTGGACTTACTTTTTTCGATTAAATGTTTCTAGCCTTGCGGGTCCTTGAATTCCACCCCGTCATCGCTATTTACGGATATTGTGAAGCGTCCTCACGTTGGTTTATCAATCAAACCGGAATAGAATGCCTTAATGACTGGATAATGGCCCACCGACCGTTTTTCAGTTTTAATTGATTTCCCTTTCCATCTTTGTTTGCATTCTTCTTCATCCCCTTGTGTAAAGGTTTCGGTCGGTATTTTGTTTATTAACTCAAAAGGTCCAAATGCTTGGGAAAAATTGTGTAGGCGAAGAAAATTTAAGGCATTTCCGTTTTGAGCTTTTTTTTCTCCTATGAATGCGAGTGATTAATTATTCAAATTTTAATTTGTTCGTTTATCTTTTGTTCGCGAATCTTCCTTCTCCTCAAAAGCCAAGCTTCAACTTTTTTTAATGAATAGCAAATATTAATTGTTAAAAATTTTTTAATTGAGGGTTTTTGTTCATGACGTCAGTTTGTTTTCAATTTTCAATCTTTGTATTTTTCATATTTGATTCATTTACCCTAATAGAGAAAATCATTTTTTTTCATAAATAATAAAGGAAACATTCACTCAAAAGACAGAACATCAAAGAAACAAGGTTAGTTTGAAGCTCGAATCCGGCTGAAAGCTGACTGATAACTGTCTGGTTCGTGCAATGCTAGTACTGTCGAACTTTTGGAATTTCAAAATTATATTAGTGGTTTGTGTATACCTTAATTAGCTGCCGCCTAATCCCAAGTTTGAAACAAACAGTTGGTCTAGTTTTAAAAGGTTTTATATATAGAAAACAGAAACAAAACCTGCGTCTTGGCCCAAGATCGAAGGAGGGTAGCAAAAATTTGGACCCCTAACTTCGAAAGTGTTCGTCCATTTTTCGATTGGAGGAGAATTTAAATTTGGATCGAAGATCCCTCATTAATGATGTTAAGTCGGCAATTTTTTCTATTAACACTATGACATCCGCTGGCCCCACTGTGGGGTCATGAAAACAGTATCCGTTGACTACTGGTGACCCCGTATTGGTGCCATGTATTCACAAACACTATTGGCTGAGTGCCGGTGACGTCACATTCGGAAGTTGTTGCTGGCGATCTTATACTTATTTACACGTGTGGACAAATACCACTAAAGTTTATATGTTGTGAATTTAAAATATTAGTGCTCAGGCAGCATGAGAGTCAGTTCCATCAGTACCAACACGAAAAAATTTACATTAGACCTCCGGAAGTCATATAGTGACGTAGTATTATTAATTTATGATACTAATAATATGATTAGTATTATTAATTAGTGACTTAACTAAATCAAGCAATATTTCGGACATCCAAATTAAATTTTACGGAGAATTTTTGCTGAGGAAAATTAAAAATCGAGAAAGAAGCTTCCGTGGTAATCAGAGTGTGAAAAAGACAAAATTTTTCCTTCTGGAAGCAAAGAAAAAAAAACTCGTTTCGCCTTTGAAAGCAGATCTTCAAATCGAACAACTTCCTAATTTACAATTAGACAACCAATTAATTTTTATAACTTGATTTTGAACGTATCCCCCTCCCCCGTTCCAGATTGAGGTTCGTGACGGCCGAAATAAAATAAAAAGAAGAATTGGAAAATGAAAAACACATGATTTTCACAGATATTCAATTTGAGGTGTTTCTTTTAATAAAGAAGACAGAAATAAGTATGAATATCAATAAAAAGAGAAGATGAAGAAGAAGAGAAAAATATATATTTAATAGTACAAATAATTTATATTACAAAACAAGGTTCGGTTGTTACAAAATACAAAAGTCGTACCTAAAAAAAAGTTTGAGGGCATAAAGTTTGATCAAGGCTCTAATGAATATAAATTTCGACACTTTATTTTATTTTTATTTATTTATTTTTTTACGGCGCTGGAGGAAAAATCTCAAAAGTTTAAATGTCGTCGGCGTAGATATTAAGGAACGCGTGCGTTTTGTGTGTTGTGTGTGTTCATAGCGGTCGTCTGCTTCGTGGAAGGGAAGTTTCTCTCAATCAGATTGAGAAAGGGTGAAACAAAAATTAAGCACAGTACTTTTCTTTGGACTTTTCTTTTTTTTAAAAAAAAGTTTTTAAAGTTTCTTAAACTTTCTTAGGGATTTAATTTTTTTTTTATTTTGAAATTCAATTTGTGATTTTCCAGACGGTTTTAACATTTTTAAAAGAAAATTCTTTTCTTTTTTCTCAAGCTTTGGATTGGTGGAAATTTTATCCCGGACTTTGTCTTTTCTTATTTTCTTTTTAATTAACTTTTCATGTTTCGAATTATTTTCGCCTTGAGAGACGGGTTTTGAATTTCTTTTTTTTTCTTCAGAAATAAAAGATATTTCTAGTGACTAATGAAGGGCCTGTGGTGAAGTGGTCAGCCTGACCATTGGAAAGATGATGATCAAGAGCCCTCTTCCCATCTTTTGTACCATAAGGTGAAAATTGATTTATTAACATATTAATTGCACCTGAATTTTTTTATACTAAGTAGACTAACTGTAAGAGGTATACTTAGTGAGAGTTGAACCTCCCGTTCACGTTAACCAGTTCAAAACTTTTTCTGTCTTTGGAGACGCCTCACAGGAGGTGGGTTAGATAATCCCCTAACCTCCGAACCAGTGTGTTCTTGAAGGCGCTCCATACAGTGGAACCTATCATAGCCTCCTCATACATAGGGGTGCCATATAACATGAATTGCAAAGAAATGACTCATAACGAGCAATGCTTCGCATAACCAGCAATTTTCGGCGGTATGTACATGAAGAATTCCCCAACAGCCAGAGAAAAAAGGCCGGATTCTGAATCGGGCAGATTCAAAGTTAAATCTTTCTCTATCAGTCTTATTTTCTTCACTACCACCCGAAATTCTTTTCAGTGCTTTTTTCGGCCTGGAACGCATTATTCAATTTTACATTGTTTTATATGGAAAAAAATGTTTCGTATTACGAGTAAAACTCCGGAACGAATCAAACTCGGTGAGAGGTTCCACTGTACTTTATTACTTTGTGGCGAACGCCACCAGGTTGTGTCGTTGATGATGAACGAAAGATGGACAACACTAATTCCGAACGTATATTTATATTGATATATAAAATATTACTATAATTTAGAATCAAAATGGAAAATACAAAGATGCTGATGATGCGGAGCTCAGGGACTGAATCATGAATTTGGCTTCGGTTTCCGGATGCTTTATTTCACTGTGCCCATTCCGGAATGAGGAATGTGGCGAACGCCACAACTTCATCGTTTATTTACAGTCCTACTTCCTCGAAGAAATAAAACAAAAATCTCAAGAGACAGACAAATAGATGAGGACTGTCAAATTACAATACAATAAAATTTGGAGGTGAAACATGGAACAATATGGGGACTAGATGAAGGAAAATGTAGCAAAAAGAATTTGAAATTTTTGGTCAACTATAAAATCGATCTCTGACTTCTTTCAAAATTACTCCAGTATGACATTATATAGATTATTAAAAAATGTGGTAAATGCGGTATATCTACTAAAAAGACAAATTATTATTTTTTAGCCTTCTTAAAAATGAGCAATTAATATTAAATTATTGTTTCGCCCAGCTCAAAATGACTTTTTTTTTGCAAAGGAACGTTAATTAACAATACCCAAATATTTTTATTTTATTTCTAAAATGGAGTCGTAAATTCGTCACATTTCGGAGGTTGCGAATTGTTTCGCATATTTTACTTTTACCTCCGTTAATTGCTATTCATTAACGAAATATCTTTGGGCTGTAGGCGCGGCTTCTGCTGTAATAAATTTTGTTCGACGAAAGTGATGGAAAATATTTTTTAAAATTCTTGTTTCCGTTTTAGGGGTTTAGCCAAGAGGAAGAGGAGACGAGAGGAGAATTGGGATGAAGAATGTAAAAACGAAAGATTTTAAGGTTGAGAGACAGTAGCTATAATTTAACTATGGAAAATATTTATGGTTATGGTTTTGAAACAAACTAATACTAAAAAACGTGAAGCGAGATAGGAAGAATTTGGAATATATCAGTTTCAATAAATTTTTCAAAAAGGAGGAAAAATAAAGCGTTCAGCTAAAAGCAGTGTTACTTACTATAATAGAGACAAAAGCTAGGAGAACCGGGTGCGTTGTAAATGGCTATATGTTTTCCGGAAAACTCATGTAGGGAATGAAAGTATTAAAAAATAAGTATGAGCATTGCTCTTATACACACCAAACTGAATTATTAATAGGAAACCACTGCAGATATTATGATATATTCATGACCAGGTGCGGATGGGAAATTGTTTGTAGCGGGAATTTTTATTTTTTAAACAAAAATGTACGTTTCTGAAGTGAATCTCACGAAAAATTTATTCCTTTCAAGTTTCAAATATATTAAAAAATATACAATAGATTCGTATTAAATACTACAGTGATAGCGAATCCAAAACTTGAGAGTTAATATAAGTCGTTTAAATGATCTATGTCCTGGTTTTTGAAAATTTTCCGGCTGCTATAAAAGTTTTTAGGCAAAAGAAACCTTAAACCTTTTTCTGTTTATCGCCACCCACTCTATCATAACCCACGTGCTAGTACTATATAAAAGTCTAAATGAAATTTTAGCCACTTTTCAAAGAAAGTTCGCGATTACTTTTGTGGAAACTTTTTTTTGTATTCAGTTGAGCTGCAGTTGTTGAACGGCGAAAGAATAAAAGGATGAGTTAAGGCATTCTCACTACAAACCTTCGAAGCCTTTATAGTGCCCACCGACCGAAGATAAACTCACTTGCACTTCCTCCTTCCCTAAATATTATTGGTCTCTCAACTTACTGAAGGTGAATTATCGAACTAAACACTTTAAAGATGATTCACTGACCGTAAAAATGAAATTCTGTTTCAATAATACTGCAGCGAAATCTTCCTCGCGTGCTACCCCGACTGGACGGTAAGCAACGGTGTGTTCTGCCCAAACCAAAGTATGCACGATGGTTTGACCGAAATCTGGTAATAAAAATTGGGTTATGAAGAACTAGAATTAGTCAACAATGGCTCACAGGTCACAGGAACTTGAGACTAGAAAACTTATAGAATGCTTCTCGGTCAAAAACACACCGAAGAGAAAGGGAAAAATAGAAAACGGTAATATCCCACAGGAACAGATAAAAGAAAGAAACGAGTCGACCATCAAAACAAGGTTCGCCATCTTAAAACTAATTTTTCATAACCATAGAGTTATCTGGCCTCGACTCAGAGTACTACTCCGTGGTCTGAGTTTTTGGCGCGACAAAATTACTCTGTGGCTTGGAGATCGTTACAATGCGACTTATTTTTGAAAGGGCTCTAAATAATTAATTGAAATAATAAATAAAAAAAGGTTAAAAACAGGAAGGAATTCAAATAAATGAAAATGTGTAGTCTATTTATATATTAAGAAGTGATGAAAAAAATTTGACCCACTTTTCAAAAGGGTTCGCTATTAGTACTCTAAATAATTAATGTCAGCAAAGAGAAGCGTTACATTTAAACTTCTATACCTGCGAATATTATCAAAAAAGGACTTAAAAGCTATTAAAGCGAAATCAAAAAGAAAATTTTTCATTCAGAGATTTGAAAAGAAGGAAGAAAATTGCCGCAAAAAAGAGAAATTCCTCTTAACGAATCATTTGGAAGAAAATCTGTTGGATTTTCCCGTAGAAAAACTTGGAAAGGAGAAATGCAATTTAGTTAAGTGGCAAGAATTCACCCCAAAATGAAAATTCATAAATCTGGCTTAAAGACATTAAAAAAAAAAATCGAAATCGGTCCTTTTAAAAGACCGCCCTGCCATTAAGATTTTCGGTAATCCTGCCTTAACTTCCTTTCTCTCATGATGGGCAGGAGAAATATGGAGACCGCTTAAAATTTCTTTTATTGGGAAATGGTCCTTTGCTCAAAAAAAAGGCTGCCGACGGTTAGGTGAAAGAAAACAAATCCTTATATCGAGATTTTAAACCATGGGGGCAATAACAGAAGACGAATCACTCAAATTTTTCCTGAAGAAAATTTTTTTTATATTGCTTTCGAGGTAATTGACGGCGTTAAATGAAATATGCCGGAATTAGAGTCATGTGTTCGTTCTCTCTCTCTCTCCGGCATTAATGTCCTCAGCCTCTTTCTAAATATAGGTTATTAATGGATTCCTCTCCCTTTTTTTTGTTGGTGTCTTTTGTTTCCTTCAATGGTAAGGCCTTTAACCGACAAATAAGTAACCCCACAAAAACAAAAAAGAAAATGTGAGAAAGACTATCATTAGGACAAATTAGAAGAGGATCTTTATCGTCGAATCGTCATAGAAATTGACTTGATTAATTTAGTTATTTTGAAGTAGAAGAAAAAAATTTTTTTTGTTGTTGTTGATGATGATTACATTGGGAGTGTTTGGGGGGGAGGGAATTTTGTTTCTCATTCACTTGTAAACCCATTTTCGGGTCCTTTTTCCTCCGAAGATGAAATAATCCTAGTTAATCGCCGACTAAAAAGCTGAGAAAAGTAAGGGGTGGGTTACAGAAGAAGAAGGTAAGTGAGAGAACAGTGTTCAGATTCTGAAGATTTTGTATATTGAGTCGTCGGCGGTGTTGTCACTTATGGGAGTGTTCTGATTTGAGATGGATCACCAGTCGAGAGAAATAGCTGAAACAGGGTCTGGCATTTTTATTTTCCCAAAAGAAGAAAAAATTATTTTTCAATACGTAATTTGTTACTTAATTAATTATTGTAACGAATCACATCAACTTAGAAACATTCATTATTTCAATGTTTCATAACACAGAAAAATGAATTGACATCAAAGGATGATAAAATAAAATAAATTTGTTGTTGTAAAAGAAAATTTGTTTTGTTCGGAAAAGGGGAAGGAAAGAAAAAGCAATTCGAAAAGAAGAAAGAACAAAGATGAAGGAAAAAAAGTTCACAAGTTACAAAAGACCGTATATTAAAATTTTAATTGGTGCCGTTTTAAGACTTTAGACAAAAGAAAAATTATTTATGAAATAATCAATGCAACCGTCTGGACATAAGAAATAAATTGGAAGCAAAATGGTTACCTACCGCAGAGGCAGGTAAGTGGTATGTCCGGTCGTTATTTTAAAGGTAAGGAGAGGAGGAGGTGGATCAGGCGAAAAAAAGAGTCAATGAACACTTCATTCAAAAGGGAACCTTCGAACCATAATCATAGGATTAACCAGAAAAAGGTCCCCAAAATGTGAAACCTAAGGTATAATTTTCCCATTTTTTAAATGCACAGACACACAAAAAAAGGGAAGACGTGAAGGTTTTTTAGTTTGTTTGTACAAAAATTTGGCAGCGGTGAATGAGGTTTGTAATAAAATAAATAAAATGGTCACTCTCTCTCACTACAATTTTGATGGAAATTTTATAAAGATGTCATTTGTTAGGTGGTAATGGGATGATAGGTGGTGAAGATTTGGAGATAAATTCGTTGGTAATTCTTTAAGAGTCACAGTGCCGGTTCAGGTACGGCTTTGTTCACACTTTCCTCTGGTTATGATTCAGTCGCAGTTTTTCTGGGGTTTCTATTCTTGGTTTTCCAGAAATTGAAAAATGAGAGCTGATAATGATTGGTTTTGACCTATTTAGCACCTCCTTCAAAATGTACTTTTAAAACCGCCATAAGTCGGAATTGGTGTAACAAGGTCCAAGAAAGATGAGACAAAACCTCGAAAAGTAGTTTGAAACGAACCTGAAAAAACTAAAACAGCAAAATTTATAGAACATACGATTTTCTACCATGACCCTTCACAAGATTGTTCTGATAAAACAAATTTGTCGGTTTATTAAATTTCCATCTAAACACCCACAGACTACAACACTAAACTAACTCTCACAGGTGTTAGTTGGAGGGAATGAAAAAGACAAAATAAAAGAAAAGTATAAAAGCGAAAGGAACCATTTTCCGGATGGACTTGGACCACGGTATAATATATACAAATCTTGGATTTCGTAATATAGTGATATAATATAGTTTCTAACTGCAAACTATAATAGTTAACAAACTTGTTTAAACGTTAAATTTATTTTTTTATTTTAAGACTGATGACATGTCTAATGGCGGTTTAATGGCTAAGGTCTAGCATAAATAATACCACAGGTAAATGAGATAATAACATCACGGTTTTGTTTTAATATATTTATTTTATTATTACAGCTTACTATTAGGTTTGTGTTTTCCTTTTTGTTTTATAAAGTGAAATAGAGATAAGTGAAGGGAGATGGAGAGCGGCTAATACGTGATTGACTCTTATCTGTTTATTACAATTGCATTTTATTGCTTGAAAGTTTGAAATAATTGCTGCCAAGAGGCAAATATCGTTTTTTACTCAAACGACGATGTCCTCTCCTCTTGTTTCTTTATTAAATAACGATTATTTGGAGTTACGTAGGCGGGATTTTTATTGGTTTATTTATTTATTTATTTATTTTTTGCTGATGGAGTGCGTTGTTTTGAATTTGTCTCTTTTTTTTATTATTGAGAGTTTGAAATTCGTGTTCGATTTTCTGTGATAAAAATTGTGTTTTTATTGATAATTGACTGTGATTTTCTCAGGTGTTACATCTGTTATTCGATTTGGAATGTAAAATGTTCGATCTGATGACATGAGCGTACTATATGACCGGTTTTATCAGATTGTCTTGTTTTAAATCGAAAATGACGCGATTTCCTTCTTACGCGATGTTTTAAGCGTTACATAAAGACATCGAAGGTAGTGGTTAATGATTCTAGGTGTTGGTTTGTCGATTTTGAGTGGTCATACGGATATCGGTTTGCTGTCGTATCAAAGTAGGGAAAAGCTCAAAGATTTTGGCAAAGGCTAATCTCTCAGTGTGGGTGTGTTTGTGCGTAGGAAGGAGCGTAAGAGAGGTTGTCGAATCGATAAAAGTTATTTGGATTTGATAACCTATCGCATACATCATGCTAAACTCAGTATCGGGGCACAAATTATTAAATGATTTTTTGCCTTGTTTATTTATTTATTTTGTTGTTTTTAGTCAGCTGGAGCGAAGATCAAAACAATTCAAAAGAATTTTTGTTATGAAATTTCCTAAAACGAATTTTCTTGGTTACATAAATTTTTTGGATGTGCCAGAATATGTAAAAGCGTGTGTGAGAGTTTAATGGCACAAATCCGCAAGCCTCCCTTCCTTAACATATATTGATTATATTAATTATACTATTTAATTTAATAAATAAAAGCTTGTATTCCAACTTCGCATCATACCTTACAGAGGCTCTGGGGGTGGGTCATTCGAGAAATAAAAAAACCTCTAAACTGGGTTTCTAGGTTGTTGCCTGATTGTAAAAGTTCGCCAATTTTAAATCAGCATCAGGATGTGAACACTCCAAATACACTTTGAAAATAAATTGTTTCCACGGGACTCATATTGCAAAACCCAAACACAATCAACCCTCTTCCTCCCTCAAAAAAGTAAAAATTTCATAAAAAGAAGGATTCACCGAGGAAGGAAAACATAAACACACCCAAAATACGGGGAAACATGTTTCAATGCACGCAATTTTATGCCCCCGAGGGAGGAATAAAATAAATAAATAAATAAAAATTTTTTTTTTTCCAATAGCGAAGTATCTTAAGTGATTGGTTGACAGACGGTGAGACGGTGCGTCGGCCTGTTATTCCCATCGGAAAATTTTTGTTTAATAAATAATTTAGTCAAAACCGAATCCAAGCTTTAGAAAAAAATTTTTTTTATCGAAGAAACAAGTTTAGTTTTATCCATTTAGAAAAAAAGTTTTTTTCCCCCCCGAACGATGCTTCGAGACCAATCCGGCCTTGTGGACCGATAATATAAAGCTGTCAGTAACATCGGGCCTCTGCTAATAACGCTAAATTAAATACAAAAAGCAAAATCATTTTCAGAAAGTCTAATTTTTATTTGCAAAGGGATATAAAAAAAAGATTTCAATAAAAATGAAAATGGAAGTTGTGATGATGATTGCTCAGATTGCCGCCAAACGAAGGTAATTTTGTTTAAAGCTTTTGATTGGTTTAGAACTTCGGGGGAGAAAATTGGTCGTTTAAGGTAAAATTAAAATTTTTTTGATTGAAAACAATGAATTTGTGGTGAGGATGGCTAAAGGAAAAGTGATATCGCGTTTTTAGTACTCAAAATACAATACAAGAAGTGTAGAAGTTCGTTAGAATGGAGGTTTCCTAGTGAAGGAAGAATATGGTGAAAGGAAGTAGAGAGGATGAAATAAAAGGTAAGAAAAGTCACAGAAGAAGATGTTCTTAAAAGCAAGATAGTCGGGAAACCAAGGTTTTACAAAAATGGCGGTAGTCGACACCCGGTTTCACGTGAATTGTCGTGTTTTTAATGTGGTAGTACTGGGACGACACGGAAAGTTAATGAAAAGCGACGGCTCGAGTGCGAAAACCAAATTTGGAGGTTGAGCGTCTAATGATTTGGTAGGACATGTCTCAAGGCAAACTGGCTTAGATAAATTCGGGGCGAGAAAGAAGACGAACGAGGTTGGTGCTGAAGACTTAGACTGACGTTCGTTAGCCAGGTACGAGTAGATGTACCACAGAATGACTGGGCGGAACCGACAGCAAATGAAGTTATTTGACACAATGTTCCGACGGATTAGCCACGAATTTGACATAAGCTCATCCACAGTGGAAAATCTACCATCAGGTCTGTTATTCATATATTTCTTCTTTTATAACTCATGAAGAAGAGACCCTACAGGTTCTATGGACGACAGTTGGATTATTTACTCTATGGCAGTCAACAATCGTGAGTCGACTGCCATTAGCTTTGTTATAAACTTTTCCTTTTAGTCGACGAACCTCTCTTCAAAAATTGTTAATGCACAATTTTTACGAGCCTACAAACATAATCATAACTGTCTGACGGAAATAGTTTTCCTTTTCCCTCTCTATAAATGTTGGTAATCATCATCACAAGTACTTTGCCCGATGACAGGTTTCGATTACATCATACGGACGCTCCCGTGTTGTCGCTCTCGGGTTCACTCGCAGTGTTTTTTAGACTTTCGTCGTCGTCGTCGTCATTGGCTTCGTCTTCGTCTTCCATTCTCCCGTCCCTTGAGAAAGTTTTTATGTCTGCTCGATTCCGTTTTATTATCCAGACTCCAGAAAAAAATAGAATTAATGAAGGTATTTGAGTTTGGTTCTTGGAACATCCTGAGTCCAGCAAACCCCCGAAGATAGAAATTGTCTTAATCAACGCGAGGAAGCGGGAATAAATTTATAAAAAGATTTATCGATTTTATTATAATTCCTCCTACTTGTCAACGCACACCAACGACCAGATAAAAATCACTATGAACCCTTGATTAATTGCCCATCCACACTTTAATGACTAACTCGCTAAATATATTTTTGGGGGTTAGGCAGAAGTGGTGATGGGCCCGGGGAAGGGGGTGGTGTTGGAAGACGATGGAGACTCTAAAAAGAAAAACTCGGACATTTATCTCAGGGTAATATCCGAGTCTCGTGTTTTTTTTTTGCTAGTGTCAACGGGTAGCTGAAACGTGGATTTGGGAGCACGCCTATCTCAGATTCCGGACTTATTTATGGTTGGAACATTCCAAATAAATTTTTTTTCTTTAAATTTTTGCCTTATAATTTTCGAAGCACAGCATCAATGATTTCGCTCTCGTAAATCTTTTTAATTCTATCGTAAATCTAGAGAATGGTTTTCTTTTTATACTGAAACCATGATGTGAAATCGGTCGCACCGTATTTTCGTTCCTGTTTTGCTTCCTTTCTTTTGGATTTTTACGCTTCTACCTTGAGAAATTCCGGTTGAACTGGCTCTATTTCTCACCGGAAAAATTCAAGTCGATTTTTAAATCGAATTTTGAACTATTTTTCTCTGTTTTGTGGCTGATCAGTTTGATCATCTTTTAAACAGCACTTGTGCATTGTTCTATCGATGTTATCGGTCTTTGTGTACAAAATTTTTGTTGAAACCCTGCGTTCTGTTCGGAAGTGGCTTCATCAAACCCCAATAGACAACGATGACTTAATCACCAGGATTTACAAAGGCTGTTTGAGGAACAGAAAGATATGCGAATTGCCAAATCCCGAAACTGATATTCCGTGTCAATTTTAAGGTCCACCATAGTAGAATTCCAAGTCTGTTTGAAAATTTTTATACCGAACAACACACGACAAAACAAGCACCGTACAATTGGAAGAGGTTTGAAGAAGAGGAGGAGGCCAAGAACCCTTAACCTTTTAAAAGACATAATCAAAAGCACAAGACATGGAACAAGAAAAGAAACAGGTAGATCGTAGACGTTTAAAGGAAACCCAAGACGACGAAAGAGGAGAAAAAAATAGTCGAACATAGTTTAACAAATAAGAAGGAAAAATTATATAAATAAATAATTAAAAAACAATTGAATATCATGAACCAAAATGAAAAGACAATATGTACCTTGGAAAAGGATCATTAGTTAAAATCAAGACGAACAACAAAGTGAAACAATAAACTCGGGTAAAACAATGAAGGAGTTTGGAAAGCTCAAAGGCAGGGACCACCAACCAGGTTTCTCTTCTTTTTAAAGGGCTCTGACGATGCATACCTGAGCCCCAGGATCGTGAGAATTGAAACATCATCATTACGCTCACAAATTAACTTGGAATTCCAATAAAACAAATACAAACTTCGATTTCTTCTCTCTCTCTCTCTCTCTTCCACTTCTCTTCCATTAAGCCTTCCAACCAAATTATGTCCTCTCCCTTCTACTTGAAACTCCACCCTGCCTAGGCCTACTTAAACAAGAATTTGTTCGACTAATATAATTCGTAGCAAACGATTTTTTTATGAATATAAGAAATTGCTTTTTTGTTAGGCGCGGTTGTAATAAAATAGAAAAGTTTTTGCTTTCTTTTTTTGGGCGTGAGAGGATGAGCGAATTTTTGAATTATTAAATTATTATTCGAATTTTAAACAGGTGGACTAGAGAAGGATATGAAATAGGAAATTGTGATTTGGTAGAAAGTTTAGAGATATGGCGAAGAGATTTGATATGTTAGAACGATCGAATGTTTTGCTCGAATACTCAAAATATAGGTCCGGGGGGTTTAGTATGACTACAAAAGCACGAACACTGTCACAATTTCTGGATGGGAAAATGAGAGGGAAGAGGGAAGTCAATGGTAGTGTTTGGTTTATCGTAAAGCTCGGGCTTTTTATTATTTAGGTTCTCTTTTATTGTCGGAATTCTTGACGTATTCGTAGACGCCCCCTTTCCTCGATGGGTACGCGACATGCGTGTCAGACCGTTAATTACGCAAGTTTGTTTTTAAACCATGTGATGAAATCATTTTGATTTTTTTTTCCCGATGCGGGAGAAAAGGTAAGACCATAATCTGACTAAAATGAGAACGTGATGGAGGATGAGAGTGATTTTTTCTTCTTCACTCCGACGGATTTGGCAACACAATTTAATAATGTCGGGTGGGTTGGTCGTTGTTCCCATCGAAGGGATTCTTGGCATTTCGATATTTAGTAGTGGGAAATGGGACGACAATTCAGGTTTTCGGTGGAGGAAATTAATGGAGGAGAAGGAAGGCGGTTTCGCATAGATACAGAAGAAAATTTCTTTTAGGTAGCGTTCACGTTCGTTCGTTCGACTTGTCTCTGCTATTTTAGCTTTATCAGGTTATCGACTTCGAGGCTACAAGTCGTTTGATTTCCTCTGTTTGTGTTCTTATGACTTTTACCGGTGACTGTCGTTTGGAAGATAAACCGCTTGAATTCGTAAATGGAGGATTTGAAATCCAAAACTGGAAGTTATAACCAGAATAATTTGTAGCTTACAGTATACGTTTATAACGACTTGCTGACATATTTTTCAGATTTAAAGAATACAAATACTAAAAATGGTCGTGAGAGCTTACATTTTGTTAAAATTTATAGAAAGGAGGAGGAAGAGGAGAAACAGGGATGAAGGAAGAGTCGTTTTTTGAGAGAAAAAGAAATTAAATTTTCGGCGTTTAGAATTATGCGAATGGTGTCTCACTCATGTATCACATATGACAACCTGATAATAAAAATAAAACTCACATACATACTGTAAGTGTGGTAAGATTTATTTTTATTATTTTATTTGGTTAATTCACGTTAGAAAAAGTTACACACCTGGGTAGGTCCGTTTTTTGTAATCTTCAACTCTGCTTTAAAAATATTTGTATATATAAATTTTTTTGTTTATATTATAAATCAAGTCAAACAATCTGACTGACAGAAAACACAAATTAAGGATTCACGAAATTGATTTTTAAAGGATTGATCCGATGCCTGATTAAGTGAAGATCTTTTCAAACTTCATCTTCTTCGGTGGTTGTGCGTTTCAGTAGCGGACTGGTTCCGCAGTGTTTTTATCATCAAAAGTGTTTCCTTTGTGGGAAGGATAAGAAGACTCGATAATGTTACTTCGGGCAAGGCTGTGGGGTTTCCCCAGAACGGTTGGTTGATTGATTTAAGTGAGCACAAAATGAAGGAAGAAAGAGGCAGAACGATTGAATGGATGATGAGACTGTGAGAATTCTGGGTCTTGTGTTTGAACAAAAAACTGACAGGACGGATGAAGTAGAAGTGGGAAAAGGCCAAGACATTAAAAAAAACCAGGTGAAGGAAAAATTTGAGTTGTATGCGAATCAACAAGAAGCCCGGGCATCAAATTTCGTGAAGTTTAAGTAAATATCATAACCATTTCTCTCGTTTCCCCCTCCTCTTAGGAGAACAAAAAAGAAAAGAAGTTTTGACGTTTCAGACAAACCACCCAAAGATACAAAACATTAAAACGAAATAGACGGATATACACAGAGAGAATAAGAATGAAGTATCGTTTTTAAACCCGAAGACAGCATGGAAACATAGGTTGAAGGAAGGAATAGAAGAGGAGGAGGGGAAACAAAAACAGGTTCATAATACAAAATTAAGTTAATATTGTGACATGTTAAGACAAAAAAAAGAAGAAGAAGAAGAAAAGAAAGAAAAGAAAAAAGGAGACCGACTCGAACAACGGGTGGCAAGAAATACATCTCGAGGAGGAGAAGAAGAAGAAAAAATGGTTTTACCAACGGCAGCGAATCGTTCAAACCCACGTTTAGCTTGGTTCACGGTTAGTCATGTTAGGGGGAGGGAACAAAACGTACCTACAGCAAAGTTCAACCAACAATATTTCAACTGAAAAACAAACTAATGTTATCTTCATTAAGGTACGCACCTTAATTCATCAGGGGTGGCCACAAATCTTTGGGTCTTTACGCCGGGTGAAAGTATAACATTTTTTGACTGTTTTCTTATCTGGATTCGATTAACGTTTTCCAAGGATTTGGAAAAATCTCTGGAGTGGGCAGGGGAAGGGTGTGAAGGAAACAGAAGAAAAGTTTGGTTCCGGATTTTTTGTTAGATTGATGCATCGGTTGAATTTTTTTTCATTATGTCAAAGTTGAGTTATTGAAAATTCGAAGTTGGGTGAAGTATCGATTTTTGGATCTTTTCATCCAGAGAATTGAAAGATTGAGGAAGGAAATAAGAAACTTTTGGTTTGATGTCTGCTTCCGGTTTATTGGTTATGATTTGATTTTATTGTCCAAAAAGCAAATCTCTGAAAGTTTGCTGATAGTATTCAACGATTGTTATCAGGCACCTGAACTGTTAAAACTACCTTTCTAGCAACCTTACTTCTCTTGGGAACACACACTTTTCATAAATATTTGTTTCGAGTTGGCTGAAGTAACATCTTCGACACTCTTTGTTTCTATTCTTTTTTGGTGTTTTTAGTTTTATTTTAGGAAGTGAAAATTAGGTGGGATTTTAATTTGGATGCGACAGACTGTACTACACGTGTACCTAAGAAGTCACATCCTTTCCAGCTCTTTGAACAGGTGGTGTAACATCCAAACCTTTAACTAAGGACTGCAAAAGGTAACTTAAGAGCTCATACTACTGACTTGAGAGTAGCTCAGATTTATTTCAAACAATACCAAGTCCTCAAGAAGACCCTCCGGTGATTTTGTACACCCCTGATTCTGAACTATTTTTAAGCAAGTTGAAACGCATTCTTTTAAAGACGAGTCAATGTAAATCTTACCCGTGACACAGGTAGAGGATGGTCTACAGGTAAAACAAAACAAAAATAACAACAAACTTCTTGTTCTCTTTTCCATAATTCATTTTTCGTTTTCAAACTTTCATTTTTTATATCCGAATTCCAAGTGTCTAAATATCATTAATTGATCTCATAATAAAGACGAAGAAGAAGATGATGAAGATGAAGAAGAAAAAGTTGATCTTTTTTTGTTAAAGACTGGCCACGCCGGCCCTTATTTACATTCGATCAAACCCATTAAGAATCGGAGATTATAATTTGATTTTTATCTCAAGACCACCCCCTCCTGCTTCCACTGCTCGTAAAAACATTTGTTATTTATTTATTTAGTTATTATTATTATTATTCTCTTATTTTTATTAATTGATGTTTCATGAGAATAAAAATGAGAGAGAAGAGATGGAGAAAGGTTATGAACCTGAGGTGCGTGTGTGTACTTGTGAGGAACAAAGGGCCTAGTCGAGCGGTCTGGGTTTTTACCAAAAGTGGTTGGATGGGGGCTGAACAAGAGAGGGTTTCACATGAATTTCGGATCGTGAGAAATTCGCGAATGACTCGGGGGTTGTGATTCGCTTTTTGGGAATTCGAGGGCCTGAACTGGTAGATGATCATTTCAGAGCTGTTACGTCATACCCTCAGGTTTGGAATCCTCTTCCATTTCTTAAGCACTGCCACTAATACATAAGGCCAGTACAATCTAGATGCTCCACAGTATTGAGACTGCTACTACCTCTTGGGAAGGACCCCAGTTCAGGTGCTCTTCGTTTCCACGGCCAAGGGCCCGGGCGGCCTTTATTGGAATCAATTTATTCTCTGCCCCGAATTCTTGACAATATTAACTTAACCAGCTGTTAATTACAATTACTTTGACGTAATTTTAAGCCGTCTTGTGACGTCACTGCGTTCGTTTAACAATGTTATCTCGATTCATTCGTAACGTTTTTGTTTGTTTTTCGCGTTCGCTGATTTTTCTTTTTCTCTTTTATTCTTCCGTCAACGAAAACGTCTACGTAGGTAGAGAGCCGTGGGCTTGGCCTCTTGCGCGGAAGTCGAGAACAATTTTCCCCGAATTTTTTTTTTGTAGCCTCTATTTTGGAGGAAAATTTTTTATCGTTTTGTCAGGATGAGTTTTGTACTGTTGAAGCCACGTGGAATTCTTCGCCGGGCAAAGAACCAAATAAGTAAAGAAAAAAATTCCTTTCAATGTATTTTTAACAATGTAATTCAAATACAGCATAAATTTTATGAGGTCGTTTAGATCGGGATTGATTTTCAATTGGCCAAATCAAAGGATTTATGGACTCGCATTTAAAAAAAATCAAGCATTTCATTGGTCGGTAAATGAACAGACATAACCTCAACATTTTTTTTTTGATTTGTTTGGTTTGGTCTGGACTGTCTTGTCCAAATCACTGAGAAGTGAAATTGATAAGATTTGCAATTTTCTGATTTGGATTTATCTGGTTTGTCGCGAATGGAGACTATGGTTAAAGGATTCGAGTTAACACTTACCTAAAATATATTCTCGTTCGGGAATGAGCGATTGCGTTGACTTGACGCATATTAGAAGCACTAGAACTGTAAGCACCAGGATGTTAAGTGACACCATCTTCGTCAACTGAAATAAAAATTCAAAAAATTAGACGCTGATGTGTCTGTATTGCGGTTCTACGAATTTGTTCCAACATAACTCGAAACTGATACAAAATGGTACACCAGACTTCATAAGGAAGGAAATCTGTGTCTGAAGTGTTCCTCGCCGATGGTCTTTTCCAAATTTTTGTTTTATCCCTCAAGCAACTACCGCGTGTCTCTAAAAAATGAGACAATTAATAGCTGGTAGGTCTAGCTCTTAGTGGGAATACCTGGCTTTAAGTCTCAGGAGCGGTAATAGTAAATTTAATTATGGTAAAGGAAATATTATAAGAGTGCATTATTTATGAAATATGTGATTGTACGATTATTAACAACTTGAGACATTTATTGGTTTGTCCGTCTGTCTGTCTATCTGCGGCTTTTCTTACCAAGACAGAGAGTTTGATCAATGAAGTGACTGTAGCTCTAAAAGATTTTGATTACAGTGCAAGTTATTTTTTTCCTCTTTTTTTGGTCAAATTTTCGCCAATTTGCAAATCGCCCGAGAACAAATTTATTCATTCGTTTGTTCGTTTTTTGTTTTTGTTTGTTTTATCCGAATCCAAAAAAGGATTTTTCAAAGAGAATAAGAAGATGGAGAAAACAAGTCTCTATTTTGTTTGTTTTCTTCGGAAGGGAAAATATTTACCATACTTTACAAGTTCAACAAGTTTTCCAGAATTTTTGGAAATCATTTTTATTCATTCATTTATTTCTGTATCGACACTTTGACCGCTTTTATGTACATAAATAGAGGAGAAGGAAAGAGTGAGAAAGAGAGAGAAACATCTGCGAGTGAAGAGTGTTTGTTTTTATATTGTTAAAACGAAGCTGTTAAGTATTAAAATGGCCTCCCGATTTTTCTGTGTTTTTGTTTCTGTTTTGATAAGCCTTTTGTATTATTTATCGGGTTTTTAAAGGTTTGTTCTTGAAACGAAAGGAGAGGAGAAGGAGCGAGAGGAGGGAGTGTATGCGTGTGTTTGTTGAAATTTGACTTTGCTCTTATCCTCTGGCAAGGGATCCGTTCATTGTTGTTCATAATTCCTTTTTTTGGAGTTGTTTTCAAAGTTAACTTTCAAGAATCGGAACCTGACATCATTTTCGCATTATTATCAGCTTTTCTCTTGTTGGAGTAATTTTTTTCTTCTTTTAGAGGTGTGATTCATCCCTCGGAATGATGTGTCCGTCGATCCTTATACGGTACCTTGCTTTTTGTTTTTGTTTTGCATAATCAATAAATGTCTTTATTTTTATTCCGTCGTTTTGTTGTTGTTTTTGTCTGAGTCAGTTCTTTGTGTTGAGGTTGAATCTCATCAAACGACAGTTTAATGTGTTTTGAAGTGTTTCAATTATTTATAGTTTTAGCTTCTGACTAAGAGGTTTCCAGCGTCTAGGTGGCAAGGCTTTCGTAATTTTACACTGACTAAACACGCTAACAAGTCGTTAAGCTGGTGAAAATCTTTTGCGGAGCCGAGCGTGAACATTCGTAACTATTACAGCCACGAATAAGCAATGCAACTGACCGGATGTTGATTAAAAAGGGTTGCTGAAATCTGGTTCTTGTTATGTTACACTAGGAGAAAGAATCTGATGTTTGACAGACAGGCTGGATGTGAGAGAGAGAGTTCTTATCCAGGAGTTAACTGTCGTTGTTTCTAAGTGCGCGACAATATATAGTTTGTAGGCTTAGCACTGAAGGATTGTACCTCAAGAACAAACCGGTATCATAGTTCTAAGATGCCGGCAAAGGATTTAATTCAATTAAACTGAATTGCAGAATGAAATTAGAGTACATAAACTCAAAGGAAAGAACATTGATATACTAATTGAAGTATGTCACATACTATCAATTTTTCTTTTCCATCCTCTTTCGCTGCCTTCTTGAACAATGCCAAAAATTCAGAACTCGCAAAACGTTCATTGTTTCCACTTGTCCCGGACTTTTAACAGATTTGTCATTAAGTCAAACAAATTTCGAGTTAAAGATTGGAAGGAGAAGGTCTCGGATTTAACCCTGAAAAAAAAATTTCTTTCTCTCCAAAAATATAAGGAAATAAAAAATGGCGGACATTTCTCTTGCTTTCTGTATTTCACCTAGAACCTCAGCCAATTTTTTTTCCCAGCAATTTTTTTCCTCTCGTAATTTTGGTTTTAGAATTCTCTCGAAGCAGAAAGTCAACTAATACTGGAATAATTTGGAGGAATTGAAAGACATTAATCTCCACTAGTGGAGAGGTTAAGTTCAGTACGGGTTGTTTACTTCTGCCGGTGATTGAAATCGAATCTAGGAATAAAGAAGAAGGAATAGGAGATCCTACACGCCGCCAGGGTTAACTCATTACGCAGCATTTAAATTCTCAAAATAATTAAATTCAGTTTCTTTGCCAGCCTTTTAATTTGTTTGCACACCCTTGTAGCAAATTCCATTCGACGCCCAAAATACTCTCTATCTAATCGTTTATGGCCAACTCCAGAACGTAATTCCATGGTTTTGTTGTTGGTTTGTTGTATCTTCCTTCCTTGCGTTCCTTTAAGGGGCTTTCAAGAAGGCATTTCCTCCAAGGTTCGGTTGTGTTTTCAGTTTTTTTGTGTTTGCGAGCCAGCGCTCGCGGTTCCAACTGCGCGAATCAATTACCGCGTGGATGTGGAGCCCTGCAGAGTGTCACTTCAATTTACCAGCAGATGTAAATCAAGATTGTCTTGAGTATTTAGTCTCTCTCGAGCGCCATTGTGCCATATGGTGCCATTTACACACCTAATTCATAATTCAAATCCCCGGACTCGCCTACTCTATAGTTAACGAATTGTATTATTCTTTTGCCTTTGGTTCCGTGGATAACCCCGCGCGCCAAAGTCAAAACCAGTATGGTAATGAAAGCTTTTTTCTGTTTTTGTTTTGTTTTCTTCTCTCGATTAACCCACTCGAAATTTCGATGCCTTCAAAATTTCTTTGTTTTTTCTCTGTTGCTGATAAAAGTGATTTGTTTTTTATTTTTATTATTATGCTTATCCTGTGTTTAATTTGTTATTTGAAGGGCCAGATTATACCCAATTCTTCTAATCTTGGTTCTGGATATTTGAAGAATGCCCTAAAACTTGTTGGTCTAAATTATGTTTGAATCTGTACTCTTCGCCATATCCAGTGAGTGATTTTGTTAAACAAGGAGTTACAATGCGGACTTCATAAAACTTTCTTTTTGTTGTTTTTACAGACTTTTCGCTCAACAGCTCCAGGCGGTTCGAGACATTTTTGATGTAAATTGTATCCGTTATCTTTTTGTTTGTGGAAAAAGTTTTGAAAATATGAAAATTATGGAAATAAATTCTAATGAAGGAAGATTTAAGGATGTTGGCAATTTTTTTTTCCAGGGTTTTATGGAAATCTTTATCTCAGACTTCCGGAATTGTTTAAAAATTTTATAACTGACCCCAAGCTCTCAGCAGCGGTCTCTCTCTCTTATCTCCCTCTCTTCGTATTTGTGTTATGTTTATACTACCGTTAAGAGATTCATTAGATTCGCAAGAATAAATTTCGGGCTGGAATTGGTTTTTTATCATCTTAAGAAATTTGCCTGGCATATAAGTTAAAAGTAAGCAATATGTTTACTTGCCTCACAGTCGATATTATTCTGTTGACACGTTCTTTTTCGAAAAGGATTTTTGTTGGGAAAACGTGATGTACGTGAGTGAGATGGTGAGTGCTTGACATCGATCTAATCTAGTTCAAAAGGATTTTGATTCATTCAGGAGAAAATGAAAAGCAGAAATCGAGAAGGCGTTGGAAAGAGGAAAAGACGAATATAATAACGAAAAGAAGAAAAAAGGAAAATAGATTTTCAGTCAAATAAAAGTTGGGTTGATGAAACTGAAGCTTTGAAGAAAGATGGATATATTTGAGATGGGGAGGTCTTTTTGGTGGAAGAATAAGGTCAGGATGTAGTCAAGAGAGAGAAATTAAGCAAAAAGTCTTTGGATAGAAGAAAAAAGAAATGATCAGTTGAGTTCTTTATCAAACTAGGAAGTTTGTCGGTGTGTCGTTTAGTCAAGGTATCGAGAGAGAGACTGTTAGAGTGACTATAAAAAAAAAATTTGAAGAAAGAGTATTTTGTCTATTTTTGTCGATTCCTTCTAGTACTTCACTTTTTTTGAAGTCACAACAATCAATATTTGGCCTGTCTTTCTCTGATGTGAAACCAAGATTGCCTTGAAATGGGGAAAAAAATTCACGCTTTTGACACCTTAACATCTTTCTTCTTTTAAGTGAATTTGTATTTTATCCAAATCGAGACAAATTTTTTGTGGTTTTTGAATTTTAGGCGCGTCACGAAAAGGTCGGACTGAAAGTAATTCAGAAGAAAATCGGGTCGAGTGAAAATTTTAATTGAAGATCCTTCTTTAATTTTGATTTTGAAGAAGGAAGTTAAGTTGGGATTGGAAGATGGTAATAAGTATTGAAACAGTAATCCGCTTTTCTGCTTCTCCCTCGTCTTAAAAACTCAAAAATAATTTTTATCTTTTACAAAATGGGAAGAGGAAGTAACTCTAATTAATATCTGTTTCTGGTGAGGGTATCTGTCTTCAATTATGATAGAACCCGTTGTTTGTATAAGGGCAGAATCTGGAAAACTGAAAAATGTGAGAAACTCAGGATTAGGTAAAGAATGTGAATGAAATTGCAAAACGAGATTGAAGTAGAAAACATAACTAAGAACTGAATACAAACTTGTACTTAGAAGAAGAAAGAAATGAGAGAGAGGGAGTAAGATAGAAAAGGAAGGTAGAAGAGAATGTTGTAAAAAGGCATCAACGGTAAAGTAGAAACGAAGAAGTATTTAACTAAATATCAAACATTCTCCCAAAAAATGTAAGCGAATGAGGAATTAATTGTGCATTATTTATGAAATAAGCCGCCAGGGTATGTAAGGTTCTAGGGTTAATACCAACATTCCAGATTTAGGCAGATTTATTTACAAGAACATTAATGGCTAGTTAAAACTCTAAATGAGGCAACAGATGAGATTTTTGTTTGAACATAAATTCACGTTGAGGCTTTTCAAAAGTATTTCCGCAAAGGTTTTTTATTTTTATTTTAATGACAGTAATATCAGATAATAAGGAGATAATTGTCATAATGATGTCAGATGGAAATCCCCACCCAACCTGTGAGCTTTTCAAAAACGTGGTGTTTTGTTTTGTTTTGTTTCGGTCTTCTAAATTAGAGCTAGAATGGTGGAGATGCCTTGAAGAGACGGAGTCGATTTATATTGAAATTTTCGGCATTGTGAGTTTCAGAAATCTTGACCCAAATTTGTGAGTCAAAGAAAAGTCTGGGAGAGCTTTTCTGTATTGATGATATGTATCGGGTCAAAGCTCAAGAGAAGTTTAGAATCAAAGAAATTGGCGCCTGGAAGAGATGAGGGAAAGAGCGGTGATTTAGAAGGGGCAACGACTAGACAGAGTTCGATTATGTTCTGGAGAAAAGTCAAAAATTAAATTCATCTAAATTTATTTAAATGTCTCTTTCCGAGTACTATTTTTGTCTTTTTTCTTTTTTTTTTGTTGTTGTTATGATTAATTTGAATCAACGTTTCTTGATGACCTTGACCAGTTTTTCGAAAAAAAGGAGGGGCACTAAAAATATAATTTTAATTTCTTTATACGCAAAGATTGTCAGTTAATTTGTACTTTATTAAAGAAGCCTTCGGGGTAAAGAAACGAGTGTTCGAGATAGAATGTGTGGCTCAGTCTTTATTTAACTTCACATGAACTTTTCAGGTTTTTTTTTGGCTTGGCTTGGCTTTGCTTTGGTTTTGCCTGCTTGGGATTACCGCAAATATTTTCTAGTTTCAAACTTAATTTATAATTTTTTTTTGTGTTGTGTGGTCAAAACGTAATTTGAGTCTAAGTAATTAACCGAGACCCGGGCGTTTGTTTTGAATGATGATCTTTTTAAGATAAGCCCCCCTCTCCTCCTTTGTCCTCTTTGAACCCATGGGGCCAACGCCTCTGCTGGAGTAGGGTCGTCGTGCGATTTCTGTTTGCTGCTTTTTTTTGCCCCCAAAACGTATCGTTTCAGTTTGTGTTGTGGGGTTTTGATACTGAAATTTGTTGGTTAAATGAATCATGTCTGCGTCAATTATTTTGGTGACGAATCACAACTTGCTACTTGTCTTCTAGTATGGGAAGGTACGTGGGTCGCAGACGATGTCAGTAACTCAGCGTCACGTGAAATAATTTCCGAGCCGTTTTCGCGAATGGCGAATTTTGTGTCCTAAATTTTAATTAATTTTGTTTTGGTTCATAATGTATGAGATGAAAAGTAGTGAGTCTATTTAATTGATAGCTATTCTGGTTCTTGGTCAAAGACTTTAAATAAGGCGTATATATGTCTATACCTTTGCCAGATCAACCAAAGAGACTATGAGGTGGTACAATAAGCGAAACGTTGCCAAAAGCTACATCTAAGCATCTCCGTTGCTACCAAATCTTAAAGATGCGAAAATTAAAAGTGATAACAATGCTAAAAAATGTCGAAAGGTTTTTAACACTCATCAGAGATTTTTTTCTGTAGGCCTATTCTTTTTATAAATAGTAAAGGGTGTGTGATTTGAGCGGAGAAGGAAAGTGTCAAAAATCAAAAACGTGTTTTTCTTTTATTTCCCTTTCTTTTAGATGTTGTTATTGAGAAATTATTGTCTTGATGTTTCATTGTTTATGTATTTCCGTGTGGGATGCAGCAAAGGCCTTGAACTCTTTATAATCTTTTATTGTCTTTTTTTTGTTTTATTGGGTACTTTAGGTTCTCTCTCCTCGTTTTCAGGTACTTTTTTTGTGGTTGTTATCTCAACTTCGAGAGGATTAGTCACGGCAATTTGCGGAATATCTATCTGCCCTCACACGAGATGATAAACGCTTTACCTTGATTTGATATTTCAATTAAAGTCTGAGATAATTGCTACCTGGTCTTTTTGTCTTTTTTTTTGGACAGAGGATTCCCTTTCAAAAATGAAAAATCAGAGGAAGGAGGAACGGAATGACGAAGAAAAACTTTTGTATTCAGTACCAGAAGCTTTTGTTATTTATTACTATTTGTTATTTATCTTTTAAGTCGTAAAATCTAATTAACAAGGTCGTTATCAGTTTTGTCTTTTTAATGATCGCGTGTGTCATTCTATGTTTGTGGAGAGGATGACCCACTCCTCGGCTCGGATAATGTATCCCTCCTCCACGTCATGTTTCTTTGAGGAGTTCTACTCAAAGTCGAACGATCTTAATGAGTTTCTAACGAACGCGCCTTAATCTTGGGAATTAGAAAAACACAAAATGAGTTTCTATAGCGCAGCCGCACAAGAAGAAAAACGAATAGGAAAAAAAAGAAATTAAAAAATTAATTAAAGTGACTAGTGGAAGTGAATAACTTGAAATTCTTCATCTTGGGTCGTTAAAAGGAAAAAAAAGAGGCGCGTAAAATTTCGTAATAAACGCATTTATAAATTGACGCATATGGGAATGTTTGAAAGAAGTAAATAGAGAGGAGAAGAGAGAGAGAGGGAAAAGAAAGGAGAAGTGAATACAGAAAGGAAAAAAAGTTGCACTAATAAGACCCTGAATGCGAAGACTGCTCACTTCATGAATCGCGTTCAATTCAGTATTCGTGACCAGGTACGTTGACCACAATATTATTAAAATAATTATTTTCAATTTGAGCCCACGGAAAATTAACTTGAGACCCGTTTAAAAGCTTCCCTAAGCGGACTCGGACATATTTCCTTAATTCGTTACCCGTTGAGTTTGGTCGAATCAAGTTCGGGTCACGGGTCTTGAAGGTCTAGGTCCTAGGTGTTTGGGATGTTGAGAACCGATTTTTTTTTTACTTAAATTTTGAGGCTTGGTTATCAAATTTATTGAGAGGCAAAGAGAGAAAGGAGAACCTCAAGCCAAGCAACCGATTCAAAGAAAAAAAAAGATTCAAGCTAATGTTCGCTAAAAAGGAAGAAATATTCGTACCGATTCATTTTTTTTATTTTCCGTTCCAAAACCTGAATGGGAAATCATTATTCACGACATGGCAAACGACAGCATGACGGGAGATAATCAAGTTTCTAACGATCTTGCGGGGAAAAAAGAAGAGAGGAAAAAAAGGCAAAGGAGAAACGATTGAGCAAAGTCAGGGTGTTTTTTCCATAGGAAAGGAAAAAACGAGGACGGGGAGGAGATCAAAGAAAAGGATGGAAAGGTGGAAAGAGGAAAACAAAAACAATCTTCGAAATAAATAATCCCTCTGTATGAATTGAATTTTGCATTTGACTTTCTCTCTCTTCCTGCCTCCATCATTAGCTCACAATACTAGAAGAGGTGATAAGGGCAGTTCCAGGGTCGACCGCATATTTTTTTCTGACCGGTAAAGGTCAAGCACTTAATTAGGATTGGGTGGGCCTCTCCGCCACCTCACCCCCTTTGAAAAAGGCTGACTTTTATCTGGGAGCAAAATGAATTTTAAGATTTCTCTCTCTCTCTTTTAGGACCTTCCGGGTCTCCTTATCCTATTTTGCTTATCTAAGTCCTTCTCGTTGCAAGTTTTTTTGCTTTGGGTTGTCAAAATGAAAAATGAGGGATAGGAAATAAGGAATCGAGGTTTTGTGAAAATTTTATAACATGAGAATGGTCTGATCATAGGTAGCATCTCATGAACTAGCAGGAATAAAAGCGCAAAACCGGGTCTTGCTTTCGTTTTTAGGCGTGTCGTCTAAAACCGACGAGATTCAAATTTAAGAAATATCAAAACTCAACGTTTATGCAATATAGCGGTAACTGTCACACATAGATGTCGAAACCAAATACCGAGACTGTCAGAAAATACAAAAATGTTTATGTGCAAAAGGGAAGTTTTTCTCACTTTCCTTTCACGTGTTAATATTAAATAATCATTTTGCTATTACCAAAATCATTGTACGAAAAAAGGAACGAGAGGAAGTGGGCAAGAAATTCTGGCCAAAAGGAAGTAGACATGTAAGCTGAGTTCTTCGCAATGGAGACTATAAGACCAACAGCCTTTGTTCAAGAGGCGAATCAAGCTTTCGGTATTTTAAAGACAAAACGAATGGAAATCCTGGTCTAGAAGACTCTAAAGTTGTTGTTGGTTTATTAAATGAAAAACAAGGCAGGTCACCTTTATTGTTTATAATTTTTCACTGGTCTCTCTGAATTACCAAATATCGACCTGTAAGAATGTAAACAAAACCTAAACTCTAATTAAGTCAAAGATGTTTTCCTTTATTTTTCCTTCTCAATGTCAGATTGAAACGTAACATTAAATAAATCAAATCGAGTCGGAAGGTAGTTAAAGAATAATAAGAAAAAATTTTCCAATTCGAATTAGATATACGATATGGAGGACGGGTCATCAAGACGATACCTCTAAAACAATTCCGACTGCCCGCGAAAAATTTTCCAAACGATCGCTTCACGCCACCGATTACCATTAACCCTTTTACGCTTGCGCTAACGGCTAAAAGGAACAGAACCAAGAACAGTGACAGACCTTGAAGCTGGCCAATTTGTAAATTGGCGGCGAGTGGAAGTTTCACATTTTTTCGTTTGTTTATGTTTTACTCAAGGAGAAGAAAGGGATTCGGTCTATCTTGTAAGATCAACCTTTCATTGTGTGAGAGGTGGAGGAGGAGGAGGGCGAGAAAAAGGTACAAACGTCAAGGAGCGAGTCTTAGTCCGCCGTGGCCCATCGTTCAGGCTTTAAGAATCACTTTTATTAATTCGGCCAAGAGATGATTTAATCAGTATCATTGCCGACTACTTTTAATTTCTAACCTGATTCTAGCATAATCGAGACAAGAGACTTTGATTTCAAAGGTCATTTCATCCTCCGTTACGAATTTATAAATCTAGAACGAGAATTTTACGCAAGCGTAATTATGAAAATGTCGTGTTCGCAAAAATTAGTTTTCGAAAAAGGGTTTTGGGGCCGACGAGGCAAGACTTGAAGGAGTCGATGGTGATCATGTGAGCATAAGCCAAAAGAATTACGTGAAATGAAACTTCCGGATGGCGTGCAGACGTCAAGTCGCGGGAAAATTTCTCCAAAAACATTCCCTACATTAGGAGAGAAGAGAGAGAAAAGTCTACGGCGTCGGAGATTAACACCAAAATAGCCACGGTTGGATTGGTCTTCAATGGGCAAACAAAAGGTGTCGCCGTTCAGTGGAAGTCTCTGTGACGAAACATTAGCAACCATGAACAATTATGGATTTTGGGAAAAAAAGGGTGTTTACAGAGTATTAGGAATTTATACCGTAAATATTTTACTTATTTATTTATTAATCTTACTTTTTTGGGGAGAATCCGTTGTTGACACCAGTATGTGGGCATTGGTGGGGCCTCTCTATCTCTGAAGTGCTATTATGTCGTCGCGTCTGACATGAGGATTTGGCTTGGTTTGGACTTACCTGAGGCGGAGGCCTCTAGATGTATCTTTATTAATTACAAATAGAGGAAAAGGAAATGAGAGAGCGCCTTCCTTTTCTCTCTCCTTCCCCTGAAGCCATTAGACTAAATGGGAATCTCATTCTTTGATCATGTCAAAAATGTTAAAACATGCCCTCGACCACATTTCCGACACACTAGACAAGGTTTTCCGGGAGTTACTCGTTAATGAATAAATGTTTTATGGTGATATTGTTTTTGGATCCTATCCACCGCCCCTAAACAGGGGCCTTTTTGGCGAAAGAGAAGAATAAAAAGGTTATCGGTACTCGCGAAAGACTCGCAGGTGAATAATTTTCACATCCGGATTATGGCGAATATTATTTCTTGAAAAATTTTTCGTGTGTATTCCCCTCCCCCTTCTCCACTCTTGTTAAATTTATTCCTCGCACATCAGCATTTTAAAGACCTTAGCTTGGAATGCCAACTGGAAAAGGAATTTTTTTTTTCATTTTGGTAAGTGCATGACCGAAAATCAAGGAAAATGAGCGAAGTTTCGAATGTGGCGCCGTTAACCTGTTCGAGCGTGGTTTGGGTGCAAGAGTGACATAACCGTCCCGGAATTCGGGATCGACTCGAGTCATTCTCGCATTCCGTCGGGGGTCCAAACGAAGCGAGTTTTCGGCGCCAGGTTCGTTACTTGGCCAATTTTCCTTGATTTTTTTTTTCGGATCCTGCTTTCCTCCTCACTAGAACTACTAAAGCATTGTCGTAATCTGTTTTCGAATTTTTGTCGGTGATCTTAGGGGTGGAATGAAGAGGGGGTGAATGGTGGTGATAGCGAGCATTTCTTATTACCACAATGGTTCAGTTCATTCGTATTACTGGGATAGCTTCGGGAATTTTCCAGTAAAAACTAGCAGATACATTATTCTCCAGAAAGCTCTATTCTTCAATATTTCGCTAACATTGTTTTGTTTTTCCTCATCTTGTTTCACGGGTCGAAGAATTTCAAGAAGGTTTCGATGAGCACGTGACTAGAAACGATTTACCCGATCACCGGATGAACTTGTGTACCGATCCGCATAAGTCTCTGGGAAGGGTTTTATCCATGTTTAGAAGGAGATTCTCGACTTCAAAGACGTAAATATCTTTAAAGAAAATTAGGAGCTGAATCAGCGAGTTTTAACACTTCCCTTCCTCCCTCGCCTTCACCATCCAGCCATCTCTTTCCTTTGTAAATACCAAATTATTATTTGAGGAAATAATGACTTCGAGATTTATAATATTGCTGAAGGATAAGTTGTAGAATGTTTATAACTAACCTTCTGTATACTTCATTCTGACAGCATTAACAATAAAGTCTGTTGAGGAAAAATGTGATTCTCTGTAGAATGCCTCAAACGCATAAAACAAGACCCGATCGCGATAAAGTTTTTTAAATTTATTATTAAAATATGAACAAAATAAAATTTTCTTCTCAGTTGAAAACTCTCGTTAGAAAAAAGCTGTTTGCTACAGACGTCGGATGCAGTCATTTTCTGATTTACCGGAAGTTGGTGCTTGCGAACCGGAAATTTGATTCCAAAGTGCAAAACAATTTTTCGTTCTAAAACAGGAATCAAAGGGTTTTCTCACTGTGAGCACCGAGTCAAAAGTCAAACAGGAAACGATTATGGAGAATAGTTTATTGGAGAGATGTTTTGGTGATTAAAAGAAAGGAAAAGGAAAAGATGGATGAATAGGTGAATAAATAGATGGATGAATGTACTTCACATAGCGAATGGAATTTGTAATGGCCTAATGAATTAAACTGATTGTGACTTTCTTAGTCGAGATCTAACCGGTTTAGACATTATTGGCCTAAAAATTGATATCTTTAACCTTTTATTTACATATTTATTATGAACATATGGCCTGGGTCCTCGCGTTGTTCCGCCTGATTCAAATTATTTTTAGTCGAGAAAGTTATGATACAAACGATTGTTGGAGACTTAGAGAGAATTATTTTGGTTGTTTGATTGGATGGGGATGATGGCGATCGGTTTTGGATTTGTCTTTTTGTTTTATGTGCGATTCTGATTGTCGTTGTTATTGATGTTGTTGGATTTGAAATTGGCGATACCTTGCCCGGGAGCGAACTTTAATTTAGTCAAGGACTCCTTCACGCACGTTTGAGAGTTGTCTGCTAAAACGGCGCCAAACGCCGCGTACCGCCTTAGCTGGGATTGTTTAAATAAATTTGGTTAATGCGTTCTCGAATCCGCTCACAGGATTTTTTGTTGTTTTGGAAATATTTATAAAAATAATTGTCGAGGCGAGGTTCGGAACGAGGAGTTCCAGGCGTGATATTTACCCTTTTTTTAGAAAAAAAATGTTTTTAAGGATCTTAAAATGGTATCGCGTTTAGAAAATAGAAAGACAAACTGACTCTGCTATAACTTAACGTCAGGAAAATATATTTCAATTCAATTGAAGATGAAAGACTTGAACAGTTCGATTTCATCTAATTACGCTGATCCACTGCTTTCTCGGATAGAATTCCTTATTTTTCTGCTTTGATTTCTCTTTCTGTGGAAACACGTGACTAGTGTTTTAGTTTGCTTCGTCAAAAGATTTTTTTTGTTAAACTTAAACCTTAGTTATATCCACCTGTTTCCAGGTATGAAATAGTAGATAGTTTGTAGGTTTGGTGCTCAAGAAAATTTTATCGCCTTCGATTGCTGTTATTGTTCAGGATTTGATGAGTGCTGTACTCAGAGGTAGAAAGGTAGATGAAAGAAGAAATGCTACCTAATATTTAGGTCCAATCCCTGCTTCCCTCACACAAAATCAATTTATTCGTGGCTATTCTCGTTTTTTTATTAAATTAACCCGACTTTTCAAGGCAACAATCCAAATCAGACGGGAAGGGGGAAGAAAGCCATACCTGATCCTGATATTCAACCAATCCATTAAGATTATATTGTGATTTTATAAAAAGTCAGGTTCATCTTTCTTAATTTTTTGACATTTATTTCTTTCTTTCATCTTTTTTTTTTGTGCTAACCTAATTAATTAGGGTTTCGATTCGGTTTTCCGTTTTTGGCTTGACTTTGAATCCTTTATCCGAAAAGCGAGTTTTTTCCTTAAAATTTTTGTTTTGCGGTAATAAAATTGTTTAAGAGGGAATTGACTTTTCTGATTTTACCTTCAGAGGAATTCTCGGCTTGTTGGCGACCGGACTTCTTCCATTTGGGCAAGACAATAAAAAGAAAAAGAAGGAGACGGAAAACTATGCAAATATTTTATTTGTTTTTAAGTTCTATTATCGAGTTGACGAGAGAGAGAGAGGGAAAAGAATCTTAGGAAATTAAACTCAGTCGATAATCAAGGGTTTTAGCACTGGGATTTCTAAGAAACTGTCATAAAAACCTGGACAAGAACGACAATCACTTTAATAAAAAGAAAAAGAAAAGAAAAAAGTGTCTGATAGGCCGTTGTAGACCTTTAGACTTCTGAAATCTAAAGTGCTGGCGTGCTTCGTTAAAACCGCAGATTAAGGTCTGGCAGGTTTTAAGTTACGCTTTCATCTACTTTTGAAGTTTTTTCCTTTTTTTTCTCTTCTAAATCTTTTTGGTTTTTAAATTCAGGTGCTTTGGGAAGACTTATCGAAATAAATACAAAAAAGTGGAAAGAATTTGATTTCAGTGATGGAAAGGATTTAAACTAAGCTTAATCCTGTTGGAAAAGGCGGCCATTTTCAGTTTTCATAGCTCTAAAAAATTGAAAAGCGAAAGATGTCGTTGAAAGATAGGAACAAATGAGCATGATGAAAGGCGTTTAATGTAAAAGTTGAGGTCAAATTTCGGTTAGTGTGAAATGACGGCGGGAAATAGTAAAGTAAGAGGATGGAGAAGAAAGGTCGATGGAAAATTTGAAACTGACAGAAAGAGGGAAACTCGAGGAGGAAGAATAAAGTAAAAAGAGAAAATTCAAAATTTCGTTGTTGAGAGATAGCGGTTACGATTTCATCATCTGACGTTCAGACAGAAAAGGAAGTGCGATGACAATCACATAAAATTCAGACGTGGTGGCGGGAAATTATGAAGGAAAAAAGGGAAAATTCTGAGCTTCTTACGGTTTTAATGTTTGTATCATGTCGCTTATAATCAGATTCGTTTGTTTCCTGTTTTCAAAACAGAAAATAATGATGATGTCGTAGTTATGGCGAATATAATGCATTTGCGGTATGGAAATAAAAATTTTTCAAGTTCTGTAGTGGTTGGATTTGAAAAATGTTTTGAACCAAAGTCCCGCAGAAGAAAATAAAAATCGGGAGAGAGGTCCAGTCAAACCATGGAGGCTCATTCCTGACAACTGACCACTTTTCCTTTCATTTCGCGCGCACACACGGAGCAAATTCTATGTAATCCACTTAATAAATTATGCGTATAATATCTTAATAGCTCGCGCTTTTTCTTCGTCCGCCGGTTTTCTGCCATTAGCCTTATCGAGTTTTTATTTCCGGGAATTCCCGCCGGATGCCAGGACCACGTAAAAGGTGGTTTGGTATCCGATTTTATTTGTGCCGTCCTGACTTTGAGCACGTATACCAACACTTTAGGTTGAAAGTGATGAGTGAATAGTGTCACTCACCAAATTAGAAAAGAATGATACGTATAAATTATTTTTAAGATGGCGTAATTGTTAGACGCTTGAGACGGTGCATTAGATAGAAACAGGGTGATGTAAGAGGAAAGTACCCAAAGGTTACTTAGGTTAATCCACCGCTCGCAAAAAGTGAGAGAAGGAAGTGAATAAAGCGACATAAAAACCCACTAACTGCATAGACCAAGCAGCCTTGAATCCCCAAAAGCACAGTTTTCAAAAATTTTCTCCGGTTATAAAAACCTCAAAATAAAAATTGGGGAAATCAAAATTTTACCTTGTCAGAGAGGTCGGGGAGGCTTTGGAAAAGTTTTCCTGCCTCTTGCCACAGCTAATAAAAAATGCCATAACTACCAATTTGAGAGAGTAATGGCTCTCCCATTATTTTTTTTTAAATTGTTTTTTGGCAAGCTCTTTCATTTTTTTTCCTTTTGACAGAAATTTCCCTGAATCCCCCACGGAAGAGAAAGAGGTGCAGCAAAAAAGACCCTGCAGCATTAAAACCCTTTCCTGCTTATTTATTCATTTTTAATTTGTATTTTATTTGTCCAAGTGACTCTGTTGCCTTTTTAATATTTCAAACCTTCGTCAAAATATATCCAGGGAGAAGAGAGAAAACTCGGTTGAAGTCTTTTAATTTTTCCTGTCAAAGCTTTAACGTTTTTAATTTTCATTCGCATTCGTCGCATTTTCCACGAGTTTTGAAAAGCTTTAAACGAAATTTTTTTTCCAAGTCAGAAAGTTTCATTTGTAGGGATTATTAGTTTTTCCTCGGTTGGCAGCTCTGGCTTTTCGAAACCCAGAATTGCGTGACTTTTGTTGAAAATTGAATCGCGTGCTGACTTTGCTTCGCCATTTTTCCTTCGTTCGAATACAGTGTAAGAACCGAGGAATCGATTGGATTTTCCTTTTTCAACGAGTTTAACTAACAGGACCGGGTTAAGAGAAAAAGACAAGGGTTGTGTGTGTGTGTGGTTTGTGAGCTTTTGCTACTTCTTTCCCCTGGTCCTGGATAGATTCGGTTTTGTGCTTTTTGCCAGGAGATGAATTTGTAGTTGTAACACTAAATCTGATTATTTAGCTGAACTTATGTTTTCAGTATATACTCAATATACAGTCCTAACTATTAATATTATTATATGAGGTCTGGTTATTATTTATATATCGGGAGAACCGTTTTAACCCAAATCGCATTAAGAAATGGGTTCCCAAACAACATTTCCTGTGCTCACAGTGTCTTTGGAATATACTGACAGTTCGATTTAGATTTCATAAAAACATTTTTCTTTTCGTAAAACAATGATTTCCTGACGTCATTATAATGAAATGACGTGAGTTCCTATAATTCATAAAATGAATCAAAAATTATGACTTAAGAAGTTGGAGAGCTTGCCATAACCTTTCGCTAAAGGTTTCGTTTAAAGTCTTTACCATCTAATTTAAAGATCTAGAAATTTAGATAAAGTTATGAGTGAATACTTAGCTGACTAAGCGACGTTAGAGCTTGAACTTAAAGCAACTGATAATAATGAAATAGATGATTGAGCCAACTGCTAGATTAGAGTGTCTTCGACATAGTTTCTGTGTCGCATTTCCTGTCTCAAAAGTTTTTTAATTATTTTACAGTGTTTAGAATTTTTTTTTCCTTTTAGTTAATTAGTAACGATCTGTGGAAATGGGCCAAGCTAAAGGTTAAAGCCGAGACGACGCGTTAAGAATATTTCTACAAGAGGAAGTAAAACTTATTTGCTGAGCAAATTCAGTCGATTTGATTTAGAAAAGCCTAAAATGGCAGAAGAGAGAGAGAAGAACCTAATGAGAATCAAAGCTTAATTATTAATTTATTATAGACCAAGGAACCCACAGATGTTTCGGGTATGGAGATGAATAAAGCAAGTTACTAGTTTCCCATCACCAATCTTGACTATTTCACGGGTTTTTGCCACACTTAGTGTTTGCATTTGGTTCTTCTTCTCCATCAGGAGGAAAGGAGGTAGTAGGAGACGGATGGGAGCTAGCACCAATCCAGCTACGGCATAAAACAAAACTGTTTATCTCTAAAGTGTTTGCTTTGCATGATTTTAGTTAATTGATTAAAGTTTAAAAGTGAAGCTTTGATGCCATGCGTGATTCAAAAAGACGAAAAGTTTCAAACTTCAGAGATAGATATACAGTGATGGTAAGGTTTGTTTGCATTTAAATTGTGACTCCTCCTCCTTTTCGGTGAAATTTCCACACACGATTATCCTCAGTTAAGATGACTCATAGCCCGTGTTCGAAATTCCGGAAGGAGTTGTTGAAAAAGAAGAATGGTAATGTCGGCCAGAAAACAAGGAGCCAGAGTTTGATTTAGTTTCGTCGGTCGTATCAGAGTTGAGGATCTTAGATAGGAAGGACTACGATCGTTTTTGGGATGGGAGGGAGTTAAGGAAACGTGTCACAACATGTCTTCGTACAAGTTACGACCAGTTCCTAAACGCAGTAATTAGGGAACTGGTTTTTGATGAGTGTTAAGTGTTTGTAACGGAAATTATTTTGAAAAGGGAAATAAATTGAGTGGACTTGGGAAACGTTGTTCATTTGTTCACACTGTGGTCAACGTGAACACTAGTGCTGCATGATTTCACTCTAACTCGGGGAATGTTGAGGTTTTCTTCAGAGAAGAGGTATTTTTGTTATTTGTTTCTTCTTTGTTCGTGTGATTGCTTAATCCATTTCTAATATATCAGTTTTTTCTTTAGTCATTCTTTGATACTAAAATCGTATATTTACGCGTGTTGGCTACATTCTTCTGCAGGACACAAAGAAAGGAAAAATTAAAATTTTGTGTCATATCACAGTCCTCGTACAAAGTAACCAAATTTTTACGTAATGACAGGATGGAAATAAAAGAATGACGGATATTACACGAAAGAAAAACAAGCATAGAAATAGTTCAGACATTACTATCAAAAGACCCACCAAAACAAATTAAAGTGATTCAAGAGACAACATGACAAGTGAATGGCCAAGGGCAAGGACAACGTAACAAAAAAAAAATCGTCAACAGTTGCAAGAATGCGAAAAAGGCCAAACGAACGGAAATGGTTTCAAATCGAGAACGTTTTAAACGGTGGCGTGCAAAGAAAACAATTTCTATCCAAACAAAAAGTTCTTATAGGCACAAAACAAACAAAAGCTTCGAAACCCGGATAACGGATGCAAGGATGAAACAATGGTTCTGTCCTGCCAACGGACAGCAACCATATTAAGAGAGGAGAGCAGGAGGAGAGGGAAATCAAACAAAAGATTCGGTTCCCATGTGGGTTTCACGATTGACTAAGGAGACCGAAGCACTGCCAAATTAATTTTTGAGATTTGCCCTTGGGGGAGGGAAGGAGATAAAATAAATTTTGAAGTCGGTCAGTGAAAAGTCCAACGGCACCTGCCCCAAGAATTTGAAACGTGACTCATTTCGAAATTCCTTTTTTTTCTTTTTATCGCCATTTTATTCGATTTTTTTCTTATTTAACGATTTTGACAATATATTTATGACGTCGAATAGCTTTTCACTTATTATTACGCCAAAGGAATTTCAAAAAAAGAAAAAAAAGTCGAAACAGGTTTTGTGGAAACCTGCTTTTGCGAATTTTTTGACTTAATAGCCTATTTAAGTTTTTTTTTTTCGGTAAAATAATTTTTCCCTCGCTCAACACTTTCTCGATAAGTTTTTTAAAAAAAAGCAAAAAATGGAGAATTACTGCTCCTTGAAAAGGTAGCCGAAATTTCTCTGCCTTCTGAAGGTTGACGGTTGGGGTTGGTGATCCTCAAAGTGAGTTTGGTTGCTGCCAAAAAAGCTTCAGGGAAGCCAACTGCTTAAACAAGTTTTTGTTTCTTATAATTAGGTTCTCGTTTTGTTTTTGAACAGTATTCTGATCTAGAAACAATGTAAAATAATGGAAATTGTCTGTTAGATAAACGGAAGTTAGTAAAAGGAATCCTATCGTTCGAAAAGAAGGAGGAAACTGTAGCATTCTGAAATCGAAATCTATTTAAGTCGAAGAAAAGTGAAGTTTGATGTAAAAAGGTTTTCTCTCCTTCCCCTAGCCTTCCTCCAAAAAGAAACAGTGTTCACTTTTAAAATTTTCACAAAGTTTTCTGTGACGCCGGAAGGAGATTCAATATCCGGTGTTTTGTCGTAAAGGATGTTTCCAAACTTGAATCCATAGTACGATTTCGATTTTCAAAAGTGAATTCCTATTCTCAGACTTTTTCTTCAACGAAAGGCACTACAAAAGGAAGCGGAGTTCTGAATCTGATACATGAAGCCGGAAAATTTTGGAATAAACGAAAAATTTTTATTTCTGACGAGGAAGACATTTCGAAATTACGTTTTCAGTTGTGCTGAAACGGTTGCTTTGAGATTTTTGTGTTTATTTAATCGAGTCAACATATAAATCCTCACGAAAGGTGTTCCATAATACGACATCGGTGTCGGTGGGAAAGGAAATCGTCACTGGTGATGAATAGAAGAAATGAAAGGATATTCAGTTCAAATCCGAAAATAACCGTCGAAGGATTTTCGAAAAATGGCGTGGGAAGAAGAAAATGGTCGTAGAGAGAGGAAGGGGGAGCACTGATTACGAAAAAGGTTGAACGACGGAATTTTCTAAAACCCCTAAAAGGTTCGGCGCCATTTTCTAAACCGTTTTACACCCAAAGGCAGAGTTAGTGATTTTTTTTTTGTAGGAAATATGAGATTTCATTGAGCTTTTCACTCAATTTTATGGGTTAACGTGAACGTTTCCTTTGAAAGTTTACGGTGGTTTTGGGTCAGAGACCGCCGAAAAGGTTTTTTATATTATTAGATTTTGCGTTTGTAACGGTTCCACTAGTCTTTGAAGTTTTCGTAGAGGAAGGGGGTAGTTGGTGGTTTCCAACTTCTACTGGTTTTGTAATTTTTCAGTAAAATTTTGTTTTTATTTCCTATTTTTGCACTGGATACTGTTTTTTTTATAAGAAACGTCGTTGAAAACCTTCAGTTGTCATTTACTGAGAGCCAAGCCCCTTGTGAAAAATGACAGGGCTACCTATAAATACTTATTCTAATAGGAAACTTGAGATACAATCAAACAAAACTGGTAACACTAAACTAAACAGACCAGAAAAGTCGATTAATTAAAAGAAGGCTGTGTTTTAACTGAAAGAGCAACAGACAAAGAAGCCACAAGTATTCTAAAGCTAAGATGATTAAAATTTGTAACGCAGAAGAACAGTATCACCACGGAAACCAAATCAATGGCTTCTGACAAGTCTAAATATGTTGGTGTGTTCTTAACTCGGATCTGTGAACTCATACGATTCCTGAATTGAAAGCAAGGGCTGATTAAACGACCACCCAAACCGGAAGTATTGGTTCTATTGAATTTATTTCAGACCTTAAACTAAATTTCTGTTCGTATTTATTCACGTTCTCTGTTTTGTATGTAGTTCTTATCAATTTCCATGACTTCTGGAAAAGTCTCTTTACTTTGATGTGCTTCTGTAGTTTTGAATTGTCCATTTCAAAGCGGTACGACCGTTGAAAGGTTGAGTCTTTCAGTCACCTCTATAACTATAGGATATCCATATGACCGTGACACAGCGGACGAAGAAATCCGGTTATTTAGTAATACATAACCTCTCGTTATCGCGGAATGATTAATACTTGAAATTCGAAAATTATTATAATAAGGGATTAATAATTAAAAATTTTAAAAAGGAGAGTGGATGTGAAGTGAAGAACCTGTAACAGTTTAAGCGAAGGCTTTTAACAGAAGAGGAGAAAGAGAAAAACCGGTAGGAAACACACCCACAAGAGGTAACCGGTGGTATTCAATCCAAAAGAAAAAATTCATTAAAAAAAGAAATTACTAATAATGATAATAATCAAGATAAACCGCTAAACATTAATGAGAATGATATAAATTTATTATGTTATGAATAATAATAATGATAATAATAATAATAAAGGGAATGATAAAAATCTGGGAAATAAATAATAAATTGCGACAATAAATTAATAAAAAAGAGAGAGAGAGATGTTACGACCGTAATAAATTAATTATTATTTTACACTTTCAAAGTTCATTTAAAAGGGAAATTGTTTCATTTGAAAAAATTAAGCGATTTTAATAAGATGGTGGTGACAGTAGTAAAATGAACCAACATACCGAATAATACGAATCCTCATCTTCGTCCGGAAGGATGAGGGATGAGGGAAGGAAAGCTGAATGAGAAAAATCACTCCGAGAAAGACAAAGAACTTTTAGAAAAATCAGCAATCTGTCTTTTGTTTCTTTGTTTTCGTTGACACACGGAAACACAAAACCGCGCGGAAGTCACACACACACACAACAGTCACAAACACAATGTGGCCGAAAGAAGTGTTATTGCGTAACTGAGAGCATTATATCTCGAGCATTTTTTTTTGTATTCATTCAAACGCGAAAACATAGAAAATGACATCATGGGATTCCCTTGTGTGTGTAAACGTTTCCAATGGGGAAAGCAGCGACGACGGCAGCATCGGTTGGTTGCCATGTTGACTCATAAAGCTGACTGAGCGAGCGGCTTTGTTGTTGTTGTTGTTTTGCTGCTTTTTAAAAGAGGTTTGAGGGGGAGAGTTGTGGTTTTTGTCTAATTTGCTAAACGAATGAAGTGACGTTTATGCAATTAGCGAAAGTTTAAAAGGTTTGAGGAAACGGTTGCTTGTGTTTGTCAGACGTTGTGGTTAGTAAATACCGTAACCCGTTTAAAGCTTGTTGTTAAGTTTTTGGTGGAAAAGCTCTAAAGGAAAAGTGTGTATGCTTTTGATTACTAAGATGTTGTGGGATTTCGTCGTCACACGAAATAATGTCGTGCCTTTGATGGTGTCAGCAACGTTTAGCGGAAATAAAAAGTTTTTCGCGTTTGGTGAAATGTAAAAAGACATTTGCATTTAATTATAAGACCGTAGTGAAAATATCTCGTCTTATACCTGACTATTTTCATGGGAAATTTAATTAGTTAACATATCATGTTACATTGCCAAATCACAATTAAGCTTGTTAAGAGAGAGCTTATTATTTCTTTAAACCCTGGAAGATTATGACATGCTCAATATATATGTGGAGGTACAACTGTATCAGTAGGAGCAGTACGAAACAGAAAGAAGTGCAAGGTGGCCATTCACAAATACTAGACTCAGGATGGAAATCTGTACTGCCGTCTTGACATTGATAAATTTTGCAAGAAAAAAATTTGAACCGGTTTCCAACTATCGGCTTTTTCCCGACTTTCTTCCAGCTTAAACTCCCTGCTTTTGAAAAATAAGCCAAATTTTCCATTAACAACAACCATCTACTTCTTGTCTTCCCTGACTTCTAAAACACGCTTCATGATCCCAATACGAAATCAGTCTCTGATTTTCGAGCTTTCCTTCACTTGACGTCGGTTTCACGGTGAAACACAGTTTCAAGTCTTTTCGAAACTTCCCTGTGATGGTGATGGGATATGATGTTGAATTTTCTTTCTCGGTTTCGGGTCACAAATTTAAGAGAATAAGAGAAACCCACGCCCGAAAAAAACGTTCTCTGACGTCATGAGCGATCAGTGTACTTGGCCACCGAGAGATAAACACGCAAACACGTGGGAATTCGTCTTTTGTAAGCAAAACACCTAAGCATTCACGAAGACAAAGAAGTATTAAAAGAATTTCAAAGATTGGAAATGAATCAAAAAGAAGAAACAAAGGAAAACAACAAAAAAGTTTTTCGAAATAAAAGGGATTTGGAATCATTATGGAAAGCTTATCGAGGGTCGTTTATACCTTTTCCCAACGAGAGTGGAAGCCAACCAAAAAGAATAAAATTCCAAATTTCGAATTGTGAAAGCGGTCCATCAATCACGGAATATTAATTACCAAAGTTTACATCGTTGAGAGTGGGCGGTTGAGAAGAAGGAAGAGGGTAGGAAGTGATACGCAAATCCAGCATCCGAGGGGAATATTCAGTTCTAAACAAAGCGCGGCAGAGAGAGAGAGGAAGAAAATAACAATGAATGATGCATAACCGATATAGATTAAAAATGGAAAAGTAAAGTTTTTATTGTCATAAATTTTAATGGAAGTTTCTGCGATCGTTAAAGGAAAAAGAAAAGAAGAAGAAGAAGAAGAAAAAATTAAAAGCTTTTGAATTCACGATGTGGATTCGTTATAACGATTTCGTGCTTAAGAACTTTAGCATTTCGCCCAAATGACCCGGAATTTTTTTTTTTCAGGTGCAAGACTTGGAGAAGACAAGGTGCATTTTTAACAAAACGGCGGGAGGGAGATGTTGGAGAAAAAGAAAAGGCAAAAGGTAAGAATGTAGTTTTCATTTATTCTTTTAAAATCGTTTTCGAAAAATGCACACTCAACACAAATACATACAATTCACGCCTCTCAACCTTTCTTTGTGCTTTGACTTATGTCAAATATGGCGATGACCGATTTTTCACGTTATCGATTGCTCGTTTGCTTCCTTAGTTTCGCGGTTCAAATTCCCATCAACTCAACTCCATTCCCAAATAAATCCCAAGGATTTTGATTATTCTACTCCCGTTTCCCAACCTCCTCAATTAGGCTCCCTTCGCTTAATGAGCGAATCAATTTGAATGTGTTTTCGAAGGCAAAACTCAATTATTTCTCATTTTGAAGTGATTCACTGTCGGGGTATTTGTAAAACCACCTGCAGAGGCCCCCAAAGTTTCTATTCATAAGTTTTCTGTGGTTTACTTAGAAAAAAAAACGTTTCAAGCGGATGAAGTGGGCGCCTTACTGCATTTTTAGAATGATGTCGTCGAATTATTCAGGGCCTGGATGCTGTCTCAACGCTCCGAAGTGTTCTTCAAGATTCCTGCTGTTCAGAAGGTTAGCGGACCTTGTGGGAGGTCGTACATTTCAATTAGCGTTCCATTCTTCTGATGTTCTGAGTCAAGATGTTAAACATTCTAAAGAGCGGCAATTATTAATGATAACTTTCGTGAGGAGGATATACAAATTCTCGAAAGGAATGATCGAGAACAAAGCATTTCGAGTTGTTGAGAGCAAAGTTTTATAGCCTGGTAGTGGAACACTTTCAGCAAGTAGCGACATTTCAAGGAAATTCGTGACATAAACAACAATGAAAAGTTCGAAATTGCACAAGCCAAACTAAATAAAAAAGGACAGGATATTTTTCAGAAGTCAGAGAAATTAAAAAAAAGGACACAAAAACCCGGAAGATGAAAAAAAGAACAAAAGTTTTGTTACAAACGTTTGTCGGGAACGGTCCTAATCACGATAATGGGTTCTCGAGGGAGTGTAAATAGGAATTGGTAAGTGAAAACCAATTCTTTTTGGAAAGAGGAAGAAGAGGCGGGTAAGGGGTTTTGCCAAGAGAAATTACTTTATCTTCTAACAGTACCATAATAAACGACTATAAAACTTCGAATGGCAATAAAAATCAAAAATTTATTTAAGGACAAAAAATTGTTTGACAAAATTTATCGTTTTTGTTTGAGGAGGTGAACTGAAGAAGGAGGAAGGGGGTTTTGTAAAAGAACAACTTCAATCGAAGAACAGCAAAAATCTAAAAAGGAATAAAAAAGAAAATATATTTTGAGAAATGGGAATCACAATGATGAAGTACTCGAGTTTAAGTTCCAAATAAGCAATAAAAAAGCTTAGACGTACGACACGTACAGGTGGAAACGTGATTGACCCGAGAGGAAATACTGGAAATGAGAAGAGAAAGATGAAGGTATATCAGAGAAGAGATGAGTCATATAAAAGGTCGAGGAGGGTTGCGGTTTCAAAGCCAAAATGAAAATTACTAGAAATTTGAGCTTTCTGTCGGGAGTTCCAAAGAAAAAAGAATAAAAGACGAAAATGGCATTTTTATCCTTTTGAATCTGTCAAATTTTATTGAAGTTTGAAAGCTGTGGCCATTCTGGTTTTTGTATCTATTCTCAAGACAGTTTCATCTTTATGTGAAAGATTAAGTGATGCGGAAAGTATTAAAAGTTTAGGACAGGGGGGGCGGGGGGATGAAGGGAAAGAGGAAAAATCTTGGCTCAATAAAAGAACAAAAAAAAAGATGAAATCCGATAACAAAGAAAGAAAATATCTGTTAAAAAGCAAAGGGCAAAAAAATGGACAACGGGACTACAATAAAATGAGGAGAAAGCTTGTTCAAATTTTTTTGTTGCTCTTAATACTTCTTCTAAATATTTAAGCTGGTTCGGAAGCAAGAGCGCCGGCGATCAGAGAGTAAATAAACATTACTCTCATTTGAAATGGAAGCGTGAGATCGAAGATAGGTCAACGTCACCCGAGGAAAGGTGGTCGGAAGAGTAAAAATCATTTTTAACTCGACGACAACAACCGAGGTGAAATGGGTAGTTAAAATGAAAGATGAGCCTTTGGGTTGATGATGGTAATGATGGCGGCGGCTGCGGTGGAGCTGAAATCATCTATTGTTCTTCCTCAAAGATAACTTTGAGGCTTCTATATTTCACATTCCAATTAGAACAATCAATCAGATAATCCACGCTCTGGGAACAGGTCCTTTCAACGTTGTATCAATAAACCGGAAGTTGATGTTTTTGTTGTATTTAAGTCACTGATTCGAATGAAGTCGGAGTTTGTAAGCAGCAAGTTTTCGTTTGGAAAATACAAGAAGTTTTTAAAGGTTTCACAATGAAACGGAAAGTTTGTTATCATAAACCGGAAATTAAAGTGTCCTCTAAAAAAACCGCAATCATAGCATTGACATTCATTCTGTCGCCGACTATTCTTCCTAAAACTGGGAGTAGTCAGTGATGGTGGAAATAGGCTCAAGGGAAGTTGTCAGCGGTTTTTTTGGACGATAAGGACCCGTTGAAGAAGCTTTGGACAAGACATCGAGTCGCCCGTCTGACGATTGAACGCTTAATGACCGCCCTTGTGACAACCAGAACTATTATTGTTATTGTTTTAGACAACGACAGATCCATGAATCACTCTCGCTGGCTGGTGCGGCCATCTTTCATCGGCGAAGTGACTTCATTTCCGTGGCAGGTGTTTGTGAGCCTGTGGGCGTGCGTGCATTTGGCTAATAAAAACGAGAAGGGAGGCGATCGTATCGTAGCCGGAGTCGGTCACAACTTTTTCGTTTTCAGGAATCAGGCTTCTCCGGGTGGGTTTTTTTTTGCTAAAGGTGCCTGACATTTTTTTTTCTTCATGGGCGCGTTAAACACGGATGCAGTTCGGTATCCCATTAATTACGATGTTAAGACTATGTACCATTGGATTTATTTAAAAGCTTCTGGCTTAGCGCCAAGGACACCCTGTAGTTTGAAGACATTGGCCTTCGGGTGCTAATGATCCTGGGCTTTCGCTCTCCACTCGTTGGAACCATCGGAAAAGTGATTAAATGCAGGACCGGCGATGGGCCCTAAACTTCCGATCGACTTTTTTCAAGGATACCTAAGTTTCGAAAGCTGTTTCAGGTATCATTTTTTCCAAACAATTATCTCCTCGCCCGTTTTCTTTTAATGTTGTTTCGCAAGAAAACTTTGAGAGCATCATTACAGAGTTTTTTCGCTCTTACTTCCCTCTTCCCTATATTTTCTCCTCCTCGTTCTGAAGTCACTTTAAAATATATTAAATTCAGCGTGTTAAACACAAAGGCGGGTAAGCTTTCTAAATGAATTTTCAGGACTTTTGAATTCAATTAAAAACAGTCATAATGTTGTCTCTCGTTCTAGATTCTCATTTTTATTTTAATTTTAAAGAGGACGCTTTAGACGAGAACGAAGGAAGGAAGAGGAGGATAGGAAAATGAGAGCGGATAGTGGAAGGGAAAGGGGAAAAGGAAATTTGAAAATCTCAGTTTGGAAAATAAGTTTTCCTTTTTTTGGGGAAAGTGGAGACTTTTGAAAATAAAATCGGCTCCAAGCTTTTCTGCTTTCAGCATTTTTCCCCTTGGCTTTTCGAAACGCCTTTTGAAAGTTTTCGATGTTTTCCTAAAGTGTTTCAGATTTTTGTTTATTTAATGATTTGACTCGAGATTATGGTTTAAAAAGGAAATTTTCAGTTCCTCCTTTTGAATTTTCATTTTTTGCGTAAAGTTTTCCCCCCTAGTGATTTCCTGTTAAGCTGACGAAGGAAAAGAAAAACCGTTGACATTATTTCAATTTGTTTTATTATTATAAGATTTCTCCTTCACACGACGACAGGTGTTATTTTTGTCGGTGATGTAGCTTCCGGCACGATCCGGGATGCAACCAGCATCCTCAAGAACGTGTTAGGTGACGTGCTATTTTACAGCATATTCGTGCTGTGTCCATGAGTCTGATTTCTTGTATAACCCAATCCTTTGCTTGGCTAGGTATTTTGGTCAAATTTCGGGAGACTAACGAGTGCAAGGCCTAATGCATCGATCAGAATCATTTGAAACATACTCAAGGTTTCAATGGAATCGACAACTCATTGATTCATTTACTCAATTCGCCTTTAGATTGTGCTTGTCATTCGTTTCAGCGATTTCCGGAAAGATCAAAAAAGACATAAACTTCTTCTTAGCATTGCAGATCGAAAGTGGCTGCGTAACGCAGCAATTATATCGTACTGCAAGTGCAATTATGCAAATGTAAGTGCAATTATGCTCATTATTTGGCGATGATTAGGTTATCTGTAGGATGAACTGACCTTAGAACCAATCCGTCAATCAAAATGCCGAGGGAACTGTAGGATTCAACAGATTTTGAGATCTAAAGCGGGTAAGGGAGTGTGTTAAGGAGGAAGGAAAAGCGGAAAGGAAACAAAAAAAAATTTTTTTTAAATCATATTAGTTGCCGTGACAAATGGTGATTGGAAAAAGACACTCGAAAAAAATTTGGGTGTCACTACCCTAAAACATCTTATCTCGAGCTGGAAACTTGTTTTTGGGGAGTGGTTTCGTCCTTCCAATCCAAACTAACCCGGGAAAGACTTCAAGTCTTGATCCAAATTATTCGCTTTTGAAAAAAAAAATTTAAGCAACACAAAGATAATAACAACCGACTAATCAATCGTTTCAATGACTAAAAAGAAAAAAAAATTGCGAAGGCGGAATGGTGAAAAACCACATAAACACGTGATTATACTAATCGCACTAAACGGATATCCTCGTTTAGAAGAGTTTCGAGGTTTGTTTTCAGTTTTTTGTCGTCCTGCGATTTCGCAGCATTAGACACCAAGGTTTTAAGGCGGCGGTTTCAAACATAGAAAGAAATTTCTCCAACAAGAAAATCATTTTTCATTCAGAGGAAAAGAATCAATTCTCAGTTTTCATCATTAGTGTCAGTCGGGGGAAGTCAGAAGAGTGTTGAGGGTATGCGTCGAAAATGTCTTTTATAGAAAAGCTGAAAAAATATCTCAATGTTCTTCTAGACTGTTCTGACCATTCCTCAGCATCCCTTCTAACATTTAAGGTCGTGAAAGGCGGACCTTACCATCTTCTTTTCTAAATATCTTCTCTGTATAATCTGTCATTCTTCTTCTCTGTATACATCCATCCTCTCAACAGGATTCATCCTTTACCCTCTTCTAGAACTATACAAATGGTCTACTCTCTTGATACAGCCTCCACAAACTACCCATCCTCACATGCTTGAAAACAGGTGTCAGTTAACTAGTGGATAAATAAATAAATAATTTATTATGAAGTTAGGAAATTAATTTTTTGTCTATATGTGAAACTTGTTTCCGGTTTAGAAGAGATTTATCCTGTAGGACAGATAACTCTAGAAGGTTGAAATAAGAAAATAATAATCGTCACTATTTTTAATAAGGGATTCGGTCTCTTCGTCCGTTCGTTTGCTGAACTCGAAAGCGAAAGAAACGAAAAATTTTTCTCAAATTCAAGAATTTTCACTTAATTCGTCGATAAATTTTAATTTATCTTCTTATTATTATTATTTTTCCCTTTTTTTGATTATTATAATAAAGTGGACGAAAATAAATTGAAAATTAGATAAGCCTTCAAATCCTCGAAAATTCTTCTTCTTTTCCCCGAGATAAAAAGAAAAAAAAATTTTGCGAATCGAATATCGGGATTCATTAAGAGGAATCGGAATCACTTTGTGAGGAGACCGGTTGACAGACGGATGTGCTTGGGGATTGTTGGCTTTTGCCCTTGGGATTTTCCGACGCGACGAAATTAAGTAATTTATTTTTATTTTTATTTAAATAGAAAACGAATAGAGGGAAAATAATGGAAAGGGATTTGTATCCGGTTTTTGATATCGGAGGAGGAGGAGGGGCTGTGGTGCCCCAGAAATTTCAAATTCAACATGGCGCTCTTAGACAGAGGGCCTAATTTTTTTTTTGATTAATGCTTACAACGTCTTTGGATATGGTTGGAGAGTTTTTATCAGGGTTTTACGCCTTTATTAAGCCTAAACTAATTTTAATAGTGTCAATAGCCTAATCAAAGTTAATAAAGATGTTAAACATGAGATCTTGAATCCTTCGTTTAGCGATTTTGATTTTAAAAATGAGATTTGATGTCGTTTGTTTTGTAGGGATTTTTTGATTTTTGTGGTGAGATAATGGGAAGTGGAAATTAGAAGAATTGAAGAAAGGTAGAAGTGTCTCGAGTTTGTTTTCGTAGTGTTTGTGTGGGTTTAACAGTCAACCTTTTACAACTACACTTCTTCCACTATAAACACTACTTCTCGAACAATTCCTTGCCATCCATACCTCCTCCCTTTCAAAAGGGTTTTAGTTGATTTTTGCCTTTGGCTGGATGTTTGAAGATGCTTTTGGTATGACTTCACATAACATGAATAACAGTGTAATACAAACCGCTCAATTTCAAATGACTGTAAAAAAGATTTAAAGTATCACAAGTGGGCTCAACAACCCCGTGAACAGCTAACAACAGTCCGAAGGAGGGTGGCTAGTGATGTAAAATTGAAATTCGTGGACAAGATTCTGTTTCTTCCCATGAGAAAATAAATTTTTTTTTCTTTTTGTTTACCCCAACAATTGAGAGTTGGACAAACGATCACATAGATAAAGTTAAATAGCTGACGACTTCCTGACGAAATTTATTACGAGAAGGAGGGTGAATGATAAAATGAGGACATCGAGGATTTGCTGATTCAATGTAAGCCATAGTGGAATGCATTAAGGGAGTGATGAAAAGGAGAGAGGGAGAACGATGGAAGAGAGAAGAGGATGAGAAAGATTTGGGAATGTGAGGGTTCACAGAGTTCAATATCCTTTTTCAAAAGCCGAACGAAGGAAAAACTTGGCTTAAAATATCTCAGACAATTTTCATTTTCCAATGAGCCGTTTCGCAATATACAAAAAAGGGGAAAAGGCTGAAGGCTGTGATTTTTCAATCACCAAATATAAATAAAAACGGAGGGAACTTCTTGGCAGGAATTTCGGAAGTGAAAAGGTTTCAGTGGTCAGTGTTGGCAATCGGAACCGTGAACTGAGTGTCTGCCTTTTCAGTGAAGAAAACAAACAAGAATGCGGTGATGGTAACACTTTCAATCTTGATCGCATTGATGGATGTCGATCATGAAATCTGTGGACTGCAATCGCGTCATGTTTCTCCTTACAAGTGGAGCACGTGCTGTACACGGCCCTGGCGCTTGATCTCAGATTTTCGCCTAAAGGCACACACCGTTTAATAATAGTAGGCGTCGACAAATGCGAGTACTTACCGCTAACATGAGTTTTTGGTTTTTTTCGGAAATATTTTTGGTTCCTTGGCTTTCTCGCTTATTGCAAAGTTGAAGATTCTAAGCTTTCTGATATGGATGGAATGATAGTTTCTAATTAGTGCGACTCGTAAAATTTTGGATTTTGTCTGCGACCTGAAGTTTTTAAAGACATTTCGAATACTAAACTGAATGTGAGTAGAAATTTAATATTTGATCAGGGAGTTGATAGTTGATATGATCCTGATCAGACCAAAGAGTGTTCCAAGATGGTAATGTAGTGAAGTGACGTTTCGATGGAACCAAAGTTTACAAGAAATAGGAGGAGAATGCGACGGATAGGAGTCATCAAGGTGGTAATAAAATAATAATAGTAATAATAAATTGAGAAAATTAGATCAACGACATAAGGAAATAAAGACAAGCAAGAACACTAAAAAGAATCAGTTATTCGAAAAAGAAAAAGAAAAAAAGGTGCTCCCGTGAGGTACCTACCGAACAAGGAAAAAACGGTAAATTCACCGCCATTTATTTTTAATTAAACCCTGCAAGTATTCAATTATTTTTAAGTAAATTTTTCGTTTGGAAATAAAAAGAAAAACTAGTCGACGATTAACTTGGGGCAAAAGGCGGCAAAAATCAGACCCGGCTTGGCTAGTTACGGAACAGAGTTCAGAAACTAGCAGAGCCGGCTAGATTTTTGCTCAAGGTCAAACACGAATTAATTATACAAGGATGTTTACAAAATTACACGTAGAGATTTGAGTAAATGGAGTAAATGCTGGGCATTCGGAAGCCCCCTCAAGCCCTGTGCACAAACCACGTGATTCTGGGACCAAGTCGTGGACCAGCACAGAGGTTTTGTTTTGGTTTTTTTGCTGGACGGGGCAAAGGGTCGGAGGAGGAGAGTGTAAATCTGTTGCGGTGAGTTCACCACCTGACGTTGGTTTTGGGTTTTATGAACCTGAGCGGCGTTAACTCTGCTGGTGGTTGAGTTGGTTTTTAGTCCTTTCAACCCCCACCCTCTTCCAAAAAAGTTGGTTCCCTTCGTTAATTTTTTGGTAAATATTTATATCTTTGGATAGTATTATTGGTGAAAAGTCAATATTGCGTACTGATCGAAACTTAATATGAGAAGCTGTGAGATTCGTGAGGATTTGGAGAAAGATTCTTCCCAGTTTTTGAAGAAATGACACATCGAACGCTGTTGAGAACATGATCAAAGGTGGAACATACTGGATTCAAAAGACCTTGAACAGGTTCTTGCAAGTTTTAATCTGCAACATTTTTTTGATCGGTTAACTGATAAGGTAATCTACCCTGCGGTCGCTAGAATTTTGCTCTCGTGGAATGAGAATAGGAGGCGAGATTATGAAGTAGACCAGAGAGTGAGAAGAGAAACCGCTTGTGGTTTGGAAGATGGAACACTGACCCACGTTCACAAAATATTTCCTAGTCGCCAGACTTTGATTCAATCAACAAAAAGAGATTTTGAATCTTTTTTTTTTGTTTTTGTTTACTTGGTGGATTACCCAATGTCATGCGTACGAGTCTGAGTTCTGCTGCTATTCCACCGCGACATGATCTTTTCGCGAGCACATCGCTCAGCATTCCAAACGCTAGGCTGTATTATATTATATATATTATATTAAAAAAATGGAGAAGTAATCATCGGTGTACACCGTGAGCACGCAGCACCCATCTTGTTTTGCAGAGCTTAGGGCATTCAAGTGTTCACCCGAACCCCTTCCTCTTCCTCCTTCCCCAAATTCTGCAAGACCTCAATCGGCAAGACCGGTCTTTGGTCGTCAGTGGCGCTTGACCGACCCGGATCTATTCGATGATGGTTAACAAATGCCTTATAAAAATTGAATGTTTTCCTTTTAGCTTTGTCTCGCTGACCAAAACCAAAAAACCGGTTCAACGTTTGTTTTTCGAAAAGGAAAATGACGTTTTTTTAAAAATTTTAATCTGGATTTTAAAAAACCGGGAGGAGGGAGTGAGACGTTTGTTTGTTTCTTCACTCGGCGCTAACTTCGCAATAACAAACAAAAAAGTCGGTTCGGTTCTTAATCGCGGCACAAAAAAAAGATAATTTGTACATCCTTGTCAATATTAATAAGGTTACTTAAATCAGGACCAAGGTATCCACGACCTTGACAATTCTTCGCCGATCCACATTGAAGGATTTCCATAGTCATTGTCCGTTTGGTTTAATGCCAGTCGACGTCACAACAATTAGGAGAGGAGAGAGAAGGAACCGCGAATTCCGATGCAAATTTTTTAAAAAAAGAAAAATTACGCAAGCATAACCGGGTTTCGGTGAACCAAACTTTCCATCCGGGAAATCGCTTTTCCGCGTCTCTCCCGGGAGGAAGGGGAGAGGATCACTGTCCGCCGGTACTTATGTTCAAAAATAGATTTTTCTTCTCGGGAAGGTCACTTTAAACGTCTGTTTGAGAAAGGTCCTTCGATTCTGTGTGGATTGATTCGTTGTTTTGTCCGTGTGTGTTATTCTGCCCTCTCCTCCTGCCTTCCTCTCTTTCACACGTGACTGCAAAACCTCCTTTAATTCGATTCGATATTACTATTATTATGGCGCCCTTTCAAGGAAAAATTCACTGATTGCACTTGCCATGATTAATTTCCTCTATGGATTAGAATTAGCAAGACGATTTTTTTTTCTGATTCTATGTTCGCACATTCAGCGAATTTGATTTGGGTTGTTTCTTTAGGCGCGATTGCCATTGTCTTGTTCTCTTGGTTTACTACTTTTAATCGATTTTTAGTTTACCTCTTTTGTTTGTGAAGACGAATGTAGAGGTGACTCTGGTTTCTGTTGACTCCGGTTTTGAGTAGCTTCTTCGGGTTTAACTTAAACGTCTCATATTACTCAAATTAAAATTGGAAACACGGGCTCGAGTGTCAGTTTGTAACTGCTCAAATTTGTTTTAAGATAGTTTAGAGCTAGTAAACTGCGACTATCAATTATAATTTTCATTATTATGACGTCACGATGTAGTATATCGAATTGCGCGGATGAGAACCTACCCGAGATTGGAGTTGAGATTTCCAAGAAGTGAAATATAGCGAGATTCGAATTTTATCTGAATCTCATGCAGGAAATGTGAGTTTCCCAGAAGCTAGATGGTTCGTTCTGTTCGTTGGGATTCTGTATTTTGCATCCGGGTGGTCCCTCTATCGAGTTGATTAGGTTTTATTAGGTATTATGGCAGTAAATTTTGTCATTGTTATCATTATTACTTTATCTACTTTTCGACTCGATTCGGTTTTGAATATTTTGCAAGTGTTTGGAGAAGTGTTTTAGAGGATTTTTTTCAGGTTTGATGCTACAGCATTTGTAAGTTCAAGTTCGCAATCATTTCCATATTTGAATACTCATTATAGCGTGATTTTAAAAGTAGAATTAGCTCAAATCTAGTTTTGTCTCAATGACTTGATCAGTGGAACAGGAACTTTGGTAGGTCTACAGGAATAGAACAATTTATGTCTGAAATTTGTTAACACTTTTTAAGAGTGATGGAAAGTCAGTAAAGAAAATTCAAACAGCCTTACCCAAACTAAATTTTCTGCAAGAGGAACAGGGGGTGTGATCTAAAAAATAAAAATCGCAGTACAATTCAAAAAGACGCCAACTCATTAACCTGGCGACAAAACTCCCTGCTCGTCATTTTCTTCTTTTATGGGCGTTTTCTTACCCTCTCCCTCACAGTCCTTCACTTCATCAGGTCTAAAGTTTCTTCTCACTTCCGGGATTTATTCTTCAAACCAAAACCAAACTCTATTTTTATTTATTTATTTCTCTATGATAGAGATGAAGAGTGGGAATTGTTGAAAAGCGCAAAAATATTGCTGACGACTTGAGATGTAATATATCAGAGGTAAGAAAAATCCGCGGGCGTGTCGTGGATTTTTTAAAGGAAAAAATTAAAAACGATGCAAAATTTAAAAAGAGTTTTTTTTCTCTCTCTAAGAGAAATGGGTTCTCAGAAACTGAATGTATACGATTTTTAAAAATTCGAGTCCTCGGTTTCAAAGTCCAAAGATCGGATTTGCTCCTCAGAAACGGTTTTTAAAAATCTTTGACGATGACTTTTTAATGAAAGAGAAAGAGCCAAGAGGATTTGAAGTGAATCTTTTTCTCTTTGTTCGACACCGAAGGTAAGGAAAGTTTTTCGGGAATTATTGTTGTAAATATTTTCTATAGGAGAAGAAGAATCGCACGCAGTCGCGCTTACGTCAGCAATGGGTGAAGTAGAAAGTGGTTGGAGGAAGGGAGGAGAGTCGAAAGTTTTTGAGTCTCTACTTTGGATATGAATCTCTTTTTTTTCTAGCATACTGATAATAGGAGTCAATCAATCTAAGTCTGATTTTGAATTGATTTCCATGTGCTGTATGGGACACGAAATTTCTTTAAAATTTTGAGTTTGTCCTGTAAATAAACAGTTGACACTGAGGGAGAAGGGAGAAACATGTGGCATTAAGGTTTATAAGCTTGAGGCTTTCAAAGTTGTTTTTGATAGGAACCACGGGGACACGTTAGAAAAACAAAAAACTGGAATGGCGCCCCTGCGTCCCCCATCTTTTTTGTGAAAACGTTCAGGGAGGTGTGGGTTAGTGACTTTTGACACCGTGAAGTATCCCAAGTAAGTGAATTTTGGCTTTGAGTCTTGAAAGATTTTGACAAGTAATCCAATGGTTACCTGACTATCAGCAAAGAGCAACAGTCTGTGTGATGTGGACTATATGATGTTCTGAGTGATTTACTAATAATGGACTGTTCGAATGAGGTTTGTAATACTTTAGAAGATTCAACCCCCCTGTTCTGCCCCCAAAAGCCCAAGGAAAAGCAAAGTTGGTAGCGTCACACTTGACACGATTTCTAGTGTTTCTCACAGTTTTCCCGGTGATTTCATTCACAATATTTATTTCTATTTACTAAACACTCGTTTAACTATTGCTTCCACGTCTAATCGATTTCTAACTCTTCTGCCACTTCAAAATGACAAATAAATTTTTAAATCAATAAAAACAAATCAAAGGGAAAAATTGTGATTAGAAAACCATGAGTCGTTTCATAAATAACGCACACAGTTTAGCAAAGGGATACCGACGAATGAACAAATTAAATTCCCTCAACTCAAAAACTTTTTTTAAGAGCTTGAAACAGGTGGATAATAGGTCTATGTCCTCCTCCATCGGTCTCTCGTATCGATTACACCAATCAGTCACACAACAAAAAATTTTTTAAAACATTTTATCACCATAAACGAGAGAAAAAAAAATTATCTCGGAATGTTTTACCGACTTCACACACATACACTTCAACCATTTTAATCAAACATGTGGGGATTTGTAATGTCCGTCTGCTAGAATGACCTCTCCGTCCGTTTGTCTTTTGATTAATTCAAACATTTATAAAAGAAAATTCGTTTGGAATTAAAAAATTAAAATCGTTGCATCCGAATTACGCTCACTTACTCGTCGTACGAGAGAGTGCGACATGATAGTTATAAAGATTTAACGTACGGCTATAAGGTATAGGTTGTGTAATACGAGAGAGAGAGAGTAACGTATAACGGTGAACATAAAAACGTGGTAGAAGACGAAATTCAGAGATGAAATTAAAAAGGAAAAAATTATTTGTACTCACACCATGTAGGAAGGATTTCCGATCAATCCTGTATGACATAGCAGGATTGAAAAATCCTTTTTATGTATGTGTCGTAGCACGTAATAAATAAATAAATTAATAAATAATTAAATAATAAAAAAGGCCCAAATTAAAATTAATTTTGATAACCAACAGACTTCACTTCATAGTTAAGAAAAACAAAAATTCACCACAAAAATTTCACTTGAAAAACAAAACTTTTTTAATGGGCGGGAAAGAGGGACGGAAGAATGGATTTTCCAACCTTCTCCGGAATGACTGCGAACGGGGTTGATACTAAAAATTAAAAAATAAATAAATAAACTCGGAAGTATAAAAAAAAAATACGAACGCGAAAACTTTGAACGTTTTCTTGTTAACGGGACGAGGACGGTGAAAATCCGCTGCTCTCCGTTTGCCAAGTGGATTCCGACTGATGGAGCGAGGCTCAAAGCAGATAGTAGAGAGAACACACACTCAGAACCACTACCAACGGATTCACTCTCTCTCTTTCGCATTCTTCTTCTCTCTTAGTCCGATTTCTCTATCTCTTTCTTTTATTTCCCGTTTTTCTGTTTTGTTTTTCTCCTCCCCGCTTTCATTTGAGCTTTTGTTTCTTTTTCTTTTATGTAGCGCACCTTTTTTTTGCAAATCATAACTTTAAGGGGATGGATGGGGTGAAGAAGAGACAGCGGAATTTTTACGTGATAATTAGTTTTGAGTTGATGATGGATTATGATTGGTTGGAAGTTTTGAGGTTTGGTGGAGGTGACAGTTATTCTTTACGTCGCGTCAAATTTTTGGAAGAAAAGAAAATTTTTTTTTGTTCAAGATGCAGCCATCTTCAGTGGTTATGGTTTGATCTTGGCTGTAGCTTGAACAATAGCCAAAAGAATGAGTACTAACGTGGTTGGTTGGTTGGAATACCCTGTCTGTTCCTTTTGAGAAGTTTCCAGAGCTTTTGATGTTTAGAAATTATTCTGGTTTGTCGTGGCTCTAATAGGTTTTAATGCGTTCTCTCAGTTTTGTTAAGACTAAGTGTTGTGAGTTGATAAGTCAATTTAGTAGCTTCGTTAAACAGCTTTGTGGCTTTTGATGGTTCATAAGCACGCTTTAAACTGTCGCATCCGAAATTGCCGGAAGAAAGTGAGTATGAATGTCAACAGTGGTACAACGGACCTAAGAAATTAGATGGTATTTAGGTTAAGGCACACTAATATGTAACCCAAAATATGATAAGACTGATTCAAATATCTCCTTTGGAATTACGAGCTTTTCATGCACATGTACACTCCCTCTCTCTCTCTCCTTTGGTTACTGAGAAAGTAACTTCCGTCCACGATGGTTATGAGTGAAAGGTAACAGAGGGGTTGAAAACACATAAAAATAATAATAAAACAGCATTGAAGTCACGATTTCAGAAATGAATAATGAGTCCTGTCGTGAGTTATGACAATTGGATAGCGTGGTTTACGGTCACAAGTTCATAGCGAGGAATAAAAGAGCGATGAAGTCATAGCAGGGGTAAACACACTCAAGGGAGACTGACACAAATCAGAACTTCTCAAGGGAGATGTAAAAGTGTTGGTCTACCTACTTTGGTTATGGATTATTTTATTTGTCTTAGTCACCTGTGATATGACTAATATGATGCTAACTTTTTGCCACCCATCAGTAACAAGGTTTAGTTGGAATCGTCTGTGGTGCTTTAGTTTCAAACAGTTGCTTGACAAATCCACAGAATGATTTTGTTTCGGAGATTCTAAAATGTATTCTGCCTTCAACACACATCCTTCAGAATTGAGTTCGGGTCGACTAGAAAAATAGTGGAAGCTAGTGATCTTGACAAAAAGTCTAAGAGGCTGAGTTGGTCTATTAGCATAATATTGGAGTCACAAGATATTTCAAAGCCAAAAAGACGACGGGACGGTTTGGCATCCGCACTGTTTGATTGTCCACCATTTTGTATTCAACAATCTTTTTATTGTATTTTAAAAATTGGGTTAACATGAATGAGAAAGTCATAAAAATATAAAATTTTGGAAGTTGTGTCCAGCAAAGGGAAAAAGAAAAACAAGAGAAGAGGAGAGAGTCAGGTATAAAGAATTTTTAAAAATGAAAAAGAAATTTATTTGAGAGAGGTTAGAAAGGAAGAATCTCTGAAGAGAAGAATGAAGGAGAAGGGGTGAGGGTGAGTGGTAGGTTGAAGGAGAGTTCAGGTAGAAGAGAGAAAGGGAAAAAAGAAAGAAAAAAGAGATGAAAGAAAAAAAAGGCAGTAAATCCGTTAAAACGTGTGGTGCCATAAGTTAACGACCTTTTAATTAATATCAATACTATAAGGTTTTAAATACCTGTTATGTCAGTCAGCCTGTCTCCGATGTGCCTCTAAGTGGTTTCCAATTCTAATAATCTCATTATTCACACGACACACGTGCTCCGTACATGACATCTTTCTCTTCATCACTCTTTTCTAAGGTACTTTCAACTTCTTTTTCTTTTTATTTCTTTCTCTTTTCCGGGGTTTTTGCTTGTTCTCAGTGTTACCATCTTTCTCCCAGGATTGGTGTTTTTCCCTAATGTGCGGTTTTCGATGCTTTGGTTTGTTACTACAGGAGGAAGAGGAGAAGGATTCGATGGGATTTTTATTACCCCAAGTGGAGTTCTTTGTTTTGCTTTGTTTTTCTTTGTTCTCTGTTTCTTCACGCGTGCTTTATCTGGTTTATATCAACGTCAAAACATTTGTCAGTGGCCATTTTTTTAGGCAAGGGTTTGTAAGCGTTTTCATTCCGAAAGGGTTGGGTTGGCTTTGGTTGCGAATTGAGTGATATTCACTTTCTGTGTAACATTCTCTAGAAGATGCTTAATACAAATCTGCAAAGTGATTTCTAAACAATAAGAGCTGTTGAGAGACTAACTGTGGTATCTGAAACTGATAGCAACTGAGACTCACCATCTGGTGACTAACTTTGGTTTGTAATGGAGAGTTAATAGCCCCATTGGAACCGAGGCTAAGAAACCGATTCTGAGGAACTACCAAGTAGATGGGACTTAGCGATTTGGTGAAGTAACGGATTAATAAATGGTGGTGGTTTTGGGGTGTGTGGATGACCCCGACATCATTTCAAGCTGTGTTTATGAATTCAAAGTTGAAAAAAGCTCGGGTAACCGTCATTATATTTATTAAGGGTAGAAATACAGATAAATGTCTTTTCCAAATGTAAAAGAAACGGTTTGGCCTTAGTTTTTGGCGGAGTACCAAAAAAATTAAGGAAAAGTTCTAAGAAAGAAAATTTATTAAAACGTGGTTCGCCATTTTCTGTGGTGGGTTCATGCTGCTGTTTAGAATTCTCCAAGAACAAACTTCAGATCACATCATTTTTTTATTTTTATTTTTAAACCTCCGCCTTCTCTTCTCCCCGGAAATGAGAACTGTAACTTATCTTTCTTTAGAGAGTAGGATGGTTTTCTCTTTTCTTCTCCTTTTTTGTCCTTTTTGGCGGTTGAAAGAACAAGAGAAAGTGGCTGTTGTTCATACCATGGTAATAGCTTTGTTGTGAGGATGTCCTCCCCTAGTACAACACAGGTTGAAGGTAGAAGATAGCATGAAGGAAGGATACTATATGAGTTCGTGGATGGGTTTCTAAGGCTGTTCTGTGAAACCTAAACGACCATCGATCGATTTTCATGGAAGATCAAACTTTCAATAAACGTGTCAACGTTCATTGATAGGCGACCCGAATATCGACCACCTTTCAACTCCTCTCACCACCATCCACCACGTTTTGTCCTTTTAATGTTTTCGTTCCAACAAAGTGTTGAAAAGGGAGTAAGAGGATCTTAATAATTCACAGTTGACCACTTTAATAAGTTTTTTTCTTTCCCAAGTTATTTATATTGCCAGGAATTATTTATAAGTTATGTCGTCTTAATAGCGGGGTTTTTGTGTCGCAGTCGAGGCTGCCATCGGGGAATGCCTTCTCAATTGTTTACGGTTTACAGAGTTATTAAAGACACGATCAATTTTTACTTCTTTTAATGAGTTTTCCGGTACACTTTTCATACCTTGATTCTAATGACTAAGTAAATCGTAAACAATAACAAACATTACAAACGTGTTTATTTGTTTATTTATTTATTTAATTTTTTTTGTGTGTTGGGTTTTATACCGAGTTGTTAACGAAGAGCTCTGACAATGCAGGATACTCGAAGTCAATCGTCTCAGCTGCTCGAGAAACAGTTCGTTACGTCCCGGTCGGAGTTCCACTTTTATCCAGCCGACTGTTCTCCTTTTGTTTCACTTTACTATCGATCCTACCGTCTGGAAGAAAAATTGGGGGTATCTTGCTTTCTCAACTACCCACGCAATCACGACCTTCTCTTCTTGGTTCTGCTTGCGTAATAGTGTACAAGAGTTTGTGTCGGAGAGGAGTGTTCTGATCCCTGCCCTCATATCATTTCAAAGCCTCTGCAGCTGTCCGGCTTTGTTGTCTCTATTTCATTCGGTGTCTGTCGAAGACATTTCCGAACAACCTAGAATCTGTGTGAGATTTCCAGCTACGAGTATTACATCACAAACGATAAAAGTAAATAAATAATGATTAATTGTAACGTAAATTCAACTCTAGAGCTTTCAAGTGCATTCAGATCGTGATAAAAGACAGACGGACAGATAGACACTGCAAGACTATAATTAACTCGGGTGATTTCATTTATTAAAAAAAAGAGAAGAGGAAGAAGGAGAAGAAAAAACTTCACAAGAAAGGAAGACATAACAAAAGGATGAAAAGAATAAAAAAAGTTCATTAAGTCGTTATCAAATTTAATTAAGTAATTGGTTGATTGATTCATTAATTAATTAGTTTGCTCATTTATTAAGAATGTTAATTAATTTGTGAGGATAAATTATTGACGAGTTTAGAAGTAAAAAAATTGATATTTGAGGGAGAAATCATTCTAGAGATACCCTTAATGGAAGGAAATTTAGGAAAAATGTGGAAACTGAATTTTTAGGTGACGCGCATGCTCAGATGAATTTTTCTTTTGTGAGTGATTTCCCATCGACCGTTAGAATGTTGTTAATCAATATGACGGAAACGGAAAGAGGTCTGGTTAATGTGTTCTACGGGAAATACTGAGAAAAGTCTCAGCTGTTGTTCTACTTTGTCGAGTTGGTCGTTATTTCTTCAGGCAATTTTTTTTTTCCTTCTTGTTTGGTTAGTGTGATCGTTTTTTCACTACTATATCCTTTTTTCGAAGTAGGTCTCTTCACCCCAAACTTCCTGCGTCAATAAATTTTTATCTCAAACTCAGTAACCAGCTTCTAATGCTGTGTCTGGAACAGAAGGAAAGAAACGAAACACAAATTTACCGTTGATACCTTTGCTTACATCATAGGTGTTGGTAAAAAAATGTTTTTAAGATACAGTGGAACCTCTCATAACGAGTGCCTCTCATAACGAGAAATTGACATAACGAGCAACATGACTTGCAAAAAGCAGTTTTCGGCATAATGAGCGACATGAACAGGGGAACCCCCCGACAGTTTTGGTTCGACCTGGAGCGCACTATCCTATTCTACATTAATTTATATGAAAAATTGTTTCGCATAACGAGTAAAACTCCGGAACGAATTAAACTCGTTGTGAGAGGTTACACTGTATTTTTCTTTCTGAATCCAAATCACCATGGTTTTCTAGCGTTTTCTTCGATTTAACAAAAATAGTTCAGGATTTAAGAGAGGTTCCGAAATTAGCAAGAACAAAGCAAATTTTTGTAGTAATGAAAGGAAAAACGCAAAATCCTTGGGAAGGGGTGGAGGAGATGTTTTTTCTGATGCAAAAACGAAGATGAAGAAGAAGAAAAGGTTGCAGCGTTTCATAAAATTAAGCGAACACCTGTTTGCCCATCTTTTGCTGAGTAAGAACCGTTTGCCAAACCAAGCAAAAGCGAAAGTTATTAGTTGGAAAAAAAAATTTGAAGTTTTTTTTTATCGTTAACTTTTTGAACTAAAGATAAAAAGAATGGTGGAGGAGGAAGAGGAGACCAAGTGGTAAGGAAGGGGTAGGGAAAGTAGGGGCAAGAGAAAGTTGTGCAAATGTTTCTTAATGGCTTTCTAACTTAAAAGTTAGGAGGGAGAACAACAGAAAAAAATAAAGTGGAAACTCATTTTATTGCGTACATATACTCGTTATAATTTGTCGAGTATAAAGTTTCTGAAGTTTATTATTGTTGTTTCCGTTTCCGACCATCTTTAGATTGCGTTGGCTTCGGCTCCAACTTTTTTTAATTGGGATTTCCATTTTATTTTTTGCTATATGGAGTTGAGTTTCCAGCCAAGGCTGAGAGCTTCGAGAGAAAGTTTTTAGTTTTGAAAAATTGGAAATCGTTTGAAATACGACAAAAACGCAGAAAAGGGAAACCGAACTAAATATTCCTGTTTAATGTTGTGGAAGGGAGTGAATTTTGTATGAAATTTAAAAAAAAAATTTTTCAGTGGAGTTTCCATTTGAATTTAAGCGGTTCTGTTACAGTAAGGCGGTGGATTGACAAATGGGTCTTTTATAAAATTCTAACCGATGCCACGAAGTTGCTGAGTCTCTGTTTAAGTCAATCAAAACATTTATATGGTGTAACCTTGTGATTATATCACAAACCTTGAATATTTACTTTTAATTAATTAGTTGTGTATAGCATTTAATTCATCCAATCGTTTCTATTTCCTGTTTCTTCTCGATCTTGTGCATTCATCTACGTATAACTTTCCCGCAAATTTTTGATTTTCCTGGCGTCACCTGGGTTTGAGGTCTGTAACGAAGTGTTCGGTTGTGATGAGTTTGATCGGAAATTATTTATAACTCAACCTGAAATTGTTCATATGGGTTATCCACGGACAAAATTCTTCATGGGTTAGTTTTGTAATAAGTGGATACCTTGGGCTGTCGGATAAAACGTGGAAGTGAAAAAGTAATGCAATGAGACCTCCAAAATTGTAGTAGTCAAAGAAGAAAAAGGAAAACCGCAGTTTGTAAAGAAAATCCAAACCTGAAAATGGAATGAAGAGAATGGAGAGGTATGAGATCAAAGAAAGCGGATGAGAAGAATCCCAAGAAGGCCAGAAGAGTGGATGAAGTGGAAATAAATTGAAGAGAAAAACAAAGAGACGAGACTGTTTCCTTTTTCGGGAAAAGGCTTTGACCCTCAGCAAGAGAAAACATTTTTTGGAGAAATTATTATCTCGGGGAAGTCATCCATTAAGTGACAACACCAAAGAAGAAGAGTGAGGCGGATAAGAAGAAGAAGAAAAGAATTAAGTTGATCGGTGCAATGTGACAAAAGCGAGGACATGACATCAATGAATGATTACCATAAGAATGATCCATTTCTTTGGATTTTTTTTTTCGGGTTTAACGTCCTTACCCTCCCCGGTAGCTATGTGGCGCCCTTTTTAGCAGACGATTTTTTTAAATACTCTTTTTAACTTGAAGGCATTCAGTTTCATTATTATTCCCTCGGATGTGAATGATTTATTTTCCATTGTTGTCTCGCGAAACGTAAATTGAAAATTTTCATTTTTGTCACTAATAGTTATGGAAGTTGGGTGATTTGAACAAAAAAGGAATAGAGAGAGTGTGTGTGTGGGAGGGCCGGAGAGGAAGGTTGCCGAGGACCTGTCTCTAGATTGCACGCAGAGTGTTGGTAGCTGAGGAATTTTTATTTTGCGCAGCCAAAATTGACGCCTTTTTTCGTTGAGCCGGAAGTCATTGAACTTAATTGTTTGCTGGAGTGATGGAAGGATTTTAATGAGAACACAGTAATATTACAAAATACCTAGGAATGGGGGAGGACAAAATGGTGGTAAGATTGCTGAAGAGGAAACTTAACAGTGGAACCCAAGAGGATGGGAAGTTGAGAACGGTACTGACAGTTGACTAGACGAAATACAAAAAAACGAACGTTGGTGACTGATGTTACTACTATATACTCTCGGGCGTCATAAAACAGAGCAACTAGAAGGCAGAATTGGGGTGTAAATCAGTCGACGGAAGAAAGTCGAAGAAGAACTTAAAGTCGAAAAAGAAAAACGAGAGAGAGGAAGTTCCAAACGACAGCAGATATATTTTCCGGAGAAAGAAACATTCAAAAGGCATCGTAAAAAATATATATGTATTGACTTGGGTTCAACGTTTTTAGAGGGAACACAAAAGAAAGACAACAAGACCCCGCGGACCCATTATTGGGATTCCGACCTTGTTTACTTTGCGAGGTCCGGTGGGAAAGTTAGAAAGGAATTTCGGTCGATTTCTCTATGAATGACATATTAATGAATTTTCCTTTAAAGAACTCAATATGACAAGTCGAACCCCAATATTTCGAAGTCTTCTCTACCTGGTGGCGTTTAGGTGGCACGCCGCTTGAAAAGTAAATTGAAGCGCCACCAGCGGCGCTTTTTTTGTCGCGTTCTGCTTCCATTAAAAAAAAAGGTTATAACAAAAAATAACGAAGAAAATGGAAACCATTCATTCAGAGATAGGTTTGTTAAAAGAAAAAAATAAACAAGGAAATGAAACCTTCTTTGTGCACCTTTCAAGAAAGTTTGAGTTGGCCTTGGATGAGGGTAAGTTTGAAATATTTTACCCCGTTTTAGATGTCTTTTATTTCGGCGTGATTAAGGAGAGCAACGAACTATAATGAAAACGCATCCGTGGGGCGTGGCTTTTGGAAATTCCGAGGCCAGGCACCAGCTTTTGGGTGTTGACGACTTGTGAGGGATTTGATTGTATTTGTTTCATCCATCTCTTGTGTTTTGTTATTCTAGGTTCCTGTTGTTCCGCATTCTTCTTTACTTCCCTAGCGAATATACATTTGAATGGTTTTCTCTGAACGTTTTTTGGTCCCGGAATTCGTAGACAACCTTAACAATCCTCAGACATGACATTGAAATCAGAAAATTGACCTAAGTTTGGGAAAATATGGCGAAGATAACAAAAGACTCCCTGAAAGAATTTGAAATGTTACTGATAAGTCTAAGAACTATGACCCAATAGGATGAAGGAAGAACCGAAGGGAAGTGAAACGAAATGGAAGAGGTTTCAGGATATGGAAACCTAATTTAGACAATAACTTTACGAGAGAAAGAACCGATCAGAGAAGAAAACAGTTTGGGCGAAAATGGATATAGATGGGGAGCATAAAAGACAATCATAACATGAAGGAGCAGAAGAAGAAGATGAGAGAAAGAAACTCATCACGAGAAACGTGGAACTATTTGACAAGCCCACGAGGACCGAATTGAAACCGATTAATTCAGTGAGCAAGTGACTGACCTAAATTGACCATCTTCTGTAGCTTATAAATCTTTTTCTGAATGTGATTTATGGTCGTGTCCTGTCAGGGTATCAGCTGGTCCTCGGACGGGGAAGCTTCTCCTAGATAAACTCGGACCTCGAGTCGAACGAGATAAAATATTTGTAGCGAACGAACATCCTCACCGCAGAGATTCTTAAACGCCACATCGACGGTCCTGTTTTTTCAATCGTTTTCCTTTCCCTTCCAAAACAAAGGACACAAAGTCCGCGGATTCCTTTCTTGAAGTATCATCGTGGAGACCGTTGACGCTCACGCAGGTTTTCCTCCATAAACCCGCACGCCCAAAGTTATTTTTCTTCCAGTTCTCTTTATGTTTTTCCGCTCATTATAATTACCCGCGAATAATTGCATAATTTTCGTAATTAAAATACTAAATAATGTAAAATAAAAGGAGGATGATGGCGCCGCCGCCGACAAGTTTTCGGCCAATCATCATCGTCGCCATATTGCATTGAATGGCGGAGGAATTTAGTTTTTATAGCCGATATTGTTGAATGATTCTCGCCCTCTCGCAAAATATTTGAGGAATCGATGTCATTTAGACTGAGACAACTGTGATTAGATTGAAGGTGTCCTTCGGGACGAATTTTTTTTATTTGGTGGGTTGGAGGTAGGGGCTACCGATTCAATTTCTTACCAACATCGCGGTTTCTGTAATATTATAAACGGAAACTCTAGAAGGAGAAGAGAAGGATGTCAGAAAGATCGCAGTGGTGATAAGTAGGTGTCGAAAATACGAAATAACGGTATTGTTAGAAGGGCAAGGACGACGCAGTTTCGGTCAATCGTGTTTTGGAGTCAGCGATAACGCCTACAACAACAACAGCTGCAGAGCTCGTTAGCAAGTCAACATATTTTGGTTTTCGCAAACCTAATCGTCCTTGTTTTCACGATTCCGACAGGCGAGTTTGAGAGGGTGTTAAACGACACCACGAAATGATAAGATTTGCGCGACCTTTGAGGATCGTTTCTGAGCCATGTACCATTCGTTTATTTTCGTGCGAGTTGATAAACATCAGGATAAAAAAGCTAAAAGAAGAAATCAAAATTAAACCCGCGCCTAAAAATTAACACGATTAGCTTTTTCTTATTCCTTTGAAGGGGAAACCTTTTCTGTTTTTCATCAGAGCCTTTCACTTGCAGAAAAGTAATTTCTGAAGAGTTTCTCTGACTTTTTTACTCTCAAAAAGAACGCTGTTATTATTAATGTTTAGTTTTCTAATTTTCGGGAATGGAGCTTAAAATTCTCTTTGAGATGACATCAAAATCAACAAAAATCATGGCGGCAGAGAAAAGGAAAGCGGGAAATCTGGGTGATGTGTTGTTTCTGTATTTTGACTTTTTAGTCTTCATTTGGGCTTCGGTTTTCTCAAAGACATTCAGGCTGTTTTTAGTTTTGGTCATTCAGGTGGAATCTTTGGTTGAAAAGAAATTTGTATGCTGTTGGGCGACCGATTCTAGATTGACGTTTCCAATATTTAGTTGAAACCTGTAGTCATGAAAACGTCATTGTCGGAACCCTGGAAATTTTTCCCTTTTTAAGTGACTCATTTATTATCATTAGTGTCAAGTGCAGAATGAGTTTGCCCTACGATTTTCCCTTTTTTTTATTTATTTTTAAAGAGACCAACATTTTCTCCGACCTACTTAAAAGTTATCGCGTTCCATTTGCCTTCCGTCTCCTCCACCTGCTCATCCTACGCTTTTCTCCATCCTCTGAAACAATTCAAGTACATTTATTTCGGCATAATGAAATGCTGACAGTGACAAATTGCTGAAATTCTGACTTTAAGCTAACCCCCCATCCCCGCTTCCCACTCTCACTCCATCATCTCTTTTTTTTGGTTTTGAAACAAGTTTCCCTGTCCTTCTCTTCTTCCACCACCGCTTACCTTTCTCTCTTTTTTTGCGTCACTTTTTTGTTTCACCCTTTTTGTCCGGTTAGCTTAGCTTAGAAAAAAGATAAAACCCTGGAGAAAAGAGGAGGTCACGTGGGATATTATCACAATCTATTCTGGAGCATATTCCTTTGGTATAGAAAAGTTTGTCTGTCTGTCCATTCAGATGGCAGTAGGAGAGTCGGGTTTGGTTTGGTAAATTTTGTTCTTAGGAGAAATGGTTTAGGTTGAGGAACTCGTTAACCATTCTACTCTTTATTCTTTCCTCTCCAGCTTCTTTTTATTTTTCGATCCCTTGAAACTGATATATTTAAATATTTTGGAAAACTTTTTCTTATGTTGGAAAGCTTTCATGCCTGTCTTTGTAATTGTTCAGTTCCTTTCTTCTTTCTATATGTCCATCTTTCTTTTAATTTATTTACTTTTCTTCATTGTCTCCAGTCAGGTGACTTACTTCTCCACTTCCTCGAAAATTTTTTACTGGAAATTTGAATGCATAGAGGTTTGAATCTGAGGAGCTTTATTGGACGGAAAAGCTTTTTTTCAATAAACCTACAAATTTTGTTTTATAGTCAAGGTAGGAATGAATTTAATGAAGTTGAGTTCTTCTCCAAACATCTGTGTGTCAGTATGGGTTGTAAGAAATTTCCTGCCGGTCCCTAAAAAGGGCGCAAACTATAAAATGTATTGATTGCACAAGTTTTTGAAGTTGTTGAATCTTTCAAACTTGTTAAAATTATTAAATAACACCACCAACAACATGGAATCAACTACCATAACCTCAGTTTTTTGACCTAAATTAAGATAAAATTTCCGTATCCTGTCGTCTCTGCGGGTGTGAGAAGGTTGATGAACCTCATTCAAGATCATTGTCCCCGTCCCCCCCCTCCCCGGCCAAAATTTCAGAAAATTAGGAATCGAGGAAAGAGGGAAGGAATTAATAAAGAATGAATTTGTTAATCCAGGGAATGAGACGGATACGATGAATGGGTTTACCCTTGTGAGCATGCGCACAACGCTAATACTAATAATCTTATCTTGTTTTTGCGGTTAATTTTTCGTTTTTTTCTTTTTATTTTATGTTGCGAAGCGTTAATCCATCGGCAATTCCTCTTCTTCTTTTCCCTCCTTAACATCTCATTCTTCGGAGTTTATTAAAACGAAGTTAATAATCCGATAACTTTGGCGTGGGATTGTTTACGTTCCCTATGAATTTTTATTGCTGAATGGAAGGAAAAAGGAGAAGGGATCAAGAAAAAATGTAACACAGGCTCTGTTCAAAGACTTTTTACAGAAAGAGACATAAAACGACGTTGGGAATTAATTGTTAATAGTTATTTATCAATAATTAACATCCAATCGCGGAAAAATTAATAATTACTTTTATCGTTGGTGGATTTATTGCTTTTAGTCTTGGGTTGGTGTTCGTGAGGATTCGGCCTTGGATCGGTCGCACAGCTGACTGTTGAAAGGTTCCACCTAAAACCGTGAGGATGGAGATTTTCTATTTTTCTCTATCCTTCTTTCGATTGAAATATAAAATGAAACCGTGGAGTAATTCGGTTTTTAGGTTGTTGATTTATCTGTTCAATATAACCCCGGGCGACGGTTTTTTAGTTTTTCTCATTGAAACGTCATCTTCAAATGGCTGCATTTCTGTTTTATGTCCCCGTTATTTATTAACGGTTTTCAATGGTGGCTTTGCTGCTGCTGCTGCCGCGGTTTGGTGTGAGAAACTTTTTTTTCTCTCTCTCTTCTTTATCTTCTTTTTGTCTTTAATTTCTTTTTTGGGTTCTTTCGTTGAGAAGTATAGTTATGAGTGGTCAAAAACCGTAGAAGAATGATTTTTGTCTGGTAGGCTTTGTTCGTGGAAGCTAGTCTGAATGTTTTTAAGGAAATGTGTTTGTTGTGGTTTGGTAGTAAAATATATTTACCAAGATTTTCATACAGATTAATTCAAGAAAAGCGCTGCATCTCCTATAAAAGTTAGTCGGGTCTTAATTAAACAAAAAGCAATGTAATTTGTATACATTTATGTATTTATTGAAGTCGTTTATATTTGTTTAAGTGATTTCTTTGATGTAACTTATGCAGTTGTAATGGAATTGTACATCTTCTTACATTAAATAAAAGAAATTCAATTTTGACAAAAATACATATATAGTAAGATGGCTCAATAACTCGGGTTAATGAAATGAAGTGAGATTGTCTTCTTAGAATGAAAAACAATACTTTACTCATGGAGTTTTTAATTAAATAAAGAGGAATACAACGCCAGGAAATCTATTAATAAATATGAGAAAGAAAGCATGGTGCATCATTTATGAAAGAGACGTGGAAAGATTGTTAGGGTTTTTAAAATAGTCAGCAGTTTTGGCAATTCGCTCATGCGGAAATGGAATTGGTCGGTTGCTGGTAGCTTCATGGGCTTCATTGTAGATCCATTAGAGGGTTTGGTAGACCCTGGAGTTAGCAAAGATTATGCTAGACTGTGTGCTTCGTTTCATTTGTGTCGACCGATCGATTTTTTTAATGAGTTTTATTATCAGAAGGAAAACGAGTGGCAAAATTTCGTGAACTCCCTAATCTCGAGTACGCAGAAAATGAATGATTGACCCCCAGCCAAGGTTAATCAGGGTCACAAATCGAAAGCTATCTGTAAAATACACACAAGAATTGGTTTGATTAGAGTAGACTATTCGACTCGGAGTAGTTGGCTGTATTAATTTTGATTTTACCCTTTGTCTGTTGTACCTGAGAACTGTTTGACTTTTTATTGCTTCCTCCTTGAATGGATATGTGACAAGAAGAGTGACTTTTAATGAAATAGTGTTTTGTACTTTTGTCCGAAACTATTCAAATAATCGAAGAAATTGTTGTTAAGGTTTCCCGGTTTTAACGTTTCACCACATGCGCATAATATTGACCACATTCCAACGTGTTTTCTCCTCTTTTTTTGGCCGTTGAATGCATTTGCATATATTTGGGTTACAGCAGAATACTCCTTAGTTTGAGCCAGACTCCTAATTGACATTTTTATTGTTCACCTTGATTAATGTAAACACAAGTCATCAAAATTCTACGGGGAACTAGGATGAAGGAAGGGAAGGAGGAAGGGGATTCCAAAAAACAAAGTGCCATTTCTGTCTTTCATTCAAAGTCTGGCTATTGAATATGTTGGAATATCGACCAGATGCAAATTAATTGGCGCACTCACCGAAAGGGAATGATAATTTGAAATTAATTCACTGGATAAGGATTTAGAATTGTTTTGTTCAGCCTCCAGGATCTTCAAAAACCTGGAACGAATCGAATTTATAAACGACACTTAAGCGCGTGTGTGTTTCTGTGTTGTTACTGTGTCGGCGTTGGATGATTGAAATGATTTAGGTTAGGGAGTCCGAATGCGGGTCTATTTTCTTTGGTTATTAGATTTAAGTAGGTTTCCGGTTCTGTTTTCGGATGTTTCATTCTGGCTTCTTTCTCCTTCTGCTAATTTGGTTTTATTAATTGTTGAGAGTCTGGTTTCATTTTTTTTGATATACTCATTTTGGTAGTTCCTCTAGTTTTGTTTGATTCGTTTGGCTGCTTCGAAATTTTAGTTCCTTCAGTAAAACTTGGTGAGCGTTTCTGTAAGGATATCTCTTTGTCTCAGAAGTACAAAACGAAATAGCGACCTAAGTGTAGAAGAAGAAGGAAGAGTGTCATTGTCAAGAGTATTTTTGTATTGCTGCAGACAGGTTGTGTCAAGACTCTTAAAGGACTTAACTAGTCACAACAATCCTGATGAAAAAGGAAACCAGGGGTACACCTCAGTTTCCTGAAAATTAGACCCCCCCCCAAAATATTTATTTAAAAATTATTCAAAAAATTCGAAGATAGAAAAAACCACATTTTACTCGAAAATCTTCTTTACTCACTAAAACCTTCCGCCAATCTCGCTTCAAGGTACACACATATACACTCTCATACAACCCAAAATACCTGAAAGGCAAGACGGTTAAAACTCGTGGAATTCCTGCCTACCCCAACCTAACCAAGGTTCCATAAATTTCCTCTTTTTTCCTCTTTCTTTCTTTCTCTTTTCTTCCTTATTTTTTTTTTATGAAATCATAAATAGAAATAATTTTTAAAAATCTTCCAAGATAATTGTTTTCGCGGCTTTTCACATAAAAAATGGCGTCATTTATTAGAATTTAACCGTTGAAAATTTATTTTAAAATCTTTTTTAGTGAAGAAATAAAATCTGAAATTCCAGATCGTAAATTTAAACCCGCTTTGTGTAAATTTCTTTAAAAGAGAGGAAGGGGAAGAGGGCCTCCAAAAATTTTAAATTTCCGTGTGGAAATCGAGTAAATATTAATTTTGAACGGTTTGAATTTATTGACATTTTTGTCGAGGCGACAAGAGACGACTGTTTCAACAATTTTTTCATTTTTTTATATGGGCCACAGCAGAAATCCACTTAATTATTTTGATTCCAGCAGGTTATCAAAATCTCATTAAAATATATTAATATAATATTAATACCTAGAAGATTTTACCTATAGCAAAAAAGTTGCAAGAGATGGTAGCCAATATTTAAGTCAAGTAATTTCAATTGGACCAAAAAATGACGTCATATGATTTTGACTGAAGCAGAAAAGAAGAGAGTGGTACTAAGAGTGGCACAAATTCAAGTGACCAAAGTTTATTTATGTCTCTGCAAATTTTAGTCAAAGGAAAATGGGTTGTAGCTAATGACTGACTAGATAGACTTTCCTCGCATTTCCGCTATATTGTCACGACGTCACGTCGGTCATTTGTCATTTTCGGTGCTTTCAGCCATTCTCGTATTAATTAAAAACATCAAGTCTTGGAGATTTCAACCTCTGAGCGCCAGCATGTCTCTACACTACTTCCGAAGAGTACCTTTCAATTATCATAGGAGGTCGGAATCCGGTGAGTTCTCACGGGCTGGCATTACCGGTCATACAAGAGTCCGAGGTCTAATAGACTATTGTTCCTCCGTTCTTTGCCTTCGTCTGAAAATTGTTTATCCGAAAGAACTTTGCTAAGACAAAGGTAAACCCTATTTCACGGTGGATAACCGGAGTCTCATCGATTGGAGTTTTTAACGATCTCCTATGAGAAAGAGAGAGAGAGAGAGAAATTCTTCAGGACAGGTTTTCGACGGCTTCTTCCTAGATAATCGACTTTTTCAATTACCCCGAAATTCTTCATAAATTTTCTCATAAACGATCGCACTCCGGAATTTTTTAAGACTCGGTCAACGGTTGGCACCATTGTTGTCGCGTATTTATAAAAACGAGAGAAAAATGTTTTCGTTGAAAGTAGTGGCGGGTCGTTGAATAGAAGACGAAGATGTTATTGGAAGTTTTCTTCGGTTTTGAGATGAAGAGGAGGAAGAGCGGGGAGGAGTAGGCTGTTTGTGAACTCGTGAGCAAAGTCAACGCGAACTCATTTATTTAAATAAAAAGGCTTTTTGGTTTGGAACGTCCCTCCAGAGGGAGTGAAGGAGAGGGAGGAGGGATGGTTTTCTCTATGCGAAAGCGAAAACTAAATAATTTTTGGCGTTGAGCCCTCTTTGTATACGGCCCTGGCGCTATAATTAATCATCCCCTTTTGACGGTTTTTAGTTTAATAAATTTAAACAATATATAAAACAAGGGGGTGGAATCGGAAAACTTCATCCCTCTTTTCATTGGGGGTATCTGTTTCTCTCTCATTTCCAATATTCTTGTCTTCAGCCGCTTTTTTAGTGTCTTTGAGGGTTGACGGGTCGACTGACACCTGAAGGACATCTTTTGATCTTTAATGTTGGTGTGCTTTCTTGGTTTTCTAGGTAGTCCGCTTTGGGGAGGTTGGGTTTTACGAGAGTTTCCATCTTAAGAAACAATGTTGCAAACTTTCCCATCTTCCCTCACGTTTAGTGGTTTTTTTTATCGGGACTTTCAATCATACCTCAGTTTAATTACACTCGAGAGAAAAGGGAAATTACGTCGAAAGCTGCATCGTAAAAAAAAGCTTCGATAAAATAGAAAGCTTTCGTATTTTATTATTTTTGGAAATTAGTCATGCGATAAAGTTAAAAAAAAGAGTAAATGAACCGAAGGAAAAAAGGGAGCGAAAACAGTAGAAGACCGAAGAAGAATAAAGAAGAGGAAAAGCCCTTCGAAGAAGGGGATGGAAAATGGTTTTTTGCGTGAGAGGTCAACGACTTTCGACAAACCCTAAGAGAAACCATAAATATATTTATACTTAAAAATTTTTTCCTCCCGACGAGCTTTTTAAGAGCTTTTGTCCCGACAACATGCTAGTTCATAAAGCACTAATTTTTGGAAATTAAAAAGTTCGGTCGTCCGTCTGACTGTTCCTGAGTGGGAGGGGGGGGGAAGTATTTTTCCCTTCACTGACCTTTAGGCCCTTGGTTGAAGGATTATTAGGTGTTAGTGGGATTTGCGTGAGGTTTTCCGACTCGATGTGGGCGTGAGAAGATTCTGCCTATGAACACATCAAGGCTGTTAGGCGTGTGCGTGGGCGGGGGGAGAAGGTACTGTTAATAAAAAGACAAACGGATAACCAGGGAGTATTTAAATAAAATTTATTGGAGGTGGAAGGTTTCGAAAGAAGTTCGGAACGGATTTATTTATTGTCGTTTATATATTTTGGTCTGTGTCGAGTGGAAATAAAAATAAATAATTTATTTTGCAAGGTATATTTGTCGACAGATAATTATAAAAAGAAAAGGTTGGAGAAGTCAGTCGTCAGGAGAGGAAGGGAAAGACATGTTTTCGGATAATAAGAAAAAAATTTTTTGTTCATGAACGGTTTTTTTTATCTCTCTCACTAGTTGGCCTTTGTTCTCACACACTCACTCACACTCATATGCCAGACTCTATTTCAATTAGTTTTATTTATTTATTATTATTTTTTTAAGTCTTGCCAAGATCAAACCATGATCTCGACACTCATCGAACAAAAAAAAAATCGTCAGGCCATCAGTCTTTTTAAATGTCATCTTCTAATCGGAGACCTTTTTCACCAAAAACATGGAATTTTTTTTTCTTTCGTTTTTAGATAGATAAAGGTGTAAAAAACTTATTTATTTTTTTATTTATTCAATTGTTTTATGCGGGTTTATTTAGCAATTCTATGTGGGGTTTGGTTTTTCTGTTTCTGGTGATTCGGTTTCGATCTTGAGTGGCTCAGAGATCTTTAGATTTTTAGCTTTTAAGATTGAGAACTATTGTTTGAAGACATCAGTATTTGGATATACTGTAATAAATGTGTTGCTAAATAGATCTAGTACATTAGGGATGAATTTCAGTTGTGGTTACGTTGTTAAGTATGGCAAATAGGAATTAATATTAAAAGAGGTTAAAGATGAAGCTAACATGGAGCGCGCGAGGTAGAGTGTGTTTGAGGATGTGACTAGCGCTATGTTTAGGTGGTTTGGTGGCCAATACCTTAGTCCTATAGTATTGGTGTGGTTCAATTTATATAATTTTGTGTTGAGCTATTGATACATAGTGAAAATCAAATTATTTAAATAATGTTCTGGTGTGTTAAAGACTTAAATAACCGAAGTTGGACCCAACAATCATGAGAACATCAGTCGAATTGTTTGTGTATGATAGTAGAGTGAAATAGAAACCGAAGGTGTGCAATTTTAGCTCCTCTCTCTCTTTGAATATGGACTGGGTTCAGAGTGTTTGGCTGAAAGTTGCTTCAAAATAGGAACAATCATTTCTCTCCGGATGATGAAAATATGAGAAGGAAGGAAGGAAGACAAAGGAAGAGTGATCCGGTGGTTGGAATGAAAGGGGTAAGAAGGAGGGCGGTGTAAGGATTTAAGCCAGGAGAAAAATCTTCAGCTTAAAACAGCGAAAGGAAGGAAGGCTTTGGGAGAACGGAGGAAGGGGAAATTTGAGGATTTCCGCAAATCATTAATTTTAGTGCTTTAAATTTTGAGATTTTTTTAACCCCTTTTCTTGCATTCATAAATGAAATTCTGTGTTTAACTTTCAAAAAAAAATCTTTCTCTTGTGGTTTGACGTGATCATGGTTTCTCTCTCAACTTTTGTTTCGTACACATATCAAGACGATGTCCGTTTAGGTTTAGAGACTTCCCTTGCGAATTCTACAATTGTATTTCAAACTTTGACCTCCCTGAAAGCTAACCAAACTCTCATACCCAAGTCTGTCACCTCCCTGTAATCATATTTGTTTAATTTATTTAATAACCTTTCGAATTTTTGACTTATTACTCACTAATTCTCGACCGAAGCCTTTTGTCGTCTTTGCGCTTCTTTATCTTGTTCATAATTTTCCTATTTTCACTAGAAAGCTCCGATTCACTTCATCATCAAAATGGAGGCAACCATTTTAGTTTTCTGGAAAATGAATTATGGAACAGATTATGTTTTCCTCTTGAAATTCGAGAAGAAGTAAATGTAAAAGAAAAAAGCGAGGACTGGAAACAAAACAGAAGAAGAGAAAGACTCGTTAAATAAATGGAGTATATAAGAATTTCCCTGGAAAGAGTAGTGTAGTGGTTATGTTCCTGACTTGGACGCAAATGGTCATGGGTTCGAATCCTCCTCCCGCATCCTGTTATACCGAAAAATTAAGGATGAAAAACGGGATTGAAATATAAGAATTTCCTAGAAAAGAAAATGTTGGAAAGCTGAAGAGATAAAGAGGGACAGAGAAAAGAAAAGGAAAAAAAACATTTTGACGGTGACATTACCTGAAAAGTACTAAATCGGATAATTGAGACGCGGATGTGAATATTAAAGGAATAAAAAAGTTAATAGCTACTGATAGAAATTAATAAATAATCGAGGGATTTATCTAATAAAAATTTTATTAAAATTAGGATATCGTAAAAAAATCAATAAAAAAAGTGATAATAATAGAAATAAAAAAAAATGAGGCGAATAATTCTTATCTTTGAGTAGACGAGGATGAGGGAAAGGGAAAAGCTCCAGAAAGGAAAAAGAAAATGTCGGCGATGAAATCAAAAGGTGAGAAAATACACGGAGTCTTGGGGAATGTTTCAGAGTGACGTGTCACCAGTGACACGATTTTTTGTTTTAAATTTTGAAATAGAGCGCGTAAGTTTTTTTAGTTTTAAGTTGGCGGAACTGACTTTTGTCGGTTGACTAGTTTACGATCCGACCACTCGGTGGATTATTTTTGGCATCTGGAAATTCTTTATGGAGAGAAGATGAAAACATAATTTTTAATTTAAGCGTTCACGTATGAATTAAATTATCTTTTTTTTTCTTAATATTTTTTTTTTCTACGCGTTAGCATAAATTAACATAATAAATGATTGGTTTCATTGTCAACATGAGGAGGATTGTTGTTGTAGTTGTTCTTATTGATTGTTGGACCAAGGTTTTTGGATATGAAACTTATTGCGTGCTCCTCCCTTTCTGTAACTGTTTTGTGTGTTGGAATTTTTTTAAAAAAGGGCTTTGGGAGTTGGCATAGCTAATTTTTCTGGTGTCAAATCGGAAGTAGTATAATACTATTTTGTAAATTTTCAATTTGGGTATGAAAATTTAGTCGTAGTCTCGCTTTTATGCGAGGTTTTGAAGTTATGCTTGCATCTTATTTCATGAAATCATTTTTTATGGATTTATTAAAGTCGAAACAAGATTTTCTCACATCCAATACTGATATCGGTTTTGGGTTGTTATTAACTATTAAACCCATTTCTCGCATAAAAAGAGACCTAATTATGTTGGTAACAGCAAAATGTCTGGATTTCTCATTTTTTAAAGATGGCAGGTTGAAAAATCGTCTATAAAATGTATAAACATCCATCTTCTCTTAAGAATCTTGGAATGAACAGACCAATAGACCACGTGTTAGAGTAAACTAATAGTTTTAATTATTTATTTATTTAGCTTTAGTACTTAACAAGGTTGTAGTTTGTGAAAATTGTGTTTATACGGTTCTGTCTTAAAGATAAATATAGTCTTTTATATGACTATTTAATTACTTTCTTAGTTGTCAGTCGGATTGCTTAGTTGTCTTTTCGTCTTGTTCGCCTGTCTTACTTTAGACATTCCGTCTACCTACGACTACGCGTCGCGGTTTAAGATTTTTTTCTATTTCTGTCTTTTTTTTAACTCACCGTTCCACTCTTTCTGTTTTGACTTTTACCTATTTATTTCCTTTTTTTACTTGTCAACATGATTCCTCAACTGTCTTTTCACCTGTCCGTCGGTGTGTTTTTGTAATTGACTGCTATTCCATTTCGCCTTTTTGCCTTCTCCTCCCATTCGCTTTTTATTTATCTATCTATTTAATTACCTATTTTTGTCTTGATAGACTTTAAGTAATTTGTTGATTCGTTTGTTTTATCTTTAAGTTAACGCTTTAGTTTTTAAAATGGTGCTTATAATAATATTAATAATAAATTGCAATAATGGGCACAGCGTACATCCTCCGGGAGGTGTTGTGAAAAACTCACATTAAGTGGTACGTTCCTGAGGATTCTGGTTGCATCCTGGAACCTACCGGTAACTAGGTTCCGACAAATACAATCTGGGGTCGTGAGTTGAGGATAATAATAATAATAATAATAATAGTAATAATAAGCTATATTGGCTGATTTTGTCTTGCAAAGTTAAAAATTTTTATAATTACTATTAACCGTGGGAGGAGTAGTGTAGTGGTTAAGTTCCTGACTTGGACACAAATGGTCATGAGTTCGAATCCTCCTGTATACCCAAAATTTAAGGGTGAAGAACAGGATTAAAACCACCACCACCACTATAATTACTATTATTACCAGGCCCATCTTGGGCAAAAGCTTCTGCCCCGCTTTTCCAGAACATCGTGTTGGCTGCTTTCCTGTACCATTGGGGGCCCGCAAAGGCAAACATGTCGTATTCCCACCTTTTCCTTTTGCTTGACCCTGTTCCAGTCCACAGGGTCGTTTCGTTTGTTCATCTGTCAGTTTTTCTCACAAAATATTGCTTATAGCGAACATCATACTTTTAAATAGATTTAGTCTAGATGTCAAAATGAAAATTGTTTTGATGGGTAGAAAGCTTAGACAGAAAATCTTGACCGCAGGAGAATTTTGTTCAAAACAAATTTAGACTATATTTGTGAAAGTATCGTATAAAATATTCATAATGAAATTATATTGCTACTCTTGTGTCAAAATCCAAATTCCGACGAGTTTCCCGATTTTTATTGTATATACCCACACCAAACCAAGTCCCAACTTGACAACAAAACGAAAGAAAAAGGAGAGAGATGTGGGGAAACGAAAAAGGGCAAACAAGCAAACAAGAAAAAAAAATTTATTTATTGCTATGTCTTTGTTATAAAAATTAATCGGATGAGTTTTGTTTTGTTTCTCGTCTTATTGTTTATTATTAGTTATTTTATTTTATTTAAAAATTTTGCAAATCTTAACGATGGCTGCCATAAAGTTGGAAATATAAAACAACGGACAAAAAGTTTTTCTTTTTCTTTGTTAGCCTTAATTAATGGAAAACTTGTTTTTCGGAGTTTTCAAAAGAGAAGAAAAGAAAATGAGGAAGAAGAAACAAAAGTAGATGAGGGTTGGTGGGGGTGGGGTGGTTTGAGTGTAGGAGAGAAGGATATTTGATTTGGAAAAACTTTTTTTTATAAATCCCTTTCATCCCTTTCTTTTTCTTTTAAGCCTTGTAAAAAACTATTTGTAATTTTCATTCTCCCTTTCTCAAGATCATAAAATTTTTATCTTCTCCTCATCTTTCTCTTCTTTATTTCTCCTTCCTTCCCTTTTATTCTTGGACTTCAATGATCTATAAAGTTATAAGAGAATTTTCTTTTTTTTTTGTTTCCACAACAAATCTTCTGGTTGTTAAGTCATCTATAGATGAGGAGGATGGGTTTTTCTTTTTTTAGTTTTATTTTATTTTATTTCATTTTACGACCCCAAATGCTGGTTGTCTCTTTTTAGGGGTTAAGGGTTGTTCAATTGCCAGTTCTGTGCCCTTTGTCCTTGTCAAAGAATCTGATTGCTTTCTCTCTGGTTTCTCGTTCTAACTTTTGGTTCCTGTATACGAGCGCTCTCTTTTCTAACTTTATTTCGATGTGTTGACAAATATCTTCTGTTTTGTTTTCCTTGTTCTGGTTTGGTCTCTGTCCAGATGTTTATTCTGTGGTAATGAGGGTTAAAAGTTGCCCTCTAAAATCTATTTCTGGTTGTAAGGGAATCTCTTGGTCACGAATTCAAACGGGGAAATTCCCGGAAAAGTCTGTAAGAATTTGAAAATGATTCCATAATTTATGTGGTAAGAAACGAGTTTCCCAGCGAAGTAGTGAAGAAAAAAGGAAAACGGAACTGGGTAGTAGTAGGTACGAAGCCTGAAAGTCTTGGAATTGATGTGTCATTTGTTTGGATTACTTAATAATAGTCCCGCGGAAGGAAAATATGGGAAAAAATGAGCAGTTTTTTTTTATTCTAGTTATTCTTTCTTGGCGGCTTTGTGGTGAATGATTCAGGTATAATCCTCCATTTTTTTTGGTCTCTATCACTGTCTTTCCAAAGGGCTTTGAAATAAAACGTAAGTGCTCAACTTACAAAAAAATATTCAAGGGCAATCGGAACGAGATAATAGTTTCTGATTGCAGATGGATGAGAAAATCTAACTGAAATTAAAAATATATCGAATCTGAAATGAGGACAGGTACAAATTATGAAACGATAAGGAAAGAGCACTCAAGTGAGGAGACGTCGAATCTTTATCTTGTCAACCTTACCCTAAGGTAGGAACGGACGGTATTTCCGTCGGGAAAAGAGGTTTGCAACGTTTTTTACTGATGGTAATGACTGGGTTGTGTTCCCTCTCAAGATAAACTATTTGCGTGACGTGGCATCAGTGGAAGAGAAGAAAAAGATGCGGATGAAGGAAATATGGAATAATGAAGGAAGAAAAACTTGAGAGAGAAAAATTTAGTGAATGAATAGAAACTGGAAAGAAAGATGTAGACCGGAAAACGAAGAAGAAAATGGAGGAAAGAATAAAACTGGTAAAAAGGAATAGAAAAAGATAAAAGAAGAAAACTGGTAGACTGAGAAAAGTAAAAATTGGCAAAGAAAATTCGAAGAATAAGCTCTAAATACTAAAATACTAAACCCTAATCAGAAAATAATTTGCCGCGAAAAAGAAGCCAATAGAACTGGAGAACAAAAATTAGGGCAACACACCAAACCATGATCAAAGAAAATCTATACAAACTGTTCACAAAAAAATAAATAAATAAGCGAAACAAATTAAAAAGAGATCGAAACTCTTGAAGAGGCGGCAAGAATCAGTTTATTAAAGTAGAAGAACTCTTGACAACAAAAAGTAAGAGGAGGGATGAATAAAAAGAAAATGGAAACCGCAACAAAGACAACAGAAATAGCAAAGAAGAATGAAAGAAAAGAAGGAAAGAATAAGGGAAGACAGACAGAGCTCGGAAGAATCCACTTAATGAGAGGTTTAGTTCGTGAGGCGTTAAAATAAAGAGAAAAACTACTTTCAGGAGACGGGCTTACAGGAGGACAGACTAACCGACGGGCGGTCCGCCGCCATTTTTCTTTTTTTTGTGTCTTTTCTAACCATAAAAGATATAAAAAAAGAAGAAGCAGAAGAAACATGATAAGGTGGAAAATTGCGGATGAAATGAGAATAATTTACACTTACAACTTCATTTACTATAAATAATCGTCTGCTCGGCCGGACCGGAAATTTATGGGAAAACAGGTAAACGGGGGAATCCCCAGTTTCTTAGATACACAACAATGTCAACCAGGATTTAGAGGTTCGGACACGGAATTGAGAAGAAAACCTTTTTGAAGCAGGGGTTTAGTCTTAACGTGTTCGTTTCAAAACGATCGAAAAGCAGTTTGAATTTGGCGCTTAATTATAAAAGCGATCGATAGTTGTGAAGGAAACTAGAAATCTATCGATAAACCGGAAGTTTCGATGCGATTTCCCTGAGAAATTTGAAAATTCGAGTAAAGAGATCGTTGGTGGAATTATGATGGGAGGAGAAGGAAGGAGGAGAACAGGAGCACTGGTCTCGCTTTGGCTTCAGTTTAATGTCTATGTTTGTAGATAATTTTTGTCTGTCTTTTATCTTGGCATTAATGTGTGTAATTAATCACTTGATATGATTTGAGATTAAATATAAATCCTTTGTACATGAGAGGTGTTGTTGGTTTTGAAAACAAACGCTGGAAGAACAGTTGAGAAGCTTTCCTGTGTAAACTGTCCAAACGAGCCATTAAGTAATCTAAAGTCTAGAAGGAATCCTTATGCGAAGTCCTGGTGTCTCCCTGATTTAAGACTTTGAAACCTTCCTTTATGAGTTGGGAGTGAAATCTAGATGTTCTCTCAAACGAATCCTGTGCAAAATTAAATTTGGTCATTGGGACTGATGAAAGAGAAAAACAGTAACCAGGGAAGGAAATAAAAAGTTGGTCAAAGAAAGAAAGGAATTATGCAAATAAAATTTTGCATTTTCTTTGGAAGCTCGAAAAAGCTTTTCTAGGCTTCAAAGTCGTGGGGGGGGGTGTTCTTTCTCACCAAAAATTTTAACTTTGGCTTAGTTTCGTCCCTCAACATTTCTTTATTCTCTTGCCTACTTTCCATTTTTCACCCATCTCATTAAAATTTTTATTGACGTGATAACTTTCTTTCTTTCTATGTAAGAAATTAAATTAGAATTATTTGAATTGCAAAGGTTTATTAAACGCGATGGCTTTTTTATATCCTCCATTTTCCTTTCTTAAGAACTTTTCTTTGTTAAGAGTGCGTTAAAAATGCTAGTTTTGACCTCTTTTCCTTTTTCTTTTACTGCAGTAGGTCGACTCGGTGATCGAAAGCTTATATACAGAAAGTATTGTTTGGAGTAGGAGGAAGGAAAATGTTTTACCGATGGTTTAATGACTTCTTTTGGGTCGGGATCCGGTTGGGAGTGCGTCCCTTCGTCCTATTTGGCGAGGTAGGTTTTAGATTTTTGTTTATTTCTTAAGGTTCGTAAATTTGGTACAAAAAGATGGATGGAGAGACATGATAAGGTTGGCGTTTTTCAGATAAAAGAAATCGTAAATCGTAAAAGAATTAAAAATGACAGTCGTCGGACTAAAGTTGCTTGGCTTGAATGAAAGGGTGCGGTCGTCCCGATCGGGACAAATTTTTGGTTTTTGTTTTTCCAAAAAGATCGTTCCGTGGAACCTTTTCGGAACTCGAAACCACCCACACGAATCCCATTTCACGTGGAGAGTATCGCAAGCTTTCAACCGAGTATTCCTCACCCTTAATTTTATTATACTCCGGTTGAGGAACAATAGAACTTTCGGCCCACGGAGTCCATCGGGACTCGATTATCTAAAAAACAAAAAAAAGGTTTATTTAATTCATGACTTGTCCATAGATTAAACAAACGTCGGAGATAATATATGAAATGAGTTTCTCTACCTGTCACGAATTTAACAAGAAAATCAAATTTACGTTTTCGGTGTTTTAGCCCACGTTTCCTCCGCCCTTTTACGAGTTTCTGTCTTCCCCCTTCCCCTACCCCAGCACTGGACCCTTAGACGAATTTTCCGAGAAAGAGGTTAATGAGTCTTCTGTCTTAAGAACTCACTGGAAAATTAGAAAATATATTTTTATTGCCGGAAAGGACATTCAGGTTTGATAAAAAAGGTTTGGAAATCTGCAAGAAGAGAGCTGGTTGGAGGAAATGTTGATGTTATTCATTTCTAAAAGAGCAGGGATTTAACGATGGTCGAGTTATCTATTAGTCTTAGTTTAGTTTTCTGATCTAGTTCTTGAAAGTTACATAATTTAGCTTCTAAAGCTAGGACATTATTCTTAGTCGGTTATTAGCTAGTATAATTAGTCGTTCCTGGTTCTAAAAATTATTTATCTATATTTGGGGAAGGATGACAGTTAACTAAGGGATTAAAAAAGTCGTTAGATTTTGAAAAACAATTTTAATCTCCAAAATTGTGCTTTGTTTAGTTTCGAGTTTTTCAGCAGACAAAGAAAAAGCGAAGGAAGAACAGAAAGTAATTAAGAAGAAGAAAAAACAGAAAGAAAAACAAAAAAGAATAAAAATAGTGAACAAAGAAAAATTTTAAGCACAGAAAAAGGAGGAATAAAGAAAAGGAAACTCAAAAAAGTGAAACACAGAAGAAGTATTAGCAAACAATTTGTTGTTCCCAAAAATTTTTAAAGAATAAAAAGAGGAAGACAAAAGAACAAGAGTAAGAAGAACAGAAAAGTGATAAATGGAGATTTTAAAAATAAAAGGAAAAGAAAAAGGCAGAGGAATGAGGAAAAGGAAAAAAGAACTAAAGATGGGACTAAGAAGGAAGATGATAATGAAATAACAACAGAAGAGAAACAGTGCCTGGTGGGCGACAGCAGGAAAGGAGCCTGATGGGTGAGAGGTTAGAGCACTGCCTATCACTCCAAGAGCTGTGGTTCAAATCCCACTTGGGTGCCTGTTTTTCTCCCGCTCTTCCTTACCTAAAATGTTTTCCTTCAACTTATCCACTATCCTTTCACCCCAAAATTCCCTCCAAGGCTCACAACCTTGGTAGTAATGTGGAGTCAGCAAGTAAGCCTTCAACGAAAGGTAGCTGACTCCCATTCAAGCATATTTTCGACTTGCTCCAACAAATAGGAGTGAAAATGAGTTGAAAACATCGTGGTCTCTAGTTGACCGAAAGAAGGAAGAGGAAGAGGAAAGAGAAAGAGGAGGAATACAAACTTGGAAAATTTGGAGAATATGAGAAAACAAAGATAAGCAGAGAGAGGGAGCGAAAAGGAATGGCGGAGTGATAGTATGTGGAAAATGAATAGGAAACAGTGTCATCGGTCATGAGAAATTCCGTTTGAATTTTTCACAAGGGAAGGGCTCATGGAGAGAGAGAGAGATTATATTTAAAAATTCTCGATGCTTAATGACTCATTTTTCTTTATAACCGGAGATAGAGAGGAGAAGGTTCTCGAAGAGGAGCGAGGAGAGGAGAGGAAAACAAAAAAAAATTTTTTTTTTGGCAACATCGACTCATAATTTCTAATATAATTAAAGTTTATTATAAAGCGAGAAAGAAGTTTCGAAGTCTCTTGAAAGAGATAATTATTTCTCATTTGCAGGTAACAACCGGATGATCAGTCATGAGGAGATTGGTTCAAGTGACCGCTTCAAGTGTCAAATTATTTATTTGTTTATTTCTTATTGTTTGGTAGATTAGAAAAAGAAGAGAGGCTTTGTGAATAAATCAGAATGCCGGTTTCTTTGTTCAGAGGCCCACTTGAGAGTTTTTTTCTTTTTTCGTTTTTTTTTTTATTAGATGACCCTTGAAACCGAGTTTTCAAACTTTGGTGGGTGCCTTCGTTATGAAAATGATCGAATAGCGAGCTTCATCACCGTTCCCATAAGAAGAATGACAAAAGATTGAAACGGTTGCGGATGTTGAAGGATTTGATTCGTACTCGGTGTTTGTGGAATTTCCCATCACGAAACATTATGGCACTGCTGAATCAGTTCGAAAGTTTTGAGTTAGGACGAACTTAGAAAAATTGTGATGATCACCCAAAGATTAAAAGTTTTCACACAGCCTAGGATGCCGGGTTAAAGATACGAATAAAGATGAATCCAAGATGGTGGTTATCGGGGCCCTTTTAAGTGAATTTGATTGGAGATAAAAGCGCGGGAAATGGGTTTAAAAAATTTTTCAACACGTTTGCTGTCTCCTTCTTTTTATTCGGAGAACAATGAAGAAGAGAGAAATTTAATTATCTTATGAATCATTAAATTTCAATTTAATTTGTGTCAGTAAATCGTTCTGGGGGAAAGAAAGATGGCTTTACGATTTGAAAGCTCTTTGTCAAGTTTGATTTTGTTGGGAGATTGTGAATAAAGAAAATTCCCAGATTCCACCTATTTTAAAAAAAGGGAGAAAAAAATTTAGTTTTGGTCCAAGTCCAGAATGTCCAGAGACGATGACGTCAGTAAAATGCGCTAAAATAAAAAATTGCAGTCATTCTTTAGCTTCCTCCTCCCCAGTCTTCTCTTCCGCCGTTGCCGTCGTTAAATTTCGGGATTTGAATTTGATGTTAATCTTAGGAGTGACCCAAATTTCAACTCGTGCACATGCATCTCTCTCTGTGTGTAGTTCTTTCTCCTGCATCTCCCTCAACCCCCGTCTCGCTTCTCTTTTTCATTTTGACAGGGTTCCGTGGCTCGAACGTCATTTTTCTTTCTTTTTGGCAACGTTTTTGGCTTGTTGCAGTTCCGCAAAACTTTTAAAAGTTGATAAAAACAAGGAAAGAGGAAGTAGAAGAAAAAAGACAGAAGGAAGAGAGTTTCTGGATTTCTATTCAGTTTTATCAAATCGTCTGTCGGAAAGAAGTCATGTCGGCAAATGTTTTATGGTTTTCTTCTCTCTAACAAACTGCTATTTCATGGAAATTGGAACTTTTTAATTAAAATGTTCTAGACTTCCGACGTCTTTGTCTGGCTCTTGTCTAGTCTACCGATCTATTATCGTGTGTGTCTTCTTCAGAATATGAGATTACGAATGTTTTCAATGTCAATATGAAATCGGAGTATTGTATTTGAATCTAATCTATTAAACTATGTGAATAAGACAATCGGTCAATCAGCTTTGGCATTGTATCCTATCACTCACTCTCTTTGACCATGTGTTTGATGTTTCAAAAGATTCCCAATGTCCAATTATGAAACTTTGAGGGATAGTGGAAAAAGTGCCTTTTTCAACTGCCCTTTGTCCAAACCTTACACGACAGAAGAAATAACGAAGGCTGTGGAAAATGATAGAGGAAGGAATCTGAATAATTCAACTTCAGCAACAAATTAAAATTTTTTCTTACAGCAATATTTTACGAATCCTTCTCTGTTCCTTTCTTTCTCTTTCGTCAAGTCACATAAATGTTAGGAAGTAGATCAAACAACAGACCCAAGAAGAAGAAGACCCCCCACAACCTGGTTGTCCACCGTCAGAAAAGACGTGAAGCTGGCAAATGTAAACACGACGACAGGACAGAAACGCCTGAAGAAGGAGGGCCGACCTCAAGTAAATGGGACAAGGCCAGGAAGGCGAAGAAAAGTTAGGAAGTAGATCACAGCAAGTTGGGAAATTGAGATCATAAAAATATTAAGAACTCAAAGAAGAAGAATAACTATCATAGATAGCAAATGACAAAGGTTAGGAGAATCAATCAAATCTACAATTCTATGACTAGGTAACCCAACAGCCCAGGAATTAGAACAACCAAATATCCATCTCCACGAGGTTGTTGATCTGGGTCTTGGATTTGATTTTCTGAATGAAATTTTCATCCCTTTGTTTGGTGTCGAGTTGTTAACATTGAATAAATAAACAGATCACGGATGAGAACAAAACCAGAAGGAAAAGGTTAGCGCTAGTTCTGGCCATCATTGGTCCGGTCCGGAAGATGAAGAGGAAAGGGGGATGAAAAACAAACTGGAGATGAAGTGTTAATAAGAGAGTGCTCTAGTTATTGTTCTTCTCTTTGAACCAAAACCTTTGAAAAGAAAGAAGTTAGTGTTGTATACCGGGTTGGATAACCAAAAACTAAATACGGTTAGGTTAGTTGAGTGACTCAACGGTTGCTCAACTTGCTGAATTTTCTGAAGGAGAATCACTATTACAACTGGATTCAACCATCAGGTAGCGTTTTAGACAACATTGGTAGTGGGAAGTATAGATTAAGGGATCACTGCCTACTAATAAATAAATAAATAAATAAAATCATCTGATTGTAAAAGGCGCATTATCGTATTTTGCCGAAAATTTTGGTCCCCATAACCTTTCAGCCATTCCCACGTAGAGGAATCCGTTGGGTATTAGCATTCGACAGGACCCCATATTTCTGACGTGATGATTTACGGTCGCAGCTAGCTAAAAAGCAAACGAGAACTTTTTTCTCACCGTTTTTGTAAGAAATATTTTTGCGTTAATTAAACGTAAACTTAAACGAACAATAAATGACTGTTTTAACTAGAAAGGTTTTGTTTTCAGGTTCAATTAACACGGTTATCATAACAGAAGGTTCCTTGATGCGCTTCCCTCCTTTGTTCTTCCTCTGTGGTGGAAGGAGACCCTGGCGGGGGTTGAGGGAAACCACTTCATATCGTGATTGCCTTGTTATCGGTTTCTTTTAACTTTTCCTCCCGAAAACCTTTTTCCGAGGTCTTACTCTTACGTGTTTGTTAGGTGGATGGTGATTAACAGAAGGCGGTGACGATAGTTCTTATTCTGACTTGGTCAATTTTTGAAGGTGGAACTCATTTTGTTATTTGTTGTGATGGTTATTAGTTAGCTTAGTGTCATGTATTAATAAAATGACCAATTCAAAGACTAACAGTACAAATTGGTAGACCTGCTTCTTCTAAATGATGCAAAAGTGGATGAGGTTCGGGCAACTTTTAAAAGGATGAAGGGAAATCTGTCGTCGTCGCCGAGAAGCAGAATTTTCGCGAAGGATTTAAGTATGTCATAAAAACCGAGAGATGTTTGTTGATGATGCAGAGGGGAGGGGGAATGAATGAATGAAATGAATGAATGAATGAATGAATGAATGTTATCGTAACGACTTTCGAAAATCCGTTCGAAGTATACGACGCGACGGAGACTGGAAACCCCAAATCGTTTTCCTTTTTTTTTTGGTTTGTTTGTTCTTTTCTTGAGTTTCCTCGTCCCACGTTTTGATTGATTATGTCGCAAGTTTTTATCTTCGACATTTAAACCATCGCCCACGTAAGTTTTCTAAACTTTTTATTTGAAATAATGGATTGGGTCGTGAAAGTCTTTCACCGGAAGAAATGAAAATTGAAGACGGATCCGATTGCATCGGAATAGAACTGTGATAAGATGGAGTTGTTGGGTGGCTTCTTTGCTGAGAACAAGGAAACATAGGTGATAGGACAACACTCGCGTAGTTGTGTCCCAGTTCAAAAAAGAAGGAAAAGGATTCTTTCCTGTCGAAAAAGATAAAAAGGGATCTTAATTCAGTTTCGGCTGGTAGGAGTTTAGATTGCACACAACAAACAACTGTTTTGCGTCCATCTACGCCTAAGCATTTGTTTAAAATCCAGCAACAAACATTACATAAGCAAAAATTAAACATAGCCAATGCGTTAGGGAAACTGACAGCCATTTTGATATTGTTAGTTCCTTTCTTTAGACGGTAGAATAACAAATATTTTCTTTCTTTTTAACTTTTTTTTAAGTTAAACGGCTCCCAAACAAGATTTTTAAGCCCAATCAGGAGAAAATTTTCATCAAGTCCTTTTAGTAGAAAACTTATCATTATAGCAAGTTACACATCGATAATCGAGAGAAATGGAGGAAAAACTTAGATAAAAGACACTTCTAAGAAATGACACAAAGACAATGGTAGAAATAAAATGGATTTAATAAAGATAAAAAGGAGGCCGAAAGGCGAATGAAAAGAAAGTCAAGGCGGAAAGATATTTCGTAGTTTAAATAGGAATATAATTCAGCGGAAGGAGGTCATGGGAAGAGAAGTATGGAAAGAAAGGAAAATAATGAAGGAACAGAGCCCCAGAACAAACAAAACTATAAAAAAGGAGGAATGTGACCAACAAAAAGGAAAAAAAAATTGTTCTTTCATAATTACGAGCGCCATTATCGAAGATGATATTAAAAACGAATATTGTGAGTAGTTCTGAAACTTTTCGATAGATGGCGCTAAATACGGCAAAGTAGCAGAGACATCTACCGAAGGTGAAATGAACTATTGTGGGATTGAATCTTTGCTTTTGGAATTGGAAGACAGATGACTGTTGATTTCACTTTTTTGTCGGCTTATTAACGGCCTTTATTTTTAATAGTTAAAAGGACTTGTTGTTGAATACTGGGCTCTTTTTCATAATTTAGAAAATTTAAGTTTCACTAGCCATTTTTGGTATTTAAATTATCCGTTTTGATTGTCTGCCTGTCTTGGGAAGGATTTTTCAGTTAAGCAAATTGTTCTATGCCAGTGAGACCTGGAGGTCCATTATCACTGCTAATAGAATTTTCTTCTTTTATTAAATGTCTAACCTAAAATTTTAGTCCAGGTCTGAGTAATTCTAGTTCAAGAATGCCTCATTCAACAAAAATTTGTTGAGACGATTAAAACACCAAAACTATGAGTTTTGTTAAGTATTTAATTCAAACATGAATCAGTTAATTATTAATAAAATAATGGTATAATCGTCCAATGGCCTATAAAATTTAACAAACAAAATTTCTTTTAAAAAAATACTTTCTATCCTCCCAACAATATATAAATACAGAATTTAAATATAAGATTTGAAAGTATAAGGTATAAACAATATTAAGGAATAATTCAATGAGAACTTTCAGAAGTTGTTGAAATGATGTATATCTTCCCCCGGTTTCTTAATCACATCTTGGATTTATTTCTCTGTGCTAGTTTATTAAGAAATGCAAACACCTCATCATAATGTGGTTGAAGATCATCTTGAACTCTCTTCATCCATGCTGCTATTTTGGGTCTTCCCACAGTCACATCATAGTTGGCCATTCCTGAAAGTTTGTGTAATATTGGTTATCAAGTAGCTTGATCAAGTTTGTTGTTGGAAAGTCTTTAGATTGGAGAAGAATCATTTCGTTTGTCTGTATTGTGAGCATATGAAAATTGTTATCAGTTTTGGGATGTCATAGTTGTTGCATAATTATTCAGACTGTGTACTCAGGAAACCTTTAAAATCTTGGGTTTTATGCTAAAAATCATTTTGTTCTAAAAATGGTATTTTGGAAACATGAAGAAATGACACAGTTTACTTACTAGGCTGTTCAATCTCTGAAATCCCCACTAAATCAGCAATGCTAATCTTATTCCCAACTAAATAAGGAGTTTTATCCAGCCAAGATGTTTCAATTAAATCCAAAGCTTCCTCCATTTTTGTTTTCCATGAAGCCACTTGTTTGTCGTTTGGTTTCTCTCCACTCATAAGAGGCTTTAAAAACTATAAACAGAATGAGCATTTACTCGAATACTTTATAAAACAAATCAAATGACACATGAATGCATCAAATTACTTACAACAGTGACAAAATACATGGAAAGAGGAACTCTCTGGTTTATATGATGCCATTCTAAAAATTCATCGACCTTAGCCTGCTGAACAATGTCCTTTGGATACCAGTGATCAGGTACATCATACTTCCTAGATAGATATCTGAGTATAGCAATGCTTTCGATTAGCTTGACACCATTATCATCGATTGCTGGCACTTTTCCAAATCTGTGAATGTTTTGAACGTATTCTGGGGTTTTGTTTTCACCTAAAAGTCGAATAATTATGTAACTTAATTTTATTAACCTTAAGTGAATGTAGAGATAAGAATTGTGGTTTTAGATAATGATGACATGATTTTAATCTTTTCTGATTGTCAGAGAAAGAAATTTGTTTTGCAAAGGGTTTGGGATAATTTTTTTTTAGTTAATCAATTTTACTAATTCAAATTTGTAATTTGTCACTTGAAGTGTAGTGGGGTGGAGGTGTTAAAGTCAAATTGATTTATTGTCTCGAGAGTAAACCTGATAATGACAACCTTTCAAAAACTCACATTGGGGTAGTGTTTTTAAGAAAAAGTCAATTAGTGTCTTCACTAGAAAGATTTAAAAACTGATATCAAAATCAGGAATCAGCAATAACCGTCATTTAGTTTTCATCCACCTGAAACTTTTACCTTTAGCAATCAAAACGTTAACTATCTCATGAGGAATGTTGTTCTTCTTGACAAACAGAGTTATGGCTCTTGCTGGTTGTGACAACAAATCTACGTAAAGTTTTAATACCATCGCGATGAGGCTGCGAAATAAAACGCAGAGTTCTAATAATCAGAAACGTCTTATCTGAACTTTAAACTCCAGGTTAACAGTTTGAAATAACAGTTTAGCCAACTTTTGGGCAGTTTAGATTTTCTGCGTCCACGACTTGCCGCTTACGTGGCGCTCAAGACGGGAATTGAAATTTAATTTATCTAAGGGCGAATATAAATTTTTTTTGAGAATTATTTATTTGTTTCTAAGAGAAATTGGATGAATAATTTGAATGAGGGACTGAAATTTGAAATTCGTTTGGCTAAATATTAGAATGTAGGTTTGTTTTTAAGCATGATGGAAATGAATTTAAAAAAGTTAGAGGATAGTAGACTGAAAAGATTTTTGTTTGTTTTTTTGGATTTAGTTGTTTGGCCCTTATTTTTGGTATAAAAGTAATTGATATAATTATAATGAAGTTTGAATTAATTAGTTTTTGATTCCACTAGCGACTTGTATTTGTTTTGCTCGTTTAAAACAAATAATTTGTCAAGTTTTTGCCGCCGTTTTCTCACTACCGTTGATATTGGTACAGTGGTACCTTGAGATGCGATTGTTCTAACATACGAATTTTTGGCACCCGACATGAAATATTCTAAAATTTATACCTCGACATACGATGAAAAATTTGGGACACGAATTTGGGATGTGCGATAGTTGTATAGGTGATCCCTAAATGGCAAAACGTTCGCTCAGCTTTCCTCCCGCCGCTGTGAGATTTTTTCGACATACGACGATGATCACAGACCAAATTAAATTCGTATCTCAAGGTACCACTGTATTCACCAATTTGTGACTTTCTGTTGTCTCCACTCACTAAAATATAATTAAGCGTGTTAGAAAGGTTTGGTAGTGATAGATAAGCAGTTTTGTGAATATCCTTCGAAAGAGGTGGGTTTCTAACACAACCACCGAAAATCATAATTTGACCGAAAAAAGGATATGACACTAATTGTTATAACCAGTTGCCTGAGGAAGAAGGGTTTTGTTTTTATTGCTGGGAAAAAATAAAAGACAAGAAGAAGGAGAATACCAGAACGTCTGGACAAAAAGGTTAAAAGGAAGTCGTTTTATGCTCGAGGCGATAAGATCGGTGATAATTGTGAGAAATTTTTTTTTTCTTTTTTTAAATTTCAAGGTTTCAAATTTGCATGAATGTCTACTTCTTCTTCTTATTTTTTAATTGGTTCTCGAAAATAAGAGATGTTAAGAATGGGATAACCTTTGGAGAATCATAAAATTTGAGATGGGGTCAAGGATTTTTTCCTTTTTCATTTGAAAAGTTGCCCTTTTCAAGAAGCTTCTGCCACGTTTAATTTTGTTGTTTGGTTTGGCGGATTTTTAAATTTTAATTTTAGAGAAGGTTTAAGTTGTTTAAAGTGGAAAGTTAAAAGACAAGGCTTCAAATGGGAACAGTCTAAAAGTGAAGAGGTAAACGTTTTTTAATGGAGGAGTATGAAAGCTTTCGATATGAAGCTCCTATTGTTGTTTGTATCTGTTTGGTGTTCTCCTCTTCACAAGGTACGCAATATACCGTTGGATAAGCGCCTCAAGCAGTCATTCTTTTGTTTGTCTTGTTCTGGCTAAAAATGACGTCACGTCATCTAAAATTAATCATGATTCTAAAGTTTTTTCCAACGTTAGGCACAGTTTGAATTCTTTTAATAAAAGCTTTTCATAAAGAGCAGGCATTATAGTTTTTCTTTTATACAATGTATAACCAAAAATAACAGACGGGACAAAAGTGATGTTAGGTACATGTCTTTTTCCTCTAACTGGATTTAGCGTTTAACACGACTCGAAGTGACTACTTATAGCGCGGTTTCATATATCAACTTTGAAATAAGTTTTCGGGAAACGATGGGTCCTTAATCAACACGATTTCAATTAACATGACGTTTTCTAGGAAGCAATCCACCGTGATTTACGTGACTTTCACGTACACAATTAACACACTAATTATACAAACACATAAATATACGCATATGTAATTTATGTATTTTATAATTTTTATATATTAACTCTATTAACTAGTAGACTTTTCGGAAGCAATCAACACGGCAGTATATATTTGGTTAGGTCAAACCTAAAGGACTGTTACAAGTTGGTATATACAGTATATATATATAAGTAATTAAAAAGACTCGTCTCTTATACTAAAAAAAATTTAGTGCGAGTTGTAATGTTGGTTTTTTGTTGGTTGAAAGTAAAAAGTGTCATTTCATAAATAATGCACACCGATGAGGTATTTATTTTTTGTCTGGAAAAGAAGGCGCGTTTAGTTTAGTAAAAGTCATAAATTTAAATTGTGATGTAATAGATAAATTGATTAACTTCTGAGTGTGGGAAAAACTAATTAAGATCACTTGATACAGAGTTTTTGAGAAAAATGAGGAATCCCAAAGCTGGATGACTGGAATCTCCCTTCTCCTTCAGTACCACACACGACCTCAGTGGATTGAGGGTCACACAAGCCTTAGACTAAGACCGAAAGGCAGGAATGACCAGAGTAAAAGTCATCATCTGGCATTTGGTCAGGCTGTTAAACACCTATCCAAGCGATCAATGACAGGGGAAAGGAGATTAGAATTAGTCTCAGCCGATGAATAATAGAACCGAAAAGAAGTAAAACTCGAAGCCTCGTTTTGCGGGAGAAGATTTCTTTCGAGTTACTTTTACTTTCAATCAAGGCAGTGTTCAGGTAGGCGCTCGACAAGACGAAGCTCCCCCCTATCGTAATAGTTAAAAAAAAAGTGAAATCGAAATTTATGTTGTGTTGTTGTTGGTGTTTTGAACACAAAAACTCGCGCACGTGGTCGGATCGGTGGATTTAAGGTGATTTTTCCGTTCGAAAATGTATTCGGTGACTCAAGTTAGAAAATGGCGGGAGTGAGAAAAAGGTTGGAAAAAGCGTGGTTTTCGCTTCTCCTCCTCTCTTTCATATTCGTTGGAGTTTTTAGAGTTTTCGAAGATCCGCAAAAGAAATTAATTCGAAGATCTGGGCTCAATTCGAGGACAACAGACTCGTCATACTTGGATTTAAGAGATGGTGGGAATCACGTGACAAAACCGTTAAATCCACTGAGAAGAGGTTTCAGCGATCATGTTCTGCTTTTTAACAGAGTCCCGAAATCCGGGAGCGAAATGTTGGTACTCCTGCTTCAATGGCTTCAAGGTGTCAACGGATTTCGTCATGTTCGTCTTCCCGGAGGTGAAAAGAGGAAGCTGTCCGTTTTGGAGCAGGTAAAAGGAGGAAACGAAAGTTCTGTTCAAGGTCAAATGGTCCTTTTCAAAATAGTGACCGGATAAGGAGAGGATAGTTTCCCTAAGACTGTGAATTGGTTTCTTTCGAAGCTGCGTCATGTTAAAACCTGTTTTGCTTGATGTAATTTGTTAGTCAGATCGCTTCGTCGATCCGTTCATTCATCCAAAAAAAATTGTGAAAGTAAAACAAGAAGCACGTCGGAGGGTAGGAGATGAGTGGCGTATTGGGTGGAGGGGGGGCGTGTGTATGGCACCCGTTTTTGCTTTTTGTTTTTTTTATTTTATTGCAAAACACCCGAAGAGTGTGGTCTTTTGTGTAGAAATCTTTCGTCGGGGTTCTGGGTGATAGCCGTGCTGAATCATGATTGACCCAAATTCGTACGGATGGGTTTCCCTTTCACGCCGGCTCCACTCATGCATCCATGCATTTGCCCATTGTTGTTATTCCGCTTGACTTTCACGATCGAAACGTTTTCGTCATATCTTCAGAGTCGGGAGCACAGCCATGTTTTGATTTGATCGACCTGAGATATGGCGTCGTCGTCGTGTGTTGGCTGAGTGATTGATGAGCCAAGAGATTGTGCAAGATGAACCGCTTTCTCAACTCAGTTTCAACCTTTTCCAATATCTAAGCCAATTATTTGTTATTTTGATAATTAAAGCAACCGATAATTTATTTTCGTGATTATTTCCTAATAACTATTGACTAATTGTTAATAAATAACCGGATTTGTTAGTTTACGGTGTGTAGTGAACTGCTCATGACGACCTGTACTTTGTTAAGAAGCTCTTGGTGAAAAATAGAAACTCTATTAGTCGTTTTAGTAGTGTGATTCTATACAGAGGTTAGTTAGGTGAACACCAGAAATGAATTCAACAAAACTGTTGCTTCCGGTTTTAAATATATGCCTTGAATTTCGTACCAGAATTGGGTAAAATCTGCAGAAGAACAAGAACATGCCATGAGCATTCATTTCTTGAATTATGTTAATTATTGATTAATAAATTAACGAATAATAATTAAAAAGTGGGTTTTAATGAGGTTTGATTTGCTATATAGCTGACATGTATTGTTTGTTTGCAGGAAGAGTTAGTGGAACAAATCACAAACATTGAAAAAGCGGAAGCAGTTCCCATTTCACTGGATCGACACGTTTACTTTGTTAATTTCACAAAATTCGATCGACAATGGCCCATCTACGTGAACCTTGTTCGAGATCCTGTCGAAAAAGCCGTTTCTAGGTGAGATACCCTAGTTGATGTCTCTCCTCCACCCAGCTGGAAACTTCATTTAGACCTATACACTCCTTTTGTAGGTTCTACTATGGTCGCGTGACACCCAATCCTAAGAATCCAGATATTCGTTTCGCTTATGCCAAAGGACTCATCCCACAGAAGAAACCGGAAGTCAAGCTGGGAAATTTCGAAGACTGTGTCACCTCGTCGGATCCAGAATGCAATTTCATTTCCGGGAATAAGTATGACTTGACGATTCCTTACTTTTGCGGACAGGATTCTGAGTGCCAGTAGGTTGCGTTCCAATAGGAGAGAAAGGAAGGAAGTGTTGAAAAAAAAATTGTTAAAGGTTCCAATTTCTGTTTTTAGGGTGTTGAATAGTGACTGGGCTTTGCAGAAGGCCAAAGGAAACGTGGAAACTCATTTCCCAGTCGTCGGTGTTCTGGAAGAACTCAACTCGACGCTGGCTGTCCTCGAGGCGAAGATCCCGATGTTTTTCAAAGGCGTTCAGAATATTTATTTTAATGAGTTATTGCGTAAGAATCCTTGAGAAGTTTTCCTTTTTGAGAGTTTCAAGGTGGGCTGTCATCTATCTGTCTGTCACATTGGGAGAAAGTCGTTCAAAGTCGTCGTCATCAAGACTAAATCGCGTGTCACAATGTTGGGAGGTGGAAAGGGAAAGAGAGAGAGAGATAGACAGGTCACTTCCGTTGCGACAATCGATTTCTGCGTGATTGTTAAGAGTTTGGTAGCTGAACAGATTATGGTTGTGGCGGCAACCACATACTCAGGCTGTACCTTGGTGTACCGTATTCGAGGAGACGCGAAACCAGGAATGACCGTGAATAAGTGACCGTGGCCTAGTGTCATCGACGCGGTTTTTCCCCAGCGAAAAAAAATCTTGGAGATGGATGCGAGGAAGAAAAGAGGAGATCGGTGGGAGATAGAGGAAGAGACAACGGTTTCTGTAAGCTCAAACAATTTGCAATTAAGTTGGAAGATTTAGAAACCGATTAACAAACAAGACCTTGGCATTTCAGGAGAGGTTTTAGCAAAATGCCTCTTTCAATGTGTTTGTTGGTTATGTCCTTGGTCGCGTCTCTGAGATACGGTTCTTCTCTCCTCTCCTACCGAACACAAGCAAATATCGAAACCAAACCGAAGAAGTCTTTGAAAAAATTGAATGAGTTGCTTTTTAGGTTAATTAATTAGCCTAACTTCTGAGGTTTCGGTATTTAATTCTACTACCCTTCCTCCACCCTACTCCTCTACTAAGATTGTTCGTTTCGTGGTTCTCTTTTTTTTGCTGCTTCACTTTCGTGATTTCGTAAAATTCTTTCATAGTACGACTTCGAGGTTATGACGAAAATGATGACGGGGAAAAGGAGGAGGAGGAGGAAAGGAGTGAGAGAGAGAAGGGAGGAGTTTGAAGAAATTGTCGTGCACGAAATTGACCGAAAACCAAAAATAAAACAGAAATAAAAAGAGCATTTGCATGGGCCGGAATAATTTTGAGGTGGGCAGTTGGTGGGCGATGGAGAATTTGGAGCAAGCTTCACCCCGCCTTCTGCTCTCCTTTCCTCCCTTCTTCTGCCCCTTAAAGCAGTTCTCTTAAATATTAAGCAACAACCTCAACCTACGCAGGCACGCGTACTTCATGACACTCGTTATTCGGGTTTTGTCGGAGTTTGGTACCAAACTTTCTTCTACTGGATGAGAGGGGAGGTGAAGATGAGCATCTTCACGTTGACTAATCTTCAGTTTTTCTTCTTCAACAGAACCACATAAAAACAAGAACAAATGGAAACCGAAAGCGATCAATTCGTATTTGAGGAGTCATCTGAAGCGGCAACTCAAACACGAGTACGACTTCTACTATTGGTTGAAAGCTCGGATTCTTGAACAATTTCAGGAGATCGCGAAACAAAAGACGTCGAAGAACATAAGACCTAGATGACCCAAAATCTCTCCGGACGCTGACTTGGCTTCAGCTGAGATGACAGAATGAAGTTCCTATGGTGAGTAGCAATCGAGTGTCTTTAAGAGCAAAATTATTTTTGGCGGATATCGGAAATTAGAATTTTTGTAAATTTCTTTTGGGAGGAGCCACAAGGTTTTCCATCAACTCACCAGGTTCCAGCGGATCCTTGAATGAGGGTTGGTTTGAATATATGTTCGTCTGTGTGCAGATTTGGAGATTCGAGATGGGAGTTACCTACTTTGGGGATTGTTTGCTTATCAACACCTGCTTCCTCTTAAAAATCTTGAGTGTTTTGGGGATGTGGACGAGAGGCAGCACCCTTACATCTAGTCTTCAGTCACCTTTAGATTATTTGTTGTCACAGTGTAAATAAATAAATATTTTTTTAATCAATAATTTAGACAAATAACTTTGTCAGATAATTTTTTAAGCAATTTTTGGGGCATTTGAACCACATTTCAACAGTGCCCAATCACTTTAGTGACATCTCTAGTACCAAAGTCGGCAGGAAAACGCCTAACAAAGTTTCATTTAAAAATTATTTTTCCTTTTCTGTCTTTGATATGAGAATTCTAGAGGAGGTTATGAGCCACAGAGTTTCTTTTTCAATTTTTGTTTATTTTGATTGCATTCGGTAGAACAAATCCTCTCGGATCGCTTTGACAAAACACAAAACAGGCGAAATTCTCACATAAATTAATTCAGGTTTCATTTAATTACTTCTTTTTGGCCTCTTTAAGGCCCGCTCCTGCGTTAAATTTGAAGAAAATAATGTCTCCATCTTCGACGACATAGTTTCGACCCTGTTGACGGTATTTTCCGGCAGCTTTCACCGCGGTTTCCGAACCTTCCTCTTTGAAATCATCGAATTTCATAACTTCTGCCATGATGAAACCTTTTTCGAAATCCGTGTGAATCTTTCCGGCAGCTTGGGGTGCTTTCGTTCCTTTCTATAAAGAAAAAAAAATTTTTTTTTTTAAATTTCATTCTTCTTCCTTGCACTTTTTGGAGAGAATCATGTTGGACTCTTCCACCAAAAACTGAACGGATAGGACAGGTCTGAAATTCATGACCATGACAGCAAACCTGAGGTGAGTCGGAGGAAGAGTGAGGAGAGGAAGGAAGGCGTGAAGCTTAAGGAGGAAAAGAAGGAGGAGGAGGAGGGAAGACTTTTGTCAAGACCCAATCTTTTCTTTTTTTTTGTTAACGCGTCCAATTAAATATTTTTTGTTATTTTGTGTTTGGCGCGCGGGAAAGTAGGATGTAATTCCACCTACAGGGCGGGCAGGGAGGAGTTCGAATCCAAATAACTCATTCATTCATTTGAATAATGTTGAGGTCACGCGATTTATTCTTCTCCAATCCTATTTAAGTCGTAAGAGAAGGAGTTGAGGGATAATTACTATGTAAAACCCGACTCGAAAATTTTCATCCGGCCATCGAGTTCCACAACCAACTAAGAGACTCAACCTTAAAAACACATTTTGTAGAGGTAACAATTTGATTTTCATAGAAACAACCTATCAGCAGATGACAGATTCCATTTAAAAGACAAAAATGTTAGTACTCCTCCACTTCCCAGCTTTTTGCCTTTTTAAAAATCTGAACATGAAAATTTTGTCTATTTTTTAAATATTATATTTGTTTGTTCTAAAATATAATTTCAAACGTTCCAAAGAGTATAAGTAACGAATAATTCTGACAAGAAAGTTATAAATTTAAGATACTCAATCTACAAGGATGTGTCGCCGTTATTCATTCGGAGTTGATTATTTACAAAAAAGGAAAACAGAGATAAAGAGAGACACGGTGGAAAGAAAAAAAAGCAAAACGTAGAGCTATGCAGAAAAAATGAAAGAAGAGGAAGAAAGCTTAAAGTAGAAGCAGGATGAACAAAGAATATTAAAGGAATGAAAGCGAGAACTAAAAAAAGGAAAAAGAGAGAAATTGGAAGAAAGGCGAAGATCACAAGACGGAAGATGGTGTCATTCAAAAGACAACAAAATCAGCTCTCAGCCCCAAACAACCAGAAACAAAACGCAAAACCCATGAAAAGCAAGAGAACGAGCCTCCCCAAGAGGGCCCCAAAAAAAAATTTCAAAAGCGGGGATTTAAAACGTTTCGAAATTAAACTGGATAGAAAAATGTTGACGCACATCGGGGAGAACTCGTTCGGGAGGAAGGCAAGGGAGGAGGTGGAGGGGGCGACAAAGAAGGAAAGGAAAGAGAAAAAAATGGCCGAACGGACGATAATACTTAAATAAATTATTTTTTTTTGTCTTTAAACTGGATTTTGTGCACGAAAAAGAGAATATTTTGAATCAATGTTCCCGCGACTAAATACCAGTTATTAAGTCTCGGCGTCCATTTTGATGGTGATTGTGTGCGGCGGTGGTGGACACGGTGGAGGAAGGAGGGAGGTCTATGTAAATTTTTTAATTTTTAGAAAAAACGAAAACACCGCCTTCTGCTTCGAATTATAAATGAGGCAAAATGGCGACCGCCTTCCTTACAGTTTTTATTCTTTTCCTTCTTGAATTACTACTTGGGAAAGGAAAACCTTTTTACATTTTTAACATTTTCGCTGTTTCCCATCAAATTAGTTTGGAAATACCGTTCAACAGTCCACAGTTTAAACGTATTTCTATAGTAAAACAGCAGATAGACCCAACCGAACCTTATACTCAAGTTCTCTTTTCAGAAAGAAGACTGGTTTCAAATGTGCATTATTTATGAAATAACATGAATTATTCGTCAAAGTGTGTATTCTTCGTGAAATTATGTATCCTCAGTCCTTCAAAAATCTGTCTCTACACTCAAAGATGGGTATTAATGAAAAGAATTTTTGACAGAAGTGTGCATTATTTATGAAAGAAATATGAGGTTTTCCAAAAAATGCTTCTAATTATCAAAATTATAAAACTTAAGTTTGCACACTAGTCAAATTCTTTATGAGTTATGTAAATGGATTCGCGAAATTAATGACACGATCATTATTTATAAAGTTAATTCTGCGTAAGTGTGCAGTAGTTTTGAAATTACCAAACCATCATGGATCTTACTAATGAGAGGAAGACCTGAGAAATGGAAGAATCACAGAAACATTTCGTGACGTTATGGCAGCGATTTTGTGTCAAAACTTGTTTATGGACCCAAAATCAGAATTTTGTGTACAAGAACAAATTCTTCATCAAAACCCACAACTTTTGAGACCACTAAACCGATGAAAGGGAAGCAACATCAAACCGGTCACTAAAACCACCGAACGGTTTCGTCACAGACAAACAAACTTCTTCGAAACCCAGAGACCGAGGTTTCGGTCGGATATTTCCAAAAAAAAAATTTGGGGGCAAGAAACCCTTTCGACCATTGTTTCGCAAACATAATTGAAGTCCATCGATTCATGGTTAACGTCTCCGGACACCGTGACCGACTCACGGACACGCGACGGATTCCGCCAAAAAAATCCTCCGTCTTTCTAATTTGAACGTTCTATAGGAGGAGAGAAGAAGAAGGAGGACGAGGGAGAGGAATCAGTTTCCTTTGTCAACGAAACAAAAACGGAAAAATTAACACCGGAAACGAAGGGATTTTAAATTCAAGCGGCGGCGGTGACGCCGGTAGGGATTGCCAACTTCGTTGACTTCATCGACCCGGAAGAAAAGAATCCGAAAGAAGGCGAGAAAGCGTCCCTCCGACTGATCATCAATGGGCCACCCTTTCTCGATGAAATTCATCCCTTCGGGGCTATCAGAATCAATGGTCACGTGACTCAAATCAAAATCTGTCTTCTTGTTGTCAAACTAACTGTGAAAAGGGAAAAAATTTATTTTTTGTCGAAATTTGTTGTCGACGCCAGCCGTTCGGAGATGAAGAGAACTTGATTCTTCAAATTAACGACAGCAAATTGCTGTGACAGCAAAAGAACCCAGAACCCATTAAAATGCTATTTCATCGTTTTAAAGACATATAGACGTTCAGTTCGGAAGCTGAGAAGGATTCCAATCCAAAAAGGGAATGGAACTCACCTGAATGGTCCAGGCTTTGACTTCGTCAGGTCCGGCGGTAAAGAAATATTGAAGTTGGAGAGCTTTGTAACCAGTTGTGATGATTTTATCCAGATTGCTGAAAGAAATTAAAAAAAAAATTTTTGATATCATTTTACATTATAAATCCAACTCATGCTGACACTTTAACCAAACTGACGACCCATATTGTTCACTTGACAATTGCTTCTCCTTTATCTGACATTAGAAGATATAATTTTTGAAGGAAAGTAGAAGAACAGTGTAAGAAAAATTGCAAAAAGAGATTAAAGGGATATCAAAAGCAGAACCGAACTGTCCATACTATAATATAAGAAATAGGTAAAGGAAACCATAAGTGATAGAGAATACAAATAAGGCCCAAACTTCAGAAAACATGAAAAATGAGCACCAGGAGAGACATAAGACGACATTCTCATTACTTGAGAGATAGAGAACCTTCAAAGACACGAGCAAGACACCATGAAGCCCCAAGGTGGCTACCGTTTTTCCACAAACAGCCTCCTCTCTCTCACTTTTCCTACCTACCCCTCCCACCATTTGCTATTTTATGGAATTTTTATTACTCTCATTGGTGGTAATTAATTCTTTGTTTGAATGGTTCACTCACGCACACAACGCACACATAGTTGTCTCGAGGCTCCTTCCATCGGGGTGAATTAGAACAATTATTCCTCCGCCATTTTCCAACCGATAAAAATTTTTCTTTTCCTCGATGTACTCCTTAATGAAATAGGAAGGTAATTAGCCCGAACTGGCGGATTGCGATTTGCAGTTATTTCAAATTAAAAATTATGTCCTTGAGCTCGATTTCACTTTGTTTTCGTTGAAAACTATAGTTAAATTATACTTATTACCAGGGCCGGATCAAAGGGCGGACCGACTGGCTAATAACCCGAAGGCTTTCAATTATTTTCCTTACAAGTTCGCGTTGAAAATTGTCCGACAACTTTTCCGATTCATTGAAACGAGGAAAGCATAAGCGTAACGCCCAACGGAGACACCCAAATCGCAGAGACAAACAAAACCTTTAAAGCCCATCATATACCACACAAGGAGTGTCAGGAGGACATGAAAAAGTTCAGTACAATCTGGTTGAATCTAGTATGATCACATTTCTCACGGGATTCAGTTAGTTTAGAGACCCTTCAAATCCATAATCCTATTTTCGACAAACAAATTATACGAAAAAGCAAAAAATTCGGAGAAAGTAGAAAACGAAAGAAAAGGGAGAATGAAAGGAACCATAGACCAAACGACAGGAGATTTAGTTTAGAGAGAGAGAGACCAAGAAACCAAAACTCCAGGTCACACATTCACGTATGTGGATGAAGGTCCATCGAAACCCCCGTTAGCTTCCAAGTAAATTAAGCAAAACGAACAAAAAGGAGAACGTGATCACGGAGTGAAACCGGACATGTTTGAGGACATTAAACCGACCTCCAAGAAATTCGTTCCGGAGCTTACAGCAACAAAAACAAAAAAAAATTTTTTGAACGAAAAATGTCGTTCGTGCATGTCGTCTGCTCTCGTTCTAGAAACCATTGGTCAATTCAACCTGTCTTAGGACTTTCTAACGAAACCACTTTGCTTTTGGACGACACTTTTTGGTCGCAAATAAACCGCAAAAAAGTTGGCCGCAAAAACTTTAAATTCTCTAGCGAAAAAGAGAGGAAGCGACTTAATTAAGAGGTGAAGGCAGAGCCGCAAAACCAAAGAAGAAAATGTCACGACGATGACACTTCAAATTCCTCTTTTTAAAACAACAGACAATGGTCTTCACTCATTACAATGTGCGTTTCAATAGCAAAGACAATACAAATTGGTCAACATATTAATACTAAGGAAGATACAAAAAGTATAGTATAGAAGAAGAAACATCTGGCAATGACAGTGATGGTGTAGAAGGACTCGAGCGTTCAATCTATACAAACATGGGTTTGTCACTCAAAGGAAATTCACAGAGAGAGAGACAAATGGGAAAAGCAAGGAAGAAACCAAAAGGAACAAATACAGGTATAGGCACACAGATAGGTTTTCAGCTGTTGTAAAATCCATACAATGAAGTAACGATTTCAAAAACGAAGACAGCTGAACGAAGGGACAGCTATACTTAGAAGACTATTAGAGTCGTAGGAATTAATTTGCTGACAACCCTACATCCTTATCCACTCAAAAACAATTCCAAAGCTCGAAAATTCAAAAAACTAATTATTGGGAACCCCAAAATTTGAAAACCTGAAGGAAAATTGCATAAAATTGGAAAATTTTGTTTTGGACGTATCAAAACCCACCAAGAGAATCAACAACAAGACGAAAAAAGCTGTGAAGAAACTCGAAACCCCCCGGAGTGTCTCGGATCTTCGATTTAAGGTATTTCATGAAGCAAATCATCACGTTTCCACCTTTCCAGGTACAATTATGTGCTACGTGAATTGAATTGGGTATCACTCGAAACACACATCGGCTCCGGATTATAATCACAAGTTTTAATTCTCCGGAGAATTCGATCAAAGTGATCTGTTCCTTCAATGTCCTTGGCTTCCTTTCCTCTCTCTCTCTGTGCCCTCCCCTTCCCCTCTCTACCATTCTCCTTATCGATACGTGTGCGGAGACAATGTCAAATCCTCTTGTTTCAGATTTAAAGGTACGCGAGGATAATTATCGGAAACATTCGACCTTTTTCTTCCCTCGAGTTTGGCGATGCCCACCTCTTCCCTAATTAAAGGTTGGTTTTTGGCAACCAACACGCACCTGCGTCCTACCATCCCACAATCCACCTTCTCAACCAGTGTCTTTGATTGAAGGTTTGTGGTTGTTATAAGGCTTTTAGCTTTAATTCTTGTTTGTAATATTCATTCGGGCGACCATCGATCACTCTTATGCAGGACCAAGTTTTGCCAACAGCAACCCCAAAATGTCATCGGGAGAAGCTTTATCAAACATTACTTTCCTCTAGTCACTTAGAGAGCAGTTTCATACACGCTACACAAACTGCCTGGTAATTCTATTCGCCGCCCCAAAAAGTCTTTAAACTCAGGAACCAAACATTAGTAGTACCAAAACCTGGTTTTGTGCCAAAGAAACCCTACATAGCAATGTTCTAAAGCAAGCTCACCTTGTTGCGCCGATTTCCTTCAAATGCGCACTTCTCTCATCTTCGGGCATTTCCGCCAATTTATGTTCGAAAGCTCCAGAAAACGGGATAATGGTCGCTCCAGGATCATTCGCATCCACCCATTCTTTGATTTTAATTAACCTGAAAACCAATAAATAGACGTTTGTTAGCCTCTGCTTGGGTTAAATAAGACAAGGAGAACCTAGGGAAATTCAAAAACCGAGTTCAACGACTTCCGAAAAACGAAATCCCCCACCTCCACCTCCCAAAATTAGAAATCATATAGTTAATCACGTGACACGGCGTGGTTATGAATGAATTTGATAATAAAAGAGAGAAAAAATTCTCAATTAACTCATTAGGCTCGGGTGAAAAGGCTCAAAAGTTTCCTTGAGCTCGTAATCTGGTGAGGATTATGAATACCTGTTCCCCTCCTCTCGCACATCTCTTCAATACCTCCTTCCGCCCAGGTACAATGGTATTCATTTCCTATCATTAAACTCCATGAGTTTTGTATAATTCTTTTCAACTAGAAAATAAAAAAAAAATTTTTTTCTTTCCCTTCACCTTGACACACGATCTATTAAAAGAGATTCGAATTTGGTGAAGTGAACCAGCGATTCTATTTTACACAAACCCTGAGGAGATGAATTCTATAACATATTCGTCGAATTCGAGGGAGATGAAGGGAGAAGAAGAAAACCGAAGAAAAGGAAAATACTGTATACAAGTATTGATATAAGAATAGTTTCGGTTGTCAAGAAGACGCCAGAACGTGAGATGAACGAAGCTGTATCAAGTCATCGAGAATCAAAACTGAAAAATGCTGAGACGATGACCGTGGATGGAATCGAAGCAGCGAAAAATTTCGAATTTGGGAAATGGTAGAAAACTGACGCTGACAACTCACCATTTGTTTTTCTTCCTAATATAATCTTTCTCTGCGAGATTGACCAAATAGATGACTGGCTTCGTCGTCAAGAACATGTGTTTGTTCAAAACTTCGATCTGGAAAAGAGGAAAATTTTATTTTTCATAAATCAACACAAAAACGGGAAAAGTTTCCCGAATCTAAATTCAAATGAGAAAGATTTTGGTTTCTTGCTTCCACCATTTCAATGTCTTCGTCTGGTATCTTTAAGAGATCCTTCCAATAAAAGAAAGTTCTTCCGACGGAACGACAGAACATACTAACCATAATCACGAAGGTGTGATGGATGGCGAGCATGCTTTCTAAAACACCAAAATGCTGTTCTAGTGAGTTTCCTACTTCTCATACATCCCAAAAATTTTGCAATTAGTTTGGCAGTTTTTCAGGGAAGTTTTCTACACCGGAAATAGTTATTTTGAATTCCAAAAATCATTTGGGTTAGGTTTTGGGGGTATGAGTGCCTGCTTTATACTATAGCAGACCTCGGGAAGGTTTGTTGCTTAGCCAGAGATTTAAACAAAATGACGACGGAAAGTGTGTTCCTTCATTGTTCTGAACAAACGTTTCGTCGATCTAACCCATCAAAACCTTCAAATAGGTCAAAACTACACTCCGACTGAACAAATTCAGTCATAACCTGGAGCCCAATACTCTAACCTCAAATTCCGCGAATATTCTTCTCTTATGTAACATCCATTTACGAAATACGTATCTTGTTCTGTCCCTGTCTACTACCCATCCTCCTAGTTCTCCTCCTGCTATCATACAAAACGACGTCTGCTATTAAAGAGGCGCGAAAGATCAAGATAACCCCCCCGAAGGAAAAGGGGAACGTGTGTCAACAGGAGGTGGTATTATGAACAAATTACTTTTTCTTTTTTCTCCTTGGACAGAGGAGGACGGTTTGGGGAAGTAGGGGGGGAGGGGGAGAGGTCAGACACGAACCTACAAGGTACGATCGCGTACTGTGATAATGTTCCAATACCGTGATTCGACAATTTTCATTATTTAAAATAGATTATTTTACAAACAATGTAAATTGATTTAATGAGTTCTTGACACATCACGAATAAGTTCACCGGGAGAAGAAGGTGGGAGCGGGAAGAAGGGCAATCCAGGGGAAAGGTGGGAAGGTACAGAGGGAAAGAGAACACAATCAGATGAATGATTCATCTGGAAACGTCGAGGTTTAGGTTTTGCCAGAAGTGTGCTCCGGTTAGTTTTCGACCGACGGACCACCCACATCTGTCTTTCCGTTTTCATGTTTCAGACTCTTTATCAAGTCCAAAGACTTTCTCCAAAAGCAGACACGTTCATTTGAAACTCACGAAATAATTGGCGACGGAAACTTACACAACCCCGACGAGACTTTATCTTCACGCTTTCACTATAGCACCCCAAAATGTGCTACGACGAGGAGTTAACATGAAAACACCAATCCCAGGGCAACTTACGTCATTTGCGTTCCATTCGCCGAATCTCAGATGTTTCTTCTCGTCTATCAGTAATGTCTTTATCCTGCACAAGATGTCCTGAAACAAAAAAGGAAACAAAACAATGATGATGGCCGCACAACAACGGGTTTTCCACTTTGGCTAAAAAGGACAGGCATTGGCTGGGGCTTTTGTTCCGCGCTATACAATAACACCTCCCGACGGATTGATTTGAACGACACCAATTTCCCAAATATGGTTGTCAGTGGGACTAGAAACTTCGGAAGATTTTCCTCAACAGTAAATGGAGTCTCATCGACATGATTATGTTTAACTAAATGTCTTTAGCAAGTTTGAGGTTTCACAAACAAATGACAACTGCTCTTTGTGATGGTTGATCTGATGGTTGTGGGTTGTTTACTGTGTTAGGTTAGGAATGTGTCCATTTGAGTGAAAATGTCAGATTCAAACTCAAAGACCAAAATCGCAACGAGTTTAAGTAAAACCACTTCCAGTAGAGAAAAGTCCAAATTTTTTGGGAAATCACCAAAACAGTAGAAGAGCCGTTCAACCAATCCGTCGGTAACACATTTCCGTTCAGAACTTTTAACAATCTACTCAACAAACTTTCTGTTGATACATGTAAAACCAGAGGAAACGAAGAACAGATTAACACGATTAAACGTGCTGAACCAAACTTCATCATTCATACTATTCGGATATAACGAGCTTTCCTTTAAAGACGTTAATCCTAATGACCAACGACAACGACGACGACAATGGAGGTGTTTTTTGTGAGAGTTTCATCCCTCTCTTCTTCCTCTCCTCCGTCAGAAATGCACCTATAAACCACCACGGACAAAGAATTTCTTCGAAATCAATTAAGGTTTGTAATATTTTAGATTCGCGGCAGGCGGTTGAGTGACTCAGCAGAGATTGGCGCGAAAGAGCGGGTCTGCACTCTCGGAGGTCTTACGCCTCTCAGTGGTTAACTGTATTCAATGACGACATTGTCAATGGTTGTTAATAAGACAAGTCTTTAATGTTATTCAATTATTCAGATGAGAGATTACACACCAAAACATAATCAAAAAAAGAAGAAATAAAAACCGCGTCGAAAGAAAGGAAACGAAAAAAAGATTTTTTGTGTTGGAGCGCCGTATTATTCCGCCTGCAAGACAAGAAGAGCTTTTAGAAGAAAAGGAGGAGGTGGTGGAGAGGGGGCAAAACATATCCCCGCAAGAAATGGCACCTTTCCGCATGAACCACTTAGACCCTACGTCTACATCTCTTCGATTTTGTCCCTGTGAACTTACATATTCCGGTTTCAGTTTCTTATCTCCTCCTCTGAGAACGGTCCTTTCGAGTTTTTCTAATTGTTGTGTTAAGTATTCCTCATCTTTTAGTCGTAGTTCTTCGGCTATGATTTCCAAATCTCGAACCGGATTCACTTCTCCTTCTACGTGTGTCACGTCTTCATCTTCAAACGCTCCTAAAATTCAATTAATCAACTTCAATTTTTAATGAATGATTATGACAATTAGTAAAGCCCAATAAGTACCAACAAATGATAAAAATGTCGACTTGGTACCTCATGAAGACAGAGTTCAACTTCAAACCTTACACGAGGCCCCAAAAATCCTCTTCCATTTACAACAATGAGGAGAGGCGGCGGATAATCATCACCCATTACAACCACATAATAATTAAACTTAATTAATTTTTAATAATGAATAACTAATTAACACAAGAAACCATTTCCTGTTGTCTGCGTTTCTCCCTCCCTCCGCCTCCCGGGGAAATCATTTCGGTGGGACCATCACAAAGAAATCAAAATATAAAAACTTACTCAAGAGATGAAAAATGGCGTCGCAAGCTTTGATGTGCGATAGGAAAGCATTTCCCAAGCCTTGACCCTCGGCGGCTCCTTTCACCAAACCGGCAATGTCGACGACATTTAAAAAAGCCGGAACTTTGCTGAAAATCAGAAACGAAATAAGATTTAGTTTGTGGATTCGGGTTGTTCGTTTTTTTTGTTTGTTCAAGTGATTCGGTAACTTACTCCCCAAAAACCGCGAAATTTGAAACTGACTAGGAAAGGGTTTTGATGTCGTGTGTAAGACTCCAAAGTGGGCATTTTTAAAGCTGACAAAGTCGAGTAATCAGATTTTTGAAGATCCTCCTAACAAATTCCTTAGTTTGTTTCTATGACAATCGTCTGATATCTAGCTGAACTCTAACCCACTAACTGCCAAATTTTTTTGTGTGGTTTTTACTTTATTTCTGTTAGTTTGCATCGTCTAGTCCCTTGGTACTCAAGCTTTTTCCTTCCCGGGCCAAATTTCTATTGTGACTGGACCACACGACTTGCCAAAAAAAATTTTTTTTACAAGTCCGGCTTTCGACGCATACAGTCTACCCCCAGGGCATTATTTGTATGTATATCTGTCAGTCTGTATTTTCTGTAAATTGCCTCACAAAGATATATTGAGGCAAACAATGTTAGCAGTTTCTGAGTACAGGCCCGAACATTTTCATACTAGTCAGGCACTATAGTTCAGACTTAACAATGAGCAATCGACCTTTCACAAATTTTCACTCAATCGGTTTCCACTGGGCCATCCAATAGAGCTCGGTGGGCCGCAGTTTGAGTACCAAGGGTCAAGTCTTTACAATTCTAGTTTTATTCAAAATCTTAGTTTAGGTCTAATTAGAAATCGCACATCTATGTCTCATTACTTAGCGTAGTTCTCAAAGAGACAATTCCGACTATTTCACGAAAGGAACTCAAAATCCAAAAAGAGTAAAACACAAAAGCGATGATTAAAAAAAATGTCTATTCATAGTAGCCACGTGACTCATGATTCATTTCATCCCTCTAATTAGTCTCCCTCATCTCATTTGGGTTCGACATTAAAAGTAAGAGTCTGTTAGACTTCTAATCCTTAAAAAAAAGGAAAACAAACCAAATTATTAGCAACCCCAACATCCTATCTATTAAACTGTTTTAATCTCCAACACAACCCTATAAGACCCATGACGAGTGCAGTGACAGTCAAAAGGGATACTAACGATCCGGACAAAGAGAGGAAAATTCTTACAAGACGTCAATTTCCGTCGCACCTTTTCCCGGTGAAGAAAGAAACGAAAAATTAATTAAACTAATAACATCAATTAAATAATTAAGTGTTAATAAAATAACAGGTAATTGAAGGGAAAAGGTTTTTCGGTGCCCCTCTACCCCCCGAATGAGTACCACAAAATTGACAACGAAAAGTCACAAAATGAGGGAATTAATTGACGCGATTGTTTTTGGGAAAAGGAAACTCGATTGGCGCCGCAAAAGATATTAATAAAATATTATTTTCATCTGGTTGTACTTATAAAAGACAAAAACTCCACCCTCGTCAGACCCTATTCATTTTGGGGGTTGTTATGTTTCTTCCATGATAATAACCCCTGAGAAAGGAACAACAGACTTAGCCCCCATCTCTCTCTCTGGCCGACATCAGTCCCATTTCTAAGAATCAGTTGAAAAGGAAAAAATTTTTTTTTTCGACAGGAAAATTGTGACGACGTCCGTAGGCGCGTTTATAATGTTGAATATCATTGATGGATGTACTGAATTATTCGCCAGGAAACTTCCTGTTGGTGAAAGGTAAAAATTGTTTTTCTAGCTTTATAGCTGAGTTTTTGTTGTAGCTGTATGAGAGATGGTTGTTTGGTCTAAGCGGCTAACCCAAATCGTGAATGTCTTTAATTTAGCAGTATCCTTTGCTACGGTAAATATTTGCTGAAGTAATTTTTCGCTGTGGTGAGAATTTTTCCACGAGATTTTATTTCAGCAAATTTTGTTACTTAGTAGGAGGCCTGGTTAAAGTGTTCGACTATAGGAGGTATGGTTGTGAGTTCAAATCCTCCTCCTGTATCCTGTTTTATACAGTTTTTTGCTGAGGTATAGCCTCCTGCTTATTTTTACAATGACGATTACACTTTTTGGTGTTCACAAGCACCAAGCAAACAAGCTTTGACGCAATCGAAATTTTTTTCCGGGGCAATTTTTTGCTGCAAAAAAGCGTCTAGAAATAACCTTCAGCGTCTTATTCCCTTTTGGTAATGATTTGCTAAGGTCAAAGCTACTACTAATTGCCGAGATGTCTCAAAATTTGTCATTAGCCATGGCGAACGAATAAATGTGTTACTGTATTCAGCATTTCGCGTTAAAACAAAAATTTTTCTTGAAGTACTAGTCGAGACAAATTTTCGCTAAGTTAAGATTTGCTGAGGTAAAGAAAACTTTTGCTCGCGAGTGAGTGTGAACTAAATTAGGTTGTAGGTGAACTACGCAGATGATTTGGCTGAAAACCAGAATAACACTCGAAACCTCAGCAAAAACCCTAGAACCTAAGAGGGAAGACAAAAACTCAAAAGTCACGAACGCACTTACCTAAGAGGTTTGAAATATTCACATAGAAAGTCGAATCTTTCATCCGGAACGGGTACCCTACGTAAAATAGACAAACCAAAATAAGTCAAAAAACGGTCAAAACAGAATCCCGAACGGATGGGAGAGAGTCGATGAAGAACTCTATTCTTCCACCGCCCTCAAACTACAATTATACTTATTTTCATTAGGATCGATGGTGCAGAAGGGAAAATTTTCCGCGGCAGCAGAACTCTTGGTGAGAACGTTGAAAAAAGTCGATTTTCCCACGTTCGGTATGCCAACAATACCGACTTTCAAATTTGTTCCTACGCGACCAATTAAAGGCTTCTTTTCCGGTTCTTCAGTCTTCTTAGGTGGCATTTCTACCTGAAAGAGAGGGAAACACAAATTGAAAGAAGGCATTGTTTCGTTATTTTTGGGTGTGCTGCCCTCCAAGTCGTGGAACAAAAGCTTTAATTAAAAGAGGAAGAAGCTCTCATTTTAATAAATAAAATTAAAAATGGAGGAAGACAAATCTCCGGTTTCTGACTTCTTTAATGTTGAGTGACTCTGTAACAGTCTTCTAAATACACTGATACCTCGCTATACGGCTGGTCTTTATACGGCATTTCGCTACAACGGCCTTCTTCAATTATGGCACTTTTTCGATTTACGGCCTAAAAAGTTTCGCTATAACGGTCATAAAGTGTCAAAGTACTGGTGCAGAAGTTAATTTCCTTCCCAAAATTAGGCAAAACATTTTGGGTCCAGAACATGATCTCGGTTTTGAACGAACGTGATGTGCTTGATCTACTTAAAGCTGATAGGGAACCTCTTTCATATGAGGAACTCATTCAGTTGCCAGCGGAACTGGCATTTGGTGAAGAGACAGAGCCTGTTGTATCCAAACAGCTCACATCAAAAATTTGTCGAAAGCTTTTTCCTTATACGGAATTGATTCGTTATACGGCTTTTCGCTTTACGGCCAATTTTCGTGGAACGTATCTAGGCCGTAAAGCGAGGTATGAGTGTACAGGTTGGCAATTTGAAATCAGCCTGACTTTTGTTCTTAGACTTTTGGGGTTGAATGTGACAATGCGAAACAGTTTAAAAGTGGAGTCAGATACTGCGAAAGAGTCCTACGGCACGAATTCACAACACAAACAAAACACAACACAGTGCTGTAACTGTTACTGTTTAATTGAATTAAGTATCAAACAGTAACAGTTACAGCACTGTGTTGTGTTTTGTTTGTCTTGATGCTGATACCTGTGTGTTTTGTTTTCGCGAAACTCTATACACGGTATCTAACTCCAAAGTTTCCCAAATTGTGAACCAAAACTACCAGACACCAAAGAAGACAGAATATACACAAACGAAGACAGTATTAGAACAATATATACAACAGCATAACTTTGAACGACCCAACCATTGATTATACCCCTTCAAATCCAGACACATCAAACTCACCGATGAGTTAGTCAACTGTTGAGAAATTACTTTGAGGGAAAAACCGATCATCAGACCACAAAAATCGTCCCAAAGGCAAAGATACCTTTTTAAGAGCCAAAGAAAAACTCCGATAACATCATAAAAAGTTAAAAAGTCAATTAAAAGAATCCCAAGTGATGTCGATTGGTTAGGATGAACGATGATGAAAATTAAGTGTTGCTGGATGGCCATCCCAAAAAAAATAAGAAGAAAAGTGGTCACTAAAAGATAATTCCAACTCACCGAGATGAGGAGGAGGAGGAGGATAGAAGAAGAAAAATTAAAAATCTGAAAATCTATATTAAAAATCAAAAATTATTATGGAGGCCAGCTTTTAATAAGAAACTACCCGGATAAATATGCATGCACGCTGCAATTTGGAACGAAGATATTCCAAAGTTAAAAACCACAAATCAATATAATCAAAGCAGATCAATTGCATTTAACAATAGCAACAACAACAACAACAAAAAAATTATGCCAGCGGGAATTAAAAATTCAAAGTAATAGACGAAACGAGAAAACATCTAATTTCCGTTGTGGAGAAGACAGTTATTTGACGATTTGGGCGTGGTATACCCGACGAGCTGCCAGGCTAGGTGCTTCCTAACCTAAGAATTTTGTGCTCTTAAAAAGTGGGCGAGAGTAAACGAATCGAAAATAACAGAGAAAAAGTTTTCGGTGGAGCTCCCCGAAGATGAGCGATAAACGAAACGGGTCATCCAGATGTTAATGGGGATGATTGGGATGAACAAAAGATTGTCGGGACATGTTTGGACAATACTAGAAGAAGGCATTGCCACATTCTAATCCATAAATCTTGGTGGTTGGTGATGTCAAGAACTAAATCAGCAGTTTGGTTTGTTTAGTTGTCATGCTTACAGCTCCTTATTGGTTGATGTTGGAAGAGCTGTCACTTTAAAGGATGTTGGTTCGGTTTGTAGTCATTTTGTTGGGGAGCTCCCGGCTAACTTGTGTAGTTCCTTTGTTTGTTCAGAACTACAACCTAAATCAACTACGTTTAGTTATGAATCTTTCACTTCCTCACCTGAGGTGCAACTACCACAATTTTGACATGTCTAACTCTCACAGAGGAGAAACAACAACAAAAAACCTAAAAAGATTCAAAACCCAACAAAAATCATACCTGACCCATCAATAAAAATTTTACAGAAAAACAGCAGAACTGGGAAACAACAACCACAAATCTTAACGGATTTCCTTTTCTTTCTTCTACCCTGCCCTTCCCACAGCCCAGAACCCAACAATAAATAATAAACTCCTTGGGTCCGGTAGCATCGATTTCACTTTTCACCTTCTTATCTTATCTAACATTAAAAACGAGTTTCCTCGAACACAAATTTCCAGGTTCCTAACAAAAGTGTGAATTAAAAAATTTTAACCGAAAATCGTGATGTCGGATTGGTTGCATGTTGAAAGATTTTTATCAGAAAAATCTGAACGAAAGTAACAAAAAAAAAGAAATATCCATCCACTTACGCATCAATTACTTTAAGAAATCAAAAAAAATGAAAGAAGCAAATAGGTAAGTACGAGAAAAGGGACTAAAGAAAAAAAAACTAAGTGTTGTAAATTGTATGTTTCTCGCAAAAGAAAAAAGCCATTAAATATAGTAGAAGAAAGAAAAAGAAGAAAAAGGATTTGGAGGAGGAGAAGAAGAAGGCAAAGGAGGAAAATAATACCTAAATCGATATGCAAATAAAGCAGCCGATAGCCGATGATAAAAACTCCTTAATAACAGAAATCAAAAGAAAAGTATTACTGAGGAGCTGCGCAGGTTTTTAAAGGAACCCCGATATTTAAATTAAATGCGGTTAAACCCACGTTTTCTCAGTTGATCATTATTTAAATTTCGGTGAATTTCTGGAGGAATGAAACCCATTATGATTGGTTATTATAATTATGGAGCTTAGCAGGCGACGCAGCCGTGGCCGTGTTTGACACTTTTCCAGAGGAAAAAGAACTCATGTCCGTTTATTTTTAAAACAAAACAAACAAATGACAAAAAGTAAAAAACGGTTACAAGATGTACAGACGATTCGAACGATATTTCGATATATCGCTTCCTTTGATGACGTCATTAATATGGCCGCAGCGCTAAACCAGTAAACGAGCGTGGGGATTCAAAATTTTTCCCCGATTTTTGTTCTTCGAATTCCTTGAATTTTTCAAAGTTTGATTTTATTTTTCGAAACTATTTAAATTATTGTTTGAAAATAATGTTAAGTAATAATAAGAAGAGGGATTTTTTAATTTTATGTCGACATCATAATTATTATTTTTGAATTTTTTGAAAACCTCGTTTTGAATCCCCAACATATCCGGGATGTTTTTGTACTTTTCACATATTAATATATATAATTATGTGGTGATACCGGTCTTGAGGTTTAGTATGTTTCAAGACATACCTAAAATACCAAAGGATTGAATGGAAATGAGAATTTGAATGCCATTTTGTAAGTTTGAAAAGGTACTACAATAAATGTTTTCATTTATTATCTTTCCAAATCTTTCATTAATTTTTAAACTTTTCTTTTAATTAACCATGTTTTCTTTGTTTCATAATAATCTTACCTGTCACCTTATTATTCCTCAAATTCATGTGATTTTTTTTTTGCATAACTCAGTGACTGAAAAGTTACAGCAAAACTAACAATGTTTTAGGAGAAGCATTAAAACAAAGGGCTACAGACAAAAGACTGTTAGAAGTATACTCTTCAGTTCTCTTGATGTTTAGGAATTTTTAAAAAAATTTTATTTTAAGGCAAACTGTTAGTTAAATGGCACTTGTGTTAAAGTATGAGATAACAAGTTTGTAGGATTTAGGGGTTGTATCTAGGAAATAGATCTGTGTTGAAGCCTAAGGGGTGAGAAGTTTGGTAAATTTTTTGCAATATATGCCATTTTTAATGACTCGAGTTTTAAAGATTTGACCATCTTCAGAAGGCATTGCAATAAATTTAAAAGTAATTTATTATCAGATAAAAAAAATTAATTTTTATGACAACTGTAGTTAATTATTGTTTTAAACACATTTGTGATAGAAGTTTATAGCCAGGAAGATTTAAGAATTAATTGGGTGTATTATGTCACTCATTACCTCACATGTTAGGGATGTATTAAACAAAAATTAAAAAACCATGGTTGATGATCGGATTTGTGAACTTAATAGTTTGTGAGTCAAGGAACATTGTCTTTATTATTTGCTACACATTTAATCTTTATAATGCAAGGTGTAGTTCTCCTGTCAAGTATGCAAAGCACCTGATTGACAAATTAATGCTCGATAGTCCAACCTTCCTTTGGTATTAACTTGTACCCAAGAGTGAAAAACAGGATTAAACTTAAACTCTTCACAACACAAAGTTCATTTCAACCTTTCACTAAAACTGCAAATAATTGTAAAACCAGCTTTCGTTGGCTCTTGAATTGGTACCAACCACCATCAGCAAATTATTACAAATCGATATTGAAGCTGAACTACTGTAGAACACTAATTATGGAAAACAAAGGCCTAAGCTTTCCAAAATCTATGCAATTATTGCACAATAATGCATTACTTATCAACATTTCTTTACTAAAATCAAACCTCTTAACCATCCTACCTATTTACAAATGTCAGCTAATTTCTTAAATACCCTAAAATCCTACATCAAATGGTGGTGTCTTATATTTATTAACCAACAACAATATTTACACTTGCCGAAGAAACATATTGATTTAAAAGCTGTTCCAGGCTAAAATTAAACCGATTCAAGCACATTTATTTTGGTCTTGCTAACCTAAATTGGTTGACTGGGACAAGTTAGAGATCGATAATCCCGGTTGAAAAACACAACAGGATTCGTTATTTATTATTGAAACGCAATTCCAAATGATTGGTTTAAAGTCAGAAAGCAAAATTTCAATAACTTACAGACAAATATAGTGTAAATAGCAAGATTAATTATGAAAATATAGACGCAGGCACATACAAACAAGTTTACAAAATCGTAAGTTGGCTGATTCTCAATTCAGTGTTGCCAACCTAGTTTGTTCAAGCGAATTTGTTGTGTCATAGATGAAATAAATCCTCACCAAAATTTTTCCGTTACGATTTTTTTCTCTCACCTTAATTTTTATTTAAATATTTTTATTACAAGTATTGTTTATATTAATATAAATATAAGACTGTTTAGTTGAAATGAGGAGTGTAATGAATTTTAACGAGTCCTTTTGAAAGTCTTGGAGTTTAACCCAAATATTTTCGACTTGTGGTTTGCAGGTGGTATGCAAGTACCAACCCCCAAATTACTGTCGTCAGGTCTCAATTTTCTGGAGTAAAAAAATCATTTAAAATTCACACGATTATTAAAAAGAACGGGATAAATGAGTAAGTAAAAACTCCAGCGATAATTTTTATTTTTCCTTTATCGGTTAATGGTTATGCAAAAAAAATGAAGGCAGGGGGACTAAGCCACCTGGAACCTACCCAGTCCCTTTCTTATTAATTCATACTTTTGTAACTCATAAATTTTAAAACGCATTTGTTTTTATTACTATTATTCCACAAAAGCAACTCTTTTTTTTATGAATCGTTCACTAAAAAAAAATTGTTCCTAATGCATTTTAAAAATTTCAAAAAATGGAATTATGATTATTAATTTTCACGGTTTTTATTAAAGTTTTCTGATTTCACGTTTTAATAAAACGGTAATAAAATATTTAAATTTTTTTTCCCTGTAAAAGTGCTTTTTCTTTCTTATTAGTTCTATCTTTTCCTTCCTTCCTTCCTTCTCCACCGCCCTCCATTTTTACTTGGCTACCGCGACTTTGCCATAATTATTGTGATTAGTGCTAATGAATGCTAATTCGATTTAAGTTATTAACCAGTCACATAATTATTTTAATACTTATCATGCGTAATTTTTTAAACGCAGAAGCGAACAATGTGTAATTAAAAAAAAGAGTAAAAATTATAATTTCTAAAGGAATTCTTAGCATTTATAAATTGCTTTAAGAGAAGACCATTAGTAATTTCAGAGGAGTTTAAGGAAAAGAAGATGGTGATTGAAGATAAAAATTTTTGTTTTTATTGCGTTCTTTCCTCCTCCTGATTCTCGTCGATTTTATTTTCTGTTTCTGTGTCATTTCCCCATTCTCATAGATGGTCCTAATGCTATAATTCTAGAATAATAATAATAATAAGACAGGCTGATGTGACCCGGGCGGCAGAAGGGCGAAGCCCACTCCCAAGGGAAGAGCGGAGGGGGTGGAGACGGCAAAGAGCAGCCGAGTAAAATTTGATTAATAAATAAATAAATAAATAATAATAATAAGCTATATTGGCTAATTTTGTTTACATTTTTTTAATAATAATAATCACTTAACCAGGCCCATCTTGGGCAAAAACCTCTCCCGCGCTTTTCCACAACATCTTGTTGACTGACCATTGAGACCTGCAAAGGCATCCAGGTCGTCTTCCCACCTCTTCCTTTGCTTGCCCCTGTTTCGGTGGCCTAGAGATGGGGTCCACAGGGTCGTTTCCTTGGTCTATCTAGTTTTTCTCTCTAGGTGTTCGGCCCATTTCCATTTCATCAGTTTGATGATTGTGTCGCAGGTACCCAGCTGGTTCCTAATGGTAAGGCTTCTTATTTTATCAAAAAGCCTCACGCCCTTGACAATCCACTCCATGGCTCTTTGAGTCGTAATGATCCGGTCAGTTCTAGAATACTGAATCTGATGAAGTTTGAATAATTTTTAGGTTATGGATAATTAAAAATAGTCAACCTTGGTTTTATGGTGTGGCCAATGACAGTTGGTGTGACATAACCTCAACACAAGTTTACTGAAATGGAATTGATTTCTGAGTACCCAAGCAGGATTTTGTATTTATGAATGAAAGTTCAAACGTTCTAGATAAGTATAAGATAAATTTCAAAGATAATTTTATTTGAATTAGATAATTAAAGCCCTATACATCCAACCAAAGTTATAAATATAAATATAATGGCCTTCTCGAAAGAGGAATTTTAGATTTTAGAAACGGAGACACCAGAAGAAGCATTGGTTCGTTCGTTTGAATTTTCCTTTAAACTTTAACGGTCATTTTTGAACCTGAGAAACAAAAGGCACTGTTTTTATCAGAAGGCGGTGAGTATTGGTATTTCGATGACCGAAATTTTAAAGCGTTTATTATTGAGGCCAGAGTAAAATGTTAATTTTGATACGTATTAGGCTGGAGTGGCTGCTGTCACCTATAAAAATTTGACGCGGCCTAATACATAACAAAGTTACAAGGCTAACGTTGGTAGTGATAGCTTTGAATATTTAAAAAGTCACCAGAAAATAATTCAAAGTTCTAAAATCTTCAAAAGTTCTGGAAATTGGATTAAATCAATGAAAACTTGATTTCCAGGTTTGTCATCGTGCATGGCCATACATGTAACTGAATATGAGTTATGGAAAGATTCAGTGGTTCAGCAAAGAGATCAAGTCCTGAGTGCTTAATGCTTTTAGGTCAACATCTACTGGAGGAATTTATACAAACCTGGGTGAGTTGAAGTTGTAAATTTGTTCGGTTAGGGTCACGAGGTTAGAACCACAATCATTCATCACTGTAACAGTTACATTGTGACATAACATTGGAGATATTTTTTGAGATGTAAACGGGTAGCCGTTGAAAACATTTGTTTCAAAACTTGTGATTGTCAGAAGTGTTTTAAACTGTCACCATTTTAAGCAAAGACTGATGTTGTTTCTATCATTTCCTTTAACTTTCATCATCATTTTGTAAAGGGTTCTGTATCAGCTGTCTAAAACCCTTGGTTTTCAACATCTCAGCTCCAACATTTCCCTCCCACATCTAAAATCAGATCAAATTTGTCAGATTTCAAATCAAAAGGAACACGAGTTGGTAACTGTAGAACGAGTTCTTGTGGATGGTTTCCTGCCCACGATTTGTTTCCCCTTTGACAAATCCAAAAAAAAATTGGTTCTCGGATTTCTCCAGACGCTTATCTTTTCAAGTCTGGAATTGGATTATAGTTTTCCCTTCACCGGAAGTCAGTGTTCGTTACTAAAAAAAAGTATTATTATTAAATACCTTAAAACGGAAAGGGTCGAACCATTTTTTTTCCATTTAATCTTTTCACAATAAAAATTCTTGCATTGTGTTTTGTCAGTTTTGTTTCTAAATCCCATTTCCGCTTTATTTGTTCAGCTACCCCTTTTCCCTCTTTTTCGTTGCACAATACCCATACTGTATAATTATAACCTTTTTTTTAGTTGATCGTTCGCAGCAGAAAGAGAAAAAACTATGTCACATGAACCTAAACCCGTAATTCACTTCCTTGGAGGAGAAATAGGCGGAGGAAGTGGGACAAACTCGAAACTTTGCCCCCGTTTTGCCCCTTTTTTTTGAAAGCCTACCGGTTTTTTTGTATTGTGAGTGGTAATTTATTATTACATCTTGCAGTTAAGTTTCTCTTTCTGTCCTATTGTTGCCGTTGTCGTGTCCGTCTGTTTGCTAAAGGTTATGTTAATGGGTTGTTTGGGAGTGGGGCGCGGAGATGAACTTTTGCCTTTTGAATACAAAAAAAATTTTTTTTTGGGGTTCGATCGGGTACTGGGTGGAGTCTGTACTGGGGTATCTACTGTTTTATCTGTGATGGATTTGGGGTTGATGGAATCGAGCGTTTTTTTTTGTTATGGGAATCGGAGGTCATGAGACCGGTTGTTGTCAGGATGTGAAGGTTTGGTTTCGAAAATGAATTGACAGATTTTTTTCCGATTTGAGATGTTGTCATATTGTCAGGACTTGTTTTTGGGTTGTGTTTGTTGGTCATACCACTTAAATCTATTTGTAGGCCAGAATTTTGCGTTGTTGTGTTGAACTTCACTGATATTTTATGTGTTTGGTTGAGACTGATGTTGAGATTTTACGATAGTGGTGTAAGTTCGTTTCTATATGTGTCTGAGAAGGCTTCATCTATTTGGTGATACCTATAATGGTGGTACTTACAACTTAAGTACTTGGTACTTACGGTGGTGTCATCGTTACCTCAAAAGTTTCAAAATTTGTAGCTTTTTGCTGTTGTTGTCATTGGCCAAATCTCATCATCCTTGTCATTCCTCCAAATCTTATTGTTCCAACATCCTGTTGTTGTCATTGGCCAAATCGCATTATCATTGTCTTCGAGTTTTATTCTTGTTTTCTATTTACAGTGGAACCTCTCATAACGAGTTTAATTCGCTCCAGAGTTTTACTCGTTATGCGAAACAATTTTTTCCGTATAAAAAAATGTAAAATAGAATAATGCGTTCCAGGCCGAGTAAAAGCTGTCGGGGATTCCTCATGTACGTGTCGCTCATTATGTCACATTATGCTCGTTGTGAGAGACATTTTTTTTACAATTCATGTTGCTCATTATGCGAATTTCTCGCTATGAGAGGTTCCACTGTATTTTCTTTTACGGCGTCCTTCTTGAACATTCAATATAGTTTTGGTTATCATTGTTGTATCATAAAAGAATTCTTTGAGATTAAATATCAATCTAAAGATCTACGTTAAACGTTTCACCATTTTCTCTTTTCCTCCTTTCGTCAGCTATCACACTTATCCATATCTTTTATTTCAACTATCTTCTTTTCTTCTTTTTAACTATCTTCCTTTCATTTTTTTTATTTAATTGATTAAGTAGGTAAGCAGTTGATTGGTTAGCTTCTCAATCAGATCAGTCGAGACGAGAGCATTCGAATCAGATAACTATAGAAGGCGTATGAGGGTATCAATAAATTGTAAAAGCTGTAAAGCAAGTTTTCGAATCAAAGACGGACTCGTTTTTTCTAGAAAAGGAGATAAAGGCGTAGAGTTACTCGAAAGAGATAACAACAATCCCATCTTGAGAAACAAAGAACACTTGCTGTGGTGAGAGCGAATGTCAGAAGAAGAGCATGTTACCCAAGACGGTTAGGAATTATTTCAAAATATTTTTTACTATTCCATCTGTCTTGTCTTCATCTCATCCAAACTCTGGTCACATGTATGGTGTTCGATGGGTGACGAAAGACGACTATGACGCAATATCGACTTTGAACACCGAAAACATTCGATAGAACTTATGAATAGAATGAGTGAAGTCGAAATTTTTGAAATTTTCAAATGGAAACCTATAATTTTTGATTAGGCCCATCGAGGATTTTGATTTGAACTCGTTTCGTCCCTGGAAGGCAATTCCAGACTCGAAATTAATACGACTGGAGACATGTGAGCACGTACACCTTGTTTCTTTTATTCATTGTCAAAATCCGTGGACTGAAATTGAACACTTTGTACAGATTTTTCTATGAATGAACCAGAATTTGATGTTAAATATACTCAGCGGTAATATTAGGCTCTCGGGGGATGCTTTCTAAGGGAGGATCTTTCGTTTTAATTTTTTTTTAAAGACAAATTTTAGTGATATTCTTGGACAAGCATTTCTCGGCTCTTTCCTTTGACTCTTCTTTGGTTTCTTTTTCGACACTTTTTCTAGACCTCTGTTTGTGTCTATGTGTTGGAATTTCCTTCCTTTTCCTGGTTTGTATAAAATCAGAACCTAAGATGATTGGATTTGAAATCAGTTTTAAACCCATACGTCATGTCTGAACGTCTTTTAACCCAAATAACAAGAAACAACACTCAGTGGTGTTCAATTTTTAATTAAAAATGGATTCCAGAAGAAGTTGTGGTCTCACAGAACTTCCTGAGAAACGACCTTTGTCAACACTCATGGATGAAAGCAAAACTAATCAAAAGGTTGTGATAGGGAAACAGAATTAGGGGATGGATGGTAGGGTAGAGGCAGTGCTAGATGACTTGACAGAAACAGGTACAGAATAGAGAGGACATCCGTCGGACTCGTGCCTTGTATCAGCAATACAGCTAGTTTCGTTTGGAAAATTTTGCTCTCGTTCAGTGATACACTTCATCAGATTGATTGTTCTTATGTTCATTTCCTTTCATTAAAATTCTGTTTTAACAAAGGTTCGCCTCGAAACACATTAACACGAATCGCTTAGGTTCCACAAACCCTCTATTTTGTTATTTCTCGGGGCCTTGGGGTTGCCATGTGTACCAAATCAAAGAGAGAAAAAGGAAAACAAAGAGAGGTGGGAGGGGGCTGTCGCTTTTATGAAAGTTTTAAGCTTGATGTTAATCCCTTGAGGACTGGGGTAAAGGTGGCTGAGACAATGGCCTCGTGCACAAAGGTAACCCTTAAGCGGAAACGAAAATCTTTTATCAGCAATTTTAGGAAATTACATGTTGCCAATCGTATCGAGGAAAAACGTCGGTGCCACCCTTTTCCCTCTCTTTTTTTTTTATTCTTCTTCGATTGAGCGTTCATCATTTTCCTTGCAGGAGTTCTTGAAAATTTGTGGTTTGGCTCTTTCATAAATGTCAAACGATTTTTTCTTTCTTTTCTTTTTCATCACCGCTCTTAACTTCGGAGCCGTTCACCAATTTTGAACAATGGCGATACCCGTCCTTTTCCTCCGCTTCTTTTTTTCTTTCCCTTTCCTTTCACCTAGGAATTATTCTACCCTGATGTGATAATTAATCCTCCACCTCTTTGTATTGTAGAAGAGCTTCCTGTATTCAAAATCACTGGCGAAACGAATTTGCCTTTTTATCAACTTTGTGAAATTTTCTAATTGCTTGTTGTGTTCTTCCGCTTTAGATTTATTCTCTTGGAAATGTTTTTGGTTCTTTTTTTGAGTTCTTGGTCATCAGACGTAAATTTGACTGGAAAAGGGTGACCATTTGAACAGTTTTCTGCATCAAACAGTCAAAAAAGGAAAATTAGAAATTAGAAAGGCAAAGGAGGGAAGTCAACAGTTAGAATACAATCACTGTTGTCATAAAAAGAGAAAAAACGTTTGAAAATGATTTTTCTGTTGTGATGACAATAACAAGACACCTAGTCAGGGAAGTTGTGTATAGAATAGAACCGTTTTTGACGTAGAAACACATCTTCTGGGTAGATAGTCTGAAGAAACTCACTTCGGACTTTCAGAAATGTCTTCCACTATCATTACCCTTTAGCATCAATTCCTTGACACAGTTTGTCTAGACCTCACTGTCGGGAAAAGAAGATCCGGCGGGAATGTCAGTTTATAAAACAAATTTAGATTCCCAACAAAAGAACAAATTTTTAAAAATTTCATTTTGCTGTTCCAGGTTCTGACATGTGAATATTCGCTGGAGATTTCTCCGCAGAAACACACAGAAGAACCTTTTCTTGTGCGAAACATGGAGGAATTTCTGGTGAGTGTGAAGTCAAAAATTTTTTGTCAGCTTTTTGGTAGTCACTGATGGGACTTGTGCTAAAATCTGATGAAATTTGAAAGCTTCTCAAACTTTCTGTCATCTACTCCGCATCTATTTCGTCAGTCTTTGTACCGTTTTTGTTTGTCTTTCGATTACTGAATGATTAACTGGTAATCAGTGTAATTGATTTTGGGTTCAAATAGTCTTTCAAACTGTATGGATGTGATGTTTTAGACGTGTCATTTTGTCAGATGTTGTTATGACTTTTGTAGCCCCAAAAATTTTTAATTTTTGTGTTCTATCGGTGCCTTTTCCAGGTACTTTCCTCCTCAGGTTTTCTTACAAAAGATTTAGCCTCCAGATTAATAGATCCTGGTCGTTCTTAACCAAAATCAACCTGGGTTCTTGTGTTAATGTTACATTTTATTTATTTTTATCCAAAAATGAGTTTTTGTAAATACAAAAACAGGGCCCCCACGTAACGCGGTGAAAATAAAATGACTCGGTTAAAGAATCCGCCCTTTAACAGCCGCGGATTGGTCGACGTCGTATAGAAACGCCTTCCACATATTAAATATTTAATAAGCAAGAAACGTGCTGTTAAGCTTATGGTCGAAAGAAGTAGTTTCCGTGACGGCGAGGAGGAGACTCACCTATGCTTGGATCACCAGCCATGTGGCTCTCTTGCACTGGAAAATTATTTTTATTGCCGCAACCGCTTCGGTTCACCGGAATGTTTTAATCTCAGGAAATTACCCCCCGACGCGGGAGAGCCCTTTGGCGCCATTTAAATAATTTTCCAGGGAGAAGAGGATGGAGAGAGAGAGAGGAAAGAGAACAAATGTCCGTCTCGAGGGCAAGCCAAATCCAAAATGGAAATTTTTAGTTTCGGTGATTTTTTAAATAGATGGTTTTAAGGTAGCGGTAGATGGTTTGGGGATAGAGAGACCCTTGGCCGAGTCTTAACTGCCCACGTAGACATTATGTGATGCTAGTTGAATGATTTCACCCGCGAAATGTTTGGGGCCCTTTTGTTGGAAGCAGAAGTCGTTTCGAGGGAGTAGTAATTGCTAGTATCGAGGGTCTTAATTTGAAAATGGCGGAATTTTAATTTTGCCTAATTTGTTGCCGAGAAATCGTTTCTTTTTCCTTTTGAGTGAGAAAACTTGAGGTTTGTCGAAATTGTCTTTTGTCTTTGATGTTATGTTTCATTTTTTGTTCTTTCTAGTCTTCTAGATTTAGAATTTTGACCAAATTTCTACTGGTTAGGGTTGTCTTTCGCAAATTCTGAGTCCTAAAAATGGTCAAGAAAGGTCACGATTGGCTTTCTAATTCTTTCTCTTGATTTTCTTGTTAGTTACTGTTTCTTTACTTGTTCTCTCTAATATTTCTTTATTAGTTTAGTATTCTCTCTCTCTTGGGCTTTATTTTAAATTCTCTCTCTCGTTTTATGGTCTTTTTTTGTCTCTCAATTTACGCTTTGGTATCATTAACCGTTTATCTTAGCCCATATCACCTCAGGTGTATCATAATATTTTGGAGATACATGTCTCAAGTCTTTTCTTTATTTCTACATTCTTTCTTGTTTTTATCTATTGTCTAGATCTAACTCCTTTGCGAATTGCTTTTTAATTTTTTTCTTTCTCTTATTTTTTGATTTCAGCTTTCTTGTTTTCTTTGTTTGTGTACAGCTTCATTTTTTGGTGTTTTCTGATTTTAAATATTTTTCCAAAAGTTGTATCTTTGTTTTTTCTTCAACTTTTGTTGTTTCCATCCTGTGATGGTAAAAAGGATCCCGAAGGATGAGTTTTAAAATTTCCGCGACCGTTTTTTTTCGTTTGGGCCACTTCCTCGGACCACGTCGTCAACACTTTCTCCTAGGTTCCTCTTTCCGTTTCCTCCAGTATTCCTTCATTTTCCTGCTATGTTCCACCTTCCTCCAGTCTTCATTTTGGCTCTCGGGCGGAACCTTTGAGGTCTTGCGGCGTGATACCCAGTTCTTCAAGATCTCTCTCGGTTTCCAGGAACCACGCCTGTCTCGTCTTTCTCTTAGTCTTTCTATTAGTCCACTCAGATGTCTGTAGAAGGTTATCCTTCTCTTCCTCATGACATCTGTGATCCTGGAGAGGTACGTGTATAACTCAGCGTTATGCCTTCTTCTGTACTCTCTGTTTTCCTTGACTGGACTCAGGATTTTGCGTTTCCAGTACTTCTAGAAGTCCTCTTCGTTTCAGTGGCAGGCACTCGGATGTGTAGAGGGCTTCAGGGCGGTTTACGGTTGTCCTGATGTTGGCTTTCTCGTATGATAGGTGAAGACCTGTGTTTCCGCGGCCGGTGTTAATTATGCTTGTAAATAACTTTTGGCTAAATTTTTGTAAAAATAAGACAATTTCCTCTTACCTTTGCCAAATGTTTTGCCTTCTCTCGTGTAAAGGCATCTTCGATGTTTGAAGGATTGGACCAATCCAACCTTTAAATACTGGATATTTAAGGAATAGAAAGACCAAATGAAGAACCAAGGTCTGAGAAAGGTAAGATGAAATTGTCTGATTTTTACGAAAATTTGACGAGGCACAACAGCCAAAAGTTATATACTAACAATCTGAGGAAGTTTTTAAAACTTCTTTATTAGATCACTGGCTACCTGGTAGAATAAAATCAGAAAGGACAGAATATGGTTGACAAAAATAGATGAAGCAGATGTGGAATGAGAGACGAGGGATGAAAGGATTGGAAAAGCTGTTTTTAAATTTTCACGTGAAAATGATGAAAAGCCGAAATACGCGTTGGGAATGATAGTAGGAAAAGGCGAAGGGGGGCAACCATTTGTTATAGGTGAAAAGTTTTATTCAACTTTTTAAGTCAACAATTTTATTTTTTAAAGTTTTCCTTTTTTGAAGTGAAAAAGTTTTCCCCATCTTTTTGGGGGAAGAGAAGAAGACGAAAAGAAGTTAAAGCGAGGAAGGGAGCTTTGAATGAATTTTTCAGTTTTCGTTCCCCCAAAATTTTGGATTTTTGAAATTATTTGTTTAGAAAATTTCTAAATGCGAAAAGTTTTTGAAAAGAGGAGGAAAACTTTTGGGGGGTAATGTTCATGTCTTCTTTTTATATTCCCTTCTCTCATTTGATATTTAAAAAGGAAGTTTTGAGACTTTTTGGAAAAAAATTTTTTAGATGGATAGATGGGGGAAAGAAGAAGAGAGGATGGAGGAATGCTTTTTGTCATTTTTACTGTGTGCTGTTGAGTTTTTCTCCATTATTGTCTTAAGATTCATCTGCGGCCTTATATTCTTAAGTAATCGGTGCCATTTTCTGTTGTATAATTTTGTCCTTTCTAGATCAGGGATCTGTCAATGTTTTCTATTTTGATTTAGTGTGTGTAGATCATTTGCTTCCGTTTTAGAAAAGTGTTTTGCAAAACCAAATCTCCTTTGCTTTCAAGATTTCTTGTTTTTGTCTTTGTTGTTTCTTTTATGTTGTCTTTACTCCTGATTTTGTATATTGTCCTGTCGCTTTTGTCTTGATTGCACTTATTTTATACTTCCCCCCACTTAGTTCTGTTGTTTTAGTTTTCATTTTTGTGTCTTTCATATACTTTTATCTTTTTTACCTGTTTCCATCGACTCTTCTTTCTTTGCTTTCTGTTTATTCTATCCCTTCTTTCTGCTTGTTTGTTTTCATGTTTGTGTCGTAAATTGTTTTTTGGGGATCAAAATATCGGTTTTACCTTTGTCGCACTCTTCTCTGTTTTCTCATTTTCACTTTCTCGTATTGTATAAAGTCTTTTCTATCTAAGTTCCTAAATATTTGTCTAATTCTAGTTGATATACTATATAGTTAATTGTTGAAACTAATTTTTGTCACGCCATTTTCTCTTTCTTCAGGTATTTTCTTCTTCTCTGCCAATATTCTCTCACTTTCTGACTATGTTGCTTGTCGGAGAGAGTTGTTCTTGAAGGTCGCGAAGAAGTTCTTGTGTTGGAGTTTTCATATCTGTTTCACTGAGCCTGGACCTTTTTCCCTAAACTGTTTTTGTTATTATTATTCCCTGGCTTACTTTTTCTTTTCTCTATACTCATACATCTTGTTTTTGGGTTCACTTTTCTGTTTTTCTTGTTGTTCACTTAATAGAAACGGAAAGGGAATGGTTTCTTGGTTTACAAAAACCAAAAGTTAATTAAAAACATTATTTCTTCGACGGCCTGATGATTTTTAGATTATTGAGTTCGAGGAATTCAAAAAAGGTTGTCAAAGTGAAACAGAATGAAAAGGAAAATAGGAGGATGATGAGGGCAAAAATGGGCTAATAAAGTAGGCGAAGGAAAAAAAGTTTAAAAAATTCAGAATTTTTTTTGTGTGTGAGAGCAAACATTTTGAAGTTTTATGTTTCATGTTTATTGTTTGTTCTTTTCAAGTAAACTTGAAAAAATTGCCCCCATTACGCCATAATAAAAAGAGTTCGACAATTTTTATGCGTTTTGACTAAACACTTAATTACAAGTGTACAGTTAAAAACATACAGCGTGACGTCCCATTTCCGTTTTCGAAAAACCAAAAAAACAATCGTAATTGCCAATTATTATTATTATTATTTCGACTAACTTCTGTAGTAAATTATAGGATTTATTTAACTTAAAAATTCTTCTCTTTTCTTTCTTCCGTAAACTTCGGACTGTTTGATTTGTATAAAAATTGAAACGTGAGAGAAACCAAAACAGATGGGACAAATGATATTCGGTTTAGATGTCTAACTGGTGTGGATGAAAGTAGACAGAAAAAAATTTGGGATTTTCTGAGTGAGTTTGAGCTTTTGCTTGACAGTATAGAACCACAATGACTTTTACGCGGTGTCTTACAAACTATTGGTTTGTGGTTATGTTTCCTCCTCCTCCGGGTCAAGTCTTCGTCCGGGTCTATTATAAAGTTAATATCTATGGTCAATCAGGAATTAGAATTTTTTTCTTTCTCCTTCTTACTACCACCTGTCTCCAACTTGAGACAACTAGTAGTTGTTAGGTCGATATAGGGGGTTTGATTTAAGGTACAAATCATAGGGGTACGTCAGAGGCGTGTGGTAGACAGAAAAATAGATAGGAAGTCGGTTGAATGCCTAAGGAGATAAAAAATAAAGTGCGAGTTAAAAATTGAAGTGTTTTAGGAGCCATTTTAGCCACGGGTCATGTCTGTTTCAATGCATTCCTTCATTAAATCAGAAAAAGAGACACACCGACAGTGACACATCAGAACACACACTCACACAGTGCCCTAAATTTGCAATGCAAAGAAATACAGTTAAAACACACATTCCAAATCTAAACATGGGACACATTATCACAGATATTCTGGACTCCCCGGAGAAGTGGCAAGCATTTGCAAATTTCTGCCGGAAGTCTTAACAATAAAAGATGACGAGCGGGCAAGACCGGGCCCAGAAAGAAGAAAAAAACACTTAGCACATCACACTACATAAACATGGGTAAACACTAACACTCACAGATGAATACTTAACACAGCAAAATTTTCCAGATTCTCGGCTATCACAGACAGCCTTCCAGAGACTAAACAGTGACACACACACACACAAAAGGAGCCATTTTAATTGAAATTGTTTTTGGAACGTGAAAACCGCTTAAACCGACATCTGATAGCATATTTATTGATTTCATCAGTATATTTATAATCCATAGTAGGTAAGATCTAATCAAATCAATGGGAGTGCTGACATATACTGTGACTATAACTGATATAAAGTAAAATAGGGTACCTTGAACGATTTTTTGCGAAACTGATCATGAAGCTTGTCTTCAAATCCCGTGGAATTATAAGCTTATTGCTCACATCACCTCTCCCATTAATATATCACCACTTCAGTATAAAGTTACTTATTTATTAGTGCGATAAAGAACTCCATCAAACATTACCTAACAGTAGTAGGTTAGGCAGGACAAATGACCAACCCAAAATATTACAAAACCCATCCGTTTCTTCGATAATTACAAAATTAAAAATCCAAATATTTATAAAATTATATTTATATATTATTAACGTAACTTAAAATTTAAATTATAAAAAAAAATGGAGAGAAAGAGGAGGAAGAGGAGGAGGTGGAAACGTCGGCCACCCAAAATTCGAATCAATTCAACGATTTCCACGAACCAAAATAAATAAGGATTTCAAGTCATAAATCCATCGGTTTCAGTGACAGCTCTGAAAGACTGACGTATTCGTAAATTAAAAACTTTGTTTGTAATTAATTTTTAAATAAATTGAATCATTTTAATTAACGCGAGCGTTTTTTCTCCTCGTTTTCGGTGATTTCCTTGTTTTAATGTATTTAATAATTTTGTTTGCCTAAACAGGATTTGTAAGGCTCTACCCTCGACTCAACGAACTACAATCTCCATCCTCAAGTCGATTCACTTTCCAGTTTGTTTAGGAAAATGTACGCGAGCGTTTAATTAATTTTCTTTGAGGTGGAGAATTTGAGATTTGATGGTTCAAAGTCTTGGGACTCAAGCTTTTTCCTTCCCGGGCCAAATTTCTATTGTGACTGGACCACATGACTTACCAAAAAAAGGTTCTACAAGTCCGGATTTCGACGCATACAGTTCACTCTCAGAGCATTATACATCTGTCAGTCTGTTTCTGTATGTATTTTCTGTATACTGTCTCATAAAGATATGTTGAGGCAAACAGTATTAGCAGTTTCTGAGTACAGGCCGGAACATTTTCATACTGGTCAGGCACTATAGTTCAGACTTAACAATGAGCAATCGACCTTCCACAAATTTTCACTCAGTCGGTTTCCACTGGGCCACTGAACCACACGGTAGGACTTGGGTACCAAAGCTTTAGAAGAAAATTTTCTCAAAAATTTGGTGCCACCTAATATTTACTCACCAACATCACTAAAAACATTCGCGACAAACCTAAAACTCATCTTCCTTTCAACTCCACTAGCCAACGTCCTTTATGGAAGGCCTATAGTTGAGTGACCAAAGCGTTTGACAAGAGGACTGTCAGCTAAAAGCTTCTCTCACCCAACAGAAGTATACATTAATAAGCCATCTAAGCAGAGGTTAAAGAAGCTCTCATCCAACAGGAGTATAGGTTATGGAGTGAAAGGTAGTCTTCTAGAACTACTGGTTTCAGACTTAACAATGAGCAATCGACCTTCCACAAATTTTCACTCAGTCGGTTTCCACTGGGCCACTGGGCCACTCAGTAGTGTTTGCTGGGCCGTAGTTTGAGTACCAAGAATTTAAAGGGTAATAGGAATAGGTTGGGACTCTGTAATATCCAACTGGTGTCTTCTTTGGAGGTGGTGCTTCTATATAATCTTCATTGACATGAATTCTTCTAGACATCCAAACGGTTAGTTAGGCTGAGGCTGAGGGAATATGCTAGCTCACACACCTTTTAAGCTAAGACTATAGTTACTTGACTTATACTCAGCACTAAACCGAAGAATAAATTAAATAATCATTTTTGACATGATTCTAATTAATTCATAGTTCAATTATTAATTCTCCCATTTTTATATTATTATTGACAAATTTTTTATGCTACGTAGTTTAATATCATGTTTTACTGTATTAATGTACTGTAACATTGCGGTTTATATCCACGGACAAGCGAGTAGTTAATTATAATAAAAGGAAAAAAAGGATCTTTATTGTGTGAAATTAATTAATATCTCGGCGGAAAAAAAAGAAAAAGAAGTTTTTTTTCTTTGGCTAATTTTGGACGGGTGGTAGTGGGTAGCGGAAGGCGGTGGGGTATCTAATTTGAATTAGGTTAATAACTTCATTTTAAAGAGCGGATTCACTGAACTGGACACTATCTTTGGGAATTTCTTTTTGTTTCTTTTCTTCTGTTTTCTTCATCTCGCGGGAGGTTCTTTTATTCTTCTTTGTATCCAGTTGGAAATGATTAGTTTGGTTGATAGAGAATCTCATCGAAAGGTTGGAAATGGTTAAAAGGTGTGAATAAAAATATCTGGTTCTCGCATTCTCATAACAAAATAGCGAACAAAGGCTTCCTCGTGTGTAGCCTACGACGGTCGGCCCCCAGGAGGCCTTTCTAAAGAATATAACACGACCGCAGTAATCTATTATGGAAATCCCTTGAGAATGAGTAGATTGTCGTGGTTCGAGTTATGCCACCTCGTGTTTCCATAAAGGAGGCGTTATGGGCAGGAGTTTCTCTCCACCCAGGAACCTATTGAAGGTTTTCTTAGCTTATAAAAGTGGGTTAAAGGCGTTCGTTTTTTAGAAAACCTTTTGCACTTGTGTCTGGAATATTTTTAAAGATCCTTACAGCTTCAGAAAATCTGAAACTTTTTTCTGGGGGAGAAGTATATGACACAGCCTACCAAGGTCTTGACTGTTTGAATTAGAGTGAAACCCCCAAAATTCATTTTTTTAAAAATACAACCCAATGAGTGGGTAGAGGAGGAGAAACGGAAATAGAGAAAGAGCAGATAATTACCAGCATTGACATTTCGGTTCATTGGATTGAAAGTTTTTTTTACTTTCCGAGTTTCGTCATCTGTTCAGCTCGAAACGAAAGGAGGAACGTATGCGAATGTCCCGTCCCGTGCTGTGCATGTTACTATTTATTTAACAAACGAGATGGAAAGCAATTATCAAATAAATTAAAGACACACGCATAAATTAATTATAGATATTTAGGCAAGGTAGGCTGCACGGTACAGCAGAAAACGACAAAAAAAATAATGATAATAATAATAAAAAAATAGAAAACCATATGTGGAACTATCAATTATATTTACATAAATATTTCATGTTTTCAGGTTGACATGTTCAGGTCATTTTTTCTTTCTTTCTTTTTCTTTGTCATACGAGTCGGCTTTCAAATTATACGGTTGGTACAACTGATTCGTTTTCCTTTTTACTTTTTGTCTCTCGTTTTTTATTTATTTAAAAATGTTGTTTTGGAAAATTACAAGAAAAATATCCGGAGACATGTGAAGGGTGAACACATCCGTTTCGTTTTGTTTCCTTTCTTGTTGAACTAGTCTCTTTAACCGTTCAGACGTTCTGAATGTTCCATTCGGTTTGGAACTAGTTTTGTTGGTTTGATGATTGAATGTCTCAGATGTTGGTGAGGTTTCCTTTGTTTTCCTGCCTGTTATTTGTAAAGAGCCATTGGAATGAGTCTGTTGTCAGCTTGAACTGGTCTCTTTGCTGCTTAACGGTTTTGGTTGGCTGTTTGTTTAGGCAAACTAGTTTTGTGAGGCGCTAGACATCTTGTGATTCTATGTTGCGTGCTTTTTCTAGGGGTGTTAGTTATATGGCCAAAGTATAAAAGGGTTTCACAGTGTTTGGTAAGAAGTAGAAAAGTACCAAGCACACTGAACTGTCAAAACTATAAGATAAACACCAAAAATAACTGGTGAGGATAGATTCTGGATAACTGACCAAGCACGTCTTCAAAAACTTCCTCAACAGAAAAACCAAGCCGACATGGTTTGTGGATACTGAGAAAGACCTGATAGAAACAGAGGTCACAACAAAAGACATACAAACACGAGTTTCCAGGACAAACCGAAGGTCATAATTTAACAGATATCTGTGGAAAGAGATACAGAGACCCAAAGAAGAAGGAGAAGAAGCGAAAAATTGTAGAGAATGTAAGAGACTCCAAAGATACGGTTCAGATGTCTGCGGGGGGGTCGGGGTCGGCAAATGACTCAAAAAGATCGATAATTAAAAAAAGAGACCAAAGTTAAAATCCGCAAAATGCTCAGAAAATAAAATTCCGCAAATTTTTAAGGTCGGATAAAAGCAAGACAGACGAACGGACCGAGAGACAGACGGGTAAAAAGTTATAAAGTGCGAGCGCCGGGCCCCCCTGCAAAGAGTTCAAACATAAATTTTGACGTCAACTCTAATTTTCTGTTAAATTTTTCCCTTTTTTTTGTTTTGCGGGAGAGGATGACGTCGGATGGGACGTCAGGAGAAGAGAGTGGGAGGGGGGATGGCGTTTTGAGTTTTAATTAAGCGAACGGACGAACGGGAAATTCGTTTCCTCCGAAAAATTGAAAATTTTCCGACTTTTGAGAGAGTTTGAATTTGGCCGACGGGAAAGAGAGTTGCTGCCTTAAAATATTTTTTTTTAATGTCCGCTAAAGTACGCGTGCGTAGTGTTTATTCTGAGTCCAGGTAGAGGGTGGAAGTCAGTACCGGATTGAGAATTGGTTGTTCTGTGAAGATGGTTTATGTTCTCAAAACTCGAATGTGAAGATCATTCTGCTTCTGGATTTCCGTTTCCCAAATTTCCTGTCGTTTGCTATGGTTTATGGTCGTCTGTTCGATTTTACTTTTTCGTTGCTCTCGCGAACTGTTGTGGACGAGTATTTAAGAAATGTTAGATGTTGCAGACACCTTAACTTCTTCGTAGACCTCTGTGAAACTGTGATAAAGTAGTGAGTTATGGAAATGCTGAAATCAGTAGACACTCTTTCATAATTAATGCACAGTTTATGACGAAACCTAACTCATTGTTGGTGGGCAATCTGATTAGTCAGGAAGCTCACTACAAACAGAGTTTCAGACTTGAGACTGTTGTTCTCTTCCCCATCTTTCTGTTTGAGTATAACCTAAGCAAATATTTGAATTTTGAGTTTAACACTAACAAACCCTCTTCATGATCATCACCTTCTTAAAGAACATCAGAAACAGCGGGCCATTTGTGCTAAAACGATTTCTAAATATTGGAACAACCCTTAGGAGGAGGTCTTCGTCTTTCCCATCCTTTTATTCCATATCCGTTCCACTCCGGATCGACAATGATTCGGATTTGTCACTAGATTACGTGAAAGGTTGATGATATCTGGTGATCCCTTGTCCTCCTCACCAGGCTGGAGGGGGCGAGAGACTACAAAACCCGAAAATAACAAAGTAAATATTTGTCAATACTTGATAAATTATTATTTTGGGAGGTTGAATGGTTGGTAAGCCAACCGTAAGTGACGGCCATTGTTAAAGATTCGCAATGACTATCCACACACGCACGATATATGGGAAGGTCACTCGAGGTTTGACCTTTTGCGGTCGTTTTCGTAACTTCTTCGATTCATAAAACCTTTCCCTCTTCTTACCTTCTACTGTCATTCTTTGCCTCCTCGATCCCCCTGATTTCCCGATACAAATGTTTGTCTCATTGTGATTTGGGAAAAATTTTTGTTCAAACTCAACCTGAACATCAAAAAAGAATTTTTTGAATTATTGTTGGGAGATTTTTGGAGGTTGGTACGCTTTTTCTTTTAGTGGAAGTGAATAAAATTGTGTTTTTGAGTTATGATCGTGGGTTAAAGAGGAAGACAATTTGGAGGCCTGAAGTCGTGAAGTCGGTTCGGAATTTTTTTTCTGGGAGAGTCTCAGAAAATTTTTTTTGTTTGCTACTGTTCATCGAGCTATTGTTCTTTGAATGGTTTGTTAGTTGTAGCAATTTTAGATTGGCCAGGTGTTTTGAACTACCATCTCACAATACCTCAGGGGTATTGGATGTTTTATGATGATGATTTCGACTCCTTTTGGTATAGGGTCTCTTTAGTTTGAGAGTTTGAAATGATGCAAAATGTCATCTTAGCCTTTTAGAAGTTTCTTTCTAAACAAATTTGTCACCATTCCAACAATTTTTGGTTTCGTTAACTAGTCGAAATCCTAATCAAATGAACCGCTTACTGTATCTAATATATTTTATGACCCTCTACTCAAATTCGAAACTAAAAAAATGAATAAAACAAAGAAGATGAGAGTGATTAAGTTTTTGGCTATATTTTCTCTCTTATACGATTATAATCTCGTTTATACGTGTTGTGTTTTGTGTAAATTTGAAGTTGCGCGGTCTTATTTTGATCCGAAAAACTTTCTGATTGTCGGAACTAGGTTGTGTCTTTGTAGATGAACGAATGATGGACAACACTAATTCCGAACGTATATTGATATATAAAATATTATTATAACTATAATTTAGAATTGAAAAGGAAAATGCAAGGATACTGACGGTGCGGAGCTCCGGGACTGAATAAATTTTGCTTCGGTTGTCGGCTGCTTCATTTCACTGTACCCATTCCGAAATTGGGAATGTGGCGAACGCCATACTGATAAATCGAAAGAAGCGCTGTCATTTCATTTCAATAAGTTAACGAGACTCATTATCGTGTATACACCTCCTTTCGCCATCTCCTGGAGATGTTATTGTTATTGTTGTTAGCCATTACCTCGCTCAGGTCAAATTTTCGGGTCGAGAAAATAATATTTTCATAGCTCGAGATGTTTTGGCTAGTTTGAAAGCTTCAGGCGTTTTTAGAGCTACAGTTTTGATATCGATTGTGCGAGATTATAGCTTCTTAGATTATAGAAATCGGGTTCGATAGCTGATTTAATAACAATAGCACGATAACCGTGGGTATCTTAAATTTTACTTGTGAAATTTAGAAAAATTTTTAGTATTGGATATGAACAAATTACAAACTTAATTAAGGTTGTAAGGTTGTAAAGTTGTAAGTTCCTTCTGCTGAATATCTATAAGACATAACAGTACAACTCTTAGTCTTGTTACTTTTATTGTTCCGCTAGTATTCAATTTAAATCTTCGTTAAAATATTTATGCTGTTTTGGAGTTATGCGATTTATAAAATTCCGGTCTCTTCTTTTGTGACGAGTAAAATCTAAAAATTTATTTTGAATTAAATCTATCGCATACGACAGGACTTTGTCTTTAGACGAGAACTTTAATACAGAGTTGGAAATCCCAAACAGTTTTCTACGATTCTTTCGGTGAAAAGTTTACTCAAAAAGAGTTGAAAGGGAAAAAGTTTTTAAATTAGGTGAGACGGTAAAGACCAAAAAGCCATACTCTCGTGACCCGTTCAACTTGGTAATAAAAATCTTGGTCGGAAGGTCGAGAAACAAAAGAAGGTTTTCGCAATAAAAATTGACAAATGCTCCAGCCGACAACCGGGCACCCGGACTCCGACGTCCTTCTCTACCTTGGCTCTCCTTGATGGCGTCATTAGCCAGCAAAACTAATTTGGATTCCTCTTCCTAACACCGCTCTTCTCCTTCCAACGTGTTTCACTTAATATTAGAGCTATATCACACAGACCGGAAGCTGGGATATGGAGTCAGAGACATCAGAATTTCAATTTGTTGAATAAAATCTAACCGAGCACACATAATCGGTTTACGAATTTGAACTTAAATTAAGCCGAATTTTAAATGTTTGAAGAAATGTCAAAGTACATTAAGAATTAGGAATTATATATAGAAACTTAAAAAATGGCGAAGCGTGTAAAAAAAGACCGCAAATCCGACTCATTCATTGTTCGGAAAAGGAAAAACCCGCTCTCGAGGCGGGTTTCTATAGCAGCTACTGTTTTAGGTTGAGGTCTACGTGTCCGTCCATCCTTTCTGTATCAGTCTTATCTCATCCTCGCAAGGAATGAATTCAACTATGTCCTTGACCTTCTCAGAGTCTTGGAACCCATTTTGCTTCTCTTCCGAAAATCTAAAAGAGGAGAGGATTCCTTCGGCGTTCGGTCACTGTCAAGTCGTTTGTCCAAATATATAAATCCTGATTTAAAGACAACAATACTGTTGGTTCCTGCCTCCCTCCCTCTAGCCTCCTACCTCATTTTTTCTGGATTGATTTATCTTGCACAGCATCAGGGCGGAGACGGATTTCCAAATCAAAAATTGTTCGCTAAATGATGAACTATTTATTGATTTTGTTTTATTTTTTGTTTTTAGACTGATACGTTTAACAGTTATCGTGGCTTTGATGTTGGTCACCCTGTTGGTCATTCAACTGAATGAGGAGCAACCAAACTCCAGGTTTTCTGGACTGTACAAGGTAACGTAGAATTCTTTCAGTCAGTCGAAAATAGGTTTTCGGACTTGAAAATGTGTGAATAAAAGGGAGCGACATAATCAAAGAGTTTTGATGATTAAACGACTTCCTCTTTAATAATTACCACCCAGAAAAGCAAACAAAGGAACAGAAGAGGGCTTTTCGCTTGTTAACAAAAACGCCGGTTGACGAAAAAGCAGAAGAAAAACGTCAGAAAAATCAGTGAAAGAACGGCGGAACGTGTGAACCTATCAATTATCGAATGTTAGGCCAGGGAATCCTTTCAATAGGGAAACATGATCGATAGTCTGAGTTTAAAAAAAAAAGTCATCGAAAGACATAACAACCGAATCCCTCGACGGATGATAAAAACCTATTGAAAGTAAAACTCCGACCATCCCTCGGGTAGCTCTCCTGTTCTCCCCCAAAACTACCCCTTGTCATCCCTTAAAACACCCCTGACACCCTGGCCTTTCAAAGAAAAGTCAACAGGAACAAAGACTCGTGCACAATATTCCATGTCAAACGGGCGGCGTCTCTTTTGCCTTATTTATTGACAAATTACCCCCGAAAACGTTTTCTCTTCTCTTTTTCAACTCTCCCGTACAAATACTTTTATTTTTAATGCAAATTTGTTTTTTCTTTATTTCTTTCTCTTTTCATTGTTATCACTGGTTGACGTAGTAGTTGTCGTTGTCATCACCCAGGGATTGAATTAGTATTAAAATGAGAGCGGAAGTTCCTTTGTAGGATGAAATGGGAAGCTGAAACGGTCGTTGGTATTGGGTTTTGGGGTAAATTTTTTGAATCTTCCGGTCTTCAAATTTTTTTTAAGGTTTTTAACCCATTAACGCCCAGGTGTAGAAATCGTGGAAGTTTTTTTTAAATCATTTTGAAATCGCGTTAAAAAATCAAAAATGACATTTCTGTAAATTTTTTTTCAATATTTTTGCACGGTTTCCCGGGAAATTCCTGTCCTCATTTGAGGATACCGGGTTGTAATGACACCAAAATTTGACTGTGGCTCATTTTGTTTTGGTTGAAATTTCAATGATATGTGTTTTATGGCTTTGTTCTACAACATCTTGAGTGTCTGCTAATTTTTTTTCCGCAGCGATACTTCCAACAGGATGTGAGAAAAATAATTTTTTATGAACCGATGCGTTTTAGTGAAAATCATTCTGCTCTATCAAGAACTATTCTACAACTCTGATTATGAAAAAGTGAGAAAATGTACCTACTTATAAGGAAAACATGGCTCTTGATGTTTTTAAAGAAATCCCTCCAAAATAAAGAACCTGAAAAGCTTTAAAAATCCACAAGTTAGTGTCCTCATTTGAGGACGCAGGGCGTTAATGGGTTAATTTTTGAATCATCAACCTAATTTGAGAGAATATGTTTCTTGGATTTCGGGGTGACTGACATTTGGATGTGTATTCACGCTGCTGGCTTAGGGGAAGGGGTATCGTTTGTAGATGGACCCAAAAGTAATGTCGTATATTTCTCAACGGTAAAAGTGATAAATCAGGCAGATCTATGGATTTAATTCCCGGGGATTATTCATAATCACCATTAAATTTGACAAATTAATGTTTATCACATTTACCGGCTACTTTTGGGGATATTAATGAATGTTTTCTCAGATCCTTGGCTTATGTTACTTCTATGACAAAAGACAAGCAATCCAAGAGGTTGTGTTGTGAATAATCGCAGGAAATCATATATACAGGGTGGACCATTTTGCTCTTTCAGTCGATTTTGTCCGGAACTATGGCGGGTAGCGAAAATTTTTTTTTGCAGAGTTGCTCGGTTGTGAGCGGGAAAGATTGTGATGACCTTGATTTGACCTTGAACGAATCGTTCAAAAATTTCGCTGACTGCCATAGTTCCCGAGATAATGAACCGGGGATGTTAAAATGGTCCACCCTGTATATACCCTTCATTTGGGTTTATGGTTCGAGAGGGAATGACTATGTCTACAGCTTTAACTAGGCGACAATTTTGTATCTGTGTTTGGTGAAGTGTGTCATAAGCAGTTAAAGAAGTCACTGCTTGACTCAAACTTTCAGTCTTTCTGGTGTTAAGATTTTTTTTACGCGGCTAGTACAAACCAAAAAACTGCCTTTAACCTACGAATAATCAACTAAAATTCGAGAAACCAGTTCCTGTTGCTCCAACAGTAAAGGATATCAACTAAACAATAATCAGAAAGGCCGTTGTCAAGGTTAGATATTCGATTTAAAGCTGACGATGGTTGATTAAGCAGTCAAAATTTTTTTTATTCACTCAATTTGGTAACAGTTAGTATGAATAGAAATCAGAAGTAGTCGGGAGGCGGGGGTTGAAAGAGAATTACTGCGGTTAATAAATCAGACTCGTGATTAGTTTGGAAGGAAAAAAAATTCAAAAAAATTGTTTTCGGGGAGACGCCAGATGCTGGTAGAAAAGGACATCAATTAAAATGTAAAAAGAAGTTTTTTTTGGTTTGGTTTGGTTTTCAGGCGCACTGTAGCAAAAGGGGATGAATACGAGGCTCGTAGAGGGATGTTTTGGTTTGAATTTCAAATCCCCGTTCGTCACGGACCTCTGAAATGCTTTGTAATTACGATTTCTTAAATTGGACTTGGAGCTTTTCAATAATTATGTTCGCTGTGTCTGTTTGTTTGTTCTTTTGAGATCATGGTCGTAAAGAACTAGTCCCATAGGACCATATTCACTTATACGAATGTTGTAAGGTACTTCCGGTTTGGATTTTTTTATTTTTTGGGAGTTTGGGTTGAGCTTAGTCAGCTTTACTAACGTCTTGAATCACTGTTAGGTTCTTACGGCTAATCAAGGCCCTCTATAATGTTGACATAATTTTTGTCATCATTTTAAGTCGTGTTTCTATCGACAGCGCTCGTTTTCAGCCAAACATTAGGTTGGTGGTTCATTGTCTTCTTCTCTGACTTCTCGTATTCATTATCTTCCTCTTCTGTTCTAACTATTGACTTTTCTGTAGTATGTTTGTTGTTTCAACTGTTCCTTTTAACTAATCTATGTTTGTTAGTTACTCTCTTCTCTCAGTCTATCAAAATCTCAGTATACAGAAATGCGGTGCATGTTGGTTGTTTACTATCAAATTCTAATATACGTGAAAACGAGTTCAGGGGACTTGTTTGGTAAGGAAAGCAGCTTCATTATGTCATTTGTTTGCAGACGACAAATCGCTACTTTTCGCAGACAAACGTGTTCGGGATTATTTTCAGCCCAACCCATCTCACCCCTTTCAAGCCCATCAAATCTATCATTTCAGCATCATCAATTTAAAAGTTTTATATGAACACCCTAAGAACCAAAATCTCCGTAACTTTTTGACCAGGGTCTTCATTAGGTTTTTGACTATTTTTGCAACTCTGACCGTTTCCTCTTTGGTTCACAAAAACAAATGCCGAAAGATAGTAAAACCATCCACCAAAGTGTCAAATAACACTAAATGACCGGCACAAGTTACACTTTATTAGGGTCCGCCCATGAGCGTATAAACCGTCCATCCTCCTCGACAGTTTATGGCTCGTCTCTCGGTATTTTTGATTTCCCGGATTCTTTAACCCACTGTTCGGAATGCAACTACCTAAACACGAAACTGTTTCTGCTTATATGTAATTTTTTAGAAGTGTTTCCACGGTGACGAAGTAGAAAAAGTAATAAAAGTCTTTTTGTCTCTCAGGTAGTAATGAGAAACCAAACCAGATGAGAAGATGGCTTGTAGAACCAAAAACAAAGAGAAGACTAGATGTGAATGAAAACATCGGTGGAGACAAGGATTCTAGAAGGTACGCCTATGTTTACATGGTGAAGGGAGGACGGGGGGCCACACACTTGGCTGTAAAATAATTTTAGAACCCGAAACGACCTTAATGTTTGGTTTTGGTGTTTTGCTCGCTTTGGCCAACATATTGAATGGTCTCTTTCTTTGAATGAATCTTCCGCTGGTGTCTTTTCCAGTGTAACTTATGTTCGGTAATACTTTTGACGTAATGCTCAAGGTCGAGCGACCAATTCTTGATTTGATCCAGTGCAGTCTGCTCTTCCCTTTGGGGGAAGAAGAAAAATTGAAGGAGAATGTGAGATTTTGAAGTACAGTATGCGACATCCGGTTTCGATTTGTCAATAAAATAACAAAATACATGTGTACGAATTAAAAGAAAGGCCGAAATAATAAAATAACAGTTGCTGAAGGCACGTGGTACGGGGGTTGGTGAACGTTGAGGGTCACCCACCATCTGTGCTCGGCTAGCAGCCTGCTGCATCCTTGTTATTGTTGCACAAATCTCTCTCTCTTCCTCTCTTTTCTTCAGGCATCACATTTTTCAAAATTCCGTTCCTTCTTGTTTTATACATGAAAGTGGGAGTGTTAAAGTCGTTAAAGAAACGACAACATCGGTGAAGGGCTTGGAGGTTTTGACCATTTTCTGGGTTTGTTGATTGCTCTGGTTTTAAGGTAAAGATTTGAGAGTGTTTCGTGATCCGACATACCTACCAGAAACAGACAAAACAAGGCAGAAAGTGATACGTGGAGATGAAGCACTGGGATAAAAGCCAACAGAGACACAGAAGACTCAAAAGCTCCAATTTTACTCTTCCTTATCTCTCATTAGTCACGAAATTGTTCAAACGGAAGTTCCAAACCTACAAAATTGAAACGAAATAAATGAAACTTGGCGAACGGTTTTCCCGTTCACGAACCTTCGTTGAAGGAAATGGAGATAGAGAAGAGCGAAGGAGAGGAGGGAAGAGGGAGATAAAGGGAAGAGAGGAGGAGGAGGATGGGGATGATGCAATTTACGGGAACGGTATAAAGAATTTATTGAGCCGTGAAATGACGATTGTCACATTGTGACGTTCGGCTTTAAAGCTTCATTTTCAATTTCATTTACAATTCTAAAGTCTTTTCCCTTTGATATTGAAATTGGCCTCCGCCGAAATTTATTTGTTTGTTTTGTCTTCATTATATCATTGGGTGAACGCAGTGAAAGCTCACTTTTCACTTTCCTCCTGCCGAAATAAAAACAAATTTAAACTTTTTTTTAATATCAAATTTGAAAGGAAACGTTTTTGATGTTTTTGTGCTGTGACGTCACTCGGTAAAGGCCCTGAAAAATATTCAAAATGGCGAGGTGTCGTTGCTACTCTCACCTTTCGTTGGGAAAATTTTTCTCTGGGTTTTTACTCCTCTTTCTTTGTTTTAACTTCTACTTTGTTTTGGTGCTCCATATTTTTGTCCTTTTTGGTTTCTTTTCTTACTTAATTCGTATTCTTTTCCCACTAATGGATAGTTTCCACAGTTTCTGTTGGTTTTTAATTTGTTTTACTTGCTTTTGTTACTTTTAGTCTTTTATTTTAATTGTTTTCTCATTTGGTCTTCAGTGTCTTCTTGTTTTGTTCCTAAACTGGTTGATTTGCTGTTTTATTTGACTCTTGAGCCGTTGGTTTTTGTTATTTTGAATATTTCTTTTGTCCTTGTTGCCTTTTTATTTTTTATTTTCGGGTTTATCTGTCTCATTTTACCCTCTGTTTATGCCTGTTTCATTTTGTCTTGTCGGTTTCTACGCTGTTTCGCTTTTGTAGTTTCCATTTTGTGGGTTTCTATTAGTTGTTTTAAATTTTATCTTTTTATTGTACTATCGTCTAAGGTTTTTCTTTTTGCTTTTTGACTTGTACCTGATTTGGAACTGACTGGATTAACTCATGAAAGAACATAAATAAAGATTTTAGAGATGTAATCAGCGCCGTAGTTTTCTAGAACTTTGAATCACGGCTATGAAATAAAATGATAACAGTGGATAGAACCGGAAATTTGAGGAAAGTTGAAGAGCAGGTTCAAACCTAACTTGAAAGATGAGAGAAAACGAAAAAATGAGATATAAAAATCCTCAAACGACCTACGTTCTGATGATTTCATCTTCTTTTATGGTCGGAAAGCTTTCAGATTTTAATTTGGAGTTTGTCAGCACCCTTATTCCCCTTTCCCCACCCACCAGCAGCATTCTCTAAAGACGGAATTAAATGAAACATCATTACTCGATTTCTTCTTTCCGCAGCTTCATAAAGGAAAAACCTTTTAAATCCGGAGAATGAAAAACGGAAATGACCGAGATGGATGATGACAATTGCCACTTGAGTTTCATTTTCCTCTTCCTCCTCCTCCTCCTCCTCATTTGGTTTCTTTCCCTTTTTGCCATCATCATCCATCCCCACTCACCCTCCCGTTGATTTTATACCAGAGTCAAAAGGATGATTAAACTGATAGGAGACAAATTGATTTTGTAATATCTATAAATCCAAACATTTAATCAGCGGATTTGCGGTGCTTAGGACCTCCTGCTGATTGTGCGCTGCTGTTTCGTTCAAGTCTCTTGTTGCTTTTAATGAAAATTTATTTCCGTTTTTCTCCCATCTTCCTCGAGAATGGGAAGGGAAATCTCCGGTTTTTGACTAAAATCTACAACCGACAGCAGACGCGTTCGTTTATTTTATTTTCCACCCTCTCTTCTGGTAAATAGTACCAGTGTTTGTACCACCTTAAGTTTGAGGTACAGATCAAAGTTTCTTGGATAAAATCTTTGAAAGGGAAAAAGATTTAAAGCAAAATAGATGGGCAAGAAGAAGAAGAAAAGGAAGAGAGAAGGATGGAAGGAATTTGATTTATGGAATTTCGGGTTCATTTGTGTAATGACAATGAAGAATCGAAAAGTTTTCCTCCCTTCCGGAGTCAGTGCGGTTATACGAAAACCCACTTGGGGGGTAGTAAAGCCAACCCGTAGCTTGATTAAAGATCATATTATAGTTGACTAATTCGTGGTCAAAGACTTTTTTTTTGCTTCCCCTTCTGCCATGTACGAATTCTCCGCTCGATATTTACTTTCTGTCGTTTCTACCGACCCTTGACTCGAACCGTATTTGAGTTTCATTAGTCTTCACCATATTTTTAGATGTAATTTAGTTCTGTACCTCAATTTTGTTTTGTTTATTTATTTACTTACTAAAAGATGTCATTGTGGCTGTGTTTGCTCTTGGAGTGAAGTAGAGTAAAAGTTAAGAAGTGGTGTCCAGGCCTTTAGGTCCCTTTGTAGAAATGAGTCCATAGATACTTTTTAATTAATTTCATTTTTATATATTTAATGATGATAACGACCTCTGTATATATCAAAAAAGTATATTTGTGAGTATCTGAGTATGTTCCAGATAACCTTTAAAACCATAGAGTGATTGAAGTTGGGTTACTTATTCTGTTACTAGAATATTTTTTACCAAATTTGAACCAAAAAAAAATTGTGTTAGTAGTGATTAAACCTTCGAGGTCGTTTTCCATAATTTATATACACATAAAAATTTTTTGGGTTAATCAAAAAGTACTTCGGGTAGTGCTCTGCCCTTTTTGGTGTTTTTGAGTGCTGTGCGTTTTTACTGGGACGTAACGTAGTTTCTGATTAATCCAAAAATTTCATAAATTATAAAAAATTGTGTATATCAAAATACATCCTAAATAGTATTTGTTATGTATAATTTTCATTAAAAAATCATATTTAAGCTATTTAACATAACTACCCCCTGCTACAAGCTCCCGTACCGGATTTGAAATAATAAAAATGGCCGCCTTACTACAATAAAGTTTAGTTTTGAGATTTTCGCGGCTGTTATCATATTACAGTGAAGTTGAGGTGTCTTCTTAACAATACAAATCCCTAAATTAAATAAATTGAAGAGCGACACCGGGAAACTTGTGTTTTATTCACGTATATATAAATAAAGAAACAAAGAAACTCGTCTAAAAAAAAGTAAACAGATAAATAAATAAATAAACAAACAAAAATTTTCTGTGACGTATACAATCATCTCAATTTAGGCTCACATTACCTTTTTCCTTTTTTGTTTCTTCTTACTCTCCTTTATATTTTCCTGCCTTTCAATTTGCTAAGCCCTTAATTTTCTTTCTTTCTTGTCTTTTTCCTTTTTTTCCTCATGTTTATTTTCATTTCAGCGACACGATAAAACGAATAAGTGAAGGATGAGGATGGTGGTGGTAGTGATGGGAATGGGTGGTCGGGGTGGGGAAACGAGAACCAGATGAAAGGGAAGAAAGTTCTTTTGAATTGAATGAAAAGGAATAAAAAAGGCGAAGGGAAGGAAGAAGATGAGCAATTTTCTTTTTTTTTTAGTTAATATTGGATGTGAAAAAGGCTCATCAACTTTGCCTTTTTGACGGAGTCAAATTGTGAGGAAGGGTGCATTAATGCGAGACGGCAACCGTATCGAGGCTGGAGTGATATAAATTTGATTTTCTAAAAGGAGAGAAAGAGAGGGTTGACGGGGTGGTGGGTCGGGGGGTGTGATTTTGAAAATTCGCCGACGTTCTCGGAAAATTAGGGTTAGGGTTGCTGTCGGCGGGAGAACGAGTCGAATCAGTTGCGTTCAACTCACTGTTGTGAGATTCTTTCATGATGTCTCTGATTACCGACGACAACCTTCTTGTACTTATCACACGTTCTAGAGTTCTTCATCTACTTCTCTAACACACCCAACCTGTGTGCATTATTTATGAAATGACCCATGTAAACTTACCAAAACGGGTACTTAAAATTACTTCCAACTCAAAGAAGAATAATAAAAACTCTTTCATTCGGTGAATGAATGACTTTCAGGACCGTAAATAGATTTCCCGATTTTTCAAGTGCGAGATATCATTAACCCGTCGCCCTTGTGTCGGTCTCATGTCCGTCTACCTTTTCATCCATCCCCGTTTTCGTGTGCGTTTGGCTATCATCTCATACCATCTCGAACCATCCGTCTTCCTTCTAATTCTAGAAAAGGAATGTGGAGTGAAGACTTGTCAAGGATGAAGAAGATATTACGTTTTTGTAAAGTTGTTTCTATTAAATGTTTTCGCGTCTTCTTCTTCTTTTTTTCCTTTTGACTGTTTTCGTTTCATCAGATAAAATCCGTGGAAGATTGAATTGGCAGGGCAAACATCAAAAAGACATTATTGTAAAGCTTTGCTACCAAAAACAAACATTAAAAGGAAGAAAGGAGGAAGGAAGATGATTGCAAATGAAATCCCAGAAGTTGTAAATCTCTCTTCGTTGTTTGGGGGTAATCATTTCACCCTTGTTGGACCCATTTAAAAACCTCATCCCTCCAGCCTCTCTGTCCACCCGCGCCACCCTTGTAGGAAATCAATCACCCGCTAAAGGGTGCTCAAGCGAATTTTATTAGGAAAAAATCTGGAAGGCATCTTTATCGAATTACCCTTGATTTTCCCCATTCGGGGTTGGCAACGCTTTTTTCCCGCTTTAATTCCCCGAGGTTAACCGAATAAGGATGATTCCACTTCAGAAGGCGAACGGGGAAGAGAGCTGAACATCATCCGAAACGAATTCCGCGTTCTCTGCACATGATTCTAATCATTAATCAGAGTTTTTCTGCGGGAACGTCTTCGGGAAAAGGGTGGAAAGTTTAATCGCTCTGAAACAGCCTGTGTCAGAATTATTTATTTATTTTGTTTTATTAATTATTGACTTACTAATAAATACCTCAATCCACATAATACCATACATAATTATCATCAGGTTTCAGGTCCCTAAAGCTCCTAGAGTGTGTTCATCACTAACTTCCACCCAAATACACTTCTACCTCATAAATCAAACCCGTAAATTGACCTAATTATACAAGAAAAATCTCTTCAGACTGTAATGAAAGCACTCAAATCATTACGGGGCATTGGATAGAGCTCATTTCAAAAATTATGCACACAGCTTTGGAAAACTGAGCGATTAAACGATAGACCCAAATACAGTGGAACCTCTCATAGTGAGAAATTTGCACAAGGAGCAACTTGAATTACAAAATAGTGTCTCTCATAACGAGCAATGACTCGCATAACGAGTAATTTTTGGCAAAATGAGCAACATATATATGGGGAATCCCCTGATCGGTAGAGAAAATGATTTCCCAGCTCCAAACCAAAACAGATTCTAAGTTTAATCTGTGACTGCCTGTCTCATTCTCTTCACTACCACCCAAAATTCTTCCTCTTCCTTTCTTTCCAAACCATGACCTCCATCTTGAATTCTGTTCAAACTTTTGGAATCAGAACACAGTTTTTAGTATGAGGAAATAATTTACAAAGCAACAATCTTGTGAAATAAGAGAAATGCTGAAAGCAAAGTGAAAAGTGTTGCTTCGTACATTGAGAAGCATCAACCTAAATAAGACAGTAGCCATGCCCCATGAAATTCTTCAATGATAGTGCGGTGTCATATTTTTATCAAATTTTGAAGCCTCGGCAAAGACAAATCACACTAGACTGCTTTGTAGTAAATAGAACTTAGGTACATAATTAAGAATCTCAAATTTGACAACAATTTTTATGTATTTTTCGTTTAATAAATGCTAAACATAAATTTTGTTCGGCCTGGAACGCATTTCTCTGTTTTACATTGATTTTTATGGAATTCGCATAACGAGCAAAACTCCGGAATAAATTAAACTTGCTAGGAGAGGTTCCACTGTAATAGACTCATCCAAACATCTGGGGTGGTATTAGGATAACAAATTAAAATAATCGTTGATAGATTTTAAAAAATTTATCTTTATTTATTTTTTTTTTCAACCATCAAATTTACATATTTGTATTTTATTGTGTTTAAGACGAAGCGTTACAAAAAAAAAAACAAGAAACTTTGTACACTATTTACTTTTGGAAAAAGTTTACACTTTCTTTAAAATCCAATTTGCTTTACAAAGACTATTTTTATATAATTTACTTATTTTCACTTTATTAAGGATTTTGGGGAGGGCGGGGAAACAAGACGGAAAGATAAGGAATAAAGAGATGCAGAAAGATGAAAGGATTTAGCTTCTTAAACAATCTTTGATATGTCGTGTGATTTTCCCCCCGATTCATTTCCACAAACCTAAGACTGCTAAAAGCTCAAAAAAGGAAGGAAATGACTTGTGTTTGGCTACAAACCAAAGAAAACGGAAGTGCGTAATGGGTGCGTTCGTAAGACGATGCTCTGGTTTTGGGAGAACCACATCCCGGATGGTTTATTTCTCCAGATAAATAATTTTTGGTTTGTTTATCTAGAAGAAGATAGGATGATTGGTTATGTCTTTTTCGTAATTTGAATCAGTGAGTATTGATTAATACCTTGGTACTCAAACTGCGGCCCACCGAGCTCTATTCAGGCCCACTTTAGTCTTAGCTTAAAAGTTGTGTGAGCTAGCATATTCCCCGAACTGACTTGTAGTTGTAGACTCAGGCTAACTAACCGTTTGGATGTCTAAAAGAACTCATGTCAATGAAGATTATATAGAAGCACCACCTCCAAAGGAGACACCAGTTGGATATTCCAGAGTCCCAACCTCTTTCTATTACCCTTTAAATTCTTGGTACTCAAACTGCGGCCCACCAAACTCTAATGAGTGTCCCAGTGGCCCATTGGAAGCCAATTTAGTGAGAATTTGTGAAATGTCGATTGCTCATTGTTAAGTCTGAACTATAGTGCCTGACCAGTACGAAAATGTTCCGGCCTGTGCTCAGAAACTGCTAACATTGCCTTAACATATCTTCATGAGGCAATATACAGAAACAGACTGCCAGATATGCATACAGATGATGCTCTGGGGGTGGACTGTACGCATTTAGGCCAGTCACAATGAAAATTCGGCCCGGTAAGGAAAAAGCTCGAGTACCAACGTATTAAAACGGTGACAAAAATTATTTTTAAGACCAAAATAGAAGATGCAGAAAGCACCTGGCGGCCATATTTGTGTTTCCATCTTTTGTTTTTCTCTTTTGCTTTGTATTAATGAAATCCATGACTTTTATTGGGGTTTTCTGTGATTGTGGGGATTTCCTTATGATTCAAATTAGAAAGTTTGTAACTGATTTTTGACTTGGTTTTTGTCTTTTGTTTTGTTTTCACAATTGAACAATTGAAAAGGGATTATTTTCTAAGAGACTTCTCTCTGTTTCGTTTTGTTATCATTTTGATAAATAAAAGAAACCTGAAGGAGGAAGAAAAAAAAGACTTTGTCTGCACGCAACGTGTCTTTTCTTTGCTCTGGTGGCAGCCGAAAAGAAAAAACTTCTAATGACTTAATGAAGACACATTACTGCCGATTCTCAGAAGCCATTTTATATAATTATCTATTCTTCGGTATTAATTATTCGTATTGTATTTATAATAATTTTTTGTTTTTCTTTAAAAAAAAAAGAAACTAGATTCAAAAGTTAAGTTACTGTCTTTCACGTGTGAACTTTGATTCTTTATTCTGCTGATGGCAACAAAGTTGGTAAGTCAGTTTAGTTACCCTCTTCATGCTGGTAGAAGCTGAATGAGTCGCACGAACGCACCTGATTTGGGGTCTGATCTTTAAATTTGAAGAATCTCCACCGGTTTTCTGGGGTAAGGAAACGGTTTTGAAATGCATCTCCAGGCTATTGGGAATTGAACAGTGAGGGAATGAAATTGGGGTAAGAAAGGAGAAATGGATGAGAAGGGATGAGGTATGACGAATCGAGCACTCGAAGGGCGAACATAAACGATCCGAATACACTTAAAAGACGACCCTGGTCGCGACCGTATTTCCACAGTGACAGAAATTTATGTTTTTGACTTTGAAAAGAATCGAAAAGCGTCAAGTACTGGATTCGAATGTTTTTATGGTTCATTTCTTCAGCCTCGAACAAAAAACGTTTTTTTGCTTTGGACTCCCTTTAAACGTTGACGTGAGCGGAAGGTGAACACTTTCCCAGATTCCTCAACACAATTAATTTTTTTATTAATTATTTATTTATTTATTTAAATTCTCTTAAACGCTAATCACAGGTAAATAATTAATAAAATGATCCCATGGCACATTCGGAGTTGACTCCTTTAAAAAATTAATTTTTTAAATTAAATTTTTGTTACAATCGACCTTATCGACGTTTCAGTTCGGTGCTAGCTCGAGTTGTCTGCAAAAAAAGAAAGAAGGATAAGTTTCCCGTGTTTGATTTCCGCCGCCAGAGCACTTTGGGAGAACCCATTCCAAGAGTCGGGGGGTTGGCGTTGAGGGGTCCTCGCGCTAGTTCGAATATTGGTGGTAGAACAGCGCTGGACCCCACCTAGCTCAGACTAGGTTGGGTGGTTTGATGTCGACGTTGGTGTCGATGACGTGATTGGCGGCGGCGTTCTGGGGTGGTGGGGTGTTATTTACGGAAACGGGACTCGCAACGTTGCCTGCCAAATCGCTTTGACTGTTTTCTTCTGAATCGCTGCAAGAGTCTGAACTACCTTTCTTGTTTCCGTTTCCGTTGTGCGTTTTAACGTGTTTAGCTAGGTGATCGGATCGCATGAATCTTTTGTTGCAGATCGGGCATGCGAATCGTTTTTCTCCGGTGTGCGTCCGGAGGTGCCTTTGAAGTTCGTCCGAGCGGGTGAACCTTTTTCCGCAGAATAACCAGTTACAGACGAACGGTCGTTCCCCCGTGTGCCACCTTAAGTGGGCTTTCAGGTGAGATGTCTTTCCATAGACTTTCCCGCATCCGGGTATGTGACAACTGTGAATGTTCTTTTTGCGGAGGTGAACTCCTGCAGGTCCCAGACGTTCTGCTTCTTGGCAATTGGGACAGTCGCAAGTTGCTCTGCCGGTGTACCGCCTTTGAGAACGAGGCGAAGGAACCTGAGGCGGGAGCGATGTCGCCGCCGAAACTGGTGACCCCGCACTAGGGTGTCCCAGACCAAAGGACGCTCCTACGCTCTGCGCTCCCGGTAACATTGACTTATACGTATCTTGTAAAAGATGCTGACCCGAAGACAGGAGATGATGAGCTGTGTTTGACGCGGCCAAACTGTGGGTGAGCGTCGAATAATCCGACGAAGCCGCATAATTGGCCGCTGCCATTTGAGCATGCATTCCAGCTGCTGCTCCGCTCATGTCCAACCAACTTCCGGCCGTCGCCGCGGAATGTACGTCCCACCATGTCGTTCCGGCACTTTCATTTGGTTTGATGGCAGCGTGATGCGTTGCCCCAGACATCGTGTTAAATGGCCAACTTTCGTAGGGATGACGGGAGTAAACGCTGTTCAACGCCGCGTGATGTGCCGTGGCGGCATTTTCGACCTTTCCTAACATGTGGTGATGATTATCCGTAATCGGAGACTGCGACGTCGTGCCTGGGAAATACAAATCGTTCCCGTAGGTGGTGGCCGGCACAGATCCGCAAGCACTCGATGTCATAACAGGTCTAGTTGAATACGTTGAATTTCCAGACGCACTCGAGGCGGCAGACGCGAGAGGGCGTTGACTGGATAAACTTAAAGTCCCAGAGGTAGTCACTCCGGTGCTAGAACTATTAACCGAAGTTGGTCCACTGGTAGTTTGTGCCGACGTTGGACTTTTCTTCCACGGATGGAAACCTTTTCCCACGGCGGCATCTGCTAACGGCGGAGGAGATTTATTTGATAATTTATTACACTGAGCCGCCAACATAGCCAAAGGGGTGCCTCGCAGTCCTGGATGTTCCTGAAATGAATAAAAAAAAATTAATTAACCTATTGCCAACTTAAATACTCGAACTTTGAAGGGTTCTAGTCAAAAGCAAACATCCCAGAAAAAATATTTTCCTCAGAAGGAAGTTTCTGGCGTTGTTTCTTAAAATAAAAAAATAACGTAAAAACAACATTTTATCAAGTTCATGGTGGTGCCAGCGAGTCGCCAACGACAACCAAATTACTAAATTATGTTTTGAGTTTTACATTTTTTTGTAAAAATTCATTTTTTGTGTTTTTATGCCAGCAAAAAACTCAAAACTCACATGTAAAAGAAAAAAATCAAACTAACCAATAAAAACATTCAAAACTTCTTTCCTAGATCATTTCTACTCTAATAAGCTTTATTCAAAAATTTTTCCGCCATTTTACCCGGACTTTCTTTTTGGGAATTTGTGCTTATACTTTTAGAAATTTCCATTCAACCTGCATTCACGTTTTGCTTAATTCTTAATCTCACACTGGTGTTTGTTATTTTGTGCGGTTTGTCTCACCCCATGTTTTGACGTTCTCAGCGGGTTCTTTAGAGATCTCCAACCTTTGTGACCACTACAATGACTCCCGCTGTTGTTTGTTTTTATTATATTCAGAATAGTGTCGAAAATAAATTTTGACGAACAAAACGATGTCATGGAACAGATATATTAAAACTACAACTAGCGAATAAGTGTAAATTCTCCCAACAAAAAATATCGGAAACGTTAATTACAAAATCAAAAAACTTGTGGAAATGAAGCGTTGCTATTGGATTATCGTGTCACGTGCCACGTCATTTCGACCAATGTTAATTTTGTTTTGATTTGGATTAACGGCCATTTTGATTCCGATTGTCATTTGGCGTGTTAGGAGTTCGCATTTTAAATCTTTTTTTTGTAATTAAAAATCAGTGATAAGTTTGTTGGAACAAGTGACGTGATGAATCTTTTTTATTTAACATATTTAAATCAAAATGGAGTTCATAAATCAATTAAATTATCGACTTAAAAGCAGAAAACCAAACAAGGTCCAAGCACATGTGGTAGAGTTGAATTGCAGTTTGAACAAAAATTTTTTTATATTTCACTCATTGCCAGTCAGTACAGAATACGCAGCAGACGTATGTTTTTGTTAAATATGTTTTTAATTGTTAATTATTTAATTAGGGGTTTCTGTTTTTTCGTTAACAAGGAAATTAACTTAAAAATTTGACAAAAATTCTGTCCCCACTAATTTAATATGATGTCATTTGTTGAAGTTGGGAATTTGATAAATAATTTTTACATGAAGTTTCTATTTAGTATTAACAATAGAACTGTGAAAATTTCAATTAACTGACTAATTACAAAATCATAGCTCAACATTGGGAAATTTTTAACAAAGAACAATTAATTGAAAAATAATTGAATAAACACAACCAATTATTATAAGAAAATTTTTCTCTCAAAAATTGTTCAAGTATATAACAGTGATTGGTAGATAGGACAAGGTGATAGCTTGTCTCTGCTTCTCATTCAAACCTTGTATATCAAAAGATTTGAGTTGGCTCAAATTTTTGTCAAATTTGTAACTCGGTTTAAAAAATTCAATATTTGATATAGCATGGGAAAAAATGGAAATTGTATCCTACTTACAATAATACTTTATTTCCAGGTGAATAAATTTTACCAAAAGAATTCATTCAGATCTATAACTTTTACACCCCCTGAATTGGTGTCAAGAGGTACAAATACCATCTTTAGAATGTTTGGATTGTTTTCAAAGAAACCAGCCGGAAGCAATGTAAGTAGCTGAGCTTACTGTTAACTCAAAACACATTACCAGCCTAAATCACAGTGAGATTGAAATGATATTATTGATTCCTATTGAGGATTTATTGGTTTGTTTGTAAATTTTAAAGGTTGTCTTCTTGTATAAGTGTGGTTGTGGATGTTGTGTACAATTTAGGTTTTAAACAAACAGTTCATGTTGATAACGATGATCAATTTTTGTTTTTCTATCGATGATTAGGTTAATTATTCATATAAGAAATTGATTTAGAGTTGGTCAAATAATTTGGGGGGAAGATTTTTACTAAAATTTGATTGTGTTAGTGGTTTAAAATTTATTGAACTAAAAAAATAATTCAGCAAGTTAACTTCATGTTGTGTACAAGATATTCTTGGTTCCTTATCATAGCTAACATCTTAATTGAGTGGTGAACTAGATGTCTTTCATTGGAGTCCTTTCATATTATGTCAGACAAACATCCGGTCGTCATAAATGACGTATGCAATATTGGATTAGGACATCCGGCTCGACCACTACTCTTTCTCGACGATTGTTAGTTTTTATTAGTCTTTAAGAATCATAGTTTTTGTAATAATTTCATCTGGATGTCATATGCATTGTGTTAAAGGGGGTTTTTAAGTCCTAAGAATAATTTTCTGGTATTAGAAGTAGTAGGCAACAGAAAAATCGAAGTGAAGTCACAGAATTTGAGGATGTTACTTTCCAGTAAGTTAGTTCTCTGCTGGACAAGCAGACTTTCCACTCATCCATTTACTAAACACAACACTAATAAAAATTAATGGTTAATATATGAGATAAATTGATCAGGAGGATGGGCAAAATCAACTTGAAACCCTTTTTAACCGTCTGGAGAACAACGGATCGGAAATCAAAACGATGACAATCCACCAGTCAGAAAAAGTAAAGAAACGGAACTAAAAATAGACGTAGAAGAGTAAAAGACGATAAAGGGATAGAGAGAGAGAGAAAAAGGAGGAGGAGAATAGCTAATATTAATATCTCAGGCGAATCTTCTCCTGGAATGACTTTCATATTTAGTCATTCATTCGAAAGGCCTAAGACCGGTAGGACGGTGGTAAAAAAAATGGATGAAAACTGGTCGTAAAAAACAATTAAAAAAGAAAACGAATTCAAAGCCTCGGAGATAAAGGTCAACTTTCGTGGGTATCAATTCAATGGCATCAGCTTCTCTTGATCTCTCTCTCTCTCTCCATTGGAAAGTAGAGGGCGGATACCAGGAAAGAAGAAAAAAAAAGTTTAACCGGTTGATGTATCTAAAGTAACAGTTCTGATTACTCATCTTGGTAATAAAAATGAAGTAAGAGCCGAAAAGGTAAATTAATCGGTTTCTATTAAAACAAAAACGAATCCCATTTAAGGCGTGACGTTTCAAATTACCCTCGAGGGGTAGGAGGAAAGAACCTAAGCGTCCGGGGCCCAGGGGACTTTTCAAGCCGTAAATCAACAACCCCTACAGGTCATTCCCAGAACCCCCGGCCAACTTGCTCTTTATTTATTTAATCATTTTGCGTTTTTCTTTTTGTGTGCTTTTCTCCTTTTCAGAAACATTTTTTAAAGGTTTTTCAGGTTTTGGTGGGAACAAAAAAATTTGTAATTAACCAAACCAGGGACTGGTCGAAGGGAAATTATGCAATTTTTGACATTGAGGCTCTAGAATTCAAAGCGGTTCACCTAAATTGGTACGAGGTTGTGCCCGAGTATTCGCCAGTTATATGATGAACCCGTGGACAAGTACGGGAATGAAATTGTTTGGAAGGAAAATCTGGGCGACCGTCCTCGTGGTTTCACAGGTGCCCTCAGGTCTTGTGAAAGAAAGACTAATGACGATTAAAAATTTCGGTAGTGCTCGGGGGCCGGATTTTGTTTTTCTTTTTGCTAATATGTTCTTGACCAGTTTTTGATTAATTTTTGGCGCAATTAGACATCAATGGTGAGGAATTTTCCTGTTTCGGCTTGGAAATCTGTGAATACATTCCGCCTGAATGGTTTTGAAATGTCTTTTGTGTCGGCTTTTGTGTTTGAACGTTTTTTTTTTGGTTTTTGTTCTTCTTTCCTTTGTCACATTTTGAAAAATGAAAGTCACATAAATTATGTTTCTTTGAGGTTTTGGGTTTAAGTTTTTGAAAAAACGGAAGTGAGCTTGGGTTAACGTTTCTTTAGGGCCGAACTCGCCGCTAATGACAAATTCGGTATTGAGTGTAAAAAATTTTTTTTGCTTCTGATCGGCTATATTATAGTTCTTCGTAGGAAACCTTAGCAAACATTTTTATAAACTCATCTTTACAATAATAGTGACATCTTATTAAATTTTCAAAAATTTATCTAAACGTATCTTGATTAAAGCAAAAAGTAGTCAAAAGTAGCGAAAGTTTCCCCAAACAAATCTCCAGTCAGTGGGTGATGCTCTGATTCTTGTCTCTTCCAGAATTACCTGGATAAACTGGTTTTGATAAATGGTTTCGAGTGCAGGGAAGGGGATTATGAAACCGGAAATGAATTAACGAAAGCTAAACCTTTAATGAACTCTCTCTTGTTCTTTATTTGTGACGCCTTAAAATTTAGGAAAAATTATTTGCTCTGGTCAAACACACGAGAGTTTGTCGCCGAAAGTGTTAAACGTTTCTGGTTATATGAGTCCATGTGTCGGATCGACCCACATATTTATGAATATCTGTCCGGCTACCATAAGTCGAACGAGATTGTTTGAAACGAGTTTTTCGTTTCTTCTAGAATTTCCCCCGGGAGCAAAATTTTCCAAAAAGAACCGAAAATCAAGTTGGGAAACTCTTTCGCGTTCATTTTAAAAAAAGTTTGTTCTCGATTTATCGAGCAAACTCGCCGCGAATATTCTTTTTAAAAAAATTCTTTTGTTTCTGTATTAATCTATTTATTTATTTATTTAAATTTTGTTAATAGTCACGCATGCATACAAAAGAACCGACTAAGAAATATTTAATTCTCTGGAAGTTGTTAATTAACCAACTAAATGTTGATGGAGTAAAACGATTTTAGGATAATTAGACGGCTGAATTTGTTTTTAGAAATTTTTCCTTTCGCCAAAATATTGTGTACCATCGGCTTCCGGTTATAATAAACAAAGAAGCAGATGGCTTAACAACCTAAGGTTAACTGTTGTTGTTGTTGTTGCTGCTATTATTATTAGTATTAGTCAGAGGGGAGTTTGAGAGTCTGGTTCCGCATGTCAACCTAGATGGGTCTTTTGTGCTTTCCCCCAGAATTTGGATTTACCGCGAAATCAGTTCGTTAACCTAGCTTCTTTTTTTTTATACGTTTTGTTTTGGTGACTTTTGGGATGCTCTCGAACGCTTGTGTATGTAAGAAAAGTGGTTGATCGGATGTGAGGGTTTGAAAATTCGGGGTAGTATAGTTGGGTGAGATTGACTGTAGTACGACTTGTATCATCGGATTTTCATGGAAGTTGTGTTGAGAACTACCTTGTGATCTTTGTATTTGTTTTATTAGTGATTGTAGTCACTCAATAATGTATCTAACAATCAGCATCCTCTCTCACTTGTTTATGCTGTTTCTATTTCAACCACTCAAAACTCCAGGAAATGTAAAGTAGTCGAAACGCTTAGTCCAGCCAAGTGCAAGGATCCTTTAAAACGTCAAAAATACCCGGAAATTTGTAAAAACAGCCCACAATTTAAATTTGCCCTAAATTATCCTTGTAATGGTTAGTAAGAGCAAGCCTGATGACCTGGAACAACAGCAATTCGATCATATCGATTAATAACCCAAAAAACGATTTCAGACTGAGGGTGGTGAGATGTTGTTTGGAGTTAGTGTTAGTCTGGTAATAGAATTAATCACTACAACGAGCTTCTGGTAATATTCTTGCCGGGAAATCGACACAAGTTGATGAGACAAAACCTGGACTTCGTTAACTTCGGGATGAAATTTTCAAAGTCGTTAAACATCCATAAAAATTTTGAAAAAAGTTTTTTGACTTTAGAAATTGTTTTTATTTAGTACCTGGCGCTAAAAATTAACTTTTTGGGGTGAAACGCCGCCAAAAATTTCTTTTAAATGAACGAGGCTCACGCGACGTGCTCAAAAGCGAAACACGTTTTCTAGCTAGTCCGATACCTGAATAATCCGGCTGAGTCATAGTACTTCATCTGCCATTTGAAAATGATTAACTGCGGCACACTTTTTCGAATCTTTTTTTTCGTTTTCTGCAAACAGTCGGACCGCCGTCTCAGCTTAACTAAATCGAGTCCCTTTTTGGAACCCGGGAAGAGAGTCTGAAGGTTTTTGGAATTTAATTGGCGGAGAGAAAATTCGTCGAAAACGAGAATTTTTAAGGTGCGTTGTGGGTGTGTTTTCAGTCAAGAATTTCAGTTGTCCTTTGGCGTTCGACCTTAATCCGATCCCTAAAATGGAGGTGAGAAGGCCTACGAAGGAATAATTATCGAGGGAAAATGTTCCAATGATCAACCCTTAAATTAAAGTTTGTTTTTTTAAATTAAAGGGTTGGAATGTTCACCCTTGTAGAGACGTCATTAAAAAAATTAGTTTCGTGATTTAGTCATTTGAGAAAAAACGACAAAGGTTGATATCTCAACGTCCCCGAACGAGGGAATCAATAGTTCATCCCCTTCTCGACTGAAGGAAGACATCATTAGAAGGAAGAAAATGGATTTGGGAGGTGGTGGAATCGTTTGAACATTGTAAGAAGTTTAGGAAGTTGGGAAAGCTTTCGTTTAGTCGCCTCCAGCAGCACAATTTAAAAATCAATGTGTGGAGAGGGAGAAGAGAGATTCTGCTCAGTCGAATCTAGGTAAATCTGGGTCGCGCAGGAAGGATGCTTACGGTTATCAGATGACATTCAAAATGGAGGAGACTAACAGGGAAAAAAAAGGAGTTTTCCTGAAGGTTTTTGGTTTCACGCCAACGACGCTTTTTCGGGGGGGTTGACAGAAAATGTCAAAAGGGCGATTAAAGAAAATCCCGGAAAGTGGAGGGATTAGAGACAGATGAATAGAAAAGACCCGACAGGAGGGAAATTTTTGGGGAAGAGGAAAAATTTGGAAACAAAATAAAGAGATTTTTTTTGGAAAGCATAAGGGAAACGCCGACGATAAATGATGATAATGATGATGATTTTGACGACGACACCGACGGTTGCCACGCCCACTTTTCTCATTGGTGGATTATATCCCCTGCCTTGGGGATGAAAAAAGGGGATTTCCATTTTGCCGCTTTCTTTTTTTCCTTCTTTCTTCCTTTGTTTTTGAAATTGAAATTTTCTCGGCTCTGTTTTCCAAGCTTCACTTCCCCGGGGTTTCCTATCCCGAGAATGTTGCTTTTCCTCTTTCTAACTTTTGTTTTGCTTCCATCGTTCTCTATCGTTTGTGCCCAAACGTTAATACTTTCCTTTGTTGCTTTTGAGATTTTCGCTGCTGTTGGTATTAGTACTGTTAAGCTTTTGGCTGTTAAACCACTAAATTTCTCTACTACCTTCCACATTTTCCTCAATACTGTTAAAATTCAATGATTTTACGAGAAGGATTATTTGCTGTGGTTCAAATTCCCTAATTTTAAGGTTTTCTGTTGGTTTTTCAGGGTGGAAATTAAGGATTTCAGTTCTTATTAGAACTAGATAAGAATAATTGTGAGAGACAAACTCCAGTTATGGATCTCAATCAATTATACTCATCACCGGTCACGAAAGGTGGGATTGAGGGTTGGGGAGGAATTACGAAATATAAAAGAACGCGGCAAAGTCGTCACGTGTATCAAATGAGTAACAGTAGGACACCGTACGGCGAGGAGGTATAGGAAGCGGAAGAGGGTGAAAAGGAGAAGTAGGTGAGAGAATGACATCAGAGCTGTGAGAAGTCATTTAGTAGAGCAGACACGTGTTAGAGAAAAACAGCCCCGTACACACATTCGAGTCTGTTGAAGTCGGTTAACGTACAATTTACTGTTGTTAAATTTTGCTGCGACTGAAAATGAAGATTTCTAATTAGCCAGTTATAAAGGGTGCGTTGACTTAATAAAATTTTGCTGCAGTTAAGGCTTGTCAGTCAGAAATGTTGAGGTTGAGTTAGCTACTATAAACTGTTTTCAGTGAATTTATGTTATAGTCAAGATCTATTGGTCTATGTTTGGTGAGTGGGGTGTTAATTTTTGATTTTACTTTTTATGAAAAACAAAAAATGGCAAATGTATGACAACAGGAACACAAATTTTGGTAAACGACTAACGATTCCCACCCTTCAGGAATAGAATTTGAATGAATTTGTAATAAATTTTCATAATTCCTCTCTTTAATTATGTATTTAATTGAAATTATGAGATCAGAAAAATATCAAAGCTAGTAGATCAATAAAGGTTGCATCTGTTTGTGAGGAGACAAGCATGGGAAGCGAAGCAAGGGCTTGGATTACAGCAACGCTCATAAAAATATATAAAAATTGATTAGCCCTTGAGCGGATTAATCGAACCGGAAGTCAATTTACATTTTAATAAAGACTATAGAAGGACAGAAGGGAATAGAGAAGAGGAGAAAGAGGCATTTTTTGTGACAAAATGCGGCCCTGCTTTTTTGGATCGTCCCTTTGTTCAGTTACCCATTTATTTAAAAGTTTCATCACGGTTTTAATAACTCGCCGTTATTTCCATTCCAGCCAGAAAAGAAACTCGATACGAATGACGCAACTCTGGTTTTTAAGGAGTGCCTGCGCTCTACAACCCGGTGTCTTCTGGTCTTAAGCAACCGAACACGAGAACAGATGGTGATGGATTGAAGGTAAATAAAAATGTCATGGAAAGGTTAAAGAAGAAGAAAAAAAAAGGAAAATGAAACTAGATTTTTGTAGTGAAACCGTGAAACCATTTGGACGCTTTTCACGGATTCTTTTTTTGCGGTTTTTGCGGTTTTTAGGGTTTTGCGCCCCACAATGGGTTACGCGCCCGAGTAAACAATTCATAGAACCTATTCTCGGGTTAGGGTTTCGATACTCGGATTGTAACTATTAAAGTGTGTCTTCATAAAGTCTGTCCTGGCTAGACGATTCCGTGAGGGAAATTTCACGGATTGACGATTCGTAAAAAAAAAGTAATTTTAAAGAGGTCTTAATTGATGAGAAAACTTTGGCAAACTTTGATTTTCATTAGAAACGGTTTAGGGGTGCGCGAGATCTTTTTTTTTATTATTTTTCTATTTTTTTAATGGTGGCGCCTAAGTTATTAGCGGCTTAACGATGGTGAAAGAAGAAGGAGGGGCCGGGACGATTGTCTACTCATTCGATGGGTGCTGGAATATTTTTTTCTCTTCTTCTCACTACTTCTCCATCTCTCTCTCTCTCTCCTTGCCATCTACTTCTAGTCTGATTGAAGAAAACCTAACCTAACCTGGAGAGAAAAAAGGGAAGAAATTATTTTTTTGTTTTTAGAGAAACGTCCGAAAGATTTGAATTGATCTGCTCTACCACCCTCCGCTATTACCATTCTTTAATCAGACTCATTAATCTGATTTTAGAATTGTTGATGATGATAATGGTTTTTGGCAGACAGCAAAACTAGAAGAGAGAGAGAGGACGGAGAGTTGAAACTGAGTGTTTATATGAGTTGAATAAACTCGTAGGAGAGACAGCTGCAGTGGGTGGAATCAATTTGGCTCGGGGTCGGCATCCTTTTTTCGAACAGGGGTGAGAAATGATTCAGGTTTGAGGTGACAAATTTTGGGGTTCAATTATGCTTACTCCTCGACAAATAATAATGGGCTGAAAGAACCGGAAAATTTTCTTTTCTTTTCTGTTTTTTTTTTAAATCATCACAAGTGAGTGTACTATAATTTGAATAATGTGACAGCTTTACGCTAATGGGAATTGACATTTATTGTAAGGATTTGAGTTGAAAAAAAGAAGCTTGACAAAGGTCGACCCTCGAGGATTTGTTTTTGAAACGGTTTTTGAAAAGGCTTTTGCAGAAAGCAACACAATCACGTTTTTGTTCTTCTGAAAGTTTTAGGGATGGGAAGCTCTCTGGAAATGTGTCAACCACGTGACATTATGTTGGTTGAATGTAACATTGGCAACTTTGAGAATTGAGGAAGTTAAAATACAGTACAGACAATGTACAGATACAGAGAATTGAGGACAATAAAAATATGGACCTTTTGGTAGTGTTATTTGGAAGCCGGAAGTGGAATACTAATACTTTTGATGTTTATGTGTTGTGGATAACTTTTACAAGCTGGTAGAAGAGAGAAGAACATATTTTCCTATCCTAGTAGAACCATCTTATGTTAGGTTGGAATATAAGGATGGGTCTTTGATTGTTCCATTTTAGTGGTGAAGATGGGAGGAGTAGTGTAGTGGTTAAGTTCCTGACTTGGACGCAAATGGTCGTGGGTTCGAATCCTCCTCCCGCATCCTGTTGTACCCAAAAATTAAGGATGAAAAGCGGGATTAAAACCACCACCAATTTTAGTGGTGAAGAAACATCCAACTTGGTTGGACAAGTAAAGTCTTTCTTGAAGTCTTGGTTGAAGAAGTAAAGTCTTTCTACAGTCCAATTTGTCCATGTTATGTCCATTCGTGCTTTTTTGCTGACATGAATAGTATCATTGATAGTTGGAATAGATTTACTGTTTATACTGGCTACTTTGAGGTGGTTGAACATTATTGAGATGGAGAACTATTGATTGAGAGATAAATAGATACACAAAACATGGTATTGTCGTATTCTTTTGCACCATTCCTGTCAGTCAGAACCAACTAGAACTGTTTACAACAATTTTCAGTTGAATTTGAAAATCCCACGAGGCAGTAAATCAGCAACGTTGCCACTTTAACGCGAACCTGATCGATATAATACCTTCATTAACCATTCCACTCCTCTTTTTTTTTCTTAAATAATAGTTCCTTCCCTAGCAATCAGAAAATTAAAAATATCTTAACACCCAGAACATAGCAACACACATAGAGACGACAAACAACACAAGTTGGATTCTCTTTATTATCCAGTTTTCGAGGGAGTTTTTCTCGTTCAAACTTGTTAATTACTTGGAAAGTGGAAATACACTTCCATCAGGTTCGTGAGATCAATTTTTATTTTTAAATACGTTAAACCACCTTCAAAACTGGATGAAAACGCAATCGAATCACCCATCACTTCATAAAATAATTTATTTTTTTATTAGGCGAACTCATTCCGGATTTACTCATCGAATAAAAACCTGAAACCTTATATCGCTTTTCATCAAGACGAAGAGCGGGGAAAATATTAGGTTCGGAATGCCAGGTCTAGGCAATTAATTATTTTTATTAGGAAGTTAATGACTGATTGAGATCGAATCTAATATAATTCTTCTTTCCAGGCGAAATTTTTGTTTTTTAGACGTACTCACCATAAAGTCAACATCTCCTGATATCAGTCTGCTTTTGTTGAGTCCTATGACGTCTAACGAAGGATGTTCCGGTACCTGAAAGAGGAATAGAAAGAGACACGGAAATTAATTTTCAGCTTGAGAACAATCGATCGGGAAGAGAAGGAATGTGTGAAATCGTTAATTGTTTTCCAAGAGTCGCGATGAAGGTTTCCAAGATTAAAGAGCGTGGCATTTTGGGTCTTGTGAAGCACTTAATGACATCAAACCGCTATATAGTCGTTTAACTGATTAATATGCCGAAAGAAAAGGGCAACGGCTAAGGGAAGCTTGAAAGAGTGGCGTTTTAAGATTATCTTCTAGTCTTTTGATTAATGTTGAACTAATTAAAGAGAGTCGATGGTAATATATTGAAAGTTTTTTTGTTTTGGTCCTGAGGGCAGAGAGAAGATGCGCATGGGCTTTGTGTACGATTGAAAGATGCGAGATCACGTCAAACCGGATGACGAAGAACTGGAAACTAGATGGGTGATTGCTGTTGTGGTTACTAAGTCACGAGTATTGGACATAAAAGAGTCCAATATTTAGACAAGGCAGTAAAGATATAAAACAACTCTTGGAGTTGTCAGAATTAAAAACGGCCGTTTGGTGAAAGCTCTAGAAACTGGCAGAACACGATCGGTGACCTCTTCAAACAGACACGAATATCTCTTTCTCATTCCGGACATGTTTGCGGATAGGTATCAAATGTACCAACCCTCCTCTTTTCGAAACGTACAGAATGAGATGAAGGTAAAACTCCTTTCGATTTTTTTTTGCGCAATTTTTTCGCAACTTGAATTCCCGTGAGTCCTTTAAGTTAAAGGACCTCGACGAAGTGTTTCCCAAAATTTTTCTTCCCCCAATTAACTGCTACCTGTCTCTAAGCTGTACGAAGTTAAGCGCCGGAAAATGCAATACTTCGGACATTTACTGCGAAATAACAAATACAAACTACTCCAGCTCATCATGGAGGGAAAGCGACGCCCCGGAAGACGGAAAACTTCGTGGCTCAAGAACCTAAGAGAATAGTTCGGCATAATATCCGCCGCCCTATTCCGAGCGACAGCATCCAAGCTCGCCATAGCCTGTTGATTGCCAACCTTCGACGCGGACGGTACATAGTGATGATGATGTCTCTAAGCGAAACCATAAGTAGTTGGTCTGGGTTAAAGTAATGTGAAGAAGTTGTGCATGACTTATGAAAGAAATAGGAGAGTGACAACAGATAATCTATCAAGGCTACGATGTATAGCACTTTTAATAAGAAGGGCACTAGACCCAAAGAGAGTAGGTGTATAGCCTAAATTTAACTGATGAGCTTTTAATATTTCCTAAGACACACTCAAATATATACACACGCACTCTCTGATATTTAAAAAAAATTTATTTGACTGTTCGCTGAAGTGTCCCTGAAATCACTTTTAAAGAGACTACACTGGACATCCATTCTTGAAATTAAGCTTTTAATCTTGTGAGAGACAATTCAATTGTATTCTTGGAACAAACACACTGACAAAAGACGGATCCTCTTATAAAAAGCTGTTGATTTTATAAATCAATTTGGCAACATAACGAAAATTAAAATCTTTTGTTTCCGAGTTAAGGTAGACGAAGGAGGAGGAGGTAGATAGAGAGAAGAGAGGAGGGGATCAGTATTTAAAACACGTTAGCTAGGAACATCATCGATTCATAATGGACTTCGATCACAATAAAGACTACAAGACATTTATAAAAAAAAGGAGAAGTAATTAAAAGAGGCCCGAACCGCTGGAGCCTTCTAAACAGAAGCTTAAAACGTCTATAAAATATTTTTTTAGCGGAATAATTAACTGAAAGACCATGAACCTTGTGTCGTCCATAAAAGACAAAAATTTTTCTTTCTTCGGCTTCCTTTATGGCTCTCCCTAATGAAGAATTTTAAATAGTTCTTTTTGCGAAGAAGACGAAGAAGTGATTGGCGGGCACCAAAGCCAGAAGGCGATTAACCAGCTTTTTCTCTCTTCTCTCGTTCTGTCTTTTGTCAGTTAAATTGCTGCTAATTTACATCCATTGTTCGTGGTATCGCGGTCGAAGCCCGCACCCGGTTTTAACGGTCCGTTTTACTAACTTCTCTTCTCCTTTCTTTTAAGGCTGACGTTAAAAGCAAGTGTCATTTCACCAAAGCCGGATGTGTGGCTTTTGAACCCTGATCGGTGGAGGAAAGAGAAGACACATGAAGATCATGAGAAGGCAAAGAATTTAATAGCAGACAGGTAAGGAGGGAGAGGAATATGCCGTGATCTCATTTAACTGGAATGGAAAACAACATTGTTAGTCGGTACTGGATTGTTAGTTTTAAGGAAAACAAATGTGGGATGGAGTATTCGTAGCTTTGACAAAGTTACATCATAGCTGAGAAATCGGAACAGTGAATTCATTATTGAAATAATTGAAACGTAGATTTTGAAAGTGGTTCTGAATTCCGTTCTAAGGTGTGGAAATTAGGTTAAAACTTTCAGGGGATTGGGCTAGTTTTTAGGGGATGTTGATTAGACCACTTTTAAAGTAAACAACTTGAATCACTGTAACTGTTTGAGAGTCCTCTGTGGTTATTGGGTTGGTGATTTTCACTCACACTATTCTCGGGGTATTCTTTGAAACAAGTACAGTGGAACCTCTCGTAATGAGTTTAATTCATTCACGAGTTTTACTCGTAATGCGAAACAATTTTTTCCATATAAAATAGAATAATGCTTTCCAGGCCGAAAGAAGCACTAAAGAATTTTGAAAGGTAGAGATCAGAAAGAATTTTGGGTGGTAGTGAAGAAAATAAGACAGATACAGAAAGATTTAACTTCGAATCTGCTTTGTCTCTAGCTATCGGGGATTCCCCAAGTACATGCCACCAAGAATTGCTCGTTATGAGAGGTTTCACTGTATTCAGTAAAATTAAAAAGAAACACGGTCAAGCACAACTTCGGTGATGATAGGACTCAAATACTCTTAACAATAACAAAGGAACAAAGACCACAAAAAGCTAAACGAGGGTTCGAAAGAGATCACAACCGCTAACACAGTCTCTCATTTAAAATGGGATCGAACCAAGGTTTGTTATAATTTTTCATTAGTCAATCCGCGGCTGACTGTTTTACGAGGGCAACTCGTATTCAGTGGCACTGGCCCGGAGGTAAAACAAATGAAATTATGAATTCTAAATTTATCCGCACACCTAACTGAAGAGCGAAGGCCCCCAAAACTATTCCCGCCTCACCCATCACATATTCCTTTTTATGTTATTTAAGTAGTTGATTGTTTCATTTAATTATTTTTGTTCTTGTTCTCTCTTTTGGTCTTCCATTAAAAGCGAACCGGAGGTGGTTCAAGAAGTCAATTCTCACGGTTTGGGATATGTGTATATATTTTGTTTTGTTTTAGAAATGCGATTAGCGCGAGGTAACCACCCAAAAAATTGACGTGATTTAAGCGCTTTAAAGCAAAGTAAAGAGTTTGAGAGGCGTTTAAAATCGCTTAGTACGGTGGAGAGTTTGATTAACGAGAAACAAACGTACCATGAATTAAACCTTTCCTCAACTTCTTTTTCTTATTTATTATATATACCGAATCGGGGAAGAAGCCTCGAAGAAAGTTCGAATGTGTTAGTCAAGTAACAAAGCCTCCGTTTATCTCGGGAGGTAGAGAAACGCTTTTACTCAATGAAAGTGGGAGTGAGCAGTAGAAATTTTTTTTTATTGTGATTAATAACTTTTTCTTAAATTTGGTTTTGTTTTTTAAATTTGAAGTTTGAGGGAGGGAAAAGAGAAAAACGTGAAGAAGGGAAAGAATCTCCACAAATCAAAGTTTTGACCATTGTCAACAGACTGACAAAGGTTCAAACATAATAATGCTTTGCAACTGTCAAGAGTTAATAGGTCGAATCTGACGAGGGTCACTTATCCGCTCTCGAAGGGATATACCTGACCGTGGACCTGTTCAAAATTGTTTTTTCTTTTTGGATTTCTCTTCGCAAAAATCTAATTAGAAGCGATGTGCCGACAAAACTAAAAATTTTTTTTTTTGTAAAAATGAAATATATTTCTCGGGGGTTGAAAGTTAGCAAAGTTTGCCGGGTTTAGTCAAAAACAATTTCGGGTTTCGGTCTTTGTCGGAGTTTTCATAAAGGAAACGTTCACTTCCGGGTTGAGAGTTTCGGTGCCAAGTTGTTTTGTTCGTTTTTGTTGTTGTCGAGATGTGAAAATCTCAGGTGGCAGTCCTTGACTGATGCAGATTCGTTTCTGACGTTGTCTAACAAGCGGTTTCCGCATCACTTAACGTAATGGTTTTAATAGAAACAAACGAACCTGAACGGAATTTGCCGAAATCCGACGAAGTTGGCTGTTATTTAGAAGCGTACTTACGAAAAGTACTCGATTAAAATAATTCGTATTAATTAATTGTATGGAATTTACATAATTAATTGTTACAAAAAATATCGAACTGTTATTATCTTATTAATATTTTTCAAGTGTGCAATTTATTAATCAATTTTCGAAATTTTTTTTCGGAGAGTTGATGAGTCCATGGGCTATGGTGTATCGATATCCATGTTTTGGTAGCTCAAATTTCGGTTTTGATTGTTTTTTAAGAGCTACACAAATTTTTGGGTCAAATCCTGGTCGTCTTGTTCTCTGTATCTGCTTCTGTTTCGATTCCCTTTTCTACAACCACGCATACGGAGGGCTCAATGAGTTAACATGACTACGGAGTCGATTTAAAATTTATGGCGTTTAAAGAAGTATCGATGGATCGTAATTATCGATTTTTCCCACACTTTTGTCCTCCGATGGTTTGGTTTCTGAATAGACAAATCGGGTAGTGGGCTGGATTTGAGTCTACGGACCGGAGAACCTGAACCTGTTACCAAGAAGGAAAAAGATGGAAGAGATTCATTATTAAAGTGGCTTGGGAAAATAATTCAGAGCCACTCCGAATCATTTTTTTTTTAAAGTGGTTGAGTTTTAATTATTGAAAAATGATGTAGAGACAGCCTGGGGCATGTTTAAATGATACAATATTTAAGGTTTGTTTTAACTACCGTGCACCAACTAACCAACCCAAAAAAAAATCTTTTTGAGTTTTATTATAATAAAACTCCTCCGGTTTTGTTTCATCTCTGCCAACTCTTTTTTCAGGTTTGGGATTTATTTCTGTCGTGTCTTGCTACTGGGAAAAAATAATCGGAAGCTGGAAGAAGGATGAGAGAAGATTGTGATGCTATAGTGTAATGGTTTTGTTCTCCTCAACACGGTTTGTAGTGTTTCATATTTTTTTTAGTTTCGACATTTGGATGTCAAGTTTTTGAAAAAACAAAACGAGGACTAATAGCCAAAAGTTACACACTAATGACGTATGCTTTCCTTGGTTGTGATGTAGTTAGAATCACTTATTGTCATCCATTTCCGCGTTAACTTGAGGAATTCTTGTCGTTACTTAATAGACAATTTATTTGGTTACTCAGTTTGTTTTGGGTGAGGCCTCCTACGTGTCCACTACTTGTATGTCTGGTTTATTAGTTTGTCGAAACTGTTAAAAACTTGCTCGTTGCGGTGGAGCGGTCTCGTTCTTTCCTAAAAATCGTGATGAACTCTTTTAATTACAATTAGGTCTCGTTTTATGCGATTGTCACGTTCCGCAGTTAACCGCATCAATTAAGAAAGTTGTTGCAATTTTAATTTTTTATTTTGAATGAAATGACATATCTCCTTAGAGTAGTTATAGCAATTTACGTAAGATGATACTGTTAGTTTGGTTATTGCAATAAAATGGCGGGTCTTTCAGATTAATTGAAGTAAGTTGAACTTTATGAAGTATATAGTGTCTTTGTATATCTAATAAAATTGAGTGAAAGATGGCACAATTTCAAATCGCGATAGAAAAGTGTGTGAAGGAGACAAAACAAGAGTAGAAGTTGTAAGAAATCGATACCCACCGCGTTGGTAGACTCGCGACGAATTTTTTTTTTAATAATGAAACCTTAATCTAGCGATGGGTTTCATCACACACACACTTGATCGCGTACGCATGGCCCAAAATTAAAAACCAGTCGCGGTCAACAATCAGCTTCGGGGGTTAGAAGATAAAAACAAGACCTTACCCAATTTAATGTTTATTAAAATTATGTTTTTCATGTTATAGACTCTCCGAGTGAAATGAATAAGGTTGAAGGAAAATAAAAATCATCTTTCGGACATCATCCACAGTTAGTTGAACGGCTTATTTTTTAATAGTTTTTTTTATTAATTATTATTCAACGGCGTCAGGTGAATAGAAATGAGCGACGAAAAGGTAAACTGAGACTTTTGCTTTTATCTAGACCATGTTGGTGTCACGAGAGTCCTCTTATATGGGTTATATCCCTGTTGAGTCGGTTTGTAACCGTTCATAGTGTCGACGCCATTTTGATATGGTACTGAGTTCTGTTGAAGTAGTCAAAGTGTTTGAACCTCTTCGACCTTCCTATTTTAATGTTTTATTCTTTGCGTGTTATTAATTATGTCTTGTCAGATGTCACTACAGCAGATATGATTGATATCGGTTGAGATGAAGGTCACCGGTTTTGTCCATCTCATTCTGTGGGAGAGGAGTTGTTGAGTTTAAAGAGTCTTCATCTTAAAAGCTCTGAGCTTTAGATTTGATGATTGCCATAGAAAAGTCACAAAGAAACTAAAAACGAATCAAAAAGGATTGGAAAGGTGCTCGAAAGCTGCTGCCGGAAGCACCCTCTGTTAAATTAGCTAAAAACTCTCCATCATTATGGATTTATGAAGGAGGAAGAGAGAAAGGCCACTGGAAGGAAATGTTGTCGAAACGCATAACGAGTTTATCAAAAATTAGTATATAAGCAGAGGATGTTCATTATTGAAGTAAAGCTCTTCACCTCCTCCCTACCTCTTCCGGGGCTGCTATTTTCCATTTAGGCCGAGATGGAGGAAGGGAGGTAAGGGGGTAGCAATTTGTCCATCGGTTTCACCTCTAACGATGTTGACTTTATTACGGAAATCCTCCCTCAGACACCTTTAAATAGAACCGCCGCCATTATTCTTTGAATACAACTCGACATAATCAGGGGTGGAAATATTCAATAATTTCACTCAGGGTCGGTTAATGGTCGTTTGAATTTAGTAAACAAACAAATTGTTACGGAGGTATCGATTGGAGAAGTGCTGGGAAATACTGGAGGAAGTGAAAAGTGTGAAGGTTGGTGATTCAGTGGCTCCAATCGAGGTTCTCCCTCTTCAGCCTTCTCCTCCCTGTGACCCAAGTTTTTGTTTTAACTACGTTTACATTTAATCTTTTTGACTTTAATCAAAACTAATTATGCATAAGTTAATCTAAAAACTCAAAACAAAGAGTTTCCTTTTTTGATTTTCGGGATTGGACACACAAGAAAGAAATTATTTCAAGGAGCCAGAACGCAGAAACTGTTCATAAAATTTGAGTTTTATTAATGTTTTTAATATATTTCTCACGCAAGTCCTATGTATAAAATGTATTTTATGAACATGTAAATGTAGACAATGCAAATATAATGGAAACCTCACTCCTCTACTGCCCCCCCGTCAAAAAGAAAACAAAGCCATTGGTCATGATATGGGCGAAATGGGTTTTTTAATTTTCCTTTTTACTCAAATCACCGACGTCAGAATAGATTTGTAGTCGTGTGGAGTTTAGTCGACATGTTGAGCACTTCTCTCTTTGCTTAAATTGCACCAAACTCTGATGCATTGAGACATTTTGCACACGAAAAAGGAATAATTTGGAAACGAGGGGGATGTAAAGGAAAAAAATTATGATAGGCTTGACTCCATGATGGATTTTAATAAAAGTCTCTGGAGAAATGCAAAACCTTGGATGAAATTGATCACGATTTAATACTTTAATTCCTAAAATAGACTGCTCTATTCATTTAACAAATTGCTATTATTGATCAAATATGATCGTGAATTGTAAAACGCCTCGCTCGGTTTCCTATTAGACTGGAAGCGAAAATTTTGAAAATCGAAATGATGGATTTCAGGATTTTGTTTATTTATTTATCTATTCGAAACACGAATTGATTTCTCGAACTATATTAATTTTTTAAAAATTTGATTTAGTTTTATATTTTCGTTTCGCGGATTAGGTTTTTAAAGAGAGTAGTCTGTCACTGTCACTGCCTCCGTGATGAGTGAGAATTTTTTTAAGGAACGATTTAGTGACCGTGGAGGCTCTGCATGACTTTGATTATTCGAGTAGACTCGAAAACCATGTTCGGCGATAATGGCCGGCTTTGCCTTTACGTAATAATTTTATTGTTTTCTGTTTTTTAACTTTGAATTTTAATGATGACATGACAATCAAATCCCTTCATTTCTCTCTCTGTAGATGAAATTGTGTTAAGCCTACATATTTAATTGGGTGCGCAATGTTTCTTATTTCTCATAATTAAAACAAAAAAATTTTTTTTTTGGATTACGAAGTGTCTGTCAATGTGGCTATACTGTCTGGAGTCGAGTGATGTTCTTGATTTTTCGGAATATTTTTTTCACGTTTTCTTTGAAGTCTTTTGACGGTGTAATGATCTCTCTCCTGAGGAGTAGCTGTCGTGTAAACAGTGCACAAAGGCCCACAGGATTGGAGGCATCTATATTTTATACTCCGATTAATTGTTTTATTGATATAACATTTTGTAAATTGTATAAATATCCCTGCAGACAATAATTCGGATCCTTTGCTGCTACGTCCTTACGGCAACTAGGGTCGGACGCTAACCAAAACACTGGAGAAAAGGATGAGGCGTGATGGCTCTACCGCGGAATGATCAAGATCGCATGGACCGACAGAATCAAGGTCTTACGCCAAATGGACAAGTAGACAGAAGTTTGCATCAAACGACAGAAACTTCAATACTTGACAATCAGAAATGAGAAATAGCGGGTCCTTTGATTAATTATGGAAGGAAAAGTTGAAGGAAGGCAGGCGAAAGACCTCGTGGCTGAAGAATCTGCGAGTGTGGTTCCAGTTGGACTCTACATCCCTGTTCCATGCAGCCGCCTTCTAGATCACGGTTATGATCTCAAATCTCCCTCGCGAAACAGGATAGGAAGAAGAAGAAGAAGACATAAGTACCTTTGCGCATTGTTATGTTTATAAAACGTATATTCACTCCTCCACGGGCTCAATTCTAGATATGCCACTGTCTCTCTGGTTTCTTGTAAATATCTAGTAAGTAACTAGATTCTGTTTGATTTATCTAATCGTTGCTAATCTTCCACCATCATTCGAAACTGGTGCAATGTTTACAGTTCGCTAAGATTTTAATCGACTCGTTTCCCTGGTTCTATAATCATAAATGCAATAATATATGCAACCGGTTAAATATAGTCGATATTTGGTTAAGTGAAATTATCTATAAAACGAAATCGTAATCTATAGATTTCACGTGGGTGGGATTTTTTTTAAACGATCGATTCTAATATGTGTTGTGATATTTTATAATTTAACACAAGTCGATTGCAGCTTAATGTAATCCTTCCTGATGACGAGGAGTGAGAGTGTGAGCAGGAGCAGGAGGAGGAGGAGGAGGAAAAGTTCTGTTGGGTGTTTAAAAATCAAAGGAAAAAAAATCATTTATGAAATTTCACACTTATTTGGACAGGCATTTCATCCTTTTTTCTCTCTTAAATAAACTGCAATTTGTTGCATAATTTTAATAATTATTGCATTTACTCGTTTAATGTAGTCCACTGCATATGCATATTACATGATTATGCAAATTAAATTTTAATTTTTTATGATAAAAACGTTTTTTTTTGCAAAAGTTGGATTCATGCCTGATGATGTGCATTTAATGTCCACTTGATCTCTATCATAAACGCTGTCATTTCGGGATATTATCTGTATTTAAAAGGCTTTTAGGATTCCCCCGGGAGAGGAAGGGGGATGATGATTATTATAAAATTGAGATGAAATCATCAACGCTTTTTGCTTTTTACTTACATACATTCAAAAACTTTTTATCTGGCAATTTTTCATTCCAAATCATCTCTGGTCTGCCATTCTAATTGTTTCATCTACCTGTCAGGTCTTGTTCTTAATCAGTTTATCTTAGTGTATTTTTTAATTGTACGCCTGCGTACGCGTTTCTCTTTGGCGTTATCTTTTGTTAAAAGAAAAATTTTTTTTCTCTCTCTCTTCCCGTTTTTAATGGTGTGTGCGGCTAAAGTAACCGTTATGATTAATTGTTTTTAGATTGCTTTTTGCTGACGTGTCCGAACATGGTCGGAAGCCATGATGAAACGAAAAACAAACGCGTCGGAAGGTTTTTAGGGTGTCCGGAAGGTCGCCCATTTTATTTTAACCCATTGTCCTCAAATGAAGACACTAACTTCAGGATATTTTTAAAGTCTAGTAGACTCTTTAAGTAGAACAGTTTTTACACTTTTCTCATAATCAGGAGTTGGAGAATAGTTCACGATAGAGCAGCAAGATGCATGGGTCCAAAAAAAATTTTTTGTTTCTCACATCCTGTTGGAGGTATCGCTGCGGGAAAAAATCAGCTGATACTTAAGAATAAAGCCATAAAACCGTTATCATCGAGATTTCAACTAAAAATGAGCCACAGTCAAATTTTGGTGTCCTCATTTGAGGACCAGGAGATTTAATGTAGACCTATACAATTCATACTCAATAAGAAAACCAATACAGTGGTACCTTGAGATGCGAATGCCCTAACATTCCGAATTTTTTGATGATACGACAGGAAACTTGAGATACGAATTTGGAATTTGCGATAATTGCATAGGTGATCCCTAAATGGCAAAACTTTCGCTGAGCTTTGAGATAAAATTTTTTTGACATACGACGATGATCACAACAAATTCAGCTCATATCTCAAGGTACCACTGTCGTTCTATTAAAATTTGCAAAAGATGGGTAAAATGAGGACAGCAATTTCCCGGAAAATGTTTTAAAAAAATTTTTACAGAAATCTCATTATACCAGACTTCGAAAAATTTCTATACCAGGGCGGTAATGGGTTAGAGTTTGTTTTTGAATTAATAAGCAAGGAAGTTGGGATTAAGGTACTCTAATTAAAAGTCTTCTTGGAGGAAGTCAGCATTTTGAGAAGCGCTTTTTTCAGTCTGTTATAAAAAAAATGGCGTGGCGTCGTTTCGAGCAAGCGCTCTAATCCATCCAAAAAAAGAAAAGGAGAATGATTGATTTAATGATAGCGCATTGAATTTTATTCGTACACCCTCATTACTAATAAAAATCGATTCCCCGTGAAAGGTCGTCAGGGTGCCAGTAATAAATTTGTTTGTTGCATTACGCGGAAAAATAAATAAAAATTTTTTTTTTATTTTTCCACACGATTTTTCAATATGCGTGAATTAATACGTATTGCCAAGTTGACAGGTCTCCCGTGGGTTGTTAAGAAGAAAATTACATAATACACTTTTATACATATATACTAATTTTTAATAGAAAAGAAGAAGAAAGGGAGAATTTGTTGTCGGAGCGAGAGATTTCGTGTTAGAACCGTCTCAAACCGCAAAGGTTCCACACTCATTGCCAGAGCCCCTTTGTCTAACCCCCGGGGGGCACAATATCAAGTTTATTAGGTAACCGGTGAAGAAAAAAAAACAAATTCTTTAATACTTTTAAATAAAATAATAATAATAATAATACTAATATAACTGACTTTCTAAGAGGTTTTTATTGGTTTCGGTAGCTTAAAACGTCAATTAAATGGTTTTAATGCAGTATAAATCCTCGCGTATGTGCCTTTTATTATATTATTACACATTGGCCATTTTATTATATATTTTTTTGTTGTTAATAAATATTCAAAGCGCCGTGTAAATCTCTGGCGAAATTAAATTTCGTCTGGTAATCGCATAAATATTGATTCAAGATACACGGAAATTAGTTTTAAGATCTTCGCGGCTTTCGGTATATAATTTTTGGCCGTGGTGGGAGGAGTGGTGTAGTGGTTAAGTTCCTGACTTGGACGCAAATGGTGGTGAGTTCGAATCCTCCTCCCGCATACCCAAAATTTACCAATAATTTTGGCTATGAGTCGAAATCGATCCTTCCAACTCTGATGATGGCCTTAGTTGTGAGGATGGTAAGGGATAGGTTTCGTATATGATGCGGTATAGCTAAAAGTTATACAGCGGTACCTTGAGATACGAATGTCCTAATAATTTACTGAGATACGACATGAAATGTTCTAAAATTTATACCTCGTCGAAAAATTTGAGATACGAATTTGGGATGTGCGATAGTTGTATAGGTGATGCCGCCGCTTTGAGATACGATACGACGATGATCACAGAACAAATTGAATTCGTACCTCAAGGTACCACTGTACTAATATTAATACACGGAAATCGGTTTCGGAGTGACAAAAATGTGCTTTTTGAAAAGCTGTTGGCGTAACTTTTTTTTTTCATGAAATTTATGTGAATTATCTGGCCATTTTCTTAAATTGGTAAAAACAGGTATTGGTCTGTTAAAGTGAACTTTAAGTCTCTCTCTCTTTGAAGGTTAGGTTTGGCTAATTTTTTGTTCGCAATCATTGAAGAAGAGTTATTCGTGTTCCTCCAAGTCGTGTTGTTGATGTTACCTTATTTCTGGACGTATAGTCTCGCATATGTCGTTGTTTTTGATAAACTTGGCTGTTTGTAGGATATTGACGGAGAAGGAGGAGGATGTGTTAGCCAGAAGGTTTTGGTCGAGTTCTTGTTTTGGGAAAATCTCATAAAATCCGTTAAATTTTTTCAAGGTTCTGTGTTTTTTGTGAACGCCGTCGAGTACCTTAGGTCATGTTCGGTTTTGATCCGATGAATTTTTGTCTTGGGTTACAAGTGACGGTATCTAGACACCTAGAGAACCTCCTAATGTAGCGTTTTGCTCAAGGCGGCCATGTCAATGTTGCTTTTGCTTTTTCTTTCTAAAAAGTTCAACGGAATTCTTTTGTACGGTCGAATCAGATTCTCGAGCTAAGACTTTTGTAACATATAATTAAATTTATTTAAATAATTGTTTATTCCGAGAAAGAATTGGGGTTGTGAAAGAAAAGTAGAAGTAGATGGAAGTAAAAAAAAATTTTTTTTTATAAATTTATTACCAGTTTCGGGCAGTGGATGAGGATTTTTCGATGACTTTGGGATGAGAAAGATTTTATCCGAAAGACAAAGCCGTCGGTGAATGGTAGGAAAACGGATTAGTAACCGACATGGAACGCATGCCCGATTAATTTCCGACATTTTCAATGCCTTCTAGTGATAAATTGGGTGTGTCACTCCTACACACTTATTACGCACAATGGATTTTAGTGTGTATTCATCCGCACATAACAAGACATGAGGAAGATGATGGCGATTTTTAACGAGAATGAAATTTAAAAAAAATTTTTTTTTTTGGTTTAAAGGAGAAGAGCGGTTTTGGAGTCAGTCGAAATTGTTGCGTAAATTAGGTCTAAATGGAAGAGATTATTTTTTTTTATTGCGCCGTGGTTGTTAGCCCGTAATGTACAATAAATATGCAAATTTAATAATTTCTTTATATTGTGCGCTGCTTTTAATTACATTGTTTAATTAGTATCAAAAAGGGATTTTTTATTGATGGAAATTTTATTTTATGCGGATAAATTAACTTTTTTTTCGCGATAAACGAACTGCTTGCTTTTATATCTTTATTGTATATCGTATTATTTTATTTTCGGAGGTAAAAAAACGGACCTCGGTGGGTGGAATGATGTAATCAGGAAAAATAATTTTTTTTTTCTTTTTACATAGAAAAGGCGAAATCGACAGTAAAACTGTAATGAAAATGAATTAAATTTTGTTTCTGGTTAAGGGAGTTTGTTTGAGGTTCGGTGATCGTGCCTGAGTTGATGGGATCACTTCTGTTGGGGTTTTGCTTTAAGTTTGTTTATGGGTTTCACAGACGTTTTGCTTGAAAGTTTCTGTGAGGTCATCGACAAGGAGTATTCGGAGCGGGGTCGATGGTAAATATAATACAACAAAGGTCGAAGATGTTTGTGATGATGGTCTAAATTTTGTTACTGATGTCATTTGAAAAGGAGGATGTGAGGATGGATCGTCCTAATTTATAGACGTTTTAGAGCTGTGATCTTATGATTTGGTATGTTTATACGTGTAGTATAGAGTATAAGTTCAAATTTTTGATTAAGTGGTCGATCTCATTTGTTTATTCATAGCCATTCGACGAATGGCTATCATCCAAGCAGTCTATTACCGCAGCCGAGAGGATGGCTAATAATCTAGGACGACACTCGGGAAAGTTTTTAAACAAATCACTTCGATCAGCAACAGAGGAAGACAATTTCCAGGTGTAACTCCAATTACAAACTCTCTCCAAAGATTTTTCTTAATAAGGAAGCCATTTTGGATTTTATACCGCCAACAAAAAACGTTGCGATTTTTTTTCACTGTTGCGGTGTTCAACAACCTAAACTTTCAAAAATAAATCAGTGCGAATTCTTTTTTTTCTCTTCTTTATTTTCATTGGTCACTTTCAGGTTTCTTTTTGCCAGCTGCTTTCCACTCCCATCGACTTTTTGAAAGCTTAATAAGGCTCGATGCTGTCAACTTGGAAAACAAGTTTCGCTTCCATATTTAGTTTTAAGAGTTTGAATAATTTTTATATTCTGATTCGGTTTTGGACGTGGCCTCCTTGATGTAATCTCAACGAAACAGATTCAATCAAACATTGGAAATGAAGGAAAAAGTTTTTCCTCATCTTAAATTTCGAATCTTTTTGTTTAATAAGGATCTCGAGTCGGGAGAAAGGTTTGTTCGGTTGAATGATTGAAGAGATTGGGTGTTGGGATATGGAATCACTTTGCAGATTTTGCCCTTAATCCGGTTCTGAAAGATGACAATAAAAAGGAAAAGAAAAACTACAAAATGTATATATAATAGAATTCCACCCTCGGAGTGATACATGACAATACTGTATGTTATGTATTTCGCTTTGTACTTCATCCTAATACGGTGGTGGAGGGGTAGGAGACAGAGGAAAATACCCTTCCTGTGTACCTGTACCATTCATTCAACTCTTAGGTTTCATTCATTTTTACTTCTTTTTCCCAACGAATGAAGTAATTCAATATTTTATTGGCAACACTTGATGAGTAAACCGAGATCGTCACTTTGTCAATGGGAGAAGAGAGAGACAGAGTGTGTGTGTGTGAGTGTATTCTTTGTTGCAGATTTTCTTTTCTTCAGAATAGTATTGTCGGCATTTGAAAATGAACTTTTGTTGTTGTTGTCGCTCCCTTCCTCTTCTTCCTTTATCTCTTTGAGAAGAGAAATCTTATCAAGTTGGTATATCAAAGGCTTATACAAATCGGTGGGAATCAAAAAGAGATAATTTTTATATATATAGTATAAGAAGAGCTATGTGTTTGTTTGGGTGTATGTGTCAGAATAACTCAAAATTAGATGGACCAATATGAGCCAAACTTTAAACACGGATTGATTGTATACATAGAAAGAACACCACCTAAATTTTGAGTACCTCCGATTTAGTATCACATCAATAATGGAACAACAGTTTTAAATTTAACAGTTTTTGTTATGACTTCTTTAAACTGTGCATTATTTATGAAATAAGTAGAAATATGACGGAAATCAAGAAGGTGTACGTAGCTTTGTCGGGTGTATAGAAATTCAGTCATTAATCACAAGCACTCAACAGCATAGATGGATGTGTTCAGTCAATGTTATTGAAAGTTTGCTGAAATCGGTCCATAGTTTCGAGTACTTCCGGTTTATACTTAGATGATTTTGTAGGAATAAAATGTGCTGTAGAATTAAATAATTTTTAGGTAGCGGTGGGACGGAATATACGTTTGTACAAAAGTAATAAATACTACAGCAGTGATGGGTAAAGCACGGCCCGCGAAATTATTTAATTTAAGGGTTTATCGACTTGGGTTGTATTAATACATGGCCCGTTTGACGGTCGAGAAGTTTAAAGTGGATTCTACTTAGATGTACAGTCTACAGAAAAAGCTAAACTAAACTAGCTGCGTAGTTCATGTGTTACAAATTTGTGCGGCCCGCCAAAAAAATTTTAAAATATAAATTGGCCCGTTGATTTAAAATCTTGCCCACCCCTGTACTATAGTCTAATAATAATGAGCCAACACGAAATTGTTTAATGGGAAAATGCCTCGGAATGTGAAATTGCGAAGATTGAGTTACACGGATTTGGACGGTCGTTAAGCAATTTTAATAAAGACATTTGTTGGGAAACTTAAAAAGAGGTTTCCCGTCAGCGGAAGTCTTGTGTTATAAATTTTATATATCTGAAGGATTGGGTTGCGAGAAAACAAAACAGTGGAGAGGACGGTTGTATATATTTATACTATTGCGGGAAGAAGTGATACAGATATTCACTCAAGTTATGTAAAAGACTTTCAATAAATAAATAAGCAATGAGTTGTAGAAGATAGGAGACACATTCTTGATTTGGTTTAGCTCTCCGGAAAAATAGAAAATGAAAACGACAGTGAAAATAAAAAATCTACAGAAACAGAAGTTTAATCTTAAAAAGGTTTTGATGATCATACTAAATAAATAAATAAATTATAAACAAGAAATAGAAAAATTGTGTTAATTAACGTGAAAAATCATTTTTCTGAAAATTAACAAAAAATCATTTTAAGTGGAGATGATAAATAACAAATAAATAAATAAATAATTTTTATTTATTAATTTCTGGCATTTTAGGTCTGTTAGCATTTAACGAGTCATCTCACATCTGTCGTTGTTTACTTCTTCTTTGGGAAACAATAATTTTTTCGATTTTATTGATTTTTGGTTTAGTCTTGCGCGTGCGAGCGGTCTTTGTGCAAATTGTTAACATCTCTGGTCTCTCTGGTCTATTAGACTGATCTATTAGAGATTTGGGAGGATTCTGAATAGTTGGCGGTAAGTTTTGCTGAGATTTGTTTCTGTGTTAAATGGGTTTGCTGTCGTTTTCTCTGAGGTTTTGGTTTAGCTATTGGAGATGGTTTTAGTTTTATAGGTTTTTGGTTGGTTGTTAGTATGATTTGGTCACGTGATTGGCGTAAGCAAAAAGGAAAAGGTTGAGGGATGGAGATGATGTAAATGGTTTGAAGGTGCGATTTGGGTTAGTTGTGTTAGTTTTTTGGGTATTGCAACCCAACCCAACCCAAAAACTAACACAACTAACAGTAGTATCAGCCACAAGAGTCAAAAACCAAACAATTCCAACCCATCGAGATCTAACAACTAAACCCATCGAAAACCCTCCAGTGCTCAACAACCCAAAAAAAGGTTCTCAGGTTCTAAATCGAAAACTTGTGTAACAGTTACTCAAAACAAATTTTTACTCGCTCCTCATTGGTTAAGTTATAACACGCAAAAGGAAACGAAAGAAGCCTGATCATTAGTTCAAAGATGATATAGTCGGTGTTTAGTGATTAAACTTTTCATCAGAGAGTGGGAGAGAGAGAGGTTGATGAGGGAACAAAGAGAAAATGACATTTCTCTGAAGACCAGTGGTCTATTTAAAGATGACACATAAAGCAGAAAGAAAAACATTTTTTTTCTCATATATATTATTCCAGGGCCGACAAAATATTAAATAGGAAAGATGTTGACGAAGGGGGAACCCCTGCGGATCTCTTTCAGCGGACCACTCAACTTTACTTGTTCATTTAACAAATTGAAAAAGAATTTTTGTTGTTAAAACCTATCTAAATCAAAGCTACTTTGTGTGTACCTTTTTTTTCTATTTTATTAGCTGTCTCTACCCGCTTTTTGAGGCTTCTATTTAGGACAGGAGGAGAGGAAAGAAAGAAAAGAAAAAAAACAACGTCAGAGAGAGAGAGAAGCTCCCTGCTGGGTTAAAGTGTTTTTTCGGAGATGTAAACTTATTTATTTACCAAAGCACGAACGCGATTATGTTTATTATGTCGCTCTTTATCACTTTGAATGTTTTCATTTTTGCCGTTCTTCGGCTTTAAACCCTTTTAGTCAAAAACTGGATTTGCGGATTTAGCAACATAATCAGCACGTCGTGATATCTAGGCTATTACGTGAAGGATGCGGGTGCTTATTCATATCTGTCACCAAAATTTTTCATTAACGACCTCCTGGTATTTTTAGGTGATTAAGTAGAACGTGAAGAGGATGAGGACTAGAAGCCGTGGAGTTTTGGACATAACCAGGAATTGTTTGGGTAACAAGACAAAATCAAATGGAATGGTAAGTCTTTCAGGGTTTAGAGGAAGATGGGAGAGTTGAAGTTTATTTCAGGCAGAAGAAGGTCTTGGATGAAAGGTGCAAGAGAGGAAGCGTAGATGCCTCCAGGAAAGTCATATTGTGTTTGGGTTGGTAAAGGTGTGTCAGAAGAGTGTACACTTTTGATTGGTGTGTTTCACTTAGCTTTCTTCAGTAGTTGAGTTGGTAAATGTCTTCATGTCCGGCAGATGGAAGAGTCTTTGACTGATATTTTGAACAACGATTTCGGGATCTGAGGTCCTGCTGATTGGTTCTGTCTAGTATCATTGGGAGATGTCTTCTGCGTTTTGAACGGTTTCTGAAGTGTGTCGTGATGGATCTACTACTCTTTGTCTGGCTAATTTAGTACCCACTGCCGCAGCGTAATACTAACATAACTAAGACTTCCTTTACCGTCGCTTTCATAACATCTCCAAAACGATTGGCAGACGAAAGAATTTGTCATCGAAAGAGTTACGTAACATCCCAAATGTCTCTTCGTTAGCTCTTAGGGTTAGCTCCAAGGATACTCTAACACGAGTTTCGCAAAAACCGGAAACGGCAAATGTATATGAAAACCATTCTCGGAAATAATGAGTCTAAGAGTTGCGTTCATCTCGGGATGGTTCCCAGAAATTAATTTTTATTTGAAGAAGTAATTCTTGCACGTTGGAAGTAGAAAATGTTAAATTGGCCCACGGATGGTCTGGAAATTAATAAACTTTTTACGAAATCCGCCCAGAATGAGTAATTTAGCTCGCGAATGACAAAGGAATGATTTTTGTTTTTGTTTTTTAGGTTTTGGGAATCGGACGTGGTGGCATCACCCATGAATGAGAAATGTGGAAACCCTTTTACCGAGAAGGAGAATGCCACATGTGTCGGCTCTGGGTTTTTGGTGTGATTCCTAGAACGAGCGATCCGAATTGATTAGATTACCTCGGATCCGATCGCGTAAATCATAATTGCAGATTCTAGGTTTGGTGGGCCAAATGATTTTTATCAATGTGAGAAGCCTTCGAGGAATTTTGTTTCAAATCTATTTAAATTAGTGCTTAGCAATATTGTTGAAAATTTGTTAAAGACTCGGTGAGAATCAAACTAACATCCGGTTTTATCGTTTTAGAGCAACAGCAACATGTCCTTGAAAGAGAACACCGGGAAGCGTTTTGGAGGAGTGTCAGCAACGTTTCTGGTAAGAGAATGTTAACAATTTCATTCCCAAAGAAGTTTTAACAAGAAACCGGAAATGAAGGCTTTGACCAAATCGGTTCCGTTTTGAGATTGTGTGTTTGGTTGAGATGTTAGAATCAGCTTTGTAGAGGCTACAAAGAACAGGTTGTTCAATTTTTGAGGGTAAGGTATAAACAAAGGAAACGCCAGGAGGTCAAAACTGTTTTTTGGTTTGTGGAAGTGTAGGGAGGGTGTGAATAGGTCTGGTTTTGCGGTCAAGAGAACTTCAGCTGCTATTCTACTTGACACTCGAGGAAGAGTCAATTTGGCAAAGTTGTTAAGTCCTTTTGGTGTTTACTTAATAAAGATACGAAGAGAGTGCTCCCCGAAAAACCTTGGTTTCCGTTCTGGGTCAAGTTATGACATAAAGACAGAGGTCTTAATGTACGTCAACGGGTTTAGGTAAACTGTCCGAAACTGTCGTCCTGTGGAGAATATATAGACCCACCGACTTCTGGTTTATTTGAAGATGTTTGGCTATAAATTGCAAACCGAAGGATATTTTTCTAAATATGGCTTTGATTGAAATTCACTCATCGATCACTTAGACCAGAGGTAGTCGGAAGTGTTAAGAGTTATGCGCTACAGTCATTGTGAAATCAAGTTCGAAACCGCCAGGAAGACAAAGAGAAAAACATGAAGAATAGTTTCCAATTAAAGAGATCCAAGTAAGGAATCTCATTCCAATTTGATTCATAACGTGGAAATGAAATACTAAAAACGTAAGAATCCAACAACTTCCGACGCTCGGTTACAAGAATAAGACGACGAAAAGACCGACAACAGCAAGAGCCTAATCTCTGTGAAAAATCTCCCAAAAAAGGACGCAAGATTGCACTCAATGATTTGACAGTTTGTTCTCAAGCAAAAAAATGATTTCCATCAGGGTTGCGAAAGTGAATTCCGAGCATGATTTCAAACCCAGAAAGAAAAGGAAAAAGGATCAAAAAGGACTTGTTTTAAAAATTTGACGTTAAAAAGTCAAAAAGTGAAAATGTCACCCCCTCGAAGATGGGATCTCACTTTTGTAAAGTGGCTCGTAAAGATGTGAAGAGGAAAATTGAATCACGGTTGTCAGTCAGGTGGCAGAGTTATGACAGTTTCCAGTGGTCAAGAAACCTCGTCACAGATGCCAATCACTGGTTAACGACAAGAAAGGAAATGAAATGAACCCCCTGAGAAGGAGAAAAACATTTTTTTGATTTTTGTTTAGTCATCGGAGGTAGAAATTAACCGGAAATAGATCGGACGTCTTTTGAGCTATGGTTCTAGCTAAACTTTTCCGACGGATTTTGCGTCTGAGTTTGGTTAAAAGGCTACGAGTTTGGTGTGCCTGGGGTTTTTAGCTTACCGTCGGTTGATTTTGAGGTAAAGGGAAAAACGCGGATCGGTTCTCTTTGTAAGTTTGACTTTTGAGTTTTGATCTGAGGCGGATTTGTTTACCAAAAGAAGACCGAAGGTTCATCTGTTTGAACTTGTCACCATCTCAAATAGTTATCAGGTGGTGATAGGAATGAGAAAAGTGGAAGAAGAATGTTTACTAGATAATGGAGGGTGTACGCGACGGGACACATACTTGGTTATGATTATGATCGCACCTGATCAAAGAATCTATTTTGGTGTTAACTATCCATCTAGTGTGTGTCACAACATTGAGACTTTGTCTTTGAGAGATGTAACCAAACAGCTCTGTTATCCCGGAAGGAAAGAAGCGAAGACAAAGACTGAAACTTTACATTTCAGCCAAATTATCGAGCAAACATAAAGCTTACTTCAGACCAAGTTTCCAAATCCTTATTCTAAATGTGAAGAGATTTGCTCCCGAAGGGGGGGCGGAGTGATTTTGGAGGACACGGAGGAACCTGGGAGGAGGAATTATCTGACAAAACCGGAAATAGAAAGAGTTTTTTTCGGTTCCTCGTTGTGACAAAAACTTACGGATTTGTTCATTGGAATTTGTCCTACCCCGATTTGATGATGAGTCCCATAGAGTTGGTGACCGGCGACTCTTGTCACTGGATTAACGTCTGTCAGCATAATCGTTGAATCCACTTAATCCGCTTTTAATCCATCCAAAAACAACACGAGAAAAACCAAAAAGAAAATTCACTGAATACAATTTTTTTTCTCCTTTTTTAATTTCTTTATTTTCCCCCCGAGATTTCCGTACACGATCGATTATTTTTATTATTATTATTATTTACTGACATAATTTAAATTAATATTGAAAAAAACGCGAACGTCCATAACCGCATGATCATCTTTCGCGATATATTTTTGTGTTCCGATATTTTGTCGGCCCGCCGTGGTCGTTGTGTAACTCAAAACATGAAAATGAACCAAAATTTTTGCACAGAATACAAGTGTGGAAAAAAACACTTCATTTACGTTCCGAGATGACAACTGGTTTATTGTGGATATCTAAGGCAAGCAATCTAAGTGGGGTTTAATGGTTCCTCGCCTCGGATTCAATGGTCTTTGGGGGAAAGGGAAGGGGAGAGGAGGGAAATGGGGGGGAAAACCGCTCACGTTCAACTTGTGGAAAGGTTTAGTCTTTTCCCAAATACCAATTCCAGTTTTCCCCTACTTCTCGCTATGGGCGGAGTCTTTGGAATGGAGCCAATGAAACCGGCTGTTTAGCTACAATTTAGGGGTACGCCCCCCTCGGATTTCCTTCTTTTCGGTTACGTTTTTTTTCTTTTGGCTTTTTCATTGTGATTCCCAAGATCTGCGTGTTTGCGTGCCACCGGTTTGGGGCTCTACTTACCTTTTTTTTGGCGATTTTTTTTGTGTTTACGGTTTGCAGCACCATCTAGCGGTGGGTACGCTAACGAAGGTGATTTTGATAATGAAATGTTTTGGTTTTTTTTTGCGCGGAAACTTAGCAAAGTCTCCCGGGTTCAGGGGTTTCAAATTGGTTTCGGTCAACACTGGGTTAAGGATTTGATGGAGAAGACTGAGGTTTTTGGTTCCTTTTGGAACCTAGATTCGTTCTTTGGTGTTTTGGGTTTGGTGGTTGGATGAAGAATATTGCTGTGGGAGAGTCTAAAAGGATTGGAGGGGTGGATTTGACCTTAAAAAATTTTTTTTGGACTTCAACAGAGTCGTTGCAGTGCTTTCCACTTGATTTATAAGATTTTCTAAATCCAAACTTGGTTTTGACATGTCTGAACTTCTAGTACACATTGAATATGGTTTCTTTGGTGCTGCTTACATTCCTAGTTTGATCGATTTTTGGTTTTGATGATCTATCGACCAATCCAATTCTTAGAAAGATGGACGACTACTATTTGGTATAACTTTCTGGATTCCTCAGTTGTGTGTCATTTTGGTTTCTATCTTCCCCCATCTTCTGCTGTCTTATTCTCTCAAAAACAGTTCTATTTCAGCTGTTGTATGCTTCTCTTGTGGAATTGACTTTCTTCTTTGAGAACACAGGGTATTTTAAAGTTGGCAGGATCTGCACCAACCCAACTTACTGCCTCTTCACGTCCATTCGAGGACAACCTCCAAAATCTTTTAATCACTGACAGATGTTTATGCTGTTCCGATTCTCATGCAGTTTGTTCTCTGTTCTCACGATCCCAAAAAAAAAGAAAGGATTTTCGTGTCATTCGGAGGAACCCAAACATTGTTTACATCGTAATCAGGAAGGAAATAAGAAGATGAAGGAGGAATGGCAAAAGAAAAGGCCAATTTCCGACGAAATGAACCTTAATTTGGAAAGCATGGGCAAGATATCACGGGGTCAACCCATTCCGCACAACACATTAGACGTACCGGGGTCTCGATACACACGAGCTAATGCGATCTGTGTGTATGTGTGTGTTGTGTGTGTTTGAAAATATATGGGAAGATCACGAGTCAACATTTGAACCCTTCTCGGCTATAATCAACACCTCGTTAGAAGATCAAATTGCTTTCCGCAAATATTCGTTATTTCTTACGAATCCGTTTCATTTTTCCTTTTTCGAGTTTTTTGTCGAAATGGCTTTAAATTATTGACCTTGTCTGAGGTTTTTAATTTTTTAGTTTTTTGGCATGAAAGAATGCCAGCACATTCGCACTAATGTGAATCGAATGTGTTACATCTAATGTGTTCTGCGTTCTAATGGGTGAAAGGTTAGAGTTTTTTGGGCAATTGCTCTTTTTGTAATGGTATCATGATTCCGACATTTTGATTGTTGGTTTTGTTTATTGGGTTGGGGTTCAGGTTTATCGGTAATGTACCTCGAGGTCTTAAAAATTTTCACATGTGTCCCAGCAGAATGGAAGGCTTTAAGGACTCGATAAAGGGTAGCAGAAGATAGGCCGATAATTTTAGGAAAAGAAAGGAAAGGGAAATAGGAGTGCAGGAACATGGTCAAATCGTTTTTTATCAAAGCTTATCCTAATTATTAATGTTAATTAATTTTTCACCTCATTAGCGAGGTGTGTTGTGAAAGTTTCTCAGAAGCTGATTTGTGTTGAAAGGAATTTTTTGAAAATTCGCGCTTTTCGTTGTGACGTGACCAAGTCCCCAATGTCATCGTTCCCACAGACTTGTTTCAGTTTTATTTTATTATTAAGGACTTCTCAGTCGATATTCTGGTCGTTTTTTAGCCTACATACCGATGAGGAACGTGATAGAACAATGACTTCTGGTAGTAAATGGTCGTTTTGCTATTTCTGACTTTATTTTTGACAGAAATTGTGTCAAACGAACCCAAGAACGTGAAAAGGGTGGACTTGGGATTAAGATATATCAAAATGGCCTCCTTTATCACTTTCTAAGATCTCTACATCGATTACTGACCACCTGTATGCGCTCATTTTGCTGTTGATATTCTTACAAAATTGATGTTGAACAATCGAGAGAAAGTAAAGACTAGATGCGACAGAGACACCTTATTTCTTAAACCTGATCTAATCAAGTATCCTAAACCATCCTACAGGAAAGTTGTGAAACCAAAGACTCGAAAGAGCCAGAACGAAACAACAGGAACAAAAGACAATTCGTCGAGTTTGTATCTTATTGAAGAGCCACACCCAAACGTTTTCGAATTCGGCTACAGTTTCTCTCTTTGAAAAGAAGAATTCGAGTGGATGGTCTGGGGGTTGGGGGGTGAAGTGGAGCAAAGGCCGACGGATACGGTTTTTCGCCCGTCGCTAACCTGTTTCCTCGTTGCTAAGGTTTACTTTCAAAATGTGACCGAAAGCCATTAAGGGCCCTTTTCTTAATGAGTTTTCTTTCTTGATTCGTATTTAATTATAGTTAATTCATCGCGTTAGTTAAGTTATTAACGACATATTTAATTAGGCAGTTTTACGATCTGCCAAACAAAACTACTAATCTAGCTCATTCGGTTGAATTTTGATTATCTAGTTTGCGGATGAGTTAATATGGATTTAACTGGAACATTTTGTGTTAGTGCCTGGCGTTTGTAAGAGCGATTAGAAGAAAAGGTCGTTTCGTTAACCGTTTTGTCGGTTTATAACTTTTGGGTTTCACGCCGCATCGAATTTTCTCAAAAATACACTCAAAAGATGTCCAAAAACATTACTAACATCCGTGAAAGTCTTAAAACTCGGGCTTTGGGAATCGCACTATGTCGGTTAGTGTAACTTGAGGTACTGACCATAGAAAGCTCTTTTAGCCGAAGACCCAGTTTCTAACTTCAACACAGTCCACAGTCACATCTTTCTATTCCATTCATTTATTATAGCAAAGGTGTAGTGCATCGTCTATCCCTCTCGAGCTTTGTTTATGTTGTCAGCAGTCTCTTTGCTGCCAGCTAACATTTTCTTTGATGTTTGAACCCATTTTCTGGATTAGAAAAAAAAATTTTTTGCCTCAGATACAACATCAAATTGCGATTTCCCTTTTCAACTGCCAGCGAAAACATTTTCGTGACAACTTTTTAAAAACCTTTTTTTTTCAATTTCAGGGGAAAGTTTTTCAACCCCCTACCCTCTCCGGAAGTTATTTTTTTATATTCTCCACTCTTCGAATGAAGAGCTTGTTGTTAAACATGATTTTGAAGAAGGGATGATGATGATGGATGGAAAGGAAAGGGAATAATATTTGTGTTTAACTTTTTTTTAAAAAAATTTTTAAAGAAAACTTAAAAAGATGGAAAGGAGGAAGAAGAATGAGGGTGAGGAGGGGGTGTGGAGGTGGAGGAAGGAGAGGTATTGAATATTTTCCAAGTTTTACAGCAAGAAAACATTGAATACCGCTAATGAGGCGTTAGTACAACGTTAAATGCTCGCCATTAAGCCTCGTTAGCTTTAATTACCCGTCTATGCAATCTGGCAAAACGGATGCGTTAACACAAAACTCAGGCACCCGGAGTTTGAGGGTATACGAAAGCTCGATAAAAAGGATTTTTACATGAAAAGCGTTTTGTTCGTTGCTTTTTCTTTTAAAGCCGGGATCACAAAGCTTTGGTGGAGAGCTCTGAAGGGGAGAAGTAATAAAAAATTCTTTTGTGGATTTTTATTTATTTATTTATTGTTTTCTTTCTCTCCGGGGTTTTGTCGGTCGTCCTCGGCACGGAAACTACTTTTCCCTGTTGTTGGGTTTCGGTTGGGAACGTGACTAAAAGGAGCTTTCCTTGAAGTTGTCAGGAGTTTTGAAAAGAGTTCGGGATCGTGGCAAGGTCTAGAATCGTTGGGCTTTTCGGATTTTGGTCAGGGTTCCAAGGGTGAGAGGAGTTTGGTGGGAAAGTTGAGCAAGGAAGTTTTCTTTGGGAAATTTGTAATTTTCCCGGGGCAGAGATTATTGAAAGTTTAAAGCGTGGTAATGGCTCCGAGATGCACACATACACAACACACACGACTGGAAATGTTGGAGTCGAGTTGAGTTTTCTAAGAAAAAGTCGAAGAGGCTGGAAAGAAGGCCCCCGAGGGAACGCCACTCCGGTTAAAATAAACTTTAAAATCCTGCTCCATTCAGGTACAACTTCATTAAAATGGTGAATTGACTGGTGGCCTGTCCTGATTCAGCAAAATCGCCTGCACCCGACTTCCATTGTCCTTAATTTCATTTGGAACCTAATAAGTTTTCACAATCAAATGGGTTCGTTTCTAGGTTTCCCGCCCCCAAGGGTACAAAATTATTCGGTTAGGCTACCCGAATACGCTTCTTTAAACCTTTTTTTTGTGTCTGTGTGATGGTGTGTTGTTGTTGTTCTCCTTCTTCCTCCTCTCCTCAAACACTGGTAGTGACTTTTAATTCTATTGATTTTTTTTATTTTAGGATCCCAGAAAACTAGTTACAAGTGTTATAGTCCATCGCTTCATTCTTGGACTCCATTTTCGCGACGGTAAAATTTTTTGAAGAATTCGGTTTCGTAGGAACTCTCCTCATAATTGCATCATTATCGGTAACGTAACGAATAAAATTGAGATGCGTGATGATTCATTATCGATGGAGCATTAAGTGGACTCCGGCATCCCATCGCATTTGGAATTCCTCACAGTCTCTCTCTCTCTCTTTTGCTTTCTTGGTTGCCCAAAATGAAATTAACTCTCCAGACATTAAGCCAAGGTACCAAGAAAAATTTTTATGAAGATTGTTATCGTCGGTGATGCTGGAGCCTGAGCAACATGTTCCTAACACCATCTCGTAACTGGCCTCCATTGTTTCTGATTCATTTACATTCAAGACTTGGAAAGAGTAAATTGATTCAGAAATTGCTAATGAAGGTGTGTTATCTCACTGTAGGGAAGGAGGGAGGGAGGGGGTTCATACCACAGTCACAAAGGGTGGGCGATATAGTATTTGTCGTTGGAGAACTAGGGTATTGTGACTGTATTAGATAAACAGGAAGCGGCTTTGATGTCGACAGAGATTTGAATCGTTTGAGGTTATAAAGAGCTCGGAATCTCTGCTGATTGTAAGACCAACTATTTGCTTGGATTATTATACTAAAAGGTTATTCAATAATATAAAAAGGTTTTAAGGTTCAATAATATAAAAATATTTTTTTAATTTACGGTTACGTAATAGCTAAACGAAATGGGCCTTGTCCAAATCATTTGTGACAAATTTGAAAACTGATTGTAGTAATAATACAGTGGAACCTATCATAACGAGTTTAATTCGTTCCGGAGTTTTACTCGTTATGCGAAACAATTTTTTTCCATATAAATTAATATAAAATAGAACGATACGTTCCAGGCCGAACAAACTGTCGGAGGATTCCCCATGTCGCTCATTATGCCAAAAATTGCTGCCTATGAGGGACATTTTATTCTCCAGTCTATGTTGCTCGTTATGCGAATTTCTCGCTCCACTGTATTTAAGTTTCAGGACCAACAGCTTCTAAAACCAACTTACTATACCTATTCGGAGTATGAGGATGATCAAATGATTCGAGGATAGAAGAAGTGAAATGATTCGAACAAACTGGAGAGAGATGGAATGGCTCTTTTGCTTAGTATCATGTTTTATTTTACGCGGTTTTGAAATTATACGATCCGTTGTTTGTTCAAATATGTTTGAAAATTATCTGGGAAGTGTTTTCACGGCATAAACGGAGGAGGTGAAGGAGGGAATTTTTCTTAGGGGGGCTGATTTCGTGTGTGGTACCTTTCAAAAATAAATTTTGGGAATCAATTTTGAAAAATAATTAATTAATTAGTGAACGAACTTATTTTTAAATATTTCCAAATCTTCAGTGGAAACTCCATCGCTTATCTATAACAGATAGATTAAGACTCCTACTCACTGTGAGGGATGACGGTTTATAGGATAGGGAGGCTGGAAGGAGGAGGAGATGATCATTGTCATCGTATTAAATTGTGTTTATGAGATACACACACATCCTCTCTCTCTCATCCATAGTTTGAATATTAATCATTTTCAATTTTAGGATATAAAGGTTGGTATGGAAAAATTGGGGTAAACACAAAACCAAAATGGCGCCTAAAATCATCTCTTCGGTTTTCATAAGAGTTTTGTGAGTCACACATTTTTTTTTTGCTTGAGGATTTTCTGACTTGGTAATGGACCGCATTAAGTTGCTACGTTTGTCTCTACCCTCTCATTATAGTCAGACAGCCTTAACTCGCCTAATTTCTCGACAATAATTCGAAATTTTTATTCTTCTGCTATTGAAGTCGTTTTCTTTAAAGCCATTGTAAATCGTGCCAGCTAAGATCCTTATCCAGAAACAGGTTATCTGGTTCGTTTTCTTATACGGCTGATTGTGTGTTGTTGGGAGGGATGAGTGGTAACGGGGAGGGGTTTGGTGTTATCGGCAGTCCTCGTTTCGTTTTTGAGTTTCGGGTGTCCGATGTGTCTTCTTCGGTGATTGTTACACCTAGTTCGTCGATTGTGTTATTTGCTTATCGGGAATCTTAGGTGTGGTGCCTCGTTTTGGACTCTTCAATGATTGAATTGATTTTTTCTTCTTGTCGGATGGACGTGTCGATGATTTTGATTCGTTGCTTCTGGTCTTGAGATAGCCCGAAAGGTTGGAGGCTGTTTTGTTTGTTGCATTGTTTGGGTTTCTTCATCTCCTTTTTGATTACTGAAGGCTGTTTCTGAAGAAAACCGATTAGAGATGCTTAACCTTTGTGGTTTTGTTAGTTCTGGGAGTCTCAACAGCCTGTGCTCTTTAAAGAAAGGTGAGAGAAGAGGACATAGCTCAGAATTCAGGAGGTTCTGTTAGGTTTGGGTTAAAAATGACAGACGCTGTTGCCTTTGTAACCTATTGTCACTGTTTGTAGGTCCGGTAAATAATTAGAATATCACTGAAGAGCGCGAAAGGAGCATTCGAATGAACCATGACTTTAAAGCGAAAACTTTCAAGACCTTAGTTACTTCAGTTAGTTTTAGAACCAACCGTTTGACTAGTGATATCAGTCTTGACAGCAACGTAACATTACCAGTGATTGACATCCCGGAAAATTTCAAAATCCACCGTCTTTAACCTTGCTCACAGTTGTTGGAAATAATTCTCAAAATTAATTTTCGCATTTGTAACAAGAGAAAGTAGTGGTCGAGAGGTTAGAGCGTTCGACTACCGGTCCCAAGGGGTCACAGGTTCCAATCTCATATGTGAACAGCTTATCGAGTTGTTCTTCTCATATTTCAGTTTCGAAGACTGGTGTTCAAAAAATGATTTTCAAACCCAAAAGCTCGTCTCGGGAAACTGAACAGGAAGCCGTCTACATGACCTTTTGCTTTATCTTAGCGCCTAAAAACTTTTGCTTTTAGTTGGCTTGTCGTTTGTGAGAAATTAATGAAAAATAAATTTTTTTTGGTCGACTAATTTGTTGATTGACGTATCGCTGATGGGAAAATCTGGCTGAAGAGGAGGTGGAGTGGGGGAACATTTGAGTTTTTCAGGCGATTTTCGTCTGATCCCAGCACAGCCTAATCTCGTTGTTTGCGGTTTACGATCTAATTTTAAACCATTCTTTGGTCATTTTGTGACGTCACTTTAGGTTTGCGTTTTCACAAAAGAAGCTTTTTGTTTAAGGAAGATGAATGGAAGTGTCTTTGTGAGATGATATATATGAATGAATAGAAATGGAGAGGGTAGACGAGAGTGGGATTGCGAGTCCTTTCTTGTTGTTGTTGCTCTTGTTATTAATAACAAACAAGACAATGTAGATTCCCCACCACTCCTCCGCCTCCTTCCGAAACACAAAAAAAAATTAATTCCGAAATAACAAGAATTCGTTTCGAAAAAAGGAAAAAAAAAAAGAACGTTATTACGTTTTGTGTGTCACGGCTCATCATACACGCGATTCAGACATTTGCCAAGGGATTCACCTTCCTACCGGGGCTCGGCCTCGCCTCGTTTCGGCACGAATAGACGGGGGCTTCTTACATAATCAAACGGACTTGTAAAAGAACTGGTAGATCAAAATCAAGGAACGCCTCGACCGGAGCGGCGTTGCGAATTTATCTGAATTGATAGGGGCGTTCGGTCATGCCCCCTTTGACGGCACCAACCTTATCTTCTTTTTTGTTAAATAGATAGATCACGTATTTCCTTCCTTCGCTTTTGTACCAGACCATGTTTTACTTTTTTTAGTTTTAAATGCGCGTTTGTTAAATAGTAAGGCATCAACGAAAACATCTGGTTTTCTCCTTCTTCTTCTTCTCTTTTTGTCTCAAATGTTTTAAGAATTCTTCGGTGGAGAGAGGAGGGAGAAGAGCGACGGAGGAATAAGAACAAAAAAAAATTCATTCAGAGATTACGGGGAATGATTGGCCAAGAGATTAGTCAGTTTGATGGATAAGTCACGGTGAGTTTTGAGCTTTAAAATGTTGTTTGAGTCTGGAAAACATGAGACTCACGACGTTCTTCACCACCTTCCAAATTAATTATGCATAAAAATTAATCTCATTCGAATCAAAAAGAATTATCTGGTTCTCGCTCCTCTTGTTCTTACTTCTTCTCCTCTCTTCCTTCCTTTTTTTTTCTTGTTCTTTGGTCATGTATTTTGATTTGCACTTTAAACTCGGTAATTAAGTAGCCCCAACCCTCTCTTCCCACCATTTAACGGGTGACGGGTGTGTTAGATCAAACCGCTACACGTGAAATAGTTGGCATGAGGAGGAGGTAGTGGCGGTCGAGGAAGAGGAGGTGTGGTTCCTTCATCGGCCTCCTCATGTTAAGAAATCGTGAATGAACCGCGTTCGGACATCCGAAATCGATTTATTAGCCCAATTAGAGAATAAGAAAAATCAATCTTGAAGAATGGTTTCGGGTTGATGATCGATTGTTGTTAATTTGTCATTTCTTTTTATTTGGCAGGTTCGTGGCTCGTTTGATGGATTTTTTTTTCTCCAAACTTCTTCATCTGCTGCCACTTGACTGCCCTGTTTTTCTGATGTCATATTCTGGTGGTTGAGATCGTTCGCCTCTGATTGGAGTCAGGTAATTTTTGAATTTGTTTCCAGGGTGGAGTTTTGGTTGTGTTGGTGTTGTCTGTTGTGTTATGTTGCCTCTTCTACCAAGAGGAGTGTGACTAACCTCTGTATCTTTTAAGGGAGTGGTTGTTATTTGACTCTGACGAGGATTTTGTTTACCAAACTTTGTGCTAGACCTTCACGAATCGAAAGTCTTTTGTCACGCTTGCGTGCAATTATTACCAGAGACCAGGCTAAACGGTTATTTTTTAATTAAGATCGAAAACTCGTTTTCTAGTAATAAGTATAACGAATTAAAAAAAGAATTCAGTGCCGGCTTCCAGTTTTCGGGGAGGGGGAACGGAAAGTACGGTGGTACCTTGAGATACGAATGTCCTAACATACGAATTTGGGATGTGCGATGATTGCATAGGTGATCCCTAAATGGCAAAACGTTCGCTCAGCTTTCCTCCCGCCGCTTTGACATACGACGATGATCACAGACCGAATCAAATTCGTATCTCAAGGTACCACTGTAAAACTCTTCGACCAGACTGGACCTCATGGAAGTGAATCAAAACCAAAAGTTTAGGCTTAGGGCAGCCATCGCACATGAAGTGCTGATGGAATAACGTGGCTTCATTTTTATTATTAAGTGGAAAGGAGGAGAGAGAGGCAGAGAGGTGATGTGCGATGGTGGAGAGGACCTCGGCAGTTGTCGACCACCTTTTTCATTTCGAGAACGCCAATAGAATAATAATTATTCATAACAGGGCTAATTTAGACTGTTAAAAACGAGAAGAAGGAGGACGACATGAATTTTATTAGAGGTTTATCTGTCAGAATCAAGTTGACAATCGTTCAAAACGGTCAAGTTGAAGTCGAGTGAGCGTTTTATTTGTTCCTGACAGACACTCTCACTCTCTCTCTCTTTCTCCTCCTCTTCCTACTCTTTGAATTTTTTTTTTTTATCACCCGATATTCGACTGTATTCTGTTCTGTTGGTTGTTAGCAAGGACTGTTTGGAACCGATTAGGGCCAGCATACAGATGTGAAGAGAATTTGCGGTGGTGATATTATATTTATTCCACTTTGTTTAGTATTTATGAACATATCCGGCATTTAATTAATTTAATATAAAAACTTGTTGCTTTGCCTTGTACAGAAATCCTGTCTGTCTGTCTGTCTCTCATCAATAAGTATGTTGTGAACTTACTGATTTCTCACCTTTGCTCTTCTATTCATGTCTTATCTGTAAATCATTTCGTTAATGATGGATATTGTGAAGGATTCATTTCATAAGTTGTGCACACTTTATACTTTATATTATATATGATGCAATTCGTTACGAATTTTTATTCTTCGCGTGATTGGATGAGAGGTAACCGAAGTCGGGGATCTGAGCAAATTTTGTGTCGAAATTCCCATTATGAGTTGGATGTTTTATAAACTGACCGGTTAATGTGATAAATATACAGTAAGTCGCTTCATGTATTGGATTAGTTGGTTATTATGAATAATCGCCGGGGATTGTATACAGGATGGACTATTTAAATGTTGTCAGTCGATTTTGTCGGAGATGATGGCAGTTTGTGGAAATTTTTTTCTGACAAATTTGGTGGGTTGGGTGAAGGATGGATTGTAGTGACCTTGGGTTTGACCTTGAACGGCACGTTCAAGGTCAAACCCAAGGTCACTACAATCTATCCCTCACCCAACCCACCAAATTTGTCAGAAAAAAATTTCCACAAACTGCTCTAGTCACCGAGACACTCAAGTGTAGAGACAAAATTGGTCCACCCTGTATGCATTCAGCTGATTGATTTATTACTTTTACCGTAACATATACATATTCGGTATGACGCACAGAATTGGTATTAATTTTCGGTTCATCTAATAAATAGTTTTATGTAAACGTGACGGTAAATGTGATAAATAATCATTAATTCATCGATAATTAGCAATAACCGTCGGGAATGTATATACTCTCCTGGTTTAGCATTTATACTGTAACTCGATTTTTCGCAAAAACACGGTATAACAACCAAGTAGTATAAACACATATATACGGTATAAATCCGAGGTAATATTAATAAATAACCGGGGAAGAAAAATTTAGGCAGGATAACACAATTTATCTTTGTTTTGTTATTGTGGAGTCGGGGGTGGTGGTGGGTAGGAAACAGGGGCGGAACGAAGGTGGAAAAAGAGTATTCTTCACAAAAATGGGTATAGCAATTAAATTGTCAGTAGTGGTCAGAGGAACCAACCCCTTGAAAGTTCAGGGGTGGATCAAAATCCTTGACAAGGTAATAACAATGATTGAACAAAATAATTACGAGAAAACCTCGTCTTTAATTTTCAATTCGTATATTTCAACACTGAAGTTAACCGGTAAGCATGTTGCCAACATTACGCAGTGATTTCCTGTTAATCGATATCGTCATGCGATTTCCCTGTTTTCTAACTTTTTTCGCTGGCCAATTTTCTTTTTCCTCAGCTTTTTTTTGCTTTCTCTTTGTATACTCCGACGTTTCCGGTTCTTTTTTTTATTTAATTGATTTCTACAAAGTCTAAATTATGGAAAGAAGGTAGGAATTATGAAATTTACAATTTTTGGATTTTTGGTCCTGGGTTTCTTTTTCGTGAACCGCAACGGAAATAAAATTTTGTCTCGTCATCGTCAGAATGCTTTTATTCAAACCACAAAATTTATGTGAAATTATTCAATAATGATTCAAAGACCGTGTGTTATGGCGTGTTTGTGTGTTTCGTATGGATTCCTCGTTTTGTTTTGATTTAGGTTAATCGAACTCCTTGACACTTCATGTATGAAAAGACTTTTGCCAGACTCTGCTGTTGATAGAAGAAGTGATTGAGACAGTTTCTTTTGAGGATTCGTTGGATTTAATTTTTTTTTCGCGTCGGCCATGTTTTTGGACCGTGACGTCAACACTGCTTCAATTTTTTTATGTGGCAGCATGGAATAAAGCAGAAGCCAAATTCACGATTCTGTCCCGGAGCTCCGCATAGTACGCATCTTTATATTTATAATCCAAATTCTAGTTATAGTAATATTTTTATATCAGTATACATATACGTTCGGAATTAGTGTTGTCCATCATTCATTCGATATTTACGATACAACCTGGTTCCGGTATCATGTATTTGTCCTCTTTTTGCCTTGTTTTAGCTGTTGGTTCTTTTTATTTCCGTCTTAGTTGCTTGGTTTTAGACAGGAATCCTTCTTATTCTAGTTCCTTTTCATCTTAGGTCTCTTCTTCCGTCTCTAAGAACGACGCCTTTTTAGTTTCAGTAGTCGGTATCGACACTGTGGTTTCTCTAGTCCACCACCTCTGTTGTGCTCTTATCAGATGTTCTGCGTATTATTGTTCGATAATTTGGACTGCGTAGTCCCTATTTCTTCTCGAATGATTCTGCTGTTGATTTTATTCAGCAGTCTGATGCCTTTAACACTTCTCTCCAGTCCCTTTGGGTGACTTATTGTTATTTTTTTGGTAAGGATCCACTCTCTCAATTATCTGACAGACAATTTTTGCACCTCTTATAGTGGTTATCTAGTTTTAAAGAAGGCGTGTCTTTAAAATCTTTTATATTTCACATGCCCCCAACTGTATAGCCGTGGGAGTACGTGGACCACATGTTGGGATCTACTCGAGTTAAAATATTCATACGATCTTATTGGTTAATTAAAGAGAGAAGGACAAATGGTCCTGACCAGTGATTGGATTTATTTTTGGGTTGGGGGCTTTCACCGTAGAAGACATTAGGAAAAATATTTTTTTTAATAATAAAAACAGGAATCGGCGCGTAAGAAAAATTCTTTGCGGCAGGTTTGGCCCAAAAATAATTTGACTTAGCCACGCCTGCTATCTAAAAGCGGCCATCTTTCCTTCGAATTCGCTTTTTTCTTATAAATTTGATATTCTCAATTAAATAAGCGAAACTATACTGAAAGGAGAAAACGTGAAAAATCGTTGTCTTGGGCCGTTTTGCGGTGATGTCGAAAAAGTTGTTTTTGGGTAACTTTAAAAGAGGAGCTCTCATTTTCTCGGTTCTTTTCTTCCACCATCTTCTCCTAGTTCTCGAGTTTTTGAAAGAGAGAGAGCGAGAGAAAAAAATTCCACGATTTTTAATTTGTCTGTTTCATCTTTTCTATTTAAATTATTCAATGGAGATAATGTCTTAAAAGAAGAAAGAAGAAGAAGAAGAAGAAGAAGAAAAACTTGTTCCTCGACTCGGTTAGGTTATGAATTATCTTCGATCACGTTTTCCGTTTTATAAGTGCTTTATGAGACCCCGAATAAAGGCATTAAAAAGTTTCCTATTCCAAGGGTCAGTGGCGTAGGGGGGACAGAACAAGGAGATGATGAAGAAGGGAAAAAAGCGAGAAGTGTATTTCGAGGTTTTTCGCTTTTCTCGGAATTTCATTTAATTCGATTTATAAAAAAAATTATTAAGGTAATAAAAAAAGAAAGATGGCGATCGATGAAAATAATTCTTAGAACGTTTACCATAATGTAATTGGTCGGAGAGGAGGAGGAGGATGTGAAATTTGGGTTTTTGCTATTGGTGATTGAAGTTCCGGTTTCGATGGTCATTTAGTGTGGCTGGATAGGTTTGTGAGACAGTAAGGCTGTGTTGGGGATGTGGGATAGAAAGAAGTAGAGGGATGGTAGTTGAAGATTTGATTGCCGCTAATAAAATTTTCTTTAAGAGTTAATCACGTAGTGTTTGACTAATTTCGTCTGTTCGACACTTAATCAAACCAAAGCTCCTCATGAACAATGGTATTTAAACTTCGGCGGATCCTATTCGTTGTCAGACATTTGATGGGTTGATTAGGAATCGCATAAAAAAAGTCGTAAAGTCAAATTCATACCCGTCACGATCCATTACTATGGTTGTTATCCCCAACTGGTTTTAGAAACAAATGGTGATGTGGTAGACAGACAGACAGACAGACTTCCGTGTTTTGGTGACTGAACCTACTCCTCCAACCCTCTTCCTCGGGTCTTCTCTTTTGCTTAAACGTTTACTCAAAGGATAGGAGTAATTCGACCCTTTGTAGTGTCTGTCTGCGACGTCCATCCGGTTACTTTCCTTTCTTATCATCATCATCATCATCATTATTATTATTTTTAATAATTTAAAAACTAATTTCAACGTTAATAAAAAGTAAAAAACGTATTTTATGAAGTTTTTAATTACTTACTAATAAGTTAAACGAGTAATTTACCTTTTCCGTCATTTTCATTGGTGGGTCAGGTCATTGCGTTGGTTTTTGGTTTTTGTTTTCTTTCCTTTCGGTTTTGTTCACCTGCAAGAAAATAAAGAAAAACCATTTTCAGACTTTTTATCTTGATAGACTTTGTCTTTTAGAGTTTTGCATTAGGTGGAGAGATTAACGCAAATGGATGGCTGAATTGCTTGTAGTTCACTAATAGTTGAGATGATGTACAGCTTAGTTGAGTATATTGAAGGGATGCGGATGTTTAGCTGATCTAGTTTGTTTATGGTAAAATTGCTGTCTCTTTTGCAGTAAATATTTGACAATATCGAACAAATCAACCATCTTGTGAAGTAAACGAAATGCTGAAAGCAAAGTGGAAAGTGTTACTGGTGTACATTGAGAAGCATCATCCTAAATAAGACAGTAGCCATGGCCCATGACAATGATAATACGGTCCCACATTTTTATCAAATTTTGAAGCGTCGGCAAAGACATGAAATTGGATACATAACTAAGAAAATATGATTAATCTCATATTTGGCCACCAATTCTATGTATTTTTTTGTTTAATAAATACTAAACATAAATTTTGTTTGGGGTTTTTGGTTCGGCCTGGAACGCATCGTCTTATTTTATGTTAATTTATATGGAAAAAATTGTTTCGCATTACGAGTAAAACTCCGGAATGAATTAAATTCGTTATGAGAGGTTCCATTGTATGTATATATTTATAACATACTAATAATCTTTTATTATTTTCTGATGTTATAAGATCCTCTTACGCTATACTAATTGTACTGTAATTAATTATGCAATGATCATTTTTATACACAAGTGGGTAAATATAACAAACCACTGCACATCAACGGATATAAAACGCTGTCGTAACATATTAAATAAAATATAAACTAATTAGATATATAAGCTATGTTTAGCTTGCGGTGCTTCAAAATCTAAATGCTATGCTCAGAATAACTGTCACTTTAGGTCCCAGATCTAAACTTGTATAAATTTTTTAATTTTGAGTTTTTACCTTAAACTAAGTCTTAAGTTCATAAATTGTCACTCCGAATTTAATATTTTACTAACACCAAAACCGATATGCAAATACAGTGGAGCCTCTCATAGCGAGAAATTCGCACAACGAGCAATTTTTAGCGACATTTACGACGCATGTTTTTAAGTAAGTACCGTTTTGCCACAGCGCTGCGGTTGGTGTTCTTTGCATGCACACTGGGTACCTACATCTGTTGCCTACGCACTGACGCCATCACAATCTGATTCTTCCTTGTTTCTGTTGTGTACTGAGTGTTTAAGATAGCTCCAATAATCTTGAGTCCCGCCGACTGTGAAGCACGGGCTCTTATAAGAGATCTTAGTGCTAAAGGCCTAAAAGCGATCGATATTCATCGTGAGATCTGTGCAGTTCACGGAAATTTGGTGTAGGAAGTGGACAATAAGGTGAGAGAAAACAGAAGCTTTGGGATTTTGTCCTTGCGGGATGATTTTCCGTCTTCAAGACGATGATGAAGTCAAAACAGTTGTGATGCTGTGGTTAACAAGTCAGGCGACAGACTTCTATGAGGGAGGAGGGCATTCAAAAACTGGTACAGCGTTTTGAGAGGTTCCAATTTAAATAAAGAATAAATCAAAAATTAATTCTGGGCTCCCAATTCTCAATTATTTAATAATTGTATACTCATTAACTCGGTATTAGTTCCAAACATTTGTGGGTCTAATGGATTTTGCTGTAGACGCTACTCAAAATAGAATTTTCCTTACGGTAGAAGCCTACAACCTCATGCAAGGGGGTAGGTCCAAAGAAATCAATCCACAACAAGTGAAAAAGTAATTCGATGTCGAAAACAAAGAGAAAAAGGCGGACGGGAAGGAAGGCGGGCAAGCAGACAGGAAACTCCAAATTTTTCTTTCACTTTTCAACCTCCACGGGGAAAAATTTTTCAAAAACGTCGGCGCTCACATGAAAACAATTAAAACAGAGTTAACCCCGCGAAATGTGGGTCAAAAAAGTAGATAGACAGACTCCATTGTTGCCGTTTAATTGTCGGTTAAGACTTTTAAATTTGATTTTCTTTTTTTTTCTTTTTTCCTGTAATCTGCGGTCATAGCTGGAGGACTCTCTCGAGATTACTGTGTTTTTATTGTGATAATTATGGGGTAAATAAATAATTATAGACATTATATTTCATTCAAATTCATCAAAATCACATTCTTCCTGTCATTAATACTTAGATTTATTGTTTCTTTTCCGTCTTTCTCCCCCCCGCCCCGAATTTTTCTTTCAAATTTTGATTTCCCGGTAAAGTTCATCCATCTCGACCGATTTTTAATTTTTTTTATTCAATATTTCACGGAGGAACATCAACAAGACACATTTTTCTTTTGATACTGTTACTTGTGACGGTGAATGAATGATTGGAGATGAAGAGGAGGAGGAGGAAGAATGGGTTGGACATATTATTAAAGATAATTTTTGTGTCGAAAGCTGTTCTTATGACGTGTTTTTTGTGTTTGTTTACCTTTTTGGAGGAGCTGGGGGCTGGGGGGGTAGTGAACAGGTTCCGTTAGTAATATTTTTGCATGTTAATTGAAAGTTGAACGAATTTTTCCTTTTATCATGTTGGTGTCCGTGAGTTACGTCATGTCGTTAGGATGGGTGTGTGAGTGTGTCGTGTGAGTAGGTGGTGTTATGGTTTTTGAAAGTTATAAATAGGCCTCACGGAGTTTGAATGGATGTGGTGTGTCGGGTTTTCGTTTGAGTTTTGACTCGAAGTTGTGCTGTGTTTGTCAAATGGGTGGTTTTATGTGGTATTTGAAGTTATGCGGTCGGTATCTGCTGTAAGGAGGGCTTACGTAGAGTTTGGACCACCTGTTTAAATTCTCTAGTCTGATGTGTTGGAAACTGTGGGAGTTGGCGAAAATTTTTGACAAAGTTGGTGGGTTGGAAGAGGGACAGATTTTAGTGACGTTGGGTTTGGCCTTAAAACCCACCAACTTTGTCAAAAATTTTCGCCAACTCCCATAATTCCCTACAAATTTGACTGCAAAGATTACAATGATTCAACCTGTATAGGCCTATATACAATGGGTTTATAACAAACCGCGTAAAAAAAGTCCTTGAACCATACCGGATTTTCTAAAAACTGAATAATCGCTTCGAAATTTGCGAGAGACTTTTGCCAACCGACCTTAGATTTCGTAACTTTAAAGTGGCAAACTTCAAAAATGGCAGTTCAAAGCTCTAAAAAGCTTCAGTCTGTGTGTCATTCTCATTATTGGCTATAAAATCCTTTCATCATTCGAATCGTCGGGTCATTTTTGTGCGTTTTCTTCGATTCTAAATCGTTTTATTTTAGAGTAACGCGACTCCTGTGACACAATTGGAAGATTTATTACTACCGCGTAAAACGAGACCTAAAATTCCCTTTTAGTCAGAGATGTGGGTGGAAACGGGACACGGAATTTATAAATTTGAGAAATGGCGTCAAAATATTTTGTCAAACTTCCTTCCTCTCCACTCCCAACCTCCCACTAAAGAGGCGAAAGAGCGATGTCACGATGATGAAAATTCCGAACGTAAAAAAGAGTCCTACAGCTGCGAGAGTTTTTCGTGCGTTATAAATCAATAGGAACGAACGGTGGAGATGTGCGTGATAAGGAAAACATGCACGAAAAAGACATTTAAATTATTTCTTTAAAATATATAAAAATAAAACTGTATTGAATAAAAATGAATCCCATGATTTATTCTCCTTAGCGCCTAAATAAACGATTCTCTCTTTTTCAGGGCCCTCACCTTATTCTGTCACGTTTACTAAGTCACTTACCAAACGACGAAAAATTTTCTTTTTTTTGGGGGACTGTGATGTATCGGGAAACTTTGTATATACTGTATGACTCATATATGTTTGTCGATTTGTATGATACACCGGAAGTTCGAAGCCCTGGAGTGGTGTGTATGGAGTATTGGTCACTTAGCTATCTGAATAATTTTTAGTTTTGAGTTCCAGTGATGGGAGGGAGCTTGTTCCACAGTACATTCAATCCCTGGCGGAAAGTGGAAAATGTCAAACAGCGAAAGCTCGTTTAGCAGACTTGGTACGCATTATCTATTTCCTGAGAGGAAGAGGTGGGTGGGTGAAGGGGGTTGTAATGAGTTTTGTTAATTGCGACCTGTGATTAAAGCCTTTCCATCCAAAAAACCGTTATTTTAACCTTTTTCTCCCCGGGATTCCTCTCTCTCTCTCTTTCTCCTTTTCTTTTCCCTTTCCTCAGGGATCGTAATTAAAACTATTTTTGTGACGAATCACTTTTGGGAAAATAAACATGAAAAGCTAACGAAAAACGGGTTCCGTGCGGATAATTGACCGAATTTTGTAAAAGGCCCTGGGTATCGTGATTCAGATAAACTGGGAAGATTCCGCCCGACAAAAACGGTTTTTGGCTTCTCTCTTCCCCATTTTTGACTTTTTCTCCTTTTGCTGGGAGAAGTCGAAGTGAGAAGCTATAGTTCCTGTCTTTTCCAAATTATTTTCTGTTTCTTGCTGTTGGATTTTGGTGTTGGTAGTTTTAATCCCGTTTTTCACCCTTTTTGGGGTATAACAGGATGCGGGAGGAGGATTCGAACTCACGACCATTTCCGTCCAAGTCAGGAACTTAACCACTACACTACTCCTCCCACTTGTTGTGGGAACACAGGTCCCGTAACAACAGCATTTAGTACCGGGGAGTAGTATTGAGACGACGTGAAGCCCAACCAAATCAGCTACATGAAACATTTTCTTTAGTTATTGACGAGCAAAGTTAAAACGAATAGAATCGTGGTACAGATCTACTGTATGGGAAGTTATTTCTAGAAATCAAAAACTGGATACCACTCTCTTTTACATCTTTAAAGGACTCCTCCGAAAAGGGAAAATTGATTCATAGGTGAACTCTTCTTGTTCCTTTCTCTGACCCTTCGTAGTAGATGAGCTTCTGGTATTGTCACCGCTTTTGTTCATACTTTGATGAATTGATTAAGGTCAAAAAAGGGGATGAAAAGGTCCTTTCCCACTATCTCTCTCTCTCTATTGCCTCTCTTTCTCTCTTTAGAATCATCACTGAAAACAATTTCCTTTCTTCAGGCCATTTTTTTTATTGTTGTTTCACTTATTTCGCCTTTGACCCTGGTGGCTTTAAATATTTCATTAATCATAGGGTTCGAAAAGAACAAAAAAAGAAAAAAATACCCGTATCTGGTGAAAAGCGATAAATTGCCAAACAGTTCATTGTCACTTCCTCAGGCCAGCGCATTAATTCTGAGCTTATGGTCGGGTCGGATGGTTGGGGCAAACCGTATGAGCCTTGGGGCGATTTTTTTTTAATCTACAAAACTTTTTGTTTTAATTGTGGTTTTCCCCGATTTTTTTTTGAAACAGCCTTGTGTTCTACTCCTCGAAAGGTAGTCGAATGTCGTTTCTCGTTTTTGTTTGTGAGTTCTAATTCAGTCAGTCAGTTGTAGTAGTTGGAAGCTATGAAGGCACGCGGCGGCGGCGGCGGCGTCTGTATCGTTTCAAATCTATTAGAGAGCTTAACAAGTCAACAGCTAATCAGAGATTGCTAACGAGTCTCGAACACTCGTCGCCGAAAGCCTAAAACATATCAAATTTAATTGATTTCGAATTGAAAGTTGAAATACTTGAAGCGACCGTCCGAGGATTCGTGTCTTTCAAATTTGTTCAAATGGCAGAGTAGTCGAAGGACTGGAATCCTGATGAAGAATATTTGGACTGAAATGAGCCTCCGGTGTTACGTTCTATGTTGATCGCGGTGGCTTTGACAATTTTTTGAAGATTCGCTTAGTTACAGAACATAGGATGATGGCAACGAATCGTTTAGACAGTGATGGCCAAAATGTGTTTCCTGGTCGTCTGTGGTTTTGAGACAAGTACTGTCTTCAGAGCTAGTCAAAGATCAAAACTTGTAGACAGAATTATACGCCATGTTAAGACTGTTTTCATCAAACTTAAGGATTTCGGTACAAGAACGAAATCCATTTCAAATTATCAGGGATGGGGGTGGGGGTTGGGGGTGCGGAAAGGAGGAAAACCAATTACGTTAATAGCTTCGGAATTAATTGGATCTCGTCGCAGAGAGCCACCTTAACTCCAGCCAGCTTTACTCTTTTCTCTCCGATTTTGAGGAAAGATGGTCCCACGAACACACACACACAGACTAACACCACCACCAACAACAACAACCACAAAAAAAGGTATCCGAATGTTCCAAAGTAACCTATTTTCCAAGGACGTTTAACTCGAAAACAAGTCAAATGAAGCTGAGCCTGTCCTGAGCCGCGGGGCCCCACACTATAATTAAGTTCTCCTACCCTGTAATTACAGACAGTAAATTTTGTTGCGGGGGATTCGAATCGGAGAAACCGTTAGAAGAACACCGGATCCATTGATGAGTAACGAAAGACACGACTCTACTAAGTTAGCTGGGGGTAAGAATCCTCGAACCGATAGATGACTAGATAACTTATTTATTTATTTATTGCGAACGTCGTTTATGGAAATGATTTTTATTGATTTTGCCGTTGTGAACTTGAAAGAAAGAAAGAAAGGAAAAAAAGAGTTAATACGCTCCGAACGCGCATGTTTCTCTTTCTTTTTCGTCGACCATGTATCCCCCTGGCCCCCGGATCAATACTTTCCACCGTCGAACACCTTTTCCAACGTTTTCAGGTACCCGCTTTTGATTAGGTTGGGAAAGAAGGAGAGGTAGGAGAGGGTGGATGGTTTTTTAATTTAATTTATAAACGGAAGTTAGCAGATGACTTTTTTGTTTTTAGAGATGTCTGCTGAAGAGTTTGATGGACCTCAAGATGATCCAGGAGGATGTCATTGGTTTTGACCAAAGGATTTGGAGGTTAGAGCGTTGGACTGGTTAAGAGAAGCTTTCTACAGAGAATATGTTTGAAGATTTAAAGACAGTTTGGAGCTTTTGAGATGAGAGCTTGCTGGAACTGTCGCTGAAGACGTCCACAACAGCCCAGAATGATTCCCCACGTTTTGGTGGTAAGCAACCCTGATTCTTGAAATCATTCGACTCACTGTAAATGGTAACAGGTTCTGGCGAAATGTATTGGTAGACATCCCGTTAGCATCTTACCGGGATGGATAGCCTACGATGACAGTTGAGTAAGTGCTCAGATAGTCTTTTAGAGTTCAGCGAGTCTTGTAGTATAAAACGGTTAGAGACAAAGGGAAGAGGCAGAGGCGGGGGAAAGGTGATGGTGGTGGTGGTGGGGTTGTTGTTGTCCTTCGTGCACCACAGTTGCAGTCACACAACCTTAATGTATTACTTAAACGTTTGTTTCCAATTAAGGCTCGGATCGGAAGGGTGTGGCTCCGTCTTATTTGAAGCCCATGTAATTTTAATATCGCGTTTCTCATGTTATTTCGTTTTCCAACTACCCTAATATATTTTTGTTTTTTTGTTTCTTTCTTTCTGACGTGGTTATCGTAACAGGTCCATCACTTATTCTAATGACTGGGTGGTAATTAAAACAACTTTTTGATTGTTTAAACAAAGAAGGAGTTGGCTCGACTGAAAACCCTCACGCGTACAAAAGTGTTTGTAGTCTGGGAAGGAGAGAGTCCATGAAAAATGAGTCACCACATGTCTCCGTGTAAGTTTGGACCTGTTTAGAAAACTCTGAGAAGCTTGAAAAGCTGCTGACAAGGAAATGCAAGGAATGTCTTGGTAATTTTAAAAGAACTCTGTTGTTTCAGGATTGAGGTTGTCATGGTTATAAGCTGTCCAGTCAAAAGGGTTGTAATGAACTCGAGAATAAGAAACACTACAGAAGAGATGTTTTGGGAAATTGTAGTTGTCGAAACGACGCAATTTGAAAGACGCGCTCCCTTGCTGACGCCGGTAAGCAAACATAATTAATTATAAAATGAGGACTAATTAGAAGGATGGGGTTGAAGGGATTAGCTAAAAGAAAAGGGGTGTTGTCAGGAGGAGACGTGAAGGGGGATGTGTGTGATGTGTGTGTGCGTTTGGGGTGGGTTTGGGGTTGGTAATGAGGATGAGGAGTGAAAATCTGTTGCGAATTGTGTGCATTTATGATTTTGACGAATGTTATTCCTCTCCCACCTCCCAGCCTTCCCCCCCAAGAGGTTTCCAGCAGAGTCTGACGCCCTGCAACCGACACCAACCACCAACACAATCAATGTACTCTCAAAGATAAATGGGCCGTTTATCATCTGCTTTTCACATTTACGTCGCCATACTTTTTACAACAGGAAATCCATCATTTTTCCATTTTCTCTCTCTGTCGCTGTTGAATTTTCCGTTTTTGCTTCAACAACTGATTTTATTATCTAGTTTTTTGGGAATGTCCGGTTTGACACCTCGCTTTTCCTCCCGATTTTCCGGAAGACAGACAGAAATTTGAAACTTGTCTTACTGCCTGGGCTATCGATTAATTATTCATGAGGGTTGTGATGTTTTGTTTGTTTGAGTAATTTGGATCTTTTGAGTATTTTTTGGAGGTTTTTGGGTTGTGAGTTTCACCAAATTGCTGACTTCTTCTTCATAAAGTTTTCTTCAAATTTTTTTCAGGTTTGGAAGAAGTTTTGACGTCCTCCAGACTAAAATCTGTACTGAATACAGGTCTTCCAGAAACGCACACGACGTCCAAACTCTAATAGACCAAAATCGCGGCAAGTAAAACCTCAACAGCAAACATTAGAGCTGGGAAATACGTGAAACCAGAACACTATTAATGGAATGACCATCACACCTCATTGGAAACCTGCAGTATAACTTTAAAATATTTGAAATCAGTTTGATCAAATAGGCAGCCGCTTGACACTACAAATTAAAATAATTTCAGACGGACAAGAGAAAGAGATGGATGCGACATAGAAAGCGGCTTAAACGCGACACAAATCAGCCAATAACTGTCAGGTACAGATGAAGAGATGTCAAACAGCGTTTTTCAAATTTCTCAGAGACTAATTAAAGCCGAAGAACTCAAAGAAAGGACAGTTAAACAAGATGGCCGGTTGGTGGAAGGAGGTGGGTAAGATGGAGAATTAATTAGCCCAGAATTCAGCGAAAATGTTTCGAAAAAGAAAGTTTTTTTGTGTTTCTTTCTTCGGTCGAACACGAGAATATCGTGATTGGCAAATGATCCTTTAAAGAGATAATTGAGAACTGGAATGTATGCAAATTACATTTGCTGGAATATTTAACTGTGAGTGAGCGAGTGTGTGTTGTGTGTGCGAGTGTGTAGGAACACGTGATCATAATAAGAGATGATTTAAAAATTTTTCCTTTTGGTATTCATTCTGCGGTTTTTAAGTTCGATGATGAAATCCTTCTTCTTACGAAAAACAAGAGAGAGGCTATTTTTAAATTCAAATAGAAAAATTGGTAATGAAGAAAACCTGAACGGAGTCAGGTTCAATTGTTTTGAAATTCGAAAAATTTATAAGATTGCCTAATTCATATTCTTAAGCATGAGCTCGAATGATGGTACAGTTCTGGTGGAGTCTGATTTACTTTTCTTAGGGAGGAGGTGGTGGTGGTAACTTCTAATTACCATCTAGTATGTTTCTGTTGTCATCTCCTTGTCAGTATCACAGTTTCCTTCTTTCTGTAGTGATCACTTTCGTCCCATCGTCGTCGTAATTTAACTTACTTCACTCAGATCTCGTTTTATGCGATTTCAAAAACTTTTGTAAATTAACAAAAATAAGATGAGTGTGTTTCCAATGTTATTCAAATGATGTAAAACGTCTTTTTATAGTCGTGAAATTAGGTTAATCTTATTGATTTGGTTTCGCAGGCGGTCGGAATGTCTTTTAGCTGTTTTGCCACACCAAAGTGTCACTTATTCAAAAAATTATTATTAAAGAACTCGCTGTTTTAGTAATTATAGTTAGGACTCTGGATGACGTCACGTGATAGTTTTTTAACGAGGTTTGTTTTGAATGTGTTTCTATCTATTTCTCTGATTGTTTTGTTTTGTGTAGTGTTGAGCACTTTATTTGTCTTTTTTTGGTCTTGGATCAAGTTCTTTCAATAACACCTTTTCAGCATGTTTATCCAGGTTTCTGAAAGCCCGAAGGTCTAAAGCTGTCAGTGTCTCTGGGGGTTATACGGTTACCTACCTTAGATTAGAGTGTATCAGCTACCTTATACTGTGAACTAACAGTACTACTGTTATAGGTATAAACTATCGCTGTTGGGTTACTTGGATTATAATAAAATAGGTTGAACGTAGTAGACTAAACTGTGGCTGCTCCGCATAACAGTCACAACAGCAGTCTTTTTTGGGTTCTCTCAATCATCATGACGTCATTGGCTAATTTTAAGTCGCTAATACTACCTAGATTGTGAGCCTTTGACGGAATTTTCAGATGGGATCGTAGTGTTTAAACTGAACGAAATGTTGTGGGTACAGGAAGGTGGAGGAAAACCAGGCTGAAGATCAAACCCATGACCCCTGGTCGAGAGCACTTACCTCACCCACCAAATCCCTAACTGCTGTTCAAGTTCTGGTAATTTATGAAAATGCGGATTATTATTAAAGTCAAATTTATTTAGAACAGAAGTTTTAAATATCCCGAAACAAAGGAAGATGAAGTCGCTGGTTTAAATTAGTAAATAAATAAAAATTTTTTAAATTTCTCAGCAAACCAAAAATTATTCCTTTGTTAAGTAGATAATCTAGGGAAATGATAATTCTAGATGTTTCGAAACGGAAGACCGTTTTTTATATTTATTTTTACTTTTTCGTTTTCTTTCCCTTGAGTCATCATTTACATCAAATATAAATTGTACTAATTTTCGAGTGCCATTATCGTAAATATGAAGGAAAAGTAGTAAAGACACAAGGAAACAAGACAAGAAGAATCAGATTAGAAGAAGTTTAAGAAGAAGAAAAAAACAGTCAGTGGAAATCGAGTCGATTATCACTTTACAGTGACTTGTCATGCAAGCCGCCATATTTATTGCCGTTGGAGAATGACAGCATAATTTTCTTTAGAGATTTTCAAATGTGTAAGTTGTGCCAACATTTGCCGGGGGGCCCTCACAGGCCCTGAATTACATGGCTTAGGTCATTAAATAAACAGCGATCCATGTTTTACAAGGCTATAATTAAAAAATATTTAATATTCCAACCTGAATGTGAGTTCGTGTTGCAATATAGGGTGTCCCGAAATCGTTTTGCTGCTTTTTTGTTTTCGTTTTCTTCGCTTTTGGTTCAACGCACTTATTCAAGCGTTGTGCTCCCGCTAGAATTTTTCGGGGCCCGATATCTGACTCGTTCCTTATATGTCGATGTCGGATTTCGTTTCGTAGGCATTAAATAATAATAAAAATTCTTGAGTATTTGGTTCTTAATGAAATTCAATTTATCATGTTTTGTTGTGTTTTTCTTTTATTTGCTGTTTATGTTTGGGCTTATTAATAAATTCTCACGTGATTTCGATTGGAATTTGGTTGTTGTTGTCGTTGTTGTTTTGAATAATTTTCTCGTTTCTTTCACTTTCTTTACATGATGACACAAAGAAGTGTGTTGGTTTTTATAAATTGATTGACTGATGTAACAACTTTCAGTTAATTTGATTGTTTGCTGTTGTTGGTGATGGTGATATATTCACATCAACTTTGGTGTTTTGCTGTATTAAATCATTGGTCGGTGTTGGTGTTTAGTTTTTGGTCTCAGGTACGGAGAACTAGATACTAAAAATCTTCAGAATTTACTGACTATAGTTGTAAGTTTTTTGTACCTCCTACTAACTACCACCTGTCTATAAATGACATTAAGTAGTTGGTTTAGCTTTAAGAGACAGTAATAACTGCACGCTTACTGTCTATCTGTGCAAAAAATAAAACTGTTACTGTTGTGTTTGCTACATGCCGACGTGGATATTCCTTCTGAGGGGAAGAAAAAGCAGAGACTGTTAGTTTCTATAATAGCACAAAATATGGGGCCGACATCGTGGAGCAAATGTGCAAAAAATACAGCACAAAAGCCGTTCTAAGAGATGGCCCATGCACGTGTTTTACAACATACTAGACATAGCGCTCATCAATGCCTGGATTTATACAACGAAATTTCACAGAAGAACAGTAAGAAAAAAGCTTTTTTGCTGCAGTTGGCACACTAGGGGATAGTGCAAAAGTGGAAAAGGAGACCCCGGAAGTGGCTGGACTCTCCAATCCGTGCAAAAAGAACAAGTCACTGTTCTTGTGAACAAAACCGCGGTTCTTGTGCGCCGTTTGCGGAAAATGCACTAAAGAGGTCCTGATAAGATGTAAAAACTGTACCTGATGAGTTTAGGTAAGTCACAAAAAAATTTGCGAATTTGAAAGTGGTAGAAAAAGTCAAACTATGAGAGGTCAAAATGACCCCCGCTGGCCGTTTTAGTGTTAAAGGGGCTGTATATCGAGGGAACAGCCCCAGAAATTGGATAAAATAGAAGTAACTGAAGGAATTGTTTAATGTATGAAATTCAAATATTTCGGCGACATGGGAGTTTTCTCTTAATTAATTCGTTGTATAGACCTCAAGCTCTGTATCATACAGTGTGTTTAGCGCTGAGAAGGAGCTATCATACAGGACTGGAATTGAAGGAACAAAACATTAAGAACAGTCTTGGGTTCAGTAAGAGGTAAGTGTACGAGTATCCACCCAAAATAACTGAATGAATTCCTTTTACAGATATCTATGATAGATCAAGTGCATGCAGACTGTTGAACCGAATACCCAGTTACTTTAGAGAAGGCTGTTTCGCCGACAGGTAAAAATTATAATTTGCAAAAGATCTTATTTCAAATGTAATGCACACTCTTTTGAAGAATTTGTTTCGTTTGCTTTCTAACTATAGAATGACGAAAATATTTCCGACATTTACGACAGCAGAAGTTTCCAGCAACATCTCTCCCCCTCTGTCGTTTGCCTTTTCACCTAGTCAGAGTCATTTTCATATACAGTGCCTACAGTTAGTGGTGGATACCAAAAATCTTCAACTTCTTATCACAAAGTTTATGTCAGTCAGAGTTTTAAAAGAAATTTTTTGAGCTTCATTGAAATTATTTTTCTAAATGTCGACAAGTTTCGATATTGAGACGGTTAAAATAAAACTGAAACACATTCTTCCGAGGTAGAACCGTTCAGAAAATAAATGTGATGAAGGAAGGAAGGAAAAAGGAAGAAAAAAAGTGATTAACACGACTACCATATGGCTCAAAATGTTTTTAAAAAACTCTGCGATCATTCGGCGATGAATATCTTTCACCTTTCGGGGTGGTGGTGGGAGGAGAAGAGGCGGGTGTCAGTCTACTTTTGTCTTCTTTTCTGTTTTTTCTTCAACTTTTCAATCCTCGTCTGGTGTGGAAAGCAACAACGTTCTGCCTGTATCGTCAGTGTCGAAGATCGTTTTACCAAAATCCTCGTGGGAACGTCCTTCTTGTTGAGAGGGTAGATGGAGACAAAATCTCAAATTATGATTACGAAGGCCAGGATTATCGAGGAAAAATTTTAGGAAAATTTAGATTGGTTTTGGTGATTCAGTAGCGAGACAGTCATTCCTCGATCCATGATCGATCGGAAATGTAATTATCGAACATCGACGACAAGGAACGTCGTTATCTCCTTCATCTTAGTAAGCACATTAGTGGAAAGTGGACAGGAACACCTGAGAGAAGTCAACCGAAATTTTTTTTTCTTTTAAAAATTAAAGAAGAAGATGGTGGAAGAAAGAGTGAGAGACACTCGCTCGTGTTGTCACGAAATTTTCTCTATTTAAAAGAAAGCGTTCGCATGAAAAGACATGTTTACGTCTAGTCATTAACTTCCGGTCTATTAGGCTAGTTAAAGACGTCAACAAAAATTCTAAAAACCGAAACCAGAAACAGAGGGTTGCTTTTACACGACAAATGACAACTACTCAGAACAGCAAGTAGAAAACGCTGACGTACGAAGGAAGGAAAATGCTGAAACGACTACTTCCGGTTACTTTCCTCTTTAATGCATTCAACTCCACTACGGTCCCATAAAAAAAGAATTTACGACCTCCCAGGCTTACCAACTCCAATCCTGTCGTCTTTATTAGTAAAACTCCGAACGGGGATGGAAACTTTTTCGTTTTCCTTTTCTCCTCCTCTCCCAACCTCCCCACCGGCATATATCCCGAAAATTTAAAGGAAACTAACACGTAATAAAAATAAATTTTCCCGGGGAGGACGAGATGGGGGAGTTTGTAGAGTTCCCGCGGTTCCAAAATGAAGTTGTTCCATGGAAATTTTCCTTCCGATTTCATAAAAGGCAGCGAATGAGCCGAAATGATTGAAGATAAATCTGAACGCCTCTCTCTCTCTCTCCTTTCTTACACGCACAAAATGGAATTTATGGAAAGTCTTCTCATGAATATTCCAATATTTTCCTTTCGTCTTCTTCTTCTTCTTCTTCTCTAGAGGTTTGTTTGAAGACTGCGTTTCACAGATCCGCGCTTTTATTGTCCTTTATTTCCATCAAGCGAACGCCTGTTCTCTCTCTCATGAAATTCAGCTAACTTATGAAGGAGCTGCCGTTTTAAGATTCTTTGATTCCATCATTTCATTGCTCTCGTCTTAAGATTTTGATCACATTCAGAGTTGGGTTAGATCAACATCAAGCACCCTAGCCTTCAATACTCCTCCATCTTACAGGTGATTTATTTGCCAAAAAAACAAAATGGTGAACTCCTACCTCGATTTTCTTCAGGTTTCGAACCTGAATATTCCCTCTCTCCTCACTTCAACAAGTTTTCGAAGCTTTTTGTTATTAATTTTTATTTCTTTCAACTGTTATGAGATGTTTAAGCTTTTCAAGATTAGACCTCCCAAGAGGTTGGGAACCGAAAAATTTTTACTTCCAAAGCCTAGCTCGAAAAGGGCCGAGTTCAGTGACGGAGATTGATGAATGCATTTCTCTATTTGTTTAAGGTATCTCACTCTTGAATCTTGGACGGATATGACGATGGGAGGGAAGAGAGATGCGAACCCAACGAAAAATTTCGATTCAACAAACGCAATCGAAGACCGGTCATAAAATTTATTAATTGCGAAATAAATCTCTTATCGTCGATGCATCGTTTACAAGGTGTCGGTGGGAAATTTGGAAAACAGGATTTCGAAAGGAAGAAAAAAAATGGAGGCAGCGTTTGTGTGTGGCATCGCCATCACACCGGTTTTTTGGCGGAATCCGTTGCTCTAATTTCATCTGAATAAAAAAAAAGGAGAAGCGAGGCGATGACAGGTCAGTGCACGTGATTGATGCCAAAACGGAAAGACGAGTTAAATGAATGATGAATATTTTTGTGAGGTATAAAAATCATTTTTGTCGACGACGTGGATAATGACAGAATTGGAGCCCCCCCATGTCACGTGTGACTTGACTAATGACGATGCACAGGAATAACGTTTTGTCGATGATTAATTCCCTTTCGGAAAGCTGTGCCGGATCTTCGAGCACCCGAGTAGACAGAAGTAGATGATGGAGAGGCAAAGATTCGGGTTACTAACCTTCGGGGGTCTTTTTTTTAAGTACAACTCGAAGTCAGCCTTGAGCTGTTTGCAGTTTGATAGTCTGTCTGTTACTCTTCGACTTATTTGTTTCTAAGACATCTAAATCTTTCTAATATTTGAAACTACCGATTTAACTTCATTTAAGACGGAGGATCATACTCCTGGAAGGAATTTATGGTTCGGATAAATCCAGTAAGGAAATTTGAGTTCTTCCGACACCAAGGGAATCCGCCCTTTTTCGCAGAGATTACGGGTCGAAGGAGAAGGCAGGGGGTATCCATAGCGACCGACAGGGGCGGGTCTGACGTCACTCGTGCAAAGCACCTGCCTGTCACTCGACACTTGACAACATTCTTCTCCGGGGTCTTTGACGTCCGCCGGGGGTCGGCAAACATCTCCGTCATATTCTCTTTCATGTGTTTTGGGATTTTTGTTGTTTTTCTCTGAAGTGTTGGACTTACTGCTGGGGGTTGTTTCCCTATTTCGGACCATCGCGTTTCTTATTTTTCCTTTTAATTGTAGCCGTCTTGTATGCTTTCGACTCAGACATCGTGTTGGAATAATTTAAATTCCTTTATTTATAAGAACCGAGTAGGCGTCTCAATTTTGCGCTTTCTGGTTTAATTTCAGCCGTCAATGGAATTTTTTTTTGTTTGGGAAAACTTGTCGACAACTTACAAAACTCAAAGCGAAGCAACACCAACAAGAAGAAAAAAAATGAAATAACTAAAAACATTTAATTTCTGATAAGAAAATTATTAGATCGAGTTTGGGTGAGGTCAGTGCGTCTGCCTTCACCACCGTAGCAAAAAAAGTTTAACTTTTGTGGAGCAGACAAAATGTGACGTGAAAATTACTCTAATCTAGGCCGACCTGCGACTCAGGTTACCCACCTCCTCTTGAACGTCTTTGACCTTCGTTTCTTACAGGGCTAAGGTCTTCTGATGGAGCTTTCGGGCGCAGTGATTGCGGTTTTGTGTGTCGGTTTGATCCTGTTTCATTTCCTTGTATTCCCGGGGCTGTCAAATTTGATGGTGTTGCCTTCCTTCCAGGTGTTAAGTGAGTTATATTAAAGGGAAGAGAGATGGTTGGAAACTTGGGGAAAATGACGCGTTTAACTCCATGTTTGTATTAAGGACGGCCCGTGCCTTTTACGAGTGCCACAAACCCATACTTACAATTAGTTATATTGCACGTTCTCTACCGTTATTTTCGAAAATACAAAGTCGATAATTACATTACGTCAGCACATTATTTTCTGTTTTTCATTATGTTGTTAAGAGAAAGTGAATTTTCAATTTTTATATTTTTCGTCGGAGGTGCTCTTTTCCACACCTAAACTCTTCTCTTCGTCTTCAGTTGGTTTTCATGGTGTTCTCTCTCTCTCTCATGTTCACTCCTTCGTAGGTTCAAATTAAACAAGGGATTTTAACCTTTTGACCTTCTTCTTTATTAGGTTTTGAACTAATCTTGTCGCGTGATTTGGTTTTTTGATGAAAGACTTTGGTAGAGTTCCTCCCTGCTTTGGCTTCATTCTGTTTGATGCCTTGTCAGAACTTGTAATTACGATTGCCATAACTTTTGATGACTCGTTTTGCGCAAGTTAGCTTCTGTTTGATTTTGATGTTGGGCAGTAAAAAATTTTTTTGGGGGAGCTCACAAGATTGTCTCTTCGTCGCAGTACTTTTAAAACCTATTCAATTCACAAGAAAGACGTCATTTCATCTAATTGTTGTGTTGTGTATAAGAAACCTGGTAGCATATTTGATCCTGTTTGGAGAGATTGTGAAATCAATGCTGCGGGTGAGTCACGTGATAAGTGACAGTGGAAAGAGATCGTGTGGGAATCGTATTTCAGTGCTATCGTTCGTGAATGAGAACTATATAGCAGCTTGTCACTCATATTAGAGATGTGAAAACTAACAAAACTAAAAATCAGAAAATTTGTTGTTGTTTTAGATCTTCCATGAGAGGCGTTGGTAACTCTAGTTGATTAAGAGGTACCCGAAAACTTATCAACAACTGATAGAAAAAGCCGCCAAGACTAAAAACATCATTAGTTCAAAATATTGTCCAAATTAGGACAACAATTTCTCAAGTTAACTCAACCGTTCGACCGGCAAAGGAAAATTAATTACAGGACATTTGTTCAAATTAAACATTGGGCATCAAATCATCGGGAAAATTGAAAAATTCAAAGCTATCCCCCTTGCCCCGAGCTCCGACACTAATTAACACATCAGAATATCTCAGGAAGGAAAAGAAAACAGAAAAAATAACAAAACCTGAGTGAAAATTTAAAATTCAAATCTTTAAAGGTCCTAAATATTGGTAAACTGTTAAGATTTATGTTGGTAATAGCGGGCGTAATGAGAGGGTTAAGTATACCCTAGGCATGACGTACAAGTACGAAATTACACTCGTTGATTATAGTTCAATCGTTCTCGCGCATGCTCACCAAAAACTGAGAGAGAGAGAGGACGATCTGCTTACTATCTGAGGATGTTATCTCGAAGACAGAGGGAAGAGTTTTTGGGAAAAATTGTCAGACGGTTTTTGTCGGGGATTTTCCCAGGTCCAAATGGATTGTTTACAATGGCGTGAGGTTTGATGTAATCTCGTCAAATGTTACAAGTCGTCGAAACTATAAACATTATACAGTGGGTTGTTACACCGCGTCATATTTTTACGAAAAACCGACGTTTCGAACGAACAGTTGACGTTGTCAACACCCGTTCAAGTCGACGAAACGTCGGTTTTTCGTAAAAATATGACGCGGTGTAACAACCCACTGTATATTGTACATAGCTCAGTTTGAAAACTCCAACGGAAATTTATCCCCGCTACAAATCACTCTTTTCATTTGACCAAACACATTTATTCGAATCAAACTCAATTTAATTAATTTAATTAATTAATAATTTAATTGTGAAATGATCAGTTCGATTACCTTGTATAATCTCCGATAACATGTCTTTCCAAGCCTTGATTGTCAAAGGGGTGCAAACTTTTGAAAACAAAAAAAAATTTCGGGGCCCTATAACAAGCAGCGCCTCTAGCGGCAGAAATTGAAATTAACTTTTTTTCAAATAACCGTTGGAGCTTCTTATAGAGTCTCCAGAAATTATTGTGGTATTTGATTGACTAATTTTTACTGTTGGATTTTGTTTGTTTGTCACGACTGACTATTTTGACACTCTTGCGTCATGTACCAAACCTTTAAATTTGTTGTTGGTGAAGGAAATACAACTCGAAATGTTATTTATTTGTTTTTTGTTTCAGTTTCAGTTTGTGGTTATTAAAACGGTTTTGTTAAGATGAGTTTTAGAGAAGAGCCTACAGGTTTTGTCTGAACTGGGATTAAGCTGCACTAGCTTTACAAAGTTCAGGAAGTAATTCTACAAGCAATTCATAGGAAGCTTGTTGTTGAACCAAAACACCATCTTGATGTGAACTTGGCGATTTTGGAAGAACACTGGAAGACGGTTTTGTGAATCGCTTATCTCAGGCTAAAGAAGATTTCAGGAGGTTGCAGGACTGCGTAAATATATTTTTCTCTCACTTTTACGTGAACGGATTATCCTTAATCCGATACTGTAGACCGTTTGCGAGTTTATCTCATCCTCAAAGTATGATGGCGTGTTAGCCCTATACAGAGCTTCCAACAAACCTTGAAAAGAAATTTATTAATTCTCAAAATTTTATTTTTGTTCGAAATAATAATAAAAAAAAAGTTTGTGCGCATGCGTAGAAACATGATAAAAGAGAAAACGAATGAAATCACGCTAAGTCAAAAGACAAGATTAAAGTTTTTCGGATTAAGAAGAATAAAATTAAAAAAAGTTCTCCCCGAAAAAAAGGAAAAGATTAATTTCATCATAAGGCCGTTTGGATTGGAGATGGGGGGCGTGGTCAAGGTCCATTAACATTCATGTTTCCAGGTACCTTATGGAAAATGTAGAAACAATTAATAAACCATGAAATAGGTACGCCTTTTCTTTATACTTTAATGGCCAACCTGAAACCTCCGCACCGAATCAACATTTTTCTCTCTCTCGATTCCTTTCCCTTTTCCCTCAACTCCTTCAGCTTTCGGTTGAGCTTTTGACAATAATAAGGTTCTCTTAAAGGTTAGGTACAGAAAGAAAACCTCGAGTTCGCGGTTGAGATTCTTTCTGGGTTTTTGTTTCCTCCTTTGCGGTGACTTGGAAATTTATTTTAATTAAGTTATTACTAACAGGTACTCCAGGTTCGTTATTATTGAAAGAATGATTCTTCCGAGTCTTTGTTTTGTTTGGGGTTATTTTCGCGAGAGTACCTTAAATTTGCGGTGTTTTAAATTTTAATTAAATATAATAAAGCCGGGCTGGCTGGCGAAAGAAAGTTACGCAAGCGTAACGTCCATTTTACAACCTGGAGAACACATTTTTCAGGTGGTCGGTACGATACGTGTTTCGATTTAGGATCATAATGATTATGTTTATTGAGTTTATGGGTTCTTTAGGCCTTCGTGTGGTCGTCTCGTCCAAATTCTTTAGTAATCCGAATTTTGTGGAGCTGCCGTTTAGTATCACTGATTCCAAATAACGTTCAGTGTTGTTGTCATGAACACCCCGCCCCATCTGAATGAAAATTTCAGAATTTAGTTTGCCATCGTCTCGAATCTGGAACAAAGGACTAAAGTCTTGTTTTATGCGTAAGTTATGTTTCCATTCAAATGGTCCACTATGACCCACTAAATTTGTTAAATTAAAAATGTGTGTGGTGCTCATGTTAAACAGAAAATAAAATTTTTAAATCCTTTAAGGCGTCAAAAAGGACCTCATTTGTGGTTGTAGTGATCACTTGATTCACATTATAGTATTGAAAAACTGGGAAGGCGATTGTAGTGTGTCAATAGATTGTAGTTGAAACAGACTGAAATCAGTCACGTCTTGAAGAAACATGAAGTAAACAGTTTCCGTGGGTTAGTAGTTATATAAACCACGTCTTTGTGTTTATCTAGTACGGTGGTAGAGGAAAATAAAAATTTTAAGAAGCACCAACTAAAAGCTTTGGAACAGAGAGAAGAAAAACTTGGAAAAGTTTCCCGGGGCGAGAGGTCGGGATAATGGCTGGAGAACAATCAAATATTTGTTTAAAAAAAAAGGGAAAAGGGAAAGGAAAAAAGGAGAAAACACGCGGTGAAAGCGGGAGGAAAATAAAAACTCGTCGACTTTTTACCCAAAAGGGAAAAACATTAGAAAGCTTGACCCCTCTCCTCCTCCACTCCTCCCAACCTTCATCTTTTCCCTTTTCAAACTCCAGCAAAAGCTCGAAGGTCTCGAGGTTGCCCTCACCCGAAAGAAACGACTTTTTTCTCTCGTCCCCACCTCCCCCCGGCCGAGTTGGAAACGAAAACCGCGGGGATAGAAAGGAAAAAAAAGGTCAGAGAAAGCAGAAGATGACTCAGTTTCCTCTAGCAAAGCTTAGGGAAAGCTCGGAGCTTTTCCCATTGGAAAAGAATGATTTATATTCGGAACCACGCCTACGAATTGCGGGATAAAACGAGGCGAAAGGGAGACAATCCCTGTAACAAGCTTTCCTGATAGCAGACACTTGTCTCAGCTCCCCCGTCCTCCTCCTTCTACTTCCGTCTCCTCCAGAGTTTTCCCCGTTTAACGGTTTCTTGGTGAGGAGGTGGTTGGAAAAGAGTAAAAGGTTCTCGAAAACCATTTCGTTGAGGAATAATAAAAATTCAGGGCCTTTTCCTTTTATTAATATTTAAATTTTGTTTTTCGTTTAGGGCCTTATTTTTAGAAGAGGAAGTAGTCGCTGGAGGGGGTGAGATTAAGCTCACAGCTGGAATTTGAGGGCACCAGTCAACACAGAGCAACTTCCTGGCCTTTTATACTTACACGTAGGTTAGAAGTTCTTAGTGTAAGTTGCGATTAACTTTTGAGTGCTCAAAAGCTCTTCGTCTTTTCTGCTCTCTAGAAAATGTTTTCTAGTTTTTGTAAAAACGTGGTTCCCATTGTCAGACAAAAAGAAGGGAAATGGAGAGAGAATACAATGAATTTGGATGAGGGGAAAGAAAATATGTCTCTCTCTCCTGCTCTCTATCTATCTATATATCTTTCTCGTTCCCCAGCATCTTTTTTCAGATGTTTGTCGAAATTACGTCCAAAGCTCGGAGTCTTTTTATCCAGTTCCAGGGTGGGAGGGAAACAATTTCAATTGAACACCATCACATAAGCTCAAATACCGCAGGATTATGTAGGGATTTAGCTAATCTCAGTATAAACACTCCCTAATCCTCGATTAACTGTCTTGATCCTTCTTAATTTTATATTCAGACCTCGAGTGTTATCTAAGCTCCGTCTTTTTCCACTTCATTTATATTATTTATTGATATTAATAAATCGTTAATTTAAACATTTTAGTAAATGCAAACTCAGACACTATAACACTGTTGTACTACCCAGAAACAAGCACAATTGGAGCTTCGGGCATCACTGAGATAGAAAACAGGACGCAAAATCCTCAGGAAGATTTTTGTAGCAGTATACGGAGATGGTATGTGGATGAAGATACCAACCAAAGAATTATATAACCTCACAGACATGATCAGAAAACGCTGACTAACATTCTATGGACATATTTATAGAACGAACAACAGCATACTTAGAAAGAGGATGTTTGACGTTGTAAATAATTTGATCAGCAAAACCAACTGGTATAAAGAGATAGAAGAAGGCTTAAAACCAGTAGGAATCAGTAGAGGAAACATAAACGAAAGTGACAAATATAGAAACCGAATTCGCAGTAAAGGAAACGGGGCAAGTATGGAACAAAGGAAACAGGAACACAATACAACAATGAAGAGATCTTGAGAAAAGAGAAGGAAGACCAAAAGGAAAGTGGTAATCATGAGATATTCAAGTTAAACACTGTCCCAACGCCAAAAATATATGATAATTATAGCAAATATTTTTATATAATATTCAAAAAGGAAGGAAAACAACCCCAACGACCATAAAACCAGAAGGAGCGGTTCTATCATGTCCAGTCGATCCATCGGCTTTTGTTAGATTTGCCAGAATGTTTACAACTAGCCACAGATCACGGTCTGTAGTACATCCGCGTTATTCAGTTGTCAAATGTTGGCACTCATGAATCAACTATAACACTCGTTTTGGTCTTCTTCCACATCTTCTCCGTTGAGAGACTTTCAACTGTGACTGCGAACCGTAAAGTGATTAATTATTACGTAATACATAACCTCTCCTTATTAAAAAATAATTACGTCTATAAATTGTCTGTTGAAATTAATTAACGAATCACTAATTAAAATTTGATAGAAGACTGAATTCGAATCGAAAACTGTGTAAAAGCTCTTTGATTAGGTGCTGATTGTTGAACAGATTTCTGTCTGCTTTTCACAGCCAGAGAGAACAATAAAAACAGTAGAAAGGAGAAGAAGAAAGGAAAAAGTTTTGTCTTCCCCTTAAACAGAGGGTGAAGAAGGCTAACACGAGCCAAGACCTAATTGTCTTCTGCTTGAGAATAAGCATTTACCGTTAAAAATTAAACTGCTGACGTCACGTCGAAAATCCTCCCTTTCGGTTACTAATTCTCTGACTTTTCCCTGGAACGGCCAATTTTCTAGTTAACCAAAGTTGAAGGGTTCTAAGAAGGACGTTGGGAGTCTGGACCAAAGGCATCTTTCCTCTGGTTTTTCTCCTCCATCGTAGTAATAAGTAGAGAGTTTGTGAGGACATAAATCTCGCCCTCATCCGAAAAAATAAATTTTTTTGTTTTTAATAAAATAATTACAGGTTTGTGGGCAAACGTCTGAAAAGCTAGAGTTTGTTTGAACGTGGCAGCTAATTACTCCCTCTCTAATTAAGTTTTGTTTTTTTGGTTCGCTTCGGTTTGGTTTGGGTGCTAACTGACCTTCATATTTTATTCAGAGACGCCATTTTTTTGTTTTTGTTTTGAGGGAAACGTTTTTCCAGCTGTTATGAGAAGTAATTTTTAAACATTCAACGGTTTTTTCGGTCTTGGAAGAAAATATTGGAGTAGTAGCCGTTCGCTTGGTGGTATTCGTCGGTTGAATTAGAGTCGGATTGAGGTTGGTTCTCTGGATACTCGTTTCTCTATCTCCGTTCATGTCGATTTTGGTCGTCTAACTGGTATGATGGTTACCAAAACTAGGATGGTTAATGGTAACAGAAATGGAGATTGGAGTCGGACACGAGGAACACTGTTCGTTCTTTCTCTGTTTTGTCTTTGTGGGTTAAGCTGTCGATATCGCTTATTAATAATAATATCGGTTCTGAGGTTTACTTCCAAAATACGTTTAAATCAGGCGGGAATAGATAATTCTCAGCGATTATTCATAATTAGTATTATAAATTTGACTATTAACTGAATATTTATCACATTTACCGCGTATTTTATAAAATCTCCAATACTTAATGGGAAAATCAATAAAAGGTTGTTTGGCTTCTGCCACTTCTTCACTTTGGGAACTTAGGTCACTATTACCAGCGAACGCAGCCGTTTAGGTTGCTTGTCTTTTGTCAAAAAATTGAGAGAAGCCAAATTTATGATTTAATTCCCTATAATGAGGTGTAGATATCATAAACTATCAGATGAATGTGATAAATAGTCATTAAGTTGGTAAATTTGTTGGTGATTATGAATAATCGCCAGGAATTGGCTGTTTCCGCCTGATTAATCACTTTTACCGTTACAATATACAATATTTCTTCCCCATCCATATGATGTGCTGTAAAGACTATTGTAACAACACAGTGTGTACTGTATATATAGTTTCAAAGCATAACTTGAGTTAGAAAATTATTAACACTTGACTTGACAGTCAATTAGAAAAAGAGGAAGAAGAATCCTGACTGCTCAAAATTTGAAGAAAAGAGGCGATGGTAGGAGGACGGGGAGAGGAGGAAACAGGCGAACGTTTTGTTAAGTCGAGTTTTAAATTTTGATGGCGGGAAATAAATCGAGTGGAAAATCAAATGTACGGAAAAATCAACTCGAAAAAGGAAATAAAATTGTTATAGGATCAGCAAAAAATTTTTCTTCGGATGTCTTTATCGCCTTATCTTTAATTCAAAAGATTCGAGGTTTTCCCATTGTCGGACTGGTCCTCCGTCTTTTCTGGTGATGTGTTCTCTGGTTTTCTCGTAAAGCTTCGTTCTGTTGTATATGTTATTGCTGGAAATGGGTGAATCTCTACGGATTAGTTGGGTAATGTAAGCATCAATCAGGTTTCGAGGTTTAGCAGTAGCACATACACAACTCTGGGAAATCGCTTTGATGTGAGTGATGATGAGTTGTAGAAGAACCGCCTTGAAACCGGAATGACCTACCCATTGAGTGTGTTAAGTTAAAGGAAGTCAAAATTTCTGTCGCGCTGTAGGGAATAGAATTCTTGAATGATCTGCAAATCGCATAATAAATAGAACCGGACGATATTATAGCTTTCAAAACGATCCGGATTGTCGAAGTGGATAAATAAAAAAAAGAAGATCGGTGAACGGAAAAGCGACGCTCGAATGAGGTTTCCAAATGGAGAGAGGAAGACGGGTCACGTGACCTGGGAACGCGTCGCTCTGTGGAAAGACGCCAGTCCTGCAATGACAGCCTTAAGTGGGCAGTTATTTAAATTTCATTATGTCTTCTAACTTTTTATTGGGTCGTTTTCCAACGGTTTTTCCGTTTTTCCTTCTTTTTCACTCTTTCCTTTTCTACTTCCTCTCCCTCTCACTATTTCCTCCGACCGTCTGTTCTGTCACCCAGTTTGTCCGTCTGTTTGTTTGGGTGTTATATCTTGTTCTTCTTGTGGTCAGCCTTGTCATCATTTTTTTTTGGTTTCAGGGTGTGTTTGGTGTCTTTGTCATAGTGTTGGTGATTGAAGGCCCATCGTCAATCTCGGAAGAAGAAGAATCGCTCATTCCTAAGCAGAAGATGAAATTTTAGGAATAACAGCAGAAGATACTCGGGTGGGAGTACAAACCACCCTCAAGTTCGTTGAGTTCTTTGTTTCTTTATTGTTTTTCCCAACATAAGTCACCCATTTCCCTCCCTCACGCCCTCTCCTTCAAGGACGCTAAAACTAATGTCCGTAAAAGAGGCATCTTCTCCTCCCTCCTCTCTCTCAGACATATACACACACATAAAAAAGTGGTTCTGTAAAAAATTAAATTTGGGTTTCCACGGGGCAAACAGGTAATTACAGGGGGTGTTTCGTCATTACGGAGCCTCGGGGTTGTTCTCTCATCGTCTTTTGGACGAAACATTAAAGGTTGCGGTGGGCCTTCACGAATTTTTCCCGTCTTTACTATTTTTTCCCTTTTTTTGTTCGATTTAATTTAGCCCGTGATTCATTGTTAGAAAATGCCTTTGTTTAATTTAGAACGAGACGAAAGATGAGTCACGTAAAGGAAAAGAAAGGGCGGGGAGGCGGAGGATATTTTGTCTTCTGCTTCGGACCCCGGCTCCGGGGTCATTGGTGCGATCTCTTCTCAACCTCTGCTCTATTACTTATTTATTTTTTAATCAAAATCTACCATCATTTACTAAAATTGTATAATTAAATTTTTTTTTAGCTTTTATAAATCAAATTCTCTCTCTGAGTTCGGGTTTTTGGTCGTAAGTCAGTCGTTGGCGATTTTTAAGTCTTTTCTTGTCTTGTTCGTCCTCTCTAATGGTATTGGAGGTAAAACCGTGAGAAAGTTTCGTTGGTTCATTGGTAGCATCAACCCTTGCCAATTTTTTTAATTTTAATTACAACTCGAAACCTGATCTGATATCTCCCCCAACACACACTCCCTAACTTTTCCTATAAACTGTTAGGTTGTAACTTTTAGGTTTTAGGTGGCGCCAAGTTTTTGAAAAGGTAAGAAAATTTTCTCCCGCCTTTCCCTGACGCTTTGCTACCTGAAGATGCCTTTAGATCCTTGGTTCTCAAGGTGTTTCCTTCATGGGCCAAATTTCCTTTGTGACCATTGCGACTGGGCCATACGACTTACCAAAAAAAAATTTTTTTTACAAGTCCGGCTTTTGTCGCATACGGTCCACCCTCAGGGTATCGTCTGTATGTACATCTGTCAGTCTGTTTCTGTATACTGCCTCTAAAGATATGTTGAGGCAAACAATGTCAGCAGTTTCTGAGCACAGGTCCGAACATCTTCATACTGGTCAGGCACTATAGTTCAGACTTAACAATGAGCAATCGACCTTCCACAAATTTTCACTCAGTCGGTTTCCACTGGACCACACGGTAGAACTTGGGTACCAAGGCTTTAGATGAAAGGCGAATGAAAATTTTCTCAAAAATTTGGCGCCACCTAATACTTACTCACCAACATCACCCATAACATTCGCGACAAACCTAAAACTCATCTTCCTTTCAACTCCACTAACCAACGTCCTTTATGGAAGGCCTATAGTTGAGTGACCAAAGCGTTTGACAAGAGGACTGTCAGCTAAAAGCTATCTAAGCAGAGGTTAAAGAAGCTCTCATCCAACAGGAGTATAGGTTATGGAGTTAAAGGTAGTCTTCTAGAAAGGTTGAGTTAGTGAGGAGTAGGCAGTAGGAAGGAGGAGAGAGGTCGGGTCAGCTTTTGGGTTAATGAAACCTTGGAGTCAGTTTATCAGGGGAGGGAAGAGAGCGGGGGCGGAGTAAGAAACACAACAGAAGGCACGACTTTAATTAAAATATTAATTGAGTTAATTATTATCATTTACTTTCGGCATGTTTCTAAATTTTACGAGTGAAACGGAAGTCGGAAGAAATGTCAATTTAACCCATTTAGCCCTGGAATTAGTTTTTATTATCAGAGCTTTAATTTATTTTTTTATCTTTCAGCCTTTTTTGGGTTTGTTTGCTGAATGTATTCCACTTCTGGTATGTGATGGAAACTCAGTTTCATTCAAAAATTCATTTCTGTCACTTCTTTCCTTCTTTCTTCTCTACGGTTACCCTCCCATTTATGTCCTTCTTTTGCTACTGTTGTACCTTTCTCTCCGATTTATAGTATTTGTTTAGTATTTTTGGGTTCAAAATATTTGTCTGTTGCCCTTTTCCTTTCGTTTTTGTCTTTCTAATTTCTCCTGCATTTTATTTATTTATTTTTTAGCCGTTCGGTTCAAGTAAGTATCGTGTCACTTCCATTTTCTGTTGGTTTTGATTCCTACCATCTCTTTCACTAACCTTCTGATTTCTATTTACTAGTTCCCTTTGTAGGTTTATTCAAAGTAGATTATGCTCCTTCCTCCAACAAACCTATTCATACCTCTCAACAAGGAGATGCATCAAACTAATAACGACTGAGCCACCTGTTAACACGGAAAAACCAATTCCCCAAAGACTGTTAACCTTTCAAAAAGTCTCAGATAACCCCTTCATTAGCAGACAATGAGAATAAGACGAAAGGAAGAGGAAGAAAGCAGAAGCCAACGCGGTGTATAGGTCTTATTACATATAAAAGGTCTGGGACAAAGGAAACGAACCTTTCTTGATCTTAATTTCCTTTTTCTCCAACCTTATTAGTTATAATTGATTAAATTAACCTGTAAAATGTCAGGCGAATCAAGTTGGAAATTGTGCAGACGAAATATTAACGAAAAAACAGTTTTTTGTATGTGTGTGTGTGTGTCAGAATCCATTATTTAAAGGGAAAAGGAAAAGAATGGCGCCACCGCAACCGAAATTGAAAATTTTTTGACGTTTTTTTTTATTCCTCGTTCGTTTAGTTCGTCCTTAGTGCCTGGGATCTCCGCCACTTGGCTTCACCTTCACTATTATTTTAAGGTATCAATGCTTAAGATGTTGCCATGGTTTATATAGCTCGAGGGGGTTGAATGGTTTGTAGGCGTCAATAACGAAAACCGCAGACGGTAGGGTCAATAAAGTGGGTGCAATTTAAGGGGAAAAATGATGAGAAACTTGAGAGAGAGAGAAAGGAAAAATGAATCAGACTTTTGTAGACGATGATCTAACCGCTCCGAGGGATTTTTGTCTTTTTGTCTTGATTTTTCCACGAAGAGTCTTTTCCCGTGTGAAAAAAGACGACAACTTAAAAACAAAACTGGAAAAGACTTAATATTCGGCTAACTGGTCTATTGTCTTAAACCTTTGGTACTCAAGGTGTTTCCTTCCCGGGCCAAATTTCTATTGCGATTGGGCCATACGACTTATCATCGACGCATACAGTCTACCTTCAGGGCATCATCTGTATGTACATCTGTCTGTTTCTGTATACTACCTCATAAAGATATGCAAACAATGTCAGCAGTTTCTGAGTACAGGCCTGGACATTTTCATACTGTTCAGGCACTATAGTTCAGACTTAACAATGAGCAATCGACCTTCCACAAATTTTCACTCAGTCGGCTTCCACTGGCCACCCAACAGAGTTGAGTTCCAAGGTCTTAAACGAAGATGCTGTGCGTCAGCTTCCCAAAGATTTGGGTTAGCATCTCTCTTTCAAATATCAAAAGCATCTTCAGCCGTCTTTTTGTATCAACTGGCAGTTTGATATTCTGTGGACTTTTGGAACTGCTCATTATTAAGCTATAGGCCTATACACTTTGTCCAATTTTTTGGTTTTTAGCAGTCGGTTACCACTGCAGTTCTTACATTGGAATTCCGTTCGTTTTGTGCGTTTCATGTTTTACAGTGTGTTCTAGCTACATGGCCACCTAAAAACCAAAAAACTGTACAAACTGTATATAGCTTAACTGACAATTTGTTTTAAAGTAAATTGAAATGCTACTTGAAGTGATGTGTTATTTGTTTTCTATATCACAAAAGTTATTGTGACTAAGAAATCCGTCACTGATTCAATGACATCAGTAATTGTCATCCTAAATTCTTTTCTTTTTGTTTACCCTACAAAGACACTTTACTTCGTTTTGCCTACGTAAGGACTTTGACTTCTGTCTCTGAAACGTTGTAAACCTCAAAAGCAATTTTACAAATACGATTGTGGGCGATAGCCCTTCGCACAAAATGAAACCTAACTGTAAAAATATTTTTGTTAATTTTTAAGATGTAAACAAAAACCGAAATAATTGCATCATCTGAGAGGGCGGTTCGGGCGCCGCCACCCTCAAAAAACGAAATAAAAGAAAATGAAAATGGTAACGGAATTTGATGAATTACGACAGGTACGGGGGCGGCGTTCTTGATTTGTGCGTGTGTAAGGGCACAAGAGCCGGAGAAGAGGGTGAGGGGGAGAAAAGTTCTCGTTTCATCCACCTACTCTCACCCACCGGATTCAGGTACTCTCATGGATTTCTCTCCAGTTTATGGTATGGGTTGTTTTTGGTATCATTACCCTTAATTGGATGAAAGGAACCATATATAAACGTCACCAGATGGAAATAACAGTTGGGGATGATGATGAAGAATGGATCCAAAGAGATCAGCAGCAGTCGTACAAAGTTATCGCTTTCAGAGGAAGACAACTCGGCGAAATAAAATGGCGTCTTATGACGAAGTTTCAAGAACGAAATTCGAATTTAAGTAAAGCAAGGTGACGGTCGATGTTAGGGACAGATCAAGGAAACAGTAAAAAACGTGACCAATTTCAGAGGTACCAACTGGGAGACAATAGCTGGATCGTGGTTCAAAAGACCCTTAAATTCAAGGCAAAGAAGTTTAAAAGTCAATTATGATAGACTAATAGACATCTTAGCCAATCAAACGGCGCTGTGATAGCTCAGAATCAGAGCTGAGAGAACCAAAGACATCATCAACAGTCTTTAGCCAGGGAACACTTACATAATCTTTGATAGGTGTTGATGTTGGTAAAAAGCACGGCAAGACGTCCGAGTAAAACAGACATCCATCAATTGAAAGAAAAATTCTTCGAGTAGATGTTGAGAGGAAGAAGGAAGAAGAAGAGGGAGGAGGAGTAGGAGGAGGAGGAGGAAGGAAAAGCCCGGTGAATGGGTGACGTACAAATTAAAGACCGAATGAGACTCGGAAGGCCCCCAATCAACGGTCTTCGATCATAATTCAGGGGGCAGAGTCATCAATCAGCCTCCTTCTTCGGGGCCTCATCATTTTCGTATCATTTTATTTGTTAAAAATTGTAATTAAAGTTTATTTATCGATGTAATTGACAGGTCGTCAAGTCTCCGAATTGTGGCAACTCGCACACGACGGCCATCCACCCGTTCGTTCCATTTCTGCCTTTTTTCAATTTTTTTTTGTTGCAACTTTTTTTTTTTAGTCGAGCGAGTTAAACTTGCGGATACATGGCCTCTAAAATTATAAGATGGGATTTATAAAAGGAAAATGGCTTCTTTTTGATCAAATTATTTGACCAAGAGGAAAGGAAACAGGTAAAATTAATGGAGTCTTGGGTCTTTTGATGGGTTCGTCTCCAACACCTGCTGTCGTCATTCGTCTTTTATCGTCATCAGGCTCGTTGCACTTTATAAAAGAGGCTAATTAGTGAAAGATAAATGAAGAAGAAGGACAAAGATGATTTTAGAATTGAGTTAAGACGATATGAATGATAGGAAACAACAGACGAAGATAAAGCTACCGAGAATGACTGAGAGAGAGGTAAACAAATAATTTTCTCTAAAGTAGTGATGGAACGAAAAAGAAGAACCAAAACAGTCAAATTTTACTTAGGAAGAGCTACAAACTTACGAGAATGTTCGTAAGACAGCTGAGATTTGTAAAATTTCTAAAATTTGGAAGAGTTACTCAATCAAAAGTTGAGAACAGGAGACAAAATATAAAACAAAAGGACTAAGAGAAATGGAGAAGTGTAATTAAGACAAAAATCAAAAAGGAATCTCAGGTTTTAAGAAGGCGGTGTTTAGAAGCGTGTAACTTTACACGAGAATACTCGTAGTATAGTTAAAAATTAACAATTCCCTATCTTTATTGAGTTAAAAAATATAAAACTAGCATTCAAATTCGTATCCATTTCCGGTTTTCAGATCCTCAAAACCTTTTTTTTGTTTACGTCTTCAGGTGTTCCGCTGTTGAACCTCAATCGTCTTCAAGTTCTGGTTCTTAAAAGCTATCTTTGGACAGTTCTTCGGCGATTTAGCTTCTTTCAAAGTGTAAGTATGCAACTACCTTTATGAAACGTTTAAAAGCTCTGAAGCAACCAACAGGCTGTGGTACTAGCTTTCAAATAATTCAAAAGTCTAACGAGGACGCAAAGTATATGGCCAGGTCTTCTACGTTTTTTCGGCAAGAAGGCCCTGAAAGAAAACATGTCGGCCCATCCAAAAAAAAAATTAAAAACGAAAATGAGGAGAACAAGAAAAAAATAATTATTTCTCATATTCATTACTTGGATTTTCAAGGTCACGGGTATTATGAACTTGAGGATGAATATTGACTTTGACCACTCCGACCAGTTTTTCCTCTCCCGAAAAAAAATCATTTTTTGGTCCTCTTTAATAACCCTTCCATTAACAATTAACGATTCTTTGATTAGAATCGTCTTTTATTAACCGTCTACCAACGAAGTCCGCTTCTTCTTATACCTCCTCTCTTCTTCCCTCTCCGGTGAGACTCCGCTGTTAATTAATTCGATCGCCGACGGACCCAAGAATCAACCCAAAATTCGTGTGAACATGACAAAACCGAGAGAAACACTTTCGAGTTAATTATCTCTCGAGTTATTAATTGATTAGTACGGGATTTGAAGTTATGCGAGTGCAAAATATTGGACGGGAGGTGTTTAGGGGGTTGGGGGTGATGCTCATATGTTTAAGGTGTTTTGGTTGGTCTTTACGGCAAAGAGGAGAGCTCGGATGAATAGTGAGGCAGAGAGAGAGAGGTATGGTTGCGTTCAGGCTTTGATCCGGATAAGCTAAGCAAGACTAAATCGAGCTATTTATTTTGATGGCGCGGCAATTTTATTTAAATTTTAGATGAAGGACTCGCTGGCAAGTTAAATGAAAGGATTCGAGAGGGGGGGAAGGATGAACCGTTGAGACGTACCTTAGCTCCGGATAATTACCCCCTCCGACCCTGGCCTCTATAATTTCGTGACCCTAAACCCGACGACTCACGCTCAGCATTTGAATCGCTATATTATTGCGTTAAGAGTGATGACTGTTTGGGCCCCCTTTTGCCCACAATGAATTCCCTTTTTATTCTGGGCCTCCGTTGTTAGTTTGGCACCTTTTCTATCTCCTACAGAGTATTGCCAAAGAGTTCTCCCAATTGAGTTACAACCTGTTTTGCAGACACATACAGACAACCTACCAGAATACTCTTAAAACGACTCCTACACAGCACCGATCTTCTGTAATCATTGCACTGTTTACTTCCTTCTTTCCTACAGCTCGGAAATATTAACAAATAGCAACTTCTTTGGCCTTCTAGCATCTTAGATGGTTTAAAACAACCCAAATATCACAGATGGTCTACCATACCAGGAAGGACTAAAAACAGCCCATAAAACGAAGAACTTCAACATTCTTCAGGGCAACAAATTTCAAGCATCGTCTTCGTTCGTCAGTTATGTCATTAACATGATCAATTCGGTCTGAGGTTGATCTTAGCCAATGTCACATTTTCATCGCACGAGAGACTTTTGAGCGATTAGTGGAAATTGGTCCCAACCTTTACCCTGCTAGTCTATTCTGGCGCTTAATTGAACATTCAGAAGGATTATGAGCGCTCAACGAGGTTTAAACATTTTGTTATAATAGTAATGTGGAAATAGCCCAATAGTCTAAGAATCTGGCCTATTTATTTTTGGAAACGGAAATCGTAGAGTATCACTTGAAAATTATCCTCGGGTATTGGAGCTAAGTTTATATTATTCAGTCTGTCTACTCTTTGTCTTCTCTTTCCGGTTTCACACAAATTCTCAAATCAAATTTCAATCTACTAAAAGTTGTTGGCAAGAATGAGCTGTATGAAAAGAGAAAAAAGAGGAGGAAGAAGAAGAGAGAGAAAAAATTTAGTTTTATCTGAAATCAGATCAGGCTAATAATGAAAAACGACTTTTTAACGACTTAATGATTTTCTTCATTTTTTAAGGAATAAAAAAAAATAGTTTGACCTTGAAAAAAAAATTGGTTGTGATGCACGTAGATGGGTCATTACCGAACCGTCGGGCCTAAAGCCCAAAACATCCGAGGAACATTACAAATTTATTCGTTGTCATAAAGGATCCTCTTCGGAGGAGACTAATACCTGGGAGAGAGGGACGGGAGGGAGAGATTTGAGGAGAATTTTCGAAGCTGTTTTCTAGATTTGTGTCCTTCTATGTGGTTTACTTGACTCATGGCATTCCCTGTGTCTTCACAGATAGATGACTGCTGTCTCAGTTGGATTTCTCTTAAACCAATTTGCATAAGTTTCACGTGGAAGGATTTCCCACCGTAGCTTCACAACCACGACTTCAGGAAGCTGGTTTCAAGAAGATACAAAGATGAGGTCGTGTGTAGTACTCTTAAACATTTGAACGGTTAGAACTTTCACTCGACTAACAGTCGCTGGGATTTTATCCAAAGTTTAGCTTATTTTCAAAAGCGTCCACTCGAAAACCGCGAGAACGTGAAACGCATCTAATTGACGAAGGAACCCCCGACTCCACCCCCTGCTTCTTCTCTTCTTAGTCACAAAGGCAGTTCTTTTACTCGAAAGTTAATCAAGTCTCGTAATAGGGGGTAGAAGAGGAGGAAGAGAAGAAAGGATTGAAGGAAAGATGGCGAGGAGGAGAGGAGAGAGAGCATTTAAATCGAATGCGTGAACGGATGGGGAAAAGCAGGTCCCCAATTAGCCCGAAAGTCCCATTATCTATGCTTGGCACTTATCTCTATTTACATAATTATTTCCTCTCCTTCGAATTCAATGCACCCAAAAAAGAAAAGAAAAAATGATTTCCAATTAAGTCTTCGCTTTAAGTTCTTTGCACTGCCAGAGAAGGAAACCGGAAGAATTTCTTCCAATCCATTTTTGTTATATTCCCTTCGAGAATGATCAGAATATCAAAGAATTAAAATCGCAAACATTCCACTCTTCTATTCTTTCGTACACGGCTTAAAAATTATTAAAAATATCAAAAATCAATAACTGAAATAAATTTATAATCAAAACAATTATCCCACCAATAAATTTAAAATTTCCATTAATTTTATTTTACTTTTAAATTTGTTAATTAATCAATTAATTAATTGTAAAGAAGAAAATTGGTTTCTAAAGTTCGTTTAATAAACCTTAAATAAAATTTTAAATATTGTTTTCGATGTGCAACTGTTTAGCAGGAGGGTAAACTTTTGAAAACGAAAAATAGAATTTCGGGGCCCATAATTGAAACAACTAGCGCCTCTAGCGGTGGAAATTGTAATTAATTTTTAAAAATAACCGTTTGAGCTTGTTCTGGGTTTTGTTAATTTGGTTTTATGATTTTTTGAATGAAGTTTGGTGTGAATGAATCGTCGACAACGAATTAAAACAAAATGGAGAAGGAAATGTGAATAAGTAAGTAAAAATAAATTTGAGAATATATTTTTCTCAGATAACAATTACAAACATACTCTTGAAAGATGAAAGAAGTTAGCGAAAGTGAAAAACAAAATCCAAAAGGCAAAAAAAGAAATTGTGGTTAAAGAGGGAAACGAGGAGGAAAGAGAGAGAGGGATTTAAAAAGCCACAGACAGCCATTTTGAGTGTTTCAACACACGCACACCATTTTTATATTTTATGTATATTGGATGATTCTTAATGTCTACGAAGAAGGAAGGAAGGACGGAGGGTTGTAGGGGGAACACAAAAAATTCAGGGGACATGCAATCATTTTTCATAATTGATCAATTTCCGTCCAATTCCTTTTTTATCCGACCATTTTACACAGAATCTTGTTTACGACTGTGAGAATTTTCTATTTTTAACCTTTCGTAATTTTCTTTCTCTTTCTTCGGGGAGAGGGAGGAGGAGGAAACAGTCCTTAAAATACAAAAAACGAATTACCGATTTTTGGAATCCGGATCGTCGACTATCGTCACCTTCATTATTTTAATTTTTTTTTGGCGTCACGTCGAGGGGGTAATTTGATCGATTTAGGTTTCATCTTCGAGTTGAAAGATTTTTTTTTCTGAGTTATAGGTTTGGCTGGATGACGGGGAGGGCGGGAGATTTCTAGAATAGTTTCTGGGAAGGAAAACAAAAGATGATATTGTCATAGGAAATTTCGGTTTGTGTTCGAATTCGACTTGTATCATGGCAGTTATTTCAGGTGAATGCCAAAGTTGAACTTAGAACCAAAGTCAGAATCCCAAATTTCTAAAGACAGTGACATTTAGTCATAAATTTCTTTCCTTAGATGAATTTTCTTCTTTAAGAGTTTCAGAAAACCAAAAACTACTTTCTTCAGACGAAGACTCATCCGTAAGCTACCTGAATTCTCCGTCCAAAATGATTGAAATAAAAGAAAGACGCGAAGAAAAAGGTCTAATGAAAGACGGTCTTCAATTTTTTGACTTTGACCTATTTCAAAACAGGAAAAATGTAACAATTATCTTGTCTTGCCTTCGTCTCCTAGCCTGACTCAAGTCTGGGAGTGTTGCTTCAAACCCCGCTACCCTCTGATTCCTGTCAATCATTTTAAATGCGAAGCATCCAAATCGAAAATTTTTTTAAAGGCCCCAGTTTAACCTAATTTAAACCTTTTAAAGATAATTGCTCTGTTGTATGTGAGAAATGAACGGAGGTACACGTTTAGAACAGGGAGGACTATAAAATAATTTTACTTGGCTGTATTACTAACAACTATAAAGTATTTGTGTTTCTCTGTAATCTTCAGCTGTTAAACTCTGTAGTAAAGTCTTATTCAGTTTTTCAGCCCTGAGGGTAAGATGGTGCTCAACAGGAACTTTCATCACTCAAACAATGACTTCTAGGTTTTGAGAAAGCTTAAAATCGAAACTACAACTTTTTGAAGTCTGGTTTTAAACAGTATTCCCAAAAGGGTCTATATCGACCCCCAGGAGTCCATAACAACCTGCAAGAGGTCTACGTCAGCGAAAAATTTTGAGGTCTATGAAATGAAAATGGGGGTCCACGATACTGAACCTCAACGGTACACTGACAGTACCTATTTACTTACATTTATACATTTATACTTTATACCTTATAATACAAAGGAATACACATTATTTATACAAGTACCTATGAAATAAAAAAATTTACATCACTACAGAGAGAAATTTACAAAAATCAGGAAACTAAGGACTCTACCCAAACCCAAAAACATTGCAAGGGGTCCACGATACAAAAAGTTTGGGAACCGCCGTTTTAAAAGATCACTGCCTAAAAAGCTTCATACAGAAGACAAAAAACGGTTAAAGAATTCCACTCACGAGAATACTCGTAAAACAATTCAAACCCATCAACCCAACAATTTTCGACTCTCATACTTAGCTTATAACTTAATTTAGACACAAAAGGTACCCAAACTAGGCGCCAAAATATTCAAATTTTAATTGGTTTCCGGTTTCCATACCAACATTATATTTTCTCAACAGTTTCCGGTTTATACTTTTTCACTCAAACAAAACCAAACGGAAACTATTTTGGAGTAGACTTTTGTCAAAGGATTCTCCTCTCTACTCCTCCCAGTCGTCGTCCCCGCCATTTTCAGAAAGGAAATAACTTCACGTAATTTGATGTCATCCTGGATTGGAGTGAAGAGAAGAAGAAGAAGAAATAAAAAGGAAAAAAAAATTCCTCCACCTTGTCTTAGGAGAGGAGAGAACAATAGATCAGTCAGGCACCGGGCAAGTTAGTATAATTGGTGCAATTATGACGATTTTTATTTTTTTTTATTTTTTTTAGATCGAAATATGTTTCCGGCGATTCCATCGAGAGAGAGAGACTTTAAAACGTTTTCAACAAAGAGAATTAAATGAAGCCATTTTCTTTTTTCTCATTTTTTTTTTGTTGCTTTTGTTTAAAATTAGAAATGCTGCCATAAAATTAAATTAGTAGCTTGCGCTTAAAGTCGGTCGGATAATGCGTTTTCATTTCATCTTTTAAATTTGCATCTTTTGCTAATAAGATATTATCTTATATCTTTATCTTTAATAGAAAATGAAAAGATAAAAAAAATAAAACCTCAGAAGATAAAATTTGTTTCATCTCCGCCTCGGGTTACCTATCCCTCAACCCGCACCCTCACCACCTGGGCCCTGATATCGAATTTGTGTCTTGTTTGTAGGTTTAGACGTCCTAAAACAGTTTCCAGGCTTCTTGTTGGGTTGTCCTAAACTTTTTGAGATTGTTTGTGAGAGGTTGTAGCTGGTTAATGTGAGGTTTTAGTTCCTTCCCGGGCCAAAGGTCCATTGTGACTGGACCATACGACTTACCAAAAAGTTTTTACAAGTCCGGCTTTAGACTCATACAGTCCACCCTCAGGGCATCATCTCTATGTACATCTGTCAGTCTGTTTCTGTATATTGCCTCTTAAAGATATGCTAAGGCAAACAATGTCAGCAGTTTCTCAGCACAGGCCTGGACATTTTCGTACTGGTCAGGCACTATAGTTCAGACTTAACAATGAGCAATCGACCTTTCACAAATTTTCACTCAGTCCGTTTCCACTGACCATCCAACAGAGCTTGGTAGGCCACAGCTTGAGTTTATACTTTAAAACCAAATTCTTTCGATAACACACCGCATTATTTGAAAACCGTATAAAAAGAAACCTGACAACACAAGTAATCAATTAGCAAATTTATCAGTCACCTAAATCAGTGATTAAAAACTAATTTTGGATGTTGTTACAGTTGAGCAATCGCTTACAACTTGGAACAAAGTTTGAACAACTTACCTATCATCATCTTTGACAGATACAGTATAATGGAAGAGCCTGAAACAGTATGAACGGCTACTACGAAAGACTTTGCTAAAGGTAAGACTAATCTGACTAATCTTAAAAGAGGTTTGATAGCCCAGAAAAACCGAAGGACTAAAACCTAATCAAAGTCTCTCAGAGAAATCTGATTCCCAGACAAAATGTTCTCTCTCTCTCTCTGTTAAAGAAGAAAAAGAGCCGCCAACCTTAAAGAGAAAAAAAAAATTCTCTCGCGAGTAGTAATTAAACTCTCTTTCCTAGATTTAGGAACTTAATAAATAAAATTTTTATTGTCGGAATGTTCTCCGTTTTCCCATTCGGAAAATTTTCCCTCCGACTATTAATAATCGCGCAATATTCTCCGGTTATTTATTTATTTATTTATTTATTAATGTATAAGGAATCGTACATTAAAGAGTCTTCGAGACGAAAACAGGTCCTCGTGAAATTCACACACACAACACACATTCTCGTCGTGTCATGTTTAACAAGTTTTGGTTGACCAATCAAAACCAAAATTATGGCCGCCATTTCAGGTTCTCGTTTTCGATAAATTTAAACAACAAAAACTTGTCTTGTGTCGTGAAGGAAAATGTTGAGCCGAACGGAAAAATGGTAGGAAGAGTGACGATGGAAACAGCAGGTGATCGGAGATGCATTGAAAGCTCCACCCCCCCCCATCCCCGTCCTCTTCCTCTCAGCTTCCTCGCTGTCGTCTGCTAATTTGGTCAACTGATCTTTTGCGGATGTTTAATGAAACCCTTTTTTGATATTCGATCCGGGTTTCCCCGCTTCCTTCCCCCCGGCATCGAGTCACCCGACACGTTTCCTCCTCCTCCTTCTTCCAGAAGAACTCTCCTACGATCAATGAAGCCTAATCAGTCTAAGCCGTTAATGAGTGTCATCAGTTTTCCTTTTAATGTCCTTCTCGGAAAGCCTTTTTTCTTTTTACCCTTTTTCATTATCTCATTCATTATCTTTCCGGGGTTCTTATTCACGGTCCTAATTTACGACTTCAAAAAGCTTCGGCTCTTTTCTTCTTCGAAATTCCTCCCCGTTCCTCTTGTTCGCCTCCCTTTTTCCCGCCCTGCAATTGAATCGGGTGAATATTTGCAGCTTTCAACAGACTTTCCGGGTTCCTGCCTGATTGAATATCTTCTGAACATTGTCTAGTCTGATTTTACACAATCATCTAGCAGAGGGAGTACATACCTCTCTTCGGTGAACCGGAAAATAATGTCGGTAAAAGTGATTAATCAGACGAATACCTACCCCGGCGATTATCCAACTAAGCTTCGTGAATGTGACAAGTTATTGAATATTTATCACATTTACCGGTTTGTTTATAAAATATCCACCTCGTAATGAGGAATTTAATGTGCTTGGTCAGGTACTTAGGTCCTATCACTTCTTTTCATATCTTTGCTGGTTCTTGTTGGGAGATTCGTTCACTTGGTACTGGTGAGCACAGTTGGTTGGGTTGCTTGTCTTTTGTCAGAAGGTGACAGAAGTCAATTTTGTGAGGAAGCTTTAATTAAATTTCCCATCACGAGTTGGGGATTGTAAAAACTAGCCCGGTAAATGTGATAAATATTGATTAATTCCCCACATTCATCAAATTTAGCTGGTGATTATGAATAATCGCCGGAGATTATCTATATTCGTCTGATTCGTCACTTTTATATGATATTACTGCCCGGTCAATGTAGTAGTTTGAGTATTTTTCACATTTACCGGCTAGTTTATGAAATATGTTACTCATAGTCAGAGCAAATTTTACAAATTCTCCAAACCAAGTTTTATAAACTAACCGGTAAATGTGATAAATATTGATTAATTCCCCACATTCATCAAATTTAGCTGGTGATTATGAATAATCGCTATTTTCGACTAATTCATCACTTTTACCGTATGGATCTGCGATATTACTTCCCGGTCAACATAGTAGTTCGATACGTACAGTTACGTTTGACATGTGCTCTATTCCTCTCCTGCTGTCCTTTAGGTCTATGCAACCGATCCGATTCTCTGGATTTTGGAATGCAGTGCTCTACACGTTGGCAAATTTTCTAACCGTCTACTACAGAGCAGGAGGAAAGAGATCAAAGCAAAAAATGTTGATCGAAGTAAAAGATGTGAAACTCGAATGGGAGGAGATGGTCTGTTACTTCACAGGCAAAAGGGCCCCGATTAAAGCTCTCGAGAGCTGCGTTCAAATTAGACCTCGCGTGCGACTCTCTTCTCACTCGTGAAAACTTTTTCTCCTCATTTACAAAATATTTATTTATAAGGTGAAGAAAAAATTTTAACAAAGGAAGAGTTAATTAGAGAATTTTTCACTGGAAATAAAAATGAAGATAGAAAAAGAAGAAGAAGAAGACGACGAAGCAGAAGGAGGAGGAGGAGGAAGATCGTTGGCATTGATTACGAACAAGTCTTAATATGTCTTCCATCAAAATATTTGTAATTCATATTTTAATTTGACATTTCCTGCCGCTAGAGGAAAGAAAATCGTCTTGGTCAAGTCAGTCCTCTCTTCCCTCCCTCCCCTCTCTCCTCTTCCTCTCGGGAGGCTTAGTCTATTTACCTAATTTATTTAACTTATGAGGTAATGAGGAAGGCGGAGATGTTGGGAGAGGAAGTTGGCTTGTGGCATCGTGTCTTGGATGTTCGATTTTAAACGAATCACTCCATGATTGGATCGAATTTCTTCGGTTTCATCTGCCGCCTGATAGTCTTCGAGTTGTTCTTTTGGACTGTTCTGCTGCTGGTTAAACTTGTGTCTTCTGATTGGTTGTATTGAGATTTGGGATGTCAGATCGGTCTTTGGATGCTTGGGGGTCAGACAGAATCCGATAGGTTCTGGTTCAGTTCCTGTCCTCTCCCTGATTTTAAAACTTTGCGGTGCTTATTTAGAATTATCCCAAATTTCTGGTCTAGTCTAAGGTATTAATGAAAATTCTTGTGATGTCTAACAGCCTCCACGAATAGCTGTAATATATTCAAACGCTGTAGTAGCAAATCTACGCCTCAAAAGCCATTTTCCATCTTCTGGACTATTAGGCTATGCAAGATTTAGACAGAAACCTAAATTGTTGAACGTTCAGGTCTCGGCTATCAACTATTATAATCTTCATATTGTCAAAACTTAATTGTTTTGCAGATTAGCCCAGAAATTAAGCGACTAGTCTTTGAAGGTCAAATTAAAAATTTTGAGGTTATCACCATTACTGTTAATGATGTTGAAACTAGGCTATCATGCAGCTCAAGTCTTTTTACTACATTATAGAAGCCGCTGTTTACATTCTAATTCTATCTCCTGGACTATTGGGTCACTCAAGGTTTAAATTCAAATTGTTGGATGGTTTAGGTTTTGTAGACCAACGATTTGTCTTGTTCTTTGTCAAGTCTTTTGACGCTTAATAGCCAAAATTTCAACAATACTAACACTAACATCTCAAATCTAACCTATCACAGACAACTCACCCAATTTCTGGGCTAATCAGCAAGGCCATCAATAACTTATATTCTACATCTAATCAACATGAAGTTGTACTCTAATCTACAAGTTCTTTGCTAAGACTTCACAGTTTCTAACGAAATAGACAAAAATAGCCCAGATCCCTCCGATCAACCCATCCACTCTTCCTCCTTCCTCCTCCTCCTCTCTCTTCTTTTCAGTACAAGAAAAATTCGATTTTCGGGTATTTGTATATTTGTTTATCGAGGAGGAAACACCTGAATACATAATGACGTAATAATAAATGATAATGATAATGAAAGCGATAGTCAAAAGAGGTTCGTTGTTATGGAAATTACATGTCACGAATAAGTAGAAGGTAAACAGTTGTTTAAATAATTTAATTGAACTAAATGAAATAAATTTGCATCGCGCCTATAAATTTTCTTCTTTTTTTCGCTCGTTAACTTTTTTTTTCTTTCCTTTGAAAAGAGAAAATAATTTAACAGGGAAAAAGGTCAATTTTACCTTTTTTTGTTGATTTTTGATTTGTCTTCGTGAGAGAAAGAAAGTTTCACCCTCAGCCTTAGTGGATGGAAACATGGAGTTGTGTTTGAGCTTATGTGACAGTGTAACTCCTGAGCTGTTTCGTCCGAATTTTTAGACCCGTGTTAAGTGAAACAGGAGGACGAGCACTATTTGGGTTTGTAGTGTATAGTGTATAGCGCCTTTCATTAGGCTTAAAAGTGTTATTACGATGAAGTTATACGTCTTCAAATATTTGAGAGAAGATCATATTCCGTCAAATCTGTTGAACGTGGTCAGTTAGTTGTGTTGGTACCTCTGTGGTTAGTGTAAGTATGGCGTAATGTATCGGTTGGATGTTTTATAGTATTATAGACGATCATGTCTATATCAGAGCTTTTGATGGCTTCACTCTTTCGGCAGCTGTTGAAGCTGAAATATCACGAAAAGATCACGCAATGTAACAACCCACCTTATAGTCTATATCAGTGATTCCCAAAGTGGTCTATATCGACCCCCAGGAGTCTATCACAACCTGCAAGGGGTCTACGTCAGCGAAAAAAATTTAGGCGTCCATGAAATGAAAATGGGGGTCCCCGATCGTGGATCTTAACAGTACACTGACAGCACCTATTTACTTACATTATACTATCTTATAATATAAAGACATATACAGACTAGCTATGAAGTAAAAAATTTACATCACTACAGTGAGAAATTTACAAAAATACCCAAAATCGAAAAACATGGCAACGGGTCTACGACAGAAAAAAATTTGGGAACCTCTGGTCTATATAGCTTCGAGATACATTACAGCTTCAGGCTATTTGATCAAACCTGCGATCAATCCATTTCCGGTATCCCACAATAATTCTAACAAGGTCTTGTTTTATGCGATAGAACGTCGCGAGAAATCGCACTAATCACAATCGAACACTTTCTTAGGCTATTTTCACGCCGGCTTTTAATTTTATTTCAAATTCGCATAAATTCAAAAACGATTCGAAATGAACCTAAACCTACATAAATTACTAACCAACAAAATAAATAAATAAGATAACCAATAATTACGGTAAACAATATGTTACTTTACTGTTGAATAAATAAATACATAGTGTAAGTGTGTTGTAAAATCGCACAACTTCAAAAACTGCGAATCAGATTCTGTTGTTTGATTTTTGTTTTTTATCTCCAATAGGAAGTTAACCACAAACTTCTTTTATTTATTGCTGTCAATAGTCCAAACAGTCCTGGTGCCCTAAAAATGTCAGCATCCCAAATTGACGAAGCGTCTGTATTATTATATAATTATACTGTAAATAGTTTTAAGATATTATTTACGGTATTTGATAAGACCGGTGACCAATCCATATCCGGTATCATAATATTGAAGTGCGAATTTTGATTTTTTGTCTTGCCCCCATACCCTCCTCCTCCTCTTCCAATTTCGTTCTGCAGTTTCTTTTCCATTTTTGTTTCTTGTTCAGGTACGTCAAAAAGGTTTTTGTTGCGTTTTAAACATCAATTTTTGTGTAAAAGGAAACAGGTACCAATAAACGTCAAAAAGGTAGTCCCCTTTCATAATTTTTATGTGTTTTATAATTCGTCTTCTCTTTTCACAAAAGCCGAAACGGGATCAATAGATGAAACTTTTTTTTTGTTTCTTGGACGTCGAAGGGCCCCGAAAAAAGTGTTTTTGTTGTCCCGAACGACCCAACAAAAACCGAAAGTACCCCAAAAAGATTGATAAACAAGCCGCAATTTGTTTTTCATTTTCTTTGTGGGATTGTTCTCTCGCCCGCCATTTCTTGGAGTTTTTGTCTTTTTGCTGTTGTTATGGTTGGAGGAGCTGTGCTGTTGAGCGTATTTTGAATTTATAACGTTTTCAACTGTTGTGTTCTCAGCTGTTACAATTGAACTATTTCCTGTTGGTTAGACAAAGATTTGAACAACTAAGGAGTTCCTACCAGAAATTAATATCGTATATCTGTTACGGTAAAAGTGATAAATGAAGGAAGTATATACATCATTCCCGGGTATTATTCATAATCACCAACTAAGCTTGGTAAATGTGAAAAATTTTTCTCAACATGATCGCAAAACTATTACATCGTCTCAGACGGTCTTGGTTACCTTCCAAACCCAGGAACAAAGGGCCCTCTAGTCACCTGGTTAGCGAATGAGAAGGCTGCCCCGAAGCTTTCATTCTGTTCGCCTCTCTAAATCAGGAGGTAGAAGAACATAAACAAGGTTATGCGTTTTAAATGTATCATTTCCTTCTGGTTCGGCCATTATTTAGACGAAGGGATAGGGTAGGAGGAGAGGCTAGTAGAGAGAGAGACGGAAGATCAGAAGGAGATAAGAAACCTGAAAGTAGATCTTTGGCAAGCTCAGGTTTTCTCTCCTTGTTTCCTTCACCCTTCGTCTTTCGCATAACGATTTCCTTCTCTGTCTTGCTTTTCCCCGCCCGTCTATCTATCTATCTACCTACCTATCTGTTCGGCCTTCGTTTCAACCGTCTTAATACAGCAACAGCCACTTTTTTCTTTTATCTATTTAGTTTTATCTGACAAACCGCGGCAACGACATATCCTCAAGACCGAATCGGTTGTTCTTGTTCAAGTTCTTCTGGATTGATTTGGAGTCTTGTTGTAAGCATTTCCTGATAGAAATTCTAAGCCATCTCGTTTCGTATCGAAAAAAATTACTTCAGACGGAAGTTAAGTTGACCCTGCTGGACAAATTTGCTTTTATCCTTTCAAAGATGGCTTTAAAGCTCAAAAATTACAACTTCGACGAGAAGAATCCTGCTGTTGTGCTCTCATCTGTCACATTTGAACTATTTCCTGTTGGTTGGACAAAGATTTGAACAACTAAGGAGTTCTTACGCCAAGTATTATGTGGACCAGAAAGTAATATCGTATATCTGTTACGGTAAAAGTGATAAATGAGGCAAGTATATGCATCATTCCCGGCGATTATTCATAATCACCAACTAAGCTTGGTAAATGTGACAAATTGCTGAATATTTATCACATTTACCAGATAGTTTATAAAATCTTCAACATGTAATGTGGAATTTAATAAAAGTTTGCTTAGATTTCGATTTGGATATTTAACAAACTAGCCGGTAAATGTGATAAATACTCATTAATTTATCATATTTACCAAGCTTAGTTGGTGACTATGAATAATCGCCGAGGATTATAATATATTTATACGATTTATTACTTTTCCCTTTAAATTATAACTTTGGTATATTGGTGAATGCGACAATATTACTGAATATTTATCACATTTACCGGTTAGTTTGTAAAATATCCAAATCGAAATCTAAGCAAACTTTTATTTTAAAACTATCCGGTAAATGTGATAAATATCTAGTAATTTGTCATTTACCAAGCTTAGTTGGTGATTATGAATAATCGCTGGTAGGTTATATATCGTATCAATGTATAGCCTCCCGATTTATCACTTTTACCGCAAAATATGTTACGTGTAACGCACGGAACTGACATTATTTTTGGGTTTCATCTCTATGAAAGGGAAAAGTCTTCACTAACCCATAAATTGAGTTTCATAGACCATGGTAGTAGCCCAGATAACCCAGTGAACTTCGCACATCGTTAAGTACGCCGTACTACCAATTATGCTTCCCAACCTTGTGTCGCCCACTTTGGCCGGGTTTTTCCCAGACTGACGAAGGCAAAACAAAAACGGAATCATTGGGAGTGAAAGCGAAGTGAGGTTTCCCTTCCTCCGTGTCGTGTCAGAAGAAAGAGGGAAAGAAAGAAAAAAAGTTTGATTAGCACAGAAAACGTCGAGTCATTGTTGTTGTAATCCTTCCAATTAAGTTCTTTAAACGGGGGTCCTACTTAGAGTTGCCAAGTCCTACGTTCGAGGTCCCCAATGACAAAAGAGTTGTGGGCGGTGTCAACAATCCTTTTCAAGAAATTCCAATTCAATTCAATATGGCGTCCCCGTTGTCGTCGTCGTCATCGTATGGTAATTCGAAATTGTTTTTATCGAGTCACGGACGAACACACATACCTTTTACTCATTGTTAAATTTTTTTCTTCTTTTCTTTCTGTTTCCCTTTGTTACTCGGCCAGGTGATGTCGTCTCTCCTCGTGTCACAGACCCCCGTTGGACTGTTTTCTGGTTAATCAAGACCCTCCTCTCGTCTTTTCATCTTCAATCTTGATTAGGTACTAGTTTCCAAGGAGGTTTACCCCTTTTTTGGGCTATGTTACTGCTGTCGTTTGAAAATTCGGTTTCTGGACTGTTAACGTTTTTGTCTCCTCCACCAGAACCACTGCTGATGTCGAAATTGAGTCAAACCCTTAAGGTTTAGGTTTCCCTGATAGAAACTCACCCCAACACAAATGGCTGTTAATGGAGTCTTGGTGTGCTATTGCTGATTAATTCAAGGTCAGCACAGAAGACAAAACTCGCAAGTATTCGATCAGAAGCCGGAGGAAAGTGTCAGCAATGAAAAGAGACAAGAGTGTTGGGACGTCGGGTTCCGTTGGGACCTATTCGTTTACCAATTTGGAGTTGGTTTACACTCCCTTGCGAGGTGTGTCGAAAGGGTTGTAAAATTCAACCCCAATTAACAGAGTTAACTCTGTGCTTTTCTCTACTCTCCAGGGTGTCTTTCTTCTCCGAGTGTTTGAAATCCGACAAGATCGCACTTAGACGTCCATCCGATGGTCCAATCCAAAGGAATGTTCCTAATTGACGGCAGATGTACAAGTTTCAGCACAAATTTGACAAATAAACGAAGATGGACTAATCGGATAAGAAGAGTTTGGACTGAGGAAGGTGGGTCCAAAGAGTGACATCCAAATCAAACATAAGAGATAACCCGTGACTCACTCATTTCAGGTTTTAAAAAATCTTTTTGTCAGGTACCCACTGGTACAAATGGAAACGTTATCACGTACTCGGAGTAGAGATGAACTCCGAATCTGATCGCCCAGCAACCAGTTCTGGTTCGCACATGAACAAGAACCTGCGAAATATTTCAACACTCACACCAGATGATGTAGTCAGAAGAATTGATCTATTATTCAATAGCCTTAATTTCTGGGCTATTGTGATGTTCTTCAAGCCATATTATTAGGAAATAAAAATGTTTAATAGCCCAGAAGTTTGTGTCAGACCACGAAGGACTTGGTTGGGGATACAAAACCATGATTCATTGACTTGTGATAGCCCAGATATCAAGGCTAATTGTAACTCGATGAATCGATATTTATAAATAATAATAAAGAAAAGTAAATTGAAAGGGAAACTGGGTCAAAGACAACCCAGCAAAAATTTGGTTTTAGACACTACAGCCAAAATGGGGGATCACGTGGCAGTAGAAAAAACTTTCGGTCTTTGCTGAGATCATAACAAAAACGTGTGGAGATCATTTTCTCCGGGAAAATTAATTTAATTTAATATTCGTTTCGAGTTCTTCGGATTTTGCGGTTTCCCGATCAAAAGTTAATCTCTAAATCGCCATTTTTTCTAAAACCCTCCCCCTCCCCGCCTCCTTAAAATAATTTAAAACAAATTGAGCAGACGGGCATGTAGTCAGACTGGCAAGCAGGCACCCAGGCACCTGAATGAATTTGAATCCGCAAATTTAATTTAGAGAGGAGAGGTAAAAAGTTTTGTTGGCCATTTTTCCCAAAGCACGGTACCTAGAAATTGGGTCCGGGAATGAGGCGGTTATGGCCGATTTTGATTATCCGATTATTTAATCGTCGTCCTCCTCCTCCTACTCCATCTACTCCTTCTTCTCCTTATGAGTTCATGAGAGCGGGTGTCGAGTACCTAATTCCATACCAAATAAGGCCTTTTCTCATTTTTCGTATTAGGCCGATACCTAGCCGACGCTTTACACTACAACCACCACCACTACCACCAACATTGGCTCCGTGAAGAATTTTTACAATTTTCCCTGATTGGAATAGATAATTTGTTATTAACCTCGAGTGTGTGGATAAATAATTAAAAATTTAATTTTGCCTTTTTTAGGGCCTTTTGCCAAGAAATAAAAATGGCGGATGACGAGGAACTGAAATCATAAATTTGTTGGTCCCAGACAATTACGTCACATCAGCTTGAAATGACGAGAATGATTAGCTTTAGATTTGGTCAGTTGATTGAGATAATGTTTAAACAAGTCACTGGACTAATTTCTTGGCTATTAGTAAAGTAGACTATTTTACTAGAATGAGAAGTAGACTATAGTACTCAACAAATAAACAGATTATGAGGGCATCCAGTGTTTCAGTTACAATAAAACATTATTAAAAAATAATTTTAGGCTATTCTTAATTTTTGGGCTAACTGAACGACTATTACAAGGGTTGAAGTTTTGCCAGATATGACGTTTATGCCAGAATTATCCGTCAAACTGAAGATTAAAGCTATATTCAGTCTCAAAATGGTTTCACTTATATATTAGCCTAGAAATTAGTGATAGCCCAGTGTTTTATTAATACGAGAAAATCACTAAATTATGTTAAAGCTTCGTGAGGGTATAGATAAAGCTTTTGGTCCTCCCAAATCCTAGTTAAATATCCTGATAGTCTAGAGAATAGTCTGAAGTCTTGGTACTCAAGCTGTCCCGGTCCAAATTTCCGCTGTGACCATTGCGACTGGGCCACATTTCCTACTAAACGTTCGGTCGGCGGGACGTTCAGACGTCATTAGACGTTTGGTTGGAAATTGATGACAAAATAATTGACTGAAGCTCATGAGAAAAATGGCGACAGACTTAACAATGAGCAATCGACCTTCCACAAATTTTCACTCAGTCAGTATCCACTCGGCCACTGGGCTATTCAATAGAGCTTGAGTACCAAGTCAAAAGCAATTTTTCAACCAAGAAGTTGTAGTCAGCATTTCCACAAACATCCAGATTCCATTCGAATTCTTACAAATGTTTGACTAAAATGCCTGATAGACCAGAGTTTAGAATTAAGAGCACTGTCTACCAAGTAGTAAAGGGAATAAAAGCTCGACGTCTTTTCGAAAGCTCTCATTTTAATCACTGTCGACAGATTTAATTTATTTATTTATTGTTGAAGCCATCTTAACTTTTTGTTTTGTTTTTACGCTCGCGTATTTTCCTTTTTCCACTTAAATACTGACTTTAATGAGGTTCCTTCGAATGGCCGAGCACACAACCAAACCTACCAGACACGAACCCAGTCTGAATAATTTTTTAGTCCTTGAATCAAGCAGAAATGAATTATTTATAATACATTAGCAGATAGACTATAATAATAGAAAGAGTTTTTCCTTTTTTGTTTAAATTTCCGTCTGGAAGAAATCTATTTCTACAAGTTTCTCTCTCTCTCTCTCTCTCCCAAGTTGGTTTTCGAAATAATTCAATTTGAAGGGAGTTTTGCGGGTGAAAACCGTACAAAATCGCTTTTTTTCGCATCGTTGTCCTCGAAATTAATGATTTCTAAGACTAAGAGGTCAACAATCCCTCCCTCCTCCTCCTCCTTCCTTTTATTCCTCTCTATTGATGATACCTCCCTTCCACTCCTTCTTATATAAAACGATTCACGGACATAATTACCCAGAGAAAGAGGATAAAAAATGGTTGTGTCGGGGGTGGCAGTCGGTGGGTGGGATTGAGGATGGTCTACCAGACTAATCGACATTTCGTTTTCATTTATTTTTCACGTTTTTTGAGTCTCTACTCATCGGAGACAGGTTCTCGGTCAAGGTTTGCACAGTCAGACACCGGTTAACCTCAGAGTTACTAACCCTCACTGAAGGGGAATCGTGGAAGTAGAACGAATCACGTAATCCTCCCAGTGTCTCAGGTAAGAAGGATAGATTTTAAGAATTTTGTTCAAATCTGACTTCTAATTCGGTAGTAGAGATAATTCGATTCAGTAGCGGATTAAGGGAGTGTCATTGCCGGGACTTTATGTCTTTTATAGGACCTCTAAATCGGTACTCCTCCATCTCAAGTTACTGAGAATCCTTTTCTCCAGCCGCCGATTTTTTATTTTATTTTAGAAGCGATGAACCGTGATGGTCACCAGACATCCTTCACATGTTTTTCTCTTTTTGTTATCTACTTCAATTTGTTATTTATCTACCACCAAATTATTTATCTATGAATTCAATTCCCTCTTTGAGACGGGTGACAACAGACTCAAGTCATTCCTCTCCATCGATATGATTAATCTACAACTCATTTTGTTTTAGTTTCTATTTATCTATTATAATCCAATTTATCTGTTATTTTATCTATTTCTAAATATCAGGTTAAAAGGTATCAGAAGAACAAACAACACCTCTTCTCTCTGATTCCTCCGAAATCTTACCGACAACAACACCAACAGCAACTATCCTCAAAACCCAAAACAAACGTAAAACTGACGTCTATTTATCTATTATAATCCAATTTATCTGTTATTTTATCTATTTATAAATATCAGACGTTAGATTATGAAGAAGTAAAAAGAGTAAAAACCCAAGATGGGTCTGGTTTTGTGGTCTTAAAGAAACGGATGACGTTTGTGAGAATCGTGTGGAATGAAAATTTTTATTTACTTTCGGTTGTCGTACTTGAAATCTCACAACCGGAAATCGGTTACAAATTCTAGATACGCCACTGATTTATTTCTCTATTGGATGAGAGTTTTGGTGAGAATTAAATAAAGTGTATGGAAGTATAAGGCTTGACTTGGGAATTTTGGAGAAATAGGTTGAAGTCGAAAAAAGGCCCCGAAAAATCGGTTTCAGGCTTGGAGGTCGTAAACTAAAATCATTATCTACTGGAATTGATCATTTACCTACCACCAAATTATTTATCTATGAATTCAATTCCTCTCTGAGACGGGTGACAACAGACTCAAGTCATTCCTCTTGATCGATATGATTAATCTACAATTCATGTCGTTTTAGTTTCTATTTATCTATTACAATCCAATTTATCTGTTATTTTATCTATTTATAAATATCAGGTTAAACGGTATCATCAGAACAAACAACACCTCTCTCTGACTAGTCTCAAATCAAATACCGACAACAAAACCAACAGCAACTAACCACAAAACCCAAACAAACGTATAGAAGATGTTGGCACCCATTACATCACCGAGGAAAATGAAAACGATGACAGACAGAGAAGGAGACAGAGCGATGTTAGTCATCTTTCCAAAAAAAGTCAAAACGAATTTTTATTTATTACCCAATACTACAATTTCCCTAAACGAGGAGACTAATTATTAAAATAAATAATTACTCATAATATTAATAAGAAACTAAACGCGCCTTAATTTCCCAACTCGTGACATAAATTATCTGGTTCAGAAAATTTTTTTTCCCTCTTTTTAGTGCGTGAGAGAGAGAGATAGATAGATAAATAAAAAATCGATGGAAATTTTGAAGAAAGGAGACGCTCGAGGGAGGTTATAGCCTCATTCAAAAATTTAATTAATTAATTAAGAAAGGGGTGGGTGTGGGAGTGGAGGAGGAAGTCACAAATCCTAGTTTTCCCACCCCTGGGACGGAATCACTTAAACAATCCTTCCGATAGATAGAGAATTTCGTGAATTAGGTTTATGAATAGATAAAGGAGGGGTAGATGGTATGTTGAACAAAGTCATGCTTTCATTCCGGAGGAATTACCAGAAAAGTTTCTTATGAAAATCGTGCAAATTGTTTTTTTCGTTTGAACCTGAACCTGACGTCAAAAGACAACAACAAAAAATTATCTGGAATTGTTCTCACTGAATCGAAATAAAAAGAGAGAAAGATAGAGATAGATATTAATTTTGACCATGGATATTTTTCAGGCACGACGGATGGTGGATAACCAGTTCCGACGGAAGAGATCAGGTTTGAGAATTCTACTTGACCGTTCCCACCGAAACGCGTTCGATCCTTTTTTGGGGATTTGAATTTGGATTTGGTTTAGGACTTGAGGTATAAATTTGATTGGTTCGGGTGTTGGATATTGAAACAAATTTCCTGGATTGGCTTTCGGAGTCGTGAGAGAAAAAGGTGAGAAACCACACCCAGGTACGAGGTAATGGATCGGCGAGATATCGCTTACAGCCTCATTTTTTTAAATCAAACAATTCGAATGATTAAGAGAAACATGGCGGAGAGATGGTGTTATGATTTAGGTTCTGAACAGAACTCAGGGGATGGGAAATTCGAAAGACTCGGAAAATCCTTCTGACGGAAATTTGAATCAAAGATGTGTATATGTCAGCAATTTGAAATAGTGCTTAATACTCTGGAAGGTGGACAGACAGGTAGGTTGACGAAATTTCAAAAAATTTTCATCCAAATCACAACTGAAGTTCTGGGAAAACGCTGAAATCAGGTTCATGAGTTTACCGTCGGAAGTCAAAACCATACGAGGAACTTGATTCAGTTTTAACACACAAACTCTTCAAAAAATTTCCAAAATTTTGGGTCCTTCGAAGTTCATTTTCCTTTCCCATCGACTATTTCATTTCCCAAAATCAAAAACTCAACTACAAACCCGAAATTTGATTTTAGTTTACGACCTCCAAGCCTGAAACCGATTTTTCGGGGCCTTTTTCGACTTCAACCTATTTCTCCAAAATTCCCAAGTCAAGCCTTACACTTCCACACACTTTATTTAATTCGCACCCAAACTCTCATCCAATAGAGAAATAAATCAGTGGCGTATCTAAAATTTGTAACCGATTTCCGGTTTAGAGATTTCAAGTACAACAACCGAAAGTAAATAAAAATTTTCATTCCACACGATTCTCACAAACGTCATCCGTTTCTTTAAGACCACAAAACCAGACCCAAAATCTTGGGTTTTACTCTTTTACTTCTTCATAATCTAACGTCTGATATTTATACATAGATAAAATAACAGATAAATTGGATTATAATAGATAAATAGACGTCAGTTTTACGTTTGTTTTGAGGATAGTTGCTGTTGGTGTTGTTGTCGGTAAGATTTCGGAGGAATCAGAGAGGTGTTGTTTGTTCTGATACCTTTTAACCTGATATTTAGAAATAGATAAAATAACAGATAACTTGGAGTATAATAGATAAATAGAAACTAAAACAAAATGAGTTGTAGATTAATCATATCGATCAAGAGGAATGACTTGAGTCTGTTGTCACCCGTCTCAAAGAGGGAATTGAATTCATAGATAAATAATTTGGTGGTAGATAAATAACAAATTGAAGTAGATAACAAGAAAGAGAAAACATGTGAAGGATGTCTGGTGACCATCACGGTTCATCGCTTCTAAAATAAAATAAAAAATCGGCGGCTGGAGAAAAGGATATCAGTAACTTGAGATGGAGGAGTACCGATTTAGAGGTTCTATAAAAGACATAAGGATGGATTAGGAAGAGAAACCCCGCACGGCGGAACATCCAAACGCTTTTGGTAAATTCGTGACGAACGTCTTAAAGCGAGAACTACAGACAAGTCCAAAATTGAAAAAAAAATTTTTTTTTTGTTTATTCAAGCTATGGAATATGATTTAACCGAAGAAGAAATGAATGAGAGGGGTAGGGAAAAGGGGATGATCGAAATAATCATCATAAGATCGTGGCTACGTCACTGATTTTATACGCAACATAAAATGGATGAAAGACTTCCAGTTCCGACGGAAGAACGTTTAAATTCATTTTCGTTTTCATTTTGTTTCTCCGAATTTTTTTCTTCTTTTGTTTGTGACTTTCCCAAAACCAAGGCCCCGAAAAAAGGGTGAGAACGAAGCCTTCAACCCATTTCAGGGCTCTCAAATTGACAAAAATAAAATTTTCCTTAAAGCTTCCATTCTATAGGAACTGAACTTACTTACCCTTTGTTCATGATTTCTCAGCAATCAAAACCAAAACAGCTTTCCAAAAAATAAATAAAAACAATAAAAAACCCTCTAATAACAACCAAAACGACGACCAATTGTAATAATAATAACGAATATGTACAAAAAAAACAAAAACAAAAATCCTTTGACGGACACGAAACAAAGATGGCGTCACATTTTCTTTTTATTTTTATCATCAAAATTTCATTTTTCTCTTTCTTCCTCGACGTGAGTGGGTAGTTGTAAAATGGTCGAGGAATGAAAAAAACAAAAACGGAAATCAATTCGATTTTCCAGAGAAACGTTTTCCCTTTCGAATTCTCACGAATCCACTTTCGTACATTTTTGTTTTGCTTATTCCGATTCACTCCGACCGTTTTAGAGAAACGCGCATCGAACTTTGAAAATAAATAAATAAATGAAAAATTGTACCGCCAAAGGAAAATGAAAAGTCGATACTGGTTCAACAATCAATCTAATTGAAACTAAGAAGTAATTTTTCTCTTTTTTTTTCTTCTTCTTTTTTTGTTTAACATATTTTGGGCATTTCAGAGGGAAACGAATTATTAATACAAAAATGTTTTTTTTTTCCTAGGTTTTTTTATATGGAATTAACTCCCACCTCGGTTGTTTCACTTTCCTCTGTCCAATTACTTTATTTCTTTTTTGTTTTGTTGCCAGCAATTATCTTACCCTCTCTACCGAAGTTTTGCCCACCATGACGGAAAACGACCGCCCAGATAATTGATGCTCTCGGCTTTTCAATTTGTTTATCAAGGATTTGAGCGCGATCTTTAGGAGGATTTTGGTACTAAGTGAAAAAGGAGTTTAGCACCACCTATTGAGAGTTTGTGGTACTAAAAGCAAAAATCTCCCGGAGTCTGGGTAAGTTTTGATATTTTTCATTTCTATTTTTCTACAATTTTGTTTTTCTTTTAGAAACGTGATTGAAACGTTCTAGAAGTTTTCTAAATTCTGATCAGACAATGTGGGAAGTTGAACAATTTAGAATTCAAGGAAGTTAGTCAAGAATTATTTATTTTTTTACTGTTTTTTACCGAAATAGCTTAGATATTAAATTATTTCTTGAAATCGACATTAAGAAAAGACGAATGAAGTTCTCTGGTCATCTCACTAGACTACCAGAACATCGATTGACGAGAGGACTCTAGGTTTTGTAACCTCACTTAAGGAGTCAACACTTTGGCTAGAAGAACCTCCTAAGGACATCAAAGAAACGACCATATATGCAACAGAGTTTCAAGAAGGCACACCTACAAACTCAAAGCAAACAAATAGAAAGTTAAATGAGAGGAACTAAAGTAGAAATAGTACACATCGAAGTGGTCGAAAAGATGAGGACCAATTGGAACAAAGAATACAACATTTATGAGATGGAATCCACCTATATTTGGGAAGTTCTCTCTAGCTTCCCAGTTCATTGCAAGAAGGCGACCATCTAACTTCTGTAAATAGCCAGATAAAGCAGACAGTAATGAGTTTGGAGAAAAGTCTAAAATCAAACTTTGGATATAAATCAAACAAATACTTCCTCCCTAATAACAACTGCAGCCTGTGATCCTCCAACCTGAACTCCAGTTCTTACCAAAAACCTTTTCAGATTCCAAAAAAAAAAGAATCAAAACCTGATTAGTAGCTGATGTCCTAAAAAAAAACTTAGAGACCCAAACAACCAAACTACAAAAATTTACACCTGTGCAGAAAAATGGAAAAGAATACAAGAAACCTTTCACTTTTAGAAAATGTCTCGTTCTTTTGTATTCATTTCACAAAAGAAGAATGTACCCATAATTAGCCATTCGGGGATGGCACAAAAGGTAACAAGGGACAAAGAGGTGGTTCAAACATGTGACACTTGTTCGTTCGCAAACCCCACAACACATGACACAATGACCAAGTTTGCGGAACCTTTTTCTTATTATCTTCTCTCTCTCTCTTCCCATGTACTCCCACGTTTTAGTTTTCTGGTTCAAAGGGCGTCCCGCTGCGAAAGACATTCTTCATTGCAAATGACGTGAGAAATTATTTGTTAACGTGCAGAACGAATTCTTTCTTTCTTTCTTTTGTAACGAAATCGAAAAACTATATTCCGTTCATGGAGGATCTTTCTCATCTTTCCAGAAACTTCCATCAGGAAATAGAAAGTCAACTTAAAGCTAGGATAGGTAGACCATAGAGTAATTAAAATCCTCATCAAAGGGGTGTGGTTTTGGTTAATACCATAGAGTCTGGAAATCTATGCTAGAAAAAAAAGAAAATAAAAACAAAAAACGAAGGGTTTTCACTAAATTTATAAAAATATGTGAACTTTGTTTTGGAATTCTAAATTTCTGTAAATTAACAAAAATTCTGTCTTTTTAGCTTTTTCAGTAGGAAAACAAGATAAAAATGTCGAGAAGGAATGGAAACTCGAGTGCAGGAGGTAGAAGATCGCCTAGTCCTTCCAGAAGTCCTTCAAGAGGTTACGGGTGAGTTATCTTGTTTAACAATCCAAATAGTCAACAACCAATCAAAATCAACATAAATGGCACTTGAACATTTGTCAGTCTTGTTTACACCCTAGATATCCATTATTTGGAAACCCTTTTTAAAGAGACCCATTACATGAAAATCCAAAAATATATATTGATATAAAACAAGCCTCAGATACTCGAACCTTTCATAAATAATCAGAAAGGAAGCTTTCAGAAATTTAATTATTTTTAACTTGAAAGCAATCGTTTGATTATTTATGCATTATTTCATTCTAAATCAGGAGTTATACTTTTCTCAGAATTAATACTTGTCCAATAAAATATTCATCAAATAAAACGATTTTAAAGGTTGAAACTAAATGCATTTGAACGAGTAATGGGGGCTGTCAAATGTCGTCTGCAAATCAGATATCAAACTATTTCTAATAAAAGTGACATTTTTAAGTTAAGAAAAACCAAAAAAGTATTTTTTTAAAAATGTGTTTACTTTATTGATAATTGTGTTGATTGCCACGTGAGAAATAATTATAATAATTTGTCCATATCACGAATTCATTTTCTTTTTGTTTGATTTGAAATGAAAATGGAGGGATTTGAGATTTCTGAACGCACTTTAGAATGACTTTAATTAGACCAATCAGATTGTTTTACGCATTACGCAGCAGACGACTGCAGAGATATTTCTAGAAAATCATTTTCATTGCTATAAGTATTTGTGCACGCATTAATTGACGTTTTCAATTTATTTAATTGAGATTTTAAAAGTGTTAAAAATGGCAAGAAGAGGAAGAAGCTCCCTGCACCAGCGAGGTAATGTTTTTTCTCTCCACTCTTTATTGGTTTTCATATTATTGCGTTTTATTATCATAGGTCATATTCGGCCATATGTAAAGGAATAAAAGATTATCGATTTTCCTAATCTTCAGTCTTTATTAATCTAATTTTTGCATTATTTTTTTTCAGGTCGATGTCGAGCATGCCTGCTAGGCGTCCACCACCACCTGCAGCTGCACCCGTGGCCCATGCTCCACAGCAGCCAGCAGTTATGATGCAACAAAAGCAACCATCTATGTTCGCTCAGATGGCTGCAACTGCTGGTGGCGTAGCTGTAGGATCCGCTATTGTAAGTAAATGCTGGTTGAGGTTTTTGTTTTGTTTACAGGTCCACCTCTGCCCAACCAACTAGATCTGCTCAATCAGCCAGATCTACCCAACCTGACAAAGTTGTAGTTGTTCAACATCAACAACCTGGAATGGCCAAAACATTCGGAGCCACAGCAGCTGGCGTAGCAGTTGGATCTGCAGTTGTATGTGGGAACACAAATTGAGTTTAAAAATCCTGAATTTTCCATAATTGGTTGTTGCAATAATTTTTAAATTAACCACAAATATAAAAATTTACTGTTGTATAGGCTCTTGTGACACCATAATTCAGAGTTTTTTTAAACGAATAACAAAGTTTTGAAACTTGTAATCAATTTGAATTCTTTTTTTTATAGGGACACACTGTTGGACATGCTTTGACAGGTGGACTTAGTGGTGGTAGTGCAGCTGCTCCTGCAGCACAGGAACCACAACAGGTTCAACAGGCAACTGCTGGTGCAACTGAACCAACTGGACCTTGTGCATGGGAAATCAAACAATTCCTGAAATGTGCCCAAGATCAGGCAGACTTGACTTTGTGTGAAGGTTTCAATGAAGCCCTCAGGCAATGCAAAGCTTCCAATGGTAAGTCTTCTCATTCTACTTAATTGTTGAAATGTAAATCCTGGCTAACACCTTTGTTTGAATCATTCAAGAAAGTGGGAAAGCCTCTAGGCATTAACAACAATAAGGAAAACTTTATTTTGCAGGAGTGAAGTATTAATAGTAGAAAGTGAAACATCAATGCCCAAAATTTTATGAAAAATAAAAACAAGAAACTGAGAATGTGATCTCATTTATGATTAACTTTCAAAAAAAATGGAATGAAGAAAAGGAGAAATTGAAATTTTTATATCTTAAATACTGCTCCTGATAAAATATCTTGTTTAAAATTTTTTTCTTTATTATACTCTGCAGTAAAAATTTTTATTAAGATTTTGTGTACTTCAAAATAAACCATAAACCACTATTTTTGTTTTTGACTAAATATTGTTCTCGAATAGGAATTTCTTCTTCGTCTTTTTCTCTCAATAGAAAACTATTCATTACAAGTCATGATTTATGAATATTTATAACATTGTCAAGTTCATTCCTTCAGTATAATTCTTTGGAAATAGTCTGCAATTTGATTTTAGTTCTATCCATAACTTTTACTTACCTGTATTCACTTGTCACTCATTTCATGATTTTGAATGTATAAAAATTTTCTGTTTCAGCTTTGTAAGTCATTTTAGTCATCAGTCCTGGGGATAGAGGTAAACTATTAGTTGAAAGTTTAGGTTTTAAAATAAATTTTATCATTTAGCAAGAGCTCATAATTTTTTTTTCTTTTTATTAAATTTAATTTTTGTAAAGTGAGTGAAATGAATTTCGAATGATGAGAGTTTTGTGTTTTGGTTTAATTGAAGATGAGAATTTCTGTTTTGTTTGAGTTTATGTTTTTAATGAAATTTGTAAATGCTTTTAGAGCTGGTTCTGGATTTTTTTAGTTCAGGATTAGTCAATAAATGATAGAAACTTATTCCAGGTTTTGATTTGATTAAAAATTCCTTGTTCTTCTGTCCTTAACCATTAAATTTTTTTTTTGGACTCAGTTGGGGCACTTGGATTTTTATATATTTGTGATAATATATATAGTCAACATGACTTTTCAGCTTATTCAAAATAATACAGAGTTTTAGTGCATAAATGCAGCTATAACCTTTATTTTAGAGTAACACTGGTTTTAACATGTACACTAAGGATACTCGAGAGAGTAGTGGTCACTTTGGATTGCCCAATTAAGGAGAGTTAACAGTAAGGCAACACAAATTTCTAGATTTTTATTCCATTTGAAAGTTTCTTAATTCATCAATGATCAGTACATCATAAAATTGCATTCATTCATTGATTTATTTAACTTAAAGTTGGGACAAAAGAAAACTTTAATTTGGAAGTGGAGCTGTTGCGTCATCTTGTAAAAAATTTTGCGAAGTCGAATGAAATAAAAATAAATTCTCAAATGCGGATGGTATTGAAATTTAGAACAATTAGTGACTTCGTACTTGGACTCTGATGCCAATTTAGCTTGAACTAAAATTAGTCACAAAGGACAAACGACTAGCCCAAAACACCCACGGAGTTCACAAGACATGATCAGCTTTTAGGCTATCAACTGACCGCCATTTTTGAAATGAAAAAACGGTTAATTAATCAATTTTCAAAATTTTTGTTTGAGTTCATCGTTCCTTTCTAAACCAATTACCAAGAATAATTAAGAATCTGTGAAGAAAAACAACAAAAGAACTCATTCTTAAACCCTTTTTAGTCTCTTAATTTGTTTTAATATCCGAAAAGGTCAGTTATTTAAAAATGGAGGCCAATATCATTGGCCGGTTAAATTCGCAAAATTTGGAGGGCGAGAATAGAGTACCCACACCAGGCGAACTCAAAGAAATAAAACAGATGCTTTTATCAGGAGATAAAGACCTAATTTTAAAATCTGTTGAAACTATCAACACATTCGTGAACAATGAAAGTGCCCTGGTCGATTTAATAAGATCAGACATTTCTGAATTTTTATGTGATGCAATTATTCTCTTAGATGAGGTTACAATGAGGTAAGATCAATTTGTTTTAATAATAATATAGATCCTTGACAAGATTTGGAGCTTTAATTACAAAGTTCTTAGAAGATAATTTTCTTTCCCAAAACAAAACCTTTCCCCTAACCATCATTGCTTTTTGGTGTAAAAATTTATGGAAACAACTGAGGACTTTGCTATACTCAACCCCTCAAACTGCAAGCACAACATTCACAGGTCTCTTCACAGCTGCTTGGAATGGATGACCAAGCACTCAGAATTCTTCAGTCAGAGTCATTCTTGTTATACAATTGAATCACTCATTCGTTCCACATATTTCCTACTTAAAAACTCCAACAGCACAACAAGTTTGAGTCAGTGCCTTGATTTGCTTGTAATCATCATCCAAGGGTAAGTATAAATTATTGTGTAACTCCTCTCATTGGAAAAATTAAATATCATCACTAAAGCATGTTCCTTGTTTTAGATATGACAATTTTAGTGTGACACCTGAAAGGAAGACCATGGAAAACCTGATTCACTTGCTACCTATCTTGTTAAGGAGTAGTGTTTTGACAGTCAATAACAAATATCAGATTGGTGAATTGATTCTCGGTTTGTCAGACCTTAGTTTATTAAATTGGAATCAACAAATCTGTCAAGTGATCTTATCAAGTTTATCTTGTTGGTATAATTTGCTTAATGACATATTTGAGTTTGTTCATCCCCTCAAAGATAAATTTGTTGTTTTATGTTGCTTGATGTTTAATTCAGCTTTAAGGTAATGGACTAAGTTTTCGCTTTGGTCTATTAATTGAATCTCCAAAACAGTTTTTAGTTTTTGATAAATGCCTCCTTTTATTTTGCAGATCACTCACCACAAAAGACAGTCAAATGGATTGTTTTGATGATCACACTTATTGTAATTTAAAAAATGAATTAATTAACAATGTCAGCAACTATCTAATCAAGTTTGGAGTTCCTTATTTTGATGTAAGCTTATACAGAGTCAAGTGACTGGATTTATGTGATTAAGAAATTGTGCCCGCAATCTAATCTTGTTCCTGTATCCATAACCACGCCTCAGTTAAGCTCATTTTTGTTTTTGTTTCCCTCCAGAAAATTCCTCTAAGCGTCACAGAAAACGACCCAAGCAAATTGGAATGCTTCTTTGAAACGTTGCTCTACATCTCTGGAGAAGAATTCATGCTTCAAAAGAGTAATTTAGCCCATGGTTTAAGCGAAGTCGGACTCCTACAGTTCACAACTAGAGTTATTTCCTTTGCTGATTTTGAGTATGCTGAAGAATTGATCTGAGCTTATACTGTGCTCATGGTCATACCATAAATGTATGAGTTCTATGTCTTCTTTCTAGGCATGGCCAGAAGCTTCGCAAACTCTGCATGCTTGTGTTATCCAACATGATTTCACTGTTGTCAGAAGATGTGTTTCAGTATCCTGAGATTTGGCCAAACGGTCGTGATGATTTTACCAGTGAAATACAGCGAGGAATTGCACAACTTCCCCTTGACCCTTCTCAATGGCTTGATGTTTTGGTTTGTCCACAATCTCCAGGATGTTGCAAATTAGCTCTGCTTCTGTACCTGTATTTTTACTCCCTGACAGCTGAAAGGTGGTTTTGTTCAGAGACATCCTTCCTGTTTCTTTAAGTCAGACTTGTTTTGCAAATTCTTTTCATTTTTTCTTTTCTTTGTTACAGCCAAGTCAGTCTTGAAACGATTTATCCTTCCATTGTCAATTTTATTAATTACTCCCACGGGATAGAATTCTCTATTCTACTGGTGAAAATCGTCTGGTTTATCTATGGGGTAGTTAACAAACAACAATTCTCTGTGGGGGATATTAATGAATAGATAAGCTTTCATTTTAGTGAGATTCCATTACATTTCCCTCAAAAAATCTTTCAGATGTCTCAACTGTCAAGCAGTCATAATGAAGTTGACGATAATGAAAGTGAAGCCACGAACAAAATGGTTTCACTTCTAGAAGCTCAGGATGACCTTTCCCTTGTCTACACTCATCACCCCGCTTTGTTGTATTGGACGTTTTCATCCAAATTGAGCTCTAATCTTCAGTCAAAGATTGTAAGTGGTTGTTGACTAATTGGGCTTCAAATTTTGGTTTTGTCACTTGAAACAGTTGTCTGAAATGGGTAAGCAAAACCGAGAAAGATGAAGCTGCTTCGGCTTTTTGTTGGGTGGCTGCAAAAGCTGTTTTTGTTCTAAATTTTGCTGTTGAATGTGAGTTGATCTACTCCCCTAATTTCGGTTTTCATGTGTAACTGTAAAAATTTGAGGAGAAATCAGTTGTGGTGTACACTATTTTCGTTAATTCTTGTTTTGAAAATTCAGGTTTGTTTGTGGCTTCGAAATAAAAGTCCAGATTGCAAGGAACTGGAAGGACTCATTGCTAAATCTTCAGACGTCAGATTTGCTATTTTGGTTAGTGATGATCATTTATTAGTTTAGCTTCAAATTCTTTCTTAGGACCTAAATTTAAACTGTAGCAATTCTCCCAAGGATATTTTGCAAAACGGATGTGGTCAGATACTAGAATCCGCGTTTTTGTCTTTAAAATCAGTTCTGATGATGGAGACAAACGATGACAATCTCTCTTCGAACATTTGGTTTCTTCTTCCTCAAGTACTAGCCAAATACACGACAGACTCAACATCAGGTGATCAGTTTAAGCTTTCCATACAAGTTCTTTCACTTAAGGCCTACCAGAATGGTCATGGTGTCTTCTAATTGAAATTATTTCCTTAAACCCAGCAACGAACGTTGATTACGTCATCGAATTGGCGAGTTTAAAAGCTCCCGACAGCCTGGACATGGGAAAAGTTATCCGAATCGCTTCTCTTTTACCGGAAGTACTCGTTAAATCGGATTTGATTTCAGTTCTCCCTTCTTTTAGCCTCGCTCTGCAGTTGCTTCAGATAGGATTTCAAATGGAAGATTTCAGGGGTGAGTAAAGTCGAAGGAGATGGAAAGACCGACAGCAAGAGATGCTTTTAAAATCTCTCCAACACTTCTCTTTGCTTTCAGTTGTGAACATATTTCTTCGTTTTGACGGATTCATCCAGAAGATAGTGGAAGGAATGAATGCTGTCGTCTCTGATATTTCCGTTTATAGTTTGAGAATCGTAACTCTTCTTTGGAAGAAGTGCAAAGAAATAGATAAACCTGAGGTATTACACGAGCAACTAATCTGACGAACCTGAAGACATAAAAAATTGGATTTTGGAACTTCAGGACTTTAGGGAAGAACATTGCTTATCATGGATATACTATATTTTTGCTTTTACAGAATTACAAGAAGTTAAAGTTACAAAAAGAAACGATTCTGAAAGTTTTGAGACAAATTCTGTCGAAGTTCTATCAACCGGTTTAGAGTTTCTTGAAGAAATTCTCGTGACTGGTTTCCGTTGTCTCATCTTTGACATCGAAGACGTGGATTCGAATTTTGTCGAAATACTGTTCTTGGAAATTCAAAACATATGTTTGAAGGTGATTGATCGTTCGTGATTGGGTGAGGACAGTAGCCACCAATTGTAATGACTTGCTACCCTTTCAGAATGTTCCAGAAACATTGTCGACTTGTTGGCGTTGTTTGAAAGCATTTCTTCTCCTCAGAGAAGAGTTTGTCAGTGTCGAACTATCAACAAATCCACTTTTGAACGAGATTATTAACTACCACCTAGAACACCTCAAAGAGTGTCAGGATATGAAAGAGTTCATTGGGGTTTGGTTGGATGAAAACAACTCCAGGTGGGATGATAGGTGTTTTGAGAGGAGAATTGTTGGAGGATTTTATCAGGAGACAGTGGAGAAGATCGCTCGACGTCTGGAAGAGGATTTCACTGAAGAAGATAAAAGTCTTTATGAGAAGGTGAGGGAGTAACACTACTCTAAACAAGACCTCAAACCCTTCTAAAAATTTTGGGTTCAATTTTAGGTACTCAGATGTGGTTCAACTTCTAAACTCAGATGAGCAGTGTATGGAATTTTACTGTCTCGGTCGATTTAACCTCTGGACGAAGCATCCTTTGAACGAATTGAGTCTGACGTCTATTTCACCCTCTTCGAGGGGGTCGTGAGAATAGAGATCGTGATAACAAGATGGCGAAATGCATTTTCGAATGCAAGCGAATTTATCCGTTCCTGCCTGCTCTTGACATTCTGGATTCTGTTCGCAAGCTGTCTCAAACTCTCTAAATGCGATCTCCTAAACGAGAAAAGTGATATTTCGGAAATTAGAAAGACTGACATATTCTAACCTAAACAGGTTCCAGCTGTAGAATGAAAACAGGGTTGGGGTGACTTACGTTTTTCGAGTTTCCTTTGTAAGGAAATTCCTGAAATTTGTAAACAACTTTGTCGTCTTGACAATGAACCAAAAGGAGATACGGAAGAAGATTCCAGAGATATTTTCCAAAACTCATGTTTCTTTTGTTTTGTTTACGTGATCGACGGCAGACATTTGCTGGAAAAGGCTCGAGTGCGCGTGAACTGACATGCGAACTCGGTCACACATTTCCAGCCAATTTTGAAAGTGTTTTAATTATAAATACAACTTGTTTGGTGTTGGAGTTATGACTTCCATCCTTTGACAAATGAGCAAAACCTGGAGTCTGTAATCTTTTTTTTTGGAATCAACAACGACCCATTCAATCTGTTGAAGTTATGAACACGAAAAATTGGGTTGGTTACTAAAGGGAAACATGGATGTTGTACTTCACGAAAAAATTGTTTTTTGCTTTATAAGAATCGCATTTAATAAGCAATATTATAATACACGTTTACAGTATAAAAATATAGATAAAAAAATATACATTAACTTCAAAATATTTTACAAATTGCAAGCTTTTATTGGCCCTGTCTTTCACTTGGTGAGAAAATTGTTCTGATAGGTCGAGCCTTTGAACCCATAAGCATCTTTAAATAACCCTTTTCGGGCGTTTGATTAAGGCTTAGCAGCAACCGGAATCTTCATCTTTATAGATTCCACTATCACGTTAGTCAATTTTTCTTTGATCCATCATCTTCAATCAGATATGTCGGGGCTTTCAGGCACGACGACCATACCACCTTTCACCACATCTGTCAACGAATCGTTACTCTCCGACACGGCCGAAGTCTCTGACGCTTGTTCGATGACACTGAGTCTGGCGTTTGTCAATCTCTGAAAAGACAGATATAAGTAATAATGAAATGTCACCCCAGAGAGAAGGGCAGAGATGGTAGCCATCGCTCATCTGCCAGAATCTGTTTTGGTATAACATCATCGTTTAGTACCTTTGACCGCCTAGTGTTGGAAGCAATCGAGAACTTCGCCGGAGATGACAAACTCAATTCTTCTTGATCGGTCGTCTGTCTTCTGGACTCCGCCGTTGTCATCAGCGTGTTTTCCACCGACGATACAACTGTATGCATTTTCTCGTCCAGTTTCTTCTTGAAAGCGTATAGCGAACGTATGCACGACCCTTCCTCGAGTTCCTGAAAATGATAATTCAATCAACGAATGATCCACACAACCACTATCACTACATCATTTTCGACCAAAGTCCTCACCTCTTCAATCTTCTGGGTCAAAATGCGTAATTGCTGAACGAAAGACTCACTTTCTAGTGATATCTCAAGCTGACACAAAGATCTCAACAATATCTGGGTCAGATATCCGTTTTCTTTTCGATCTGACACGTCTCGATAAATCTCGTGGCAGATGGACAAAGCAAGGTTGTTGTGAACGTGCAAAGTCTGCAACAGAAAACGAAACAATTCCTTTGACCTTTGACTTCTTCGCCCCCCCTAGCAAGCAAACCCACAACCTTGTTTCTCTGTACCTTGGCTGTCAATTTATTTATTTCAGGTTTTGTGTGATGAATGAGAAAGGCGATCACGTCCTTGGGATTGATGTCTGCGTCGGGACTTCCCAGAGGAGCGTTAAAAACGGTTTTTATGGTTGGAACGAAGGCCTCTTCTATCATTTCTTGACTTCTAGGTGTGTTCGAAGCGAAAATCGGAAAGTAAACCATAAAAGTCTGTCGGATGAAGTCTTCTGATTCGCAGTCTGAAATAAAATTTTTAAAGAAATTAGATAAATCATCGTTATTAATGAACCAAATCAACCGCCATTGCTATGAATCATTTTATACTTTATAAACGAGTTTTGCTGGCTAAAAGGTTTCATGATGACAACACTCATTTCATAATCCTTAAAAATTTTTTTACTAACGTCACTTGTTTCCTTTTACTCTAAACAGATAAGTGTTTCAACTAACCTATAATGGGGCTAAACCCCTTGATTATTATCTTGGACAAAATAGACGGAGAGTAGATGACTCCACACAACAAAAGCTTGCAGAATCCTTCGAAGGCGACAGCTTTCAAAGTGTCATTCTGAAATCATTTCCAACAACTGAGTTATTCCACAGCCTACTTTACAGGATAAAACTACCAGAATCAACTGGGTTCTTCACTGTAATTTCATTTTGTATATAATTTAGCCAAGAATTGTGTTCCCATTCTTCTCTGTCAATAATCAATCGTTCAGATGTACCTACTCCATCCCCTCCCTAGTACTGCGTAGCTAAGATAACAAGATGGCTCGTCTGAACACGAAAGAGGAACACGTTCTTGGTACCCTTCCTCTTCGCAGTTGCATGCTAGTTATGCCTTTCTTTAGTGAGAAACTTTTCAAATTCACGACAGCCCAGATCTTAATTTAATTACCGTTTTGCAGTAGAGTAAAGCGTTCAAGTTCTTCAGACAAGCGATTTCTGCGAAAGATTCATTCGGCTCATCGTATAAAGGTGAACTTCCATGAAAACTTTTGTTCTCAGTCAGCAGAGTTCGGTTCTTCTTTCTTTCTTCTTCTTTGTCTGCAAACATCAACCAACATTCTTTCAGAAAATGTTCACATCAACAATACTAATTTTTACTACTCCACTTCGTACTTTCCCTTACGTGACTCTACTTACCTTCGTTTGGATTCAACTGTTCGAAGGACTCTACTCCGTGTGTGTGTATAATGTCAAAAACCGCTTTGAGAGAGGGAATGTTGATCTCATTATCACCATCTTCTGAAATCTAAAAACATCAGAGTTTAAAGACAGGAAAACAAGGCAGTCAAACCCGAAGAAGAACGGCAAAGGCTTACCATCAGAAGAAACCGAATTAAATTTTCTTTCGCGAGTTCCTTATCAAAGGATGCAAAACTGAGCGGAAGCTTCGATTGCCAGCGACTGAGTCAACAAGTCGCTACTCGCCATGCACTGGTTCAAGAAGTTCTCTTTTAAATTCAGCAAATTCGGAGTGAGAACCTTGACGCCGCTCGCTCTGATCATTTCAACGAGGATGGTTAAACACTTGCAAAGTGTCTCCGGATCGTTTTTCTCTTCGCTAACTTCCTGAGTCAGGGTGACAGGTTGTTCGACGAATTTCTTCAACTCAGCTTCATTCATTTCAATGTCTTCTTTAAGTTTTTGCGCTTCTGCATAGTTTTTAGCACTGGCAGCATTATATTCCCGTTCACGAAGTTCGTTTAAAATCACCTTCAAATCAGAAATCTGAAACAAAAATTTTACATTGACTCAGAGGAACAGTAATCAGCTAATCATCGCAAGAGTTATCTGTCCACTAACTTTTAAATCTCTTTCCATTTTTTCTTTTTGTGAGATCTGTGTGACGACTGTTGTTAAAGGCTGACGAATCTCTGATATGACTTCTGTTAACTCTTGAATGAAAGCATCTTTGCTGGGAATAACAGCCAATAGCAATTCGACGAGGGATTTTATCTGATTGTTTTGTATTCTCGAACTGACTAACATGTCCACAATTAGTTCCTTAAGCTTGCACCTATATTTCCCAAATTCAAAATTTATTTAGACAACAGCCACCATTTCTAAATTCTCTCAAGAATCAGGTATAATACCAGGTATGGTTACCTTCCCATTTCGTCACTCAAATCAAAAACCTTTATCAACTGTAGTAGATGCATTAAAATTTCTTTTTCCTTAACCTCCGTCCATTGTTCCTCTTCGTTTAAAGTCACCTCCATTCGTTCTTCGAGTTTGTAAAACCTTCAAAAATTAATTTGACTAAGATAGGATCCACCAAGACAATAGCTTTGAAAACACAAAAATCCTACCCTCTTATGTGGTCGCAAAGAACCGTTAAATTAGGCAAAATCGCTTCCAGTTCCTCATCTTTCCCTTCCGTCCAGAAATAATTAGCAAGACATCTCCATAGAATAACAGTTTCTGGTGTTAACTTCTCCTTTGGAATCAGTCGAGTTTCTGAATCAATAGGTAGCTGTTTGACGATTTCTTCCAGAGGTTGTGTTCTGTTTGAATCAAAAAAAAATTTTTTTTAGGTTTCAGAACTTAAATGATGTTGACAGATAAGAGGAGTGATCAATGTAAAGGATATAAGTAGCAATAAGATTAGCTAAAACCCTTAGAACTTGACCTGATACTCACTTTAGGATAGATTCAACTGTTTTAATGGCAACATCTGAGCAGTTGACAACATCCAAAGCTTCTAAAAACTTCAAAACATCGTTTTTGAAATTTTCCAACCAATTAACGACTAGTATTTGTTGAACGCACTTTCGAACGATTTCTAAAATTATATAACAATGTCAAGACTCCCATCTTCGAATCAAAAAGTAGCGACTTGATGGTGTCCTTCCAAAATTTATTTCATTTACCTGATCGATCTTGCAATCCTCTATCTAATATAGTTACTCTGTACTTGATGGTTAAGTTAAGAGTTTTTATCTTTGACAAAACCAAATAGGCATTCCTCCTAACATTATCATTTGAATCTCTAGTTCTGGATAAGACATGTCCTATCGTTACTTTGTTTAGTGCAATAGAAGACACAACACTTCTCCTCACAACTGGGCTAGGGTCATTGAAATGAAATAAAAGAGCTGGAAAATTTTGATAAAATCATTTAAAACAAAAACCAGTAATACTTCCAACAGAAAATTGTCAATTTAACTACCTTTAATGATTTCACAATTTGCATTTTTGGGATCCTGTAACATTTTCGCTGTTAAAATGGCATGAGCTCTCACAGCTGGACTTTTATCCTGCATTCGACAAAGCACTGTTTCTTTTAGACTTTTCCAAACCTCATCGCTTATCATTGAATTTTCTGGCATTCCAGAGAGGATTTTACTTAGAAGTTGCATGCATCTCAACCGAGCGTCAACTAAAGATGCTCCATGACTCTAAGGTAGTAAAAACAAAACTGATTTCTACTAGACTTCAACTCATTCTTCACAAAATTAGACATAAAAAAATTTAAGCCCACCTTGAAGAGGAATTCAAGAACCCCATTCACAAAGGTGCACACTCATCTATAGTACTATCTGAGAGTTCTCTCTCTGCACTTGAATTATAAAACAAGATGACAAACTTGGACACGAACGAAAGAATATTATCGACTGCCATTTTCTGAATAAACTAAAGTATACCTTATAGCGGTTAGGAATTCTTGTAGAAATATGTCTTCATTATCCTGAAATAGAAGGAATCAGATAAATTAAAACAAGTAAAAATAAATAAATAAATATTAAGTCTAGTCAGTGATATCAAACTTTCACAAAGGGAAACAATTTTGACATAGGTTAAAACCAACAACATACGCATTTTTTATGCAACTTCCGACATTTCTCTGTTAATTTTTGGTGACCGTATTGTTCTTGCGCAGCCTCAAATATTTTTCTGATCTTTTCTCTAACGTATTTTTTTAAATTTGATAAATTCTCCTTGTCAGAAGCCATTTTACTTTGTTTATCAAAAAACCCGCGATTTTACATTTTACCCTGGAACAATGTTTCCGTGAACGGCAGCAAATGAATCGTTACACGTTTTCTTACTCTATGACTGCCTCAATTTACTACAAGTCTTTAAATTTTTTAAAATTAATCACAAAAAATTCAAGACAAATTAAAAATCACCCTCACAACTAACAATGCATAAACTAAAACGAATAATCCCCACGATAAACCCTACAACATATCAAATTATTAAAACACAGAACAAGAAGCCCATTAAACCGAAAAACTTGTCAAAATGGCTGCTCAAATTCAAACCTTCATCCTCAACAAAATTTAAAATTATATTCAAATATAGCTTTAATTATGCTGAAATTTAGACCATTTCATCAGAATCATAAAACAAATTAAGGATAAACAGCGCTTACACTGTTACATATGTTAAAGTTGCAACAATTATTAGGATATCTTAGAAAAGGTTTATATCTCCCACATCAAACCCAATCAAATAAATAAAATTTATATTAAAATAAAAGCAATATAACAGATACTTATAAAAAAAAAAAGGCATAAATACAATTAAAATAATATACAAATAATTAAAATTTTAAAATCACAATAATTACAGACATAATAAAAAACAAAAATACAAAATAATTTTAAAAAGGTGAAATAAAAATTAAAAATTAATATTTATCTGTAGAATTGGGTATAACTTCTACAGTTGGTGACCTAGAGATGGTCGAATCGTTTCCAAGTTCCGATCTTTTCCTTTTCTCTTCTTTCTGACCAAAGAAAAATCGCACGGATTTATCCAAGACATCGATTATGCCAACGATGGACAAACCCAGCAAAAATCCTACCGACCCGCCTATTTCGCCTAAAAAATCACCCCAACAGTAGGAAAATCTCTCTTCCATCGTGATCACCTACAATCAAATTGAAGAAAATTTATAAACTGTGGGCTGTGAAAATGTATTCAAAGATTATTTTCTATAAATAAATAAAGCAAATAATATTCTTCTCAAATTTGAGAAAGACTCAACTGTTTTCGATGAAAAATAGATCATGGCGGTACTGCTCAATTTCCTTTCCTGTGGGCAGGACGTTCGTTTCACAACGAACACTTTATAGTGAGTTGTCTTGCAGTTCTTGATGCAACAGTTGTTGTTCTTCATCCTGAAATAGAAGACGAAGTAAGGGAGAGAAATTCAAAAACACCAGCACCAAAAACCGTTTTTACATTCCCAAACACCTACGCAACAGTAGCTTTGACCAAATCCTCATTCCATCGCTGTCGTTGCAATAAGGCTTATCCAGACTGGGTAGAAAAGGTCCGCTGCATCCAACATAAGGTTTTACATCTCTTTCAATGCTGCAATTTTCCTCACACTAAATACAAATTTATTATTAAGGAATTGCTGACATTTTTAAGAATAATGTCAGATCGAAACTTACTTCCGTGACGCTGTAGTTTTCTTCGTTCGTACAGTTTCTCAAAATGTTGAATTGATAGGGGTCGATGCTGATTTCCGTTTCCTCACCCACAGCTACGAAAACATGATCCTGTCTACTTGACATTAAATTTATGTTCTCTACAAAAGAAACATATTTTAGAAAGCTATCTATTATAAGATTGCTGGGTGAGATTTATCAAAAAATAAAAATCTCACCAGAGAACTTCTCTCTTGGCTCGTGAATATAAATCTTCCAGCCAGGTTCCTCATCCAAAAGAGGTCTGTAGTCGTATAGATCGTGATTGAGGAACAAACTGTATCCGGATTTCCTACCCAATTCCTCGACAGGGCGTTTGGGTCGAATGGTGTGGCACATACCCCTCTGCATGTGAATTGAACTTGTCAACTCAACATCTGGAAAAAAATTTTTTTTTTATTTTTACCCAACTAAAAAGTAAAACTTCTGTTACTTCCAAACTGAAATGTACCTTTTCCTTTTTGATTGAGGCCATAACTCGAGAAAACTGATTCATTGTAAACTGCATCATGCCAAAAATCGCTGATGTTGTACTGTTGATAAGGAAAATATTTCCAGAGTGATGTGTACGGATAAGATCCAACATGATCGGTAGAAAAGTTGAACTTCTAAAACATAAATTAATATAGGGATTAGCAAAACGTCTATTTATACAATTAGTCTATATACTATATACTCATAAAAGAGGATATACTGTATGTGTGTTTATTTGTGAGTGTGTGGGTATCACACACCTCAAAACACGTTACAAATAATTTTTTTTTGTTCTGTTGATCACCGGATATAAAAAAAAGAGTTAAGCCAAACGACTTTTCAAAAGCCAAACCTTTCTATATCAACTCATATATCGTCGTCTCTCCTTTATCTCTTTTGTTTTTGCTTTTCGATATTATTTCTGTACTTTATTCCGGTTTATCTCTTTCCCCATAAATTTTCCATTATTGCTTTGTGTTGTTGGTTTTATTATTCTCACTTTATTTCTTTTCGTATTGTTTGTTTTGTTTCTGTCTTTCATTTCTTTTAGAGTGGCTTAAGGCGACTTTTCAATATTAAAAATCGTTTCAAAAATATTTTTGAGAGTTCTCGAGACACTGTTGTTTCTAACCACAATCAGAATTTATATATTAGTGCTGCCTGATGTTTTGAACAAAGCAAAAACAAACCAAATCTTATTAACAAAGTACCCAGGATGACTTAAATTAATGACAGACAAAAGTTCAAAATTGAAATATTGCTGTGGCGACTGAGGCAACAAGCTACAAGTTACAAAGAGATGTCTACATATTATAAGGGTCTGCACGTTGTAAATAATGGAACACGCGACCAATTGTCAATCAGTGCAGGACAACAAATCGGAGAAGCAACTCGACCGGCTATCGGAACGACCGTTATATTTGTTGTAGATATTCTTGTAAATATTTTTTTATTTCAAAAAATTAATTTTTGCTGGGAATTCGTGTGCCTTGTCTCTCCAATACACCTAATTGCGACGATTTCAAAGTATGGATGTGCCATGTCCCCGCACAATAAGAAAACCAGACTTTTCACCTACTCACCGGATATACTTTCAAATTGTATGGTGGCTCTCTACAGACAGTCAAAGCTGGATAATACATAGTATCATTCAAAGTCAATTTAGAATGACTAGTGATTGGAGGATTTCTCAATTTCCGCAAACATTCCACCAACTAAAGCCAAAACCAAAAATTAATTAGACCTTTCATCAAATGCTTACATTTACAGACAAACAATATGAAATCCAAAACTTACTTGATGGTAGACTATGACCAGACAAATTATGAGAACAGTCCACTTGATCCAATTGTGTGGCTTCTGTTCTGAGGCGCATTTCTTCAATTTATTAAAAAAAAGAAAATTCTTTCGAAATTTCCAAGGACAAAGTTGAAACATGTCGACGTTGATAGAAATCTCGACTCGATCAAAATCCCCACCGTGGATGCTTTTAATAGCACCACCCCCTCTTCTCTAATATTTTCACCTCTTCTTACACAGAGTTTTGGGTGTAGCTTATTGCCCTCCCATCCCCCTTACTCCTCTGAATAATTTATGAACTCTTATCTGTTGTATATTGTTTTTCAAGCCTTTCACACCTCCCTCCAAACCTCTTTACGCCTTCTTCATAAAACAAGCCTGAGTTTGAGAATTACAAGTTGGTACACTCAAACTACGATTTTCCTATCCGTGATGACACACAGACGGATGCACTATTGATGGATAAGATTGTTCTAGACAGTTAAGAATATCGAGAAGGTGAAGAGTAACAAGAGAGCGTGAAACTTAAAGGAGCTTTAGGCTTGCTTACTGATAAGTACTCCCCCAAAGTAAACAATGTCGACAAAAAATTTTATTATCGTCATCATCGATTATCTTACCCATGGTTTTGATGAGAGAGCTTTTACCTAAAGCGTACTCGAAAAGATTCGAGTGGTGTAGAAGTCATTGAATAATTATTGATTACGACCTTTCAGCAATTGAGTGAAAAGGAAAAAGTTCTGTTGTGATGTACTGATTTGATTTTTGGGGTGTCATCAACCTCATCTCTTTCTCTCTATACCCCCACCCAACCCTCCCGAAAACTGACTTTTAAATCGATTCACCTAAGATACATTTGCACATTCATTAAAATTATTCCAAAAGTTTCAAAAAGTTTTAGTGTCAATGCGTTATGTCTCCCGTTCCAGTATATTATGAGCCATCATGCATTCACCCTCCAAAGTACTGTGGACGTTTTTAATTTTACTGTAAATCTTAAAAGCCACTTGAAGATCGGAACAAGTTTCTACTTTCTCCGTCAACGAATTCAAAAGTTCCCTCGTTCTGATCTTTAACTCTATCAGTCTGTTTGCGTTTTCCCTGTGAATTCGTTTCAACTCGATTCCATCTCGTCTTAGATGGTTGTAAATCGTTTTTTGATTCGGATAAAACGCCGTATTGTCACGTGATGGTTTTATAAAATCGTTTTCGAATTCTCGGTCGACGATTCGATATAATTTCTCTTGGATTCCTCCGACGGAAGTGGTTCCGGTTCGCAGGACGTAGTGCAAGGCGGCTTTCACTTCCTCGTTGAGGTGTTTACCCTTGACTTCACAAGAGTGGTTATGCGTTCTTGGCAGCGATACTACTACTTCATATTTTATTTTACCCTCTATTTTAGGATTTCTCATCAATCTTCGCCGGAAATTTCTCAATATCTGAAAAATAATTTTGATTTTGCTTAGATTGAATCGAGAGATACAGAATTTCACACGGACAACCCCAAGAGAGATGACAAAGTCAAGAGCTTTAGCAAAAATTGAAAGGTGTTTTTTATTCGATCATATTTTGTATGCATTCATATAATTTGTATGTAGTATTAAACAACTTGTGAGTGTTTACAAGGACTCTGTCTTCGTTTGAACAAATTTCCAATCAAAAACCGATAAACTTTACACACCACTAAATACCTCATTGACTCTTAAATTTTTTTTAGAAGAAATTAATTACACCTTCATTACCATTCAATTTCATTCCAAATAAAGACCAAAATTACAAATTTTAATTAAATCATACAATGTGACACTACCACCACTTACAACCAAAGATCGTCACAAAATCCAAAGATCTAACCAACCACACAACAAAAATGAAATCTTCTCACCTCCACCCTCTTTCGTCTATTTGCAGGTACATGCACATTTGTGAAAATTTCAATCTGACGAATCTCCATCATAGCTTTACATTTTAAAAATGGATTGCTTGATCCCATAAAATTCTCTGGTTCCCTTTCTTCAGCCTAAAGAAAAAAAAATTTTTTCTTTAAATAAATTAAACAAATTTTTTAAAAGCCATAACAATTTAAATAACAAGACCAACCTCTTTATTTCTTTGAGAGCACATGTAATATACATGACTCAATACCCTATGGATGACTTGATGGTGGAATTTTCTTGTTGATAACCATAACACGATCTAGTCACAGAACAAAAATTTAAATCAGATTTCAAAATCTGAGTTGAAAAGTTATTATTTACTCAATTTATTGTCAACTACTTGTTAAGATGGCGGTATAAATGACCTTCATTGAGACACTAAGAGCTTATAATTAATTTCCTACTAAGACTCAAAAGGACTACAAGTTAATGAAAGATGTTGAGAGCTAACAAACCCATTCAGGACGATAACAAAAAAAACTCCAAACTTACTCAGTCTGTCGAATTTTCCGGAATTCCTAATCGAAAAGAAATATCCCAAAGCTTTTAATCTTGTCATCAATTTCGGAATATCGTCTTCATGATTCAATGTTCCCTTAGCTTTTGATTCAACCAAGATAGGCTCGTTTTCAAAACAAGTTCTCAACACATGAAGAAACCGACATAGTTCTACACTCTCTCGTTCCCTCTGTTTGAAATTGTCATCGTTGTTTACCACTTCCTCTACCGTTTTCGACGATTCCATAAGCCATTCTATATTCTCGTCGTCGTTAAATTCCATTCTGATGACAAGAATTTGATTTGAGAACGACTCCACTTTAACTTGTTTGTTTATACCTTTACACCGCCTTGTTGGAGAGTTGAGTTTTGAGCGAAATAGCCAACTTAATTTTAGGCGGTTTGTTTGAATGGTGTCATTTTAAATTATTTCTTCCTTCAAGTAGCTTGAAAAAATTGTGAATTAGCCAAATTAATCTTAAATAATAATTTTATTTTGATCCGAACTTAGGATGTATCACATAAAATAAAATAAATAGCAAATGTTGGTTTATAATTTTTGGTTGAGGGGTTGTTTTATAATTTTTTTAGTTTCCCATTTGTTTGAGAGATTTGGGTAAAACAACTCTAAAATATAAAAAAAATATTAGCATTTTCATTTAATGAAGCTGTTCAATCCATATATTTGTATTTCGGTTATCAAAAAAAAAAGTCAAATGCTTTATGCAAGACCGTTTCTTTTACAAGAGTTTATGCCATTGTTTGAAATTTCTTAATTTAATTTCTTTTCGCTTATTTGTTTTCTTGTCTATATCAATCATTCAATTGTTTCGTTGTTCCGCCAAAAACAAAAAATAAAGAAAGATTTCTCTAACGGAAATCAGAAGAGCATTATCCTAAAAAATATTTTCACGTTTTTATCCGTCATCCGTAATGACGTCACTGGCCTTTTTACATCCGATATGAAGTTATAAAATGAAAATTAACCTTTTCGATAGCTTTCATATTGAGAGAGAAGAGCTTTACGAAAAGAACAATCCAAAATTTTTGAAGTTCAAACCGAATCCGGGAACTGTTTACATTTTTCATAGGTTGGCAGTGCTGAAATTTAACGACCTTGCAGCAGAATGAAACGAGGAGTTGCGTAGGTAGCAGTGGTATCATTTGGCTGTCAAGTGAGAGTGGACGTATAGGTTCGCGGTGCTTTTTACAGTTCGAAAAAAAATTTTTTTTTTCCGTTATTTTAATCGTGTAGTTTTGTGTCGCATACTTAAAATAAACTAAAATGATGGATGACGAAACCAACGATGAAACCCCGGGTTCGGGTGATATGAATACGAAATTTGCACTTCGTCTTCGTGGTCGAAAAGGAGCTTTGAAGAAAAAAAATGTTTACAACGTAAAGGATCATAAATTCATACCGAGATTTTTTAAACAGCCAACATTTTGCAGCCACTGCAAGGACTTTATATGGTAAGTTCATTACAATATCTCCCACTAAAATAAAAATCTCTAAATAAAATTATTTCTATAGATCTCCATAACTTATTCTGTGACAATCACCCAGAGAAAAAAATTTTCAGATTTTCTATTATATTGAATGAAAAGTTTCATTTCAAACTTTGAAACTTGAATTAAATGAGAAGTCACAAAATTTATTTCAGTATTCATCAACATCCCATAAAAATTTTTATAAAATTGATTTAAAGTTTTGTTTGTTCCTGAACATTAAAATGAAAAAAAAATTAAATTTGAACTTTCTGATTACATGTAACTTTTCTGGATAATTTATTCTCATCGAGACCCTCACTCTTTATAATGTTTATTAATATAAACTCTAAATTGTCTTCAAAGGTGTTTTATTTTTCATTATGAAGCTGTTTTTTTGTTGTTTTGTCTCCTCATCTAAAATTATTTAATTGAGTGTAAACATATTTATTTGCCCCTTGGCAATTATTTAATTATTTATTTACTTAATGGAATGAAGACTTGCTAATTTAATTGGCAATTTTTCAGCTGTTTGAATTGTCCTTAACAATAAAAAAAAATGAACAATTCCTCCTTTCATGTTTTCTTTTCTGAATTTCTGGGTCATGACATGTTTCAGTGTTTTTGTTTTTCGGTGAAAGTAATAATGATATCTCCTCTCATTGTAGCTCTTGTTTTCAGTTTTTTGTTCTCGGGATGATATCATACATAAGAATGGTTGTTGTGTGTTAGTCGAACAAGTTTTCGGTGTAGAGAAAATTCAGGTGGTGTTCAAGGTGTAAGGCAAAAGTGAAGCTTTAGAAGTTTTCAAGAGGTGTGTAGAGAAGGGTTTCGTTTGGTTCACTACAAATCAGTGAAGCCATATATTTGTTTTCAAATTAGATCATCAATTTAAACTGGGTTAGAGAAGTGACACTAATCCAAGGAAACGTTTCAATCAATAAATAAAACAAAAGAGAGGGGCTTAAACCGTTCTGAATAAATTTTTAGGATACAGGGAAGTGGAGTCGCCACTGGTTAGCTAAACTGCTTGATGGAATGCGAAAAATAAAAAATCCGGTGAATAAAAAGTTGGAAATGTTTATTTAGACGCTCCGAAGCACTTGACACGATCTACAATTTTTGTTTTAAGACCCCCGAAGAGTTAATCGAATCAAATTTCAAATAGAATGTGCGTGCGAATGTCATCTTTAATTTACTCAGGTTTTGGTTTTTGTTTTTTTTAAGTCAAAACACAATTTGGGGGTTTTAATTAGGTCAGATTGCCAGATATCGAAAAAATGAATTTTTTGTTCGGGGTCAATTTAACCGATTTTTTGCTGACTCGGAGCTGAGTAAACGGTTTTTTAATATCCACATGTGTCCACACCTGTTTTTTATAGCTGGCTCTAGACGGTTTACGGTTATCGAACCTATTATTACCAAATTTGAAGGTAAACAGAAATATTTTGGGGGGAAGGAACCGTTTGTGTTATCACTCTTGATAAAATAATGAGTTTAATTAAGCGAAAATTTGAGGATGGCGAAAGCAGGGTTTTGCTGTCGGTGACGTTGTTCTGCTGTTCTTGGAATGTTTGACTTCCGAGAAAAATTACCGAATTCTAAAGCGGCGCCAATTATTTATTGATTTATTAATGTTTTAAGATTAGAGAAAACGGTGTGTTCAATCTACCATATGATTAGGGTTTTATTTATGTTGTCAGGATGATGACAAAATAATTTTTTGAGGTTGTTAGATGAAGTTTTGAGTTTTGGAAGGATGCGGATGTCATGTTCACATCTTTGCCAAGTGTTTTGGGTCAACTCTTCAATTATTTGGTTTAGAAATTGTGTCTTCTACCCGGCAAACCTCTCCTGTTGGTTATTTCCTCAAACCCAATCTCCTTTAGTATCTGCTATGGTAAAAGTGATAAATGGAACTAATAAATCCCGGCGATTATTCATAATTACCAACTGAACTTGGCAAATTGACAAATTATTGAGTATTTATCACATTTACCGTCTAGTTCATAAAATCTCCAACTTTTAGTGGTGAATTTAATCTGTTTGGTCAGATACTTGACTTCTGTCACTTCTTCATCTGTATTCGCCACTTGTTGGGAGGTTCTGTCACTGTTACTGTTGAGCACAGTTGCTTGGGTTGCTTGTCTTTTGTCAGAAAAGTAACAGAAGTCAATTTTGTGAGGAAGCTTGTATTAGATTTTCCATTAGAGTTGGGGATGTAAAAAACTAGGCCGGTAAATGTGATAAATATTGATTAATTGGTCACGTTTATCAAATCTAACTGGTGATTATGAATAATCGCTGAAGATTATCTATATTCGTCTAACTCATCACTTTTACTGTGATATTGTATATAAACTACATTTCCCGGTATAGAAGTTTGAGTATTTTTCACATTTACCGGCTAGTTTATATAATATCTAACCCATAGTCAGAGCAAGCTTTATAAATTCTCCAAATCAAGTTGGGCGTTTTATAAACTAACCGCTAAATTTGAAAACTTTGCCTAAATTGTCACATTAACCAAAGCCTAGTTGGTGATTATGAATAATCGCCGGGATTTGTTCGTTTTATTTATCACTTTTACCGCAACAATGTGTGCGACATTACTCTCCGGTCCGCATAAAAACTTTCTTTGCGTTTCGTTTGGTCGGTGTGAGAGTTGCCGGAAGGCTGTGAAGCTAACGAAATGTTTTGTAAATAAATCGGTTAAGGATTCCGTATTGTCGTGCATCCTTGAGACAGTTCAACAGTCGAGAAATTCGATTGCTAACGAGAATCCGTTAGAAGTAGTAGTGATTTAAAATTTTAATTTAGCATTAATTAATCACAAAAATCGATATTTAATTATACCTCAGCTAATTCCACGACTCTTCGAGTGTTCACGTTCCTGAGAGCAATCCATCCTTCTCTGTTGCATATCCACTCGACAAATTCAAATCTTTTAACAATTGCTTTGATCTTGTCCTTCGGATTTAATTTTAGACGTTCTTCATTCTCTCTGACTCCTCGTTTTCGAATTAGGTGCGTGTATTTAGTCACGTGACTAAATTTACCTCAATCACTGCGATTTCAAGTATTCGGTGGAACCTCTCATAACGAGTTTAATTCGTTTTGGAGTTTTCCTCGTAATGCGAAGCTATTTTTTGAATGTAAATTAATGTAAAATTGGAGATTAATCATATTCTCTTAGTTATGTACATAATTTCTTTTTACTACAATGCAGTCTAGAGTCGTTTGTCTTTGCCGACGCTTCAAAATTTGATAAAAATGTGGGACCGTATTATCCTTGAAGAATGTCATGGAGCATGGCTACTGTCTTATGTAGGGTGATGCTCTTCAGTGTACACCAGCAACACTTTCCACTTTGCTTTCAGCATTTCTCTTATTTCACAAGATTGTTGCTAATTAATTCCTCATATTAATAATTATGTTGTAATTCAAAAAGTTTGAACAGAATTCAAGATGGAAGTCAAGGTTTGGAAAGAAAGAAAGGAAAGGAAGCTAAGAAGTTCAAAAGATTGGAATTGAATGAAAGTGAAATGAATGAATTTTGGGTGGTAGTGAAGAAAGACAGGGAGTGAAAGGTTAGACTTTGAATCTGCTCTAGTTGGAAGTCTTTCTCTACCCGTCAGGGGATTCCCCATATACATGTCATTGCTCGTTATTCCTTTCATTTGCTCCTACACTGTAGTTTGCTCATAAGCAATGAAAGTTGTTAGTCGTCGGAAATTGAGAAAAATGAAAGGAAGATGAAGGAGGCTGTGAGAGAAAGAACCCCGTCAGAGGTTTAAGAACCTTGAAATTTCCTGTTGTAAAGGAATCACCTGAAGTTTTTTATATTATTATCATTATTATTACCGTAATTAATTAATTTTCATTTTGCTTTTTAAAGAATTACCGGTAAATAGGGAAAAGTTGGGTTCAAGTTTGAACAAGCATAGCTTTTAAAGTTTTAATAATGAAGAAAAAGGGAATTCTCGAGGGGATTTAGAATTTTTTTCGAAACGTCACTTTTTTCTCTTCTTCTTCTTCTCCTCATTCTCTCAATCAAAACTTCCCACTCGTTCCCGTTCCAACAGCCCTTTTTAAAAATTTCGAACTTTTTAAATAATGAAAAGCTTTTTACTCACAAGTAGCATAAACGCCATTTTTTTATTATATTTTATTTTTAGCTTTCGGTCAGAGATTTATAATTAATTAGCAAATAATTGAGTTGAGTTATATTCACAGTTAATGACTTCTTTAAAGCGTTTTTCCCTTTCAAAATGGCTTTTTCATTATTTACCGCTCTCTCAACCTTCCACTAAGGCCCCTCCTCTTTTCATTTTTATAAGTTTGTGTAGATATTAGCGAAAATGGGTTTGTTTGTTTATTTATTTGTTTGTCTGATTTTTCGAAAGTGGAAACATAGTTAAAGGACTCACTTTAACCGATTTTAATCAAATTTCGCCCATCAGTTTAATTACAATCTGTGTCAGTCTCTCGGGTTGGTTCGAAATGAGTCTCATTGGTAGTTAGTTTGTAATCAAATTAATTTGATTTGAATGTTATGTAAGGTTATTGTAGTATTTCTTAAAGTTAATTACATCTCGAGACAATTTATGTCTTATAAGGTGAGGTTAGTTATTAGAGGTATTAAATGATGGAGTTTCAGATCAAAAGTTATTAGATCGATGATAAGTGTTAGTGATATGGTCGATGATATTGTTATTTATTTTATATACTATAATTTTGTATAGTTGATAATGATTGTTAATAGCACATAATAGTACTAATGATGATAATTAGTGGTGAGTAGTAATTTTTTGACTTTTTGAAGTCTTAATAAAAGTGTGCGGTATTTCTGAAATGAATTCTGTGTAAGAGGTATTGAGTATTGGGGGTCACTAGAATCACTTAGAATCATTAAGGGCAGTGTGGTTGATTGACGAATGGAGTAAAGAACGGCTGGGTCAGCATATCCATAGGCGGATCTATTCACTACAAAGACATACAGAGAAAATAATTACTAAGGGCAGTGTGGTTGATCAGTAATTGCAGGAAAGCAGAGAAGAACAGAGAAACAGGAATTTAAGAAGAGAGAGCAGATTTCAGACTGGGAGATACATATAGAAAATCTCTGCTGTGTGGAGGGGTGCAGCATTGGATTGGTGACTGCCAGGCTGTAGAAGGACAAAGAACAGAGATGGAAAAGCTAACTGACAGCACTTATACTATGGAAGCCAGGAGGAACTAATTAAAATGGCACACTTCCTAAAGGAAATCAAAACTAGAATGAATGTTTAGAGTATAAATTATTTAGCGCAGGTTTTGTTAGTATAGTGCGAGCATAGTTTAGTGTTTTCTGCTGCTAATACTAAGGTTTAGTAATAGTGGTGGTGGTTTTAATACCGTTTTCACCTTAATTTTGGGTATAACAGGATGCGGGAGGAGGATTCGAACTCACGACCATTTGCGTCCAAGTCAGGAACTTAACCACTACACTACTCCCATGGTTTAGTATTAGTATTAGTTAAATAAAACCGAAAATGTTATTTTTGATTAGTCTGAGAGGCATGTCAATATCATCATCATCATAATAAATAAATGAATTTGGGGATTTTCACGAAGCTGTAGGATGGATAGAAAATCTAAAAATTAATAAATAAGTTATTAAAAGCCTATTTTTATGTAATTTATTGTAAACCCGAATCAAAAATTTGTTTCCCGACGTTGTAAATAACTTTAACAAAAGAATTTATCTTTGAAAATGAAAATATTCGGATTCTGTTGTTTCTTTAAATTTCTGTCGTTTTTGTGGTTAGAGTTAAGGCTGGAAGACCAAGTCAGCGACGATGAGTTTTTGGTAGGTTGGGGAGGGGAAGGGGGTTGTCGCTAATTAAAATTAAGCGAAGATTGAGAGGGTTTGTTTCCGTTTCCGCCCTTCCTTCTAACCGTTATACGTGCCTTATCTTTGATCCTGTAGAAGTGAATTTTCCTTATTCTCTTCCTCCTCCTCCTCCTGTTTCTCTTCCTCTTCTGTTGAAAAATAAACTTACTTAAGGTTGATTAGAAGTAGTTTGGTTAATGTTAGCCCTTTTTTGTCTTTGTTTCTTTTCCCATCCTTCCTCCTTCTCTCTCTCTTCGTGCTTTCGTAGTCTCAGCGCTTCCTGTCCGCTTTCCTCTTTTCCCCGGTTTTTAATTAATAATAATGAAATGTTTGATGTAAATTAACCGGGAATTGATGATGAGGAACCTTTAGATAATCCGCATTAAAAAAATTAGAGCTTGCGTGGTTAGGGTAGTAAGGGGGTGTGAGGGTTGTTTTCGATTTTTCGTTGTTTCACTAAGGGATGGTAATATGGTTCGGCTTGGGATTAGGCTGGGTTATGTAATCTGTTTGAGTTGGTTTGGGTAGTGACAGATTCGCACCGAATGGTAGCACTCTGGGTTTTTAAGCACTGAAGACAGGTAGCAAAATACTTATAATGTATCTTGTGTTACCACGAAATATTATATATTTAAGATTGAGAGGTGTTTCGAACGCCGTTTGACCTTTTCTCAAAGTGTTCAAGAACCTTAAATTGAATGTGTAGGACGGCGGTAGAAACAAGTTAAGGGAAAGTAACTATAATTAACCTTCTGACTAACTCAGTGGTTTTAAGGGGTTTAACAGTTTATAACCGCAACCACAATCCGTCACCATTCCTCTCCTGTTCATCCTTATTTCAAGTCACCCGTCTTTACCAATTCTTTGCCATCAGCTTTCTTGTTGTCTTCCTACGCACACCCACATCTTTCCCTTTCGTTTCTACCCTTTAATTTTGTACAGTCTTATTCATTCTACCTAAATAACCTTCACCGCAGTCTTTTTCTTTTCAATACTGCCAACTTTATCCAGAGATTTACGTAATCAAAGTAGACAAAAATCTTCCGTAATCGGACGTTAGGTCGACCTCTAACATTGATGAAACGAAGACCCATGACCGCCATTTTCTCCCGTGCGCAAGTTCAAACCTGTTTTGTATTTTATTTTGTTTGTTTATTATTATTATGTTGTTCTCCCACCTGAGTCTCTCTCTCTCTCTGCCTGAACTTCTTTTATTATCAGTCCGGAGTGAGTCATATTTGTGTAATACGACGAAATTGGCTAAATATTCGTAGATAGTCTAAAATAATATTTTTGGTTGTGTTTTCTCGCCTATTTGAAGGAAAACTCTTTCCAAAATCCTGGAAGGGTTAATTTTTCGAAAAATTTTCACTGTTGTTGCCTTGCTTTGTTAAAACAGAAAGTTTTAGACTAATTAAAGCAGCCTAAAAACGTGTCAGCAACCCTTTTTGCTGTATTTCTTAAATTTTTTTTTGGGGTGGGGTGGGGGCTTAGAACTTTCGTGTTCTTTATCGTTCGTGATCCGAATTTTAGTTTTGGCGGAAATAGTTTAGTCGGTCGTTTTATAAGAACTTAGCTAATTCGAAATGGTTTCCTCGTTGCAAAACTTAATTGGATTGTGGTTGAAAGCGTTTCGCCAAGAGATTTTCAGTATGGAATCCGGGATTTCGTTTGATGACGTCACAAAGCCAAGCTTTAACCGGTTAAATCAGTGTACGATTAAGTCGTGAGAAAATCGGTTTTTGGGAACGTGACGGTCCGGTGGTAGGTTGAATGGAAATTGATCAGGTTCCATGGTCAACCAGTTTGAGATGACTTCACTGGATGGGAACACAGGTTTCACGAGCTGGAAAAGTTTTACTGACTCGAGCTAGATATTTTGCGAGAGCGTTTCGACCCCGAAGAAGTAATTGTTTTAATGGCTGAATCTTCCGATTTCCGTTTTTTCTAAATTAAATTTCGAGCCGGGAGGATGGTCGGTAATTATCGGGAGCCGAGGAAGAGTTTAAGTAGTCGTGTTCTGAGTAAGATATTAGACTTAAAACGATTAACGGTTTTTTTAATTGTGGTTTTGATTAGACTTCGTTAAAGACTTCGGCGTCGTTTTTGTCGTATTTTCCTCTGTTTCCCATTTTATTTTTAGCTTCGTTAAATGTTTTTCCTCGGTTTGTGATGACCTGCTTCCTGTTTTGGTGCTTCCTTTCCCGATCCGTTTCTATTCATTTTTTATTTATGATTCTCGCGTTTTGTTTTGTCTTGTTGGTTGCATTGTTTAGAATTCCAACGGATAGTGTTTATCCCATTTTTTTTAAACGTCTTTTTGCTGAGAATTATGACTTTCGAATGGGTTGACAGTAACCGAATGCTTGACACGTAACCCGCACATCATTCTCCTACGAAAATTTGACGAGAGCGAAAACAGTCTTTAAGAAATTTTTGACTGTAGCAAAAACTATTTGTTCGAAGATAGCAGAATTTAAATTAAGCAAAACTCAACGTCACTTTTAAATATGTAGGATTTGAATAGTAACAATTACCCTTTTCGGTTCCGTGTCTATTATAGCTTGTTCTAGCTCCCTGATGTTGTCCTTTCCATAATTCTTCCTGTCATCATCGTCCTGAAGAGGGTTTAAAGAGGTTTTTAATCGTAGTCACGTGACTTGATTTGGAGCAATATTATCATTTCCGGCATTTGGTTTCCAATCAAAGCTTGTGTTCGAAGCTTCGCAGAGTCTTTGAGACATTTTTATTGGTTTATCTGGGTTAGAATGATGTTGTCCTCTCGCCTTCCGCAAGAGCGCATCTTTCAATCGAGTCGCCATTCATTCGCCATGAATCCAAGTTGAAATAAAGGATTTAATCCGAATTAATCATCGATCGTAAAACGTGTCGTTCGGTTGTTTATTCTCTTGGAAATCTGTTTTCGATTGGGTTTTATAGAAAGTTAGGGACTTCAATTTTGAAACAATGAATTTCAAGAGGCGCGTGGGTGAGGGGAAGGAGAAGAAAAGGCGGCGACGTAGGAGGTGGGAAATTGCGAAATGAAATTCTGAGTCGGAAATTCAAACGATGCAGGAAGTAAATCTGAGAAATTCGACCGAATTTTGGGAAAAATGTGAAATGAATGTAGCAGAAGGGACGGGGGTTGACAAAGATGTCCGGGAGTCGAGAAAAGGAGATCTGCGGCTTTGAATGATATCTTTTGTCCGTTGGGCAGCATCAAGGGTGTTGTCCAAAACAGACACTAACGTCTTTTCCTTTCGTGTCTCTCCCAATGGTACTTCTGAGAGGAATTTTTGTCGTTTTCCAACCGCCCCAGCGGCGATGCTTAACCTCGGGCTTAAAAACGGTTTTGGGGAAATTCGTAAGCTAAACAGACTGAATTAATTGAAGTTTTCATCTCTGAATTTTCTTCCAGGAAAGTGTTTTAAAGCAATTTGAGAAAACTCTCCTTCTTCCATCTCCTCTCGTTCGCCTCTTCCGTGACTAGAAAATTAATTTTTTTCTTTCTTTTCTTTTTTTTATCTTTTCTTATTCTTCGTTCTCATCTATTTTACATTAACCTCACCCCCGAAAATGGGGATTCGGGGCAGAAACAACAACGCAGGAGAAAAATGTGGAAAGTTCCAAGGGGAGACGTTTTTTAAAAATTGCCATTAATAAAAGCTTCGCTTGGTTCGCGTTTTTTTAAAAGCTTTTCATTATAGATAGATTTATCGTTTGGATATTTGTTTGAGTTTTTGTAGAAGGTTTGTTGGTTGGATATTAAGAAAGCGCGAATGAATCAACAGGTTTAAAGGGCGATCCAATCATTGTCTCCTCCCTATCATTCCGCCTCTCCTTTCTTCTCGTCTTTTCGTCGAAAACCCTTTCAGTAGCGATAGTAATTGAGTTTAAGTGATTTTGGAGTGTGTCGATGCCGTTATTCTCTAACCTGATTTCCCACCGATGTAAAATTTTATTTCGAATTCGGTTGAGTCATGAAATGGGAAGGGAAGTTTCAACCTTTCAGCTTTCAACATTGCCAAACTTTTTTCTTGGTTGATTTGATCCTTTTTGGATTGAAGAAATGAATGAAAACAAAGAGAAACACAAATAAATAAAATTAAGGAGAGTGTGGGAGAGGATAGATTGACAGGAGAGAGAAGTAAGATTACTGTAGTCACAGAAAAGGAGAGAAAAGATAGATAAATTAATAAATAGACAAACAAAGAGAGAAAGGAAAAAGAAAATAAAAATAAGGAGAAATGAAGTTGGATAGATAGCGGAAGATAGAAAGACCTCTCACATTATCTACTTTTGTACGGTTGAAAGCTCAGCTTCCGTTCTTTAAGCTGGCAAAAAATTTATCAAGGAGTTCAAACCCTCTTCAGCGTTTTTCAAACACCGACGAAATTTTCTAAGCTTTGAAAATTTGATCTTTGGGGCGGGTTTCTTCCCTCGTAAGTCAGTATCTGCAAAGCACTTTGCTCCCTAAATCATTATTCAAACCATCGGATCCAGATTTAGTAAAATTTTCCAGTGAAACAATCTCCATTTTACTCGAAGATATTGTCAAACAGGCTGTGTCCCTCCGAAATTTGACATGACGTCGTAGCCCATTAACAAAACTAATTAAACAACGCCCAGCATTCATTACTAATTCGTGAAATTCATTCAGCACAATTAAACTTGTCGCTTCAATTAATAATTTTTGCTGTTGATTTAGTGACCGAAAGAAACAGTTTTCCCTCTTTGTGAAAGTTACTCAGTGGATCGCCCGTGGGAATAATAAGCGGAAATGAATTAGGTGGGTCGGTGAAACCCAACTAGTTAAGTCACTTCAGTTGTAGGATATTGTTCAGTTTCGAGGCTAATGGTGGAGATGAATCGAAAATGTGTTCATGTCAAAGCGAAAGATGAACCATAAAAGCAAAGAAGTTGATTTGTCAGGTGGAGGAGAAGTGGGAGATGGTTGCGACGCTAGCAAAGTGCACGTCATGTCATAACCGAGGACCTTCGGACTGCTTCTTCTCATCACCTTGTCAGGTTCTCGCCATTCACACACACACAGGTTTCCATTATGTTTGCTTTTAAAATATTCTTTTTGTTGTGATAGAATCCACTTTGCACCCGTCGCCGACTCCCGCGTCTCTACAAATAAGCACTCCTATTCAAGAGTCTTTTTCCATCGTCGTCATTAAAACCAATCTATTAGCTTCCTCCTCTCGTGACTGACGAGTCAAATTGCCATTAAACTTGTCAAAAGCATTCACCAGAAAAATTTGTAGAGACGAGTGATGGAAACAAGAGGAAGAAGAGGAGGGAAATGAGTGGTAGGCTTTTATTCCGAACCCGCTTTCCCGTTCTCTTTGCTCTCTCCTCCACGTTCGACGGGAAAAATTTATGGTTTTGGTTTTTTTGAGGTTTCATCGGTTTGTCGAGAACTCTTTTTGATTCGGTTTTCCGTCAAAGGAACTCAAATTGATATTGAAATTCATTTTTAGTATGGCGGCGATGCCCCCCTTCCCCATCACACCCAAAACCATCGTCAAAATCAAAAAGATTTTTGTCGAGAAACGTTTGGTCCTTTTTTTTGCTTTCTAAAGAGAAAGACGTAGAAGGAGTGAGGGGGTTACTAACTTGCTGACTTTTTAGCTGAAGGTCGAAATTATTTTCTTTCAATTCGATCCGGCAACTCTAAGAGGAAAGGATCCGAATTATCCGAAAGTTGATTCGAAAATTAGTGTTGGAAGCAGAGTGTCTTCTGTTTACTTGCAAATTACGACGTTTTATTTATTTATCGAAAGAGTTTTCCGGGTTCAGTTTGAAGTCTTAATCATCGTCGTTAAAAAAGAGTTTTATGGAGAGGTTTCCAGGAGGAGGAAGAGGGAAGAAAAAAAGAATCAAATTAGTGAAATTGGATTAAAATTTTTCGATTAATTTCCTTTGACGAATAGAATTTCTTCATCCCAGTTACGGTTGATTAGAAATTAAGGTCGATGGATCTCGTTTTGTTTTTCGGTTGGTTTAACCGAATCTCAACCTTTTTTGAAAACCTTTTCCGATCAAAGAGATCAATAAGGAAGGGAAATCGTAGGTAAACAATGAATACGGTTGATTTATGATACCAATAAGGAGGCATTAGGCTGAGAGTGATTTGGTCTTGGTGGCCTTGGAGGAAAAGCTGATTCGGAACGTATGCTGTCCGCATTGCGTAGGAAGCGAAATGGAGGATCCGGAAATAAGGAAGGGTGGGTGGATAAGAAACTGCGTCATTTCTTTTGTATGTAAGAAGGAGAAAAGGAAAAAAATGCGTAGTTATAATATTATTTCGAAAGCAGGTCAAAGCTCTTGAAAGTTGTATAGAAGAACTATAACTTCAGGCTCGGTTGAGAACCCGAAAGTTGTTTGATTGTCTGATGTCTTCCTTTTTCTAGTAAAAAAAAAATTTTTTTCTTGTTTGGACTAAGAAAAAGTCAAATGTCAACACAAATGCTACCATTTTTACATGTCGTCCTTCAAAATGTTTCTTTCGTATTTTTCTCTTCTTTTTTTGGTATAGGAAGAAAAATCGCATGTGAGCCGAGAGAACATGTGTGTCGGTGGGCGACTAGTCCCGAAATCAGAAAGTTGGTTTCTTTTTTAATGATTTCCTCGAGGTCGTTCCTGTGAAAATTCCATACTTAGCTTACCAACGGATTTTGTTTTTTTTTTTCTCCTCGGAGTGTCACGGTTTTTGTCTTGCTCTTTGAGATTGCTTTCAGGTACTGGTTTTTTGGTCGGTGGTATGCGTGACGTAACCTTCTCACAAAAGCGATCGGCTTTACCTGAAAGCTCATCAACTGGATTCCGTCTTGGTTAATCATGGCTCGTAATGAGAGACTTGTTGTTACTTCGATTGACGTTATCAGCTTGTGTGTGAATTTTTGTTTTGCTGAAGGTGAGGTATTTGGGATTTCTGGGACGTATGGGTTCTGGTGTTCTATATTTATTTCAATCATGTTTACGTATTGACGCTTTACAGTAACAATCAAACTTATGGACATTGGTGAATGACACCAAAAGCCAGTAAATATCAATAAAATTGATGCCAACAGGATTTAAAACCATCTCAGTCACGTGATGTGTTTAAACCTACAGATAATCTTGATTGCAGTAGAGAGGGATTTCGTGGGAGAGGAAAATGACCTCACCAAAAACGGCAGGAATAATTTGACAGGAACGAAAATTGATTAAGATGGCTGCCAATAGCAGAGGCCAGAAAGTCGTCCCGGTTCTTCACACTTAAGTCAAGTGACTCACTCTGCCACAAACTTCCATTATCAGCGTGAACAGTTTTCGGTGATAAGTGTGATTAACGAACTTTCAGGTTGTCTTGTGGCGTTTCGAGATAATTTTATATGAGGAGGAGAAGGGAAAAGTTGGATGGAAAAAGGAGAAAGCGTCGTCGTCGTCGTCGTCTGCTATTTTCCGGTGACAAGTTCAAACAGGTTTTCTTGTTTTTGTATTCCTGGAATTTGATAAGCCATTGGACAAAGGAAGGTTTCGTTTATTGCGTCTTATCGTTTCTGAAACTTGTTTTCCTGAGGATTTGTTTTTATTTAAGTCTTTGACGTTTTTAAACCGGATTTGTGAATGTCGCCGTCAAGTTTAAGGCCTTCTGTTCTATTATTTATTGAATAACTATAACTAATATGATCCTCTCAAGAGAGAATAAATAAGACAGCTTTTCGCTTTTACGTTTTATTCGACGGATGATGTATGTCGAGATGAAAATGTTGGGTTGGGAGTGAGTAGGACTGGGAAAGAAAAGAAGAAAATGAAAAATCTAAAGAAAGAAAAAAAGAGAGAAAATAATTCTTCATTTATTTATTTATTTTATTTTTTTTAAATGAGACTATTTTTCGTTTTTCTTTGTTTCGAAACTTGCCTGTTTTTAAGTTGACTTGTTGAAGGATTTTTAGGGTTTCTTCCTTTCACTCTCTCCACCCACCACATCTCACTTTTTTTGTTTCCTCTTATTTCCTCTCCTTTCCTTTTCCTGTTGCCGTTGAAACTGTTTAAGGTTTCTTGACGAATGACTCGGCTTCGGCAGCTAATGCGATTTTTGTGTTTGTCATTGATCACATTAAGGGTGATCGCGACGACGGTCGGAATCAAACGGCGCAAGTCGGTTTTCCGGAGTTTTGTGGTGGCGGGGTGGGGGTTGTTGGTTTTGGGATGTTGTTTTGGAGGGTTTGAATTTTTAATGCGGTTTCAGCTTTTGTTTGCTTAGTTTTAGGTAAAATAGGAATCTTCCAAAGTACTAGAGATTTGGATTTAAAAGCTCAGGAGATGATATGGCTGTTGTAAAATGCATGGATGGAAGTATCCGGGTGTAATGTCTGGAATCGAATTAAAATTTTTATTGAACGGGAAATGGAATAAAGTCCCCTGGGATTTTTTTTTCATTAATTAACTAATTAATTAATTAGTGTACGTAAAGTTGATAACGAGTCTCGAGGGAGAGATGGGAATTTAAAGCGGATGAAAAAAGCTAAAAGTTAGATGTGACTTTATTATATGGAAGAATTATGAAGCATAGATGAAGGAAGGAGGAGGAGAACGTGGTGGTCATAAAATAGAGAATGTTGTAGTAGAGAGAGTTACGTGACTGGATTGAGTATCATGAGACATTTTACGGAGTAATAGTTGAAATACTCTTGTTCAAGTGAGAAACTAAATTTGGGGCAAGTTTTTACCAGCGGTTTATATCAGAATAACTTCATTTCAGGGAAAAAGTCATCGAACTACTTAATTCTTCTGAAATATTTAGAGTAGCAAAAGTTCTGTGGAATGTAACCCCAGACATCCACTAATAGCCTATAGACTTTAAATCGGTGGCTTAGACGAATAATGAAAATGGCCTTTGGCCGAAAGTAGTATCAACGAAGACCTTTCGAAGACAAACAAAGGAAGAATAGACATTCACATCCGGAACCGAAAGTGGAAATGGATCAGCCACATGCTGAGGAAGGCGTTAGAAAAATAAGCGGTCACACAGAACCCCCAAGGAAAAAGAGAAGAAAGGAGAAGGTCTATGGAGGAAGCTGAAAGCGCTCGCTCAAAATAGGGTACGCTGGCGAAGCTTCGTAGAGGCCCTATGCTCTGGAAAAGAGCGACAGGCTGTCTCAAGCAAAGTTTAGATGAAGAAAGTCGTTTGTATCAAATTTTGTCATGGCCAGAATTTTCTAGGTTAAAAAGTTTGGTTTGATTTTTTTTTCTAAAATAATAATTTGGGAACAGTTGATGAATGGTTCAGAATGGTTCACCATCATCCAAAATGCCTGTCTAAATCGCTAATTCCGGTGTTAGAATTATAGAAAATATAGAAATTAATGGATTGTTGAAATCATCAGCTTTTCCATTACAGCTGGAAAAAGTTAGCTCGAAATAGGAGATGGAATTAGAAAGTTGAGTCGTCTTAGAATTTTGATTTGAAGTGAATGAAGGTATCTAGAACGCCGAGGGGAGAAAAGACGGAGACAGAAGAGTGATAAACGGGAAAGCGAAAATGACGGTTGTAACCGCCTTGAGGCGACTTACTTGGCTTTAATATCCTGGAAAAATTATTTGATGACGTTAGCAGCTTTTCCCATCACCGAGAAGAATTAGCGATTCGATTCGAACACACATACATTCGAATTCGAGGTTTTAATCGTAATCAAGCAAAAGCTGAAAGACAGAACAAATTAATTAGGTTTTGGATTTGGAGGATTGTTATAGAAATCTCAAATTGAAAGCCAAAATTGTTGTTGGCGGGTAGGCGGGTGGGAGGAGGGGAGGATTTATTTCTATTTTGTAGAATGACGTAAAAACAGCCCAGGAATTGAAAATAGAAAATGAAAGGGAATGACCGAAATAGAAGGAACGTTGGCAGGGCTAAAAGCGATTTCGCCGAAATGGAAAGATCGTGAATGGTGGTAAGGTTTTGGAGTCAGTGAAAAGGATCGGTCACACACGCGTTAAAAGAAGGATAATTTTAGAAGGAGTGAAGGGGGAGAGAGAAAAAAAGGTTTACATTGATTTTCGTCTGGGACTGGGTGCAGCGGCAGGAGCAACAGCAGGAGCAGTAGCAACTGTTGCCCTGGCAACGAACTCGAAATTTTTTGCAAATGTGGATACGGAGCAAAAATAAGATTAAAATATAATATTATATAAAATGGCGAAATGAGTTTCGATTTATTGTAGATTTTGGGTGATTTCTATTTTTCTGGGGGGGTAGGATGTTATGGAGGGAAAAGGAGAAAATGATTTCTGTCGTTTCTTCTCTCGCTTTTCCGATCGTATCTTATTTATTTTATTTTTCATACTTGAGATAGTCGGCTCGGGCTTCGGGGTTAACGGTTTGGCTTTTGTTCCTGCACGTTTATTTTGCTTCCTCGTGATTCATATTGTCATTAATCTTGCTGTTGTTTATTTGTTCTTTCATTTAATCCCCCAATTTTTAGACGTCAGTGCCTTTCGTAATCCTCTCGATATTGTTGTCGATATTTGTCTTACGCTTGGATTCACTATTAGTCTTGTAAACTGTCTTAGTTGAAACATCCTAATTGGCGATTTCAGGTGTAGTGTCAAAAAGTGTTCAGAAAATCCTTGAAAACAGCAGCAAATCGTTTTAGAAAATTTTGATAATAGCCAAAAACGTGACTATGATATATTCTCTTAGTAACTGTGCAATTTTTGTGGTTCGGGAGGTTGTTTCCGGTTAGGTAAAAGCTGTTGCAAAACACTGGTTTCAACCAAGTTACTCTCACAACAGAGAAGTTTCCTATTTTCCTCTGAGGCTAATCTGACCTCTATTTTTGTTATTCAATAATGGTCAGAGTTTTGCAAACTTTGTTTAAAAGTCTTTTTGTTGTTGTTGTTGTTTCTGCTGCTGGTGTTGTTTTGAAACAACTTTTTGGTTTTTGGGGCGGGGGAATTAAGTTTTAAATTAACGGCGTAAACTTCGTCCGAGGAGCTTTTCTTTTTTATGTTCATTACTTTGGTTATTAAAACCAAAAGTTTCTTATTTATCGTAAATAGCAGTGCCTGTTTAAACTTTAATTGAAAAGGCTTTGAGCTTTTTATTTAAATAAAAAAGCTCGAAAGCTTTGTATCCTGAACGTTTTTAATTTCTGACAGATCTCTCTCTCTCTCGATGACTTTTAATTACGGTTGATTGAGGTGAGAGATAGGAGGCCGGGTAATGAATTTGAAATTCACGTTTTATGTGGAAAAGGAAAAGCGGTCCTCCGGTCACATGACGTTAGGTCACGAGGTCACGATTTCATTTCAGTTGGAATTGTTCACTGAGAGAGAGAGGGAGAGGAAGATAGACGGGCGTCCAAGTTGACGTCAAATTTAATAACAGTTTTTCCTCTCGGAGATGGAGGCTGGATTTTCTTTTCTTTTGGGAAATTGTCCGGAGTTGGGAGAAAGGAATCAAAAATTGAATGGAAGAGTTTTCACGTTCCGTTTTGTTATTTTTCTGTTTTCTCCAATCTTTACCTTCTCCCACTCTGCTCTCTCTCTCTCTTTCTCTCATCCGGGAGAGGTCAGAAGGTGTCGGAATAACGTATCGTGAACTCCAGGCGATTGTTTCGTTTTTCTCCTTTTCTTTCTGATTCAAACTTCTGATCAGTTTTGAGGTTTCCACGAGAACAAAGGAAAAATTTTCTTTTTTGCGACCGATCCATAATCGTTTATTGTTCTAATCGTGTTACGGTTTGCCCTGGCAATTTCCTTTTTTTTGTGTTTGTGCTTTTTCCGGCTTCCCGTTCCAATTAAAGTCGATTTGAAAGTTTTCCTTTAGAAAGGAATGGGAATTCATGAGAGTTACGAACAATTTTTGAGTTTTATTTGAAGTTTTGTGGAGTATTAGAATGTTTAGACATGCCTACAGTGGCAGGAAAAACCAGAATGTCGGAGAAAAATTGCACGAAACTTTAAAGAATGTTTCCGGTTTCTAACTAAAACGAAAAGTCCTTTACAACAAAGTCAGAATGAGTTTTTAGATTTAATAAAAATTTTTTAATAACACATAAGTGGAGTAGAAAGACTTAAAGAAAATATTAAAACGCGTAAATTAAAAAGAGACTTTGATGATGGTATTAATGACAATATAGCTGTCGGGTTCATTTTGAGTAACGTGTAGTGTATAAACGAAACAAAGTTGTTAAGAATGAAGGAGGTCATAAAAGATGAATGGAAAAGTAATCAAAAGAAAGAAAACGTAACAATAGAAAAGATAAAACTAAGGAAATAAGAAAACAGTAAAAAGGTAAATAGAAGATAGACTAAGAAACAAGAATCAAGGTAACTTTAGAAAACGGAAAAGCTTTAGACGGAGAAGAAAGCTTTTAAAGACATAAAGCTCTAACAATAATTAATAAATTATCAACAGTTTGGAAAATGATATGACTTGAGAGTGGCAAACTTGTTAAAAATTTTATTGAATTCGTTTTTGGGGGGTAGGATGTCAAAAAGAAAGAGATAAAATACAGGAAAGACATTTACTTCAAAGCGAAAGCGTGGGAGCGGAGAGAAAGAAGAAGATAATAAGGAGGAAGAGAGGTAGCAGAGTGGAAGGCATTTGACCTACTTTTCTGTAATAAAAAAAAAAGAAATTACTCAAGCTTGAAATGCAGGTTCCGGGAAGAAAAGCTCAAAAAAAATTTCCCGGGAAAATCCGTTCCGGTGGTAGTAATAACAAAAACGTTCGTGTTCAGGTTAAAAAGGTTCTCTCATGATGAAACACTTAGATAATCTATTTAACGTTATCTAATTAACTTATTTATTGTGTTGGAGTGTCAGTGATGAGAGGTGAACATGAGGCTGTAATTGGGAAAACGACCGGGTGTTTGGGGGTTCGTTCTTTTTATTTATTTATTTATTTATTCATTCATTTTGTCGCAGAGAGTAGATTATGGTGAGATGGAGATCGTTTAGATTATTCAAAGTTTAAGGTGGGATTTTGAAATGAGCTCTTCATCTACCCTTTTATGCTTGTCGATGATCTTGCTTTGAGTTTCCGGTTTTATTTGTCTTTGAGCTTTACCTTCAATGCTGTTGGAGAATTCCATCTTTCTCGCAGTCGTAAAAGACAGATAAACCCTTTTGGTTTTGAGTATTTTGAGTATCTCTACCAGGTAGTGTTCAACAACTTGTGACTACTCCGGTAGATCCTGGGATCCGACTCGATGGTCCAAATGTTTATGATGAGGATCGATTTGGATAAGATTAAGATGTGGGAATGTTGGCGACTGTTCGAATATTCGGCATTTCGATCCCAAATAGATTTCTCGAACAAGTGTTTTTCTCTTTCGTCTATTGGAAGGCCAATTCAATCTTATTTTCTTGTAAGCTTCTCAAGTTTTTCCCGGAGGGGATTGATAGTCAGTCTCAAACCGGAGATTTGAAAATGTATGTGAACAAATCAAAGATGGAAAGATGAAAGCAATAAAGGAAAATCAGGTAATGGAGGAAAAGGAAAGAGGATGAAGAAAAAGGAGAAAACAAAATGGAGACAAAATATAAACTCAGAACTTGATAGAACTGAAAGAAATGAAGCGGAAAAGATTTAGAATGTGACGTTGGTTCGATCTTGTTTTTCATTTCTTTTTGATTTTAGAAAACATTCGATAAAGATGAGAACCTAAATCATAAGGAAACAGTAAAAGAGGATTAAGAAGAGTAGAAGATAGGCTGGGAATAAATAAAGTTGAGGGGCGGGGGAAGGATATTGTATATAATAACTAAAAAATAATCTTTTGATTAAGTATTTTGGTCGGTTAAGCCCTGTTCCAAACCTATTAAGGTTGGTTGAGGTTGGATAAACGGTTTGATAAAGACAGTGGGAGAGGTAGTCGAGGGGGAAGACAGCAGATTATACCATGATTTACCCTTTTCTCTAAATGGCTCTTTAGTCATTACAAAATTTTGAGAAATGTGTTTTTGACTAAAAATTGGCGTTGATTCCTTTTCTGAAATTAAAGCTTTTTATTTCCCTTTTGGGGCCGTGAGGAAAATGAAAGTTGAGTCGATTCGAATCGTTTTCCATTTTCTTATTTAATGGTGCCTCCTGAAGGGAAAAGGTTGAAAATTGTTGCTTTTAAGATGGAGAGGAATGAGAGCGGCTTGGTGAAAGGCTTTTCGAGTACTAGGCTGCCCTCTGGTCGTAAATGAACTGAATAGTGCTTATAGAGGATTCAAAAGATTTTGAAACATTTAATGAAGGACTGAAATTCAAGTACAGAATGATTGAAATGAGATTTTCCTATACACATTTGACTTAATTAGTAATTATTTATTATTTAAATTTAGTGAGATTAGTATCGTGTTCCAATTTAACTGGTGTCTTCGTTTTGTTACATCCAACAGGTTTGTTTTTGGTACTAAATCTGTATTCAGTCCGTAAGAGTAGTTGGTATTTGTATCTTCGATTACTACAATTGTCTGTCGTAATCCTGACTACAATATTTGCTAAGTAGTTTTGGCTATTCGCCATTTTCTTCGTCTATTTGTCATCTCTCAAAGTTGTTAGTTTAAACTTTGCCTCGAGTTATACGAGAAACTTGTTTCATTATGGGAGGAGATAAATTTCGTCAAAATGTTGCTTCTTATAAAGTTTGTCTTTCTTTTAAGAGAAAAGATTTGTTTCGTTCAAAGCCTTTTTCAAAAATTCTCAAAATTTTCCCGTTAAAACCGATATTTTAAGCAGGGAAACTTTTGAGGACTGAGGCTAACTTTTGGCAGAAAGCTGACTTTCGAAAACCAGTTTTTGTTTAATAAAAGAAAAACCTCAACAAGCCTCTAAGGTAAGACGAAGTTAAAAACGCTTTTTCATTTCTCTTTGTTCCGTAAAATATTAAACCCTGGAAGCATGAAAAGGAATAAACATGATGTTTATGAAAAAGGAAAAAAGGCAAAAGATACGGAGGCCGAGGAGACAATAGAACGAAATAAGAAAAGATTTTGGAAACATTCTCATTTTCAAAGTTGGAAGCTCCGCAATCCATCAAAAACTTTGTAGCGGGGGCTGGGGGAGGGTGGAAGTGGTTGGTTGGAGGTTTGGGGGAGGGAAAAAGCAAACACAAAAGACAGAAGCAAAACCTTGGCGCTGGAGTAATTTAACTGTTTAAATAGTGACATAAAACGAGGTCTTGACAAAGAAACGGAAGCCTCGGCCAGATTCACGAAACTTGGGTAGAAGAAACTGGTTGAGAGGAGGAGGAGGAACAAAGATAACAAATTTCTAGAAATAGAGAGGAGAGAGTCGCGGAGGGAGTTCGCAAGAGAAGGAATATTGAAACAAGTAAATTTTCCTGAGGTTTTCTATTTGGCTCAGCCGAACGTAAAATTTTAATATTTGTAAACAGACAGACAGATAAGCAGACAGGTTTAATAAGTGAACGTTGGAGAAATTGATATTTGAGAGATTATAGAAAACTCTGGGCTTAGTTCAGCTCTCGTTTTTCTGTCCGGTGCTCTGTGGTCTGGAAATCTTGAAAGTTAAGATGAAGGATTTGTTCAAATGCTGGACAGGTATACTCGTGTTTTGTTTTTCGGTGTTGGGCTTAAAAGCACGGAATGTCGGTTGAAAGATGAGTTTCCGGAAATTTCCACAGCTCCAAGGGTTCCGGAACCCGTAACGATGAAACGTTTCGAACGTGACGAAGGGACCGAATCGAGGTGCGTTCGTGCCGGGTCTTCACAGCCCTCCTACCCCCTCATCCCAACCTCCTTCGACTCCAAATGTCCGTCTCCTCAAGCAATTTATTTAAAATTGTCTTCTTTTAGGGCTCTTCTTCAGCGATAATTAAAATAGAATTTAATTTGTGAAATTAAAACAAACGGAAACTCTTCTTTTTTAATTTCCTGTGAAAAACTTGCAGCGAGAAGACATTTGATTCTAAATTCTAAAAACTCTGGATGTTTCGTCTTAACAGATAAAAGCTCTACCACAAAGCGCGGGAGGAGGAGGGAAATTCCATTTTCATCTTTTCGAAAGCTTTCAGGGTCGACTTCTCGAAACGAGACTATTCGAACAACCATTAACTTTGGGTTTACGACCTTCTGTGCTTTCTATCGATCGCCCTAAGAAGATGAAACCAGTGTCGTAGCCAAGATTTAGTGGTGGGAGAGGGGGTAAAGGGGGATGTTATTCAGGTGAAAGGCCTCGGGGATGGAGGTAAAAGGTTTTTTTTTAGCAGAGCTTCGGATTTATTGAAATTTGAAACCGTTTTGAATTTTTCGATTAGAAAGCTCAATCGATTAAAGTTTCTTTGTGTTCACCAGGTGTCGTTTGGTTCCAGGTGCTTTCTTTATTGTTTGTGTATTTTTTCATCTTGTTTTGTGGTTTTTATTGTTTTTTCGTGTCCTCAACTTGTTATTTGTATTCCTTTTAGATTTCTTTAAAGGAAAAATGTCACTTTTGTATGGGAATGCAGGTTCATTCGTTCTGGAACTTGTTATCAGAGAAATTGGGGTAGATTTGTAACATCGCTTTACGAGCTTTCATTGGGTTTTGTTTCGTTCTCGGTTTTCCTCTCGAATCATTCGAAGGACACATTAAACTGTTTTAATGTGACAATTAAAAGCGACACATCATTGCCGATGTCGTCCATCTTGTTTTATAGTCTTTTAGATTCATTCGGTTAATGGTTTTGAACGACGGGAAAATGGTTCAGTAGTCGCCGTGTAGTAAAACGTGAAAACCGAGACGGTGGAAATTCCCCGAAACGGAAACGAGCTTTTGCTACGGACTAAAGACACTTGGCAAAGTCGAAATATCAGGTTTCCGTTTCCAGGAGCGAGAAAATCCTCAAAGCCTGGTTTAGAAACGAAATGCTTTCAACCCGGCGTTTTAAGGGATTCGATTTAATTAAACGGAAATACGATTTTCTTTTTCATTTGCCTTTCGGCTTGCTCGTATTGTCAGAGCGCCATGTTTTTCTGGTTTCGAAAGGAAATTGCTGTAGAGGGTGGTTGGGGAAGGATTTGGTAATGACGGGGGCACAAATTCGGCTTGAAATTCGAGTGAGTTTGCAAATGGAACTCTTCGCATCCAACTATTATGTTAATGTTGGGTTTTGAAACCGTTTCGAGATCGGAGAAACCCAGGATTCTAGTCAGATGTTGAGGAATGGGAATCAATTCGGTGGAGTACGCAGGCGTGCGGGATAGATGGCGTAGAAAAATAATTGAAAACAGATAAAATAAATAATTTGACTGTCAAAAACATAACAATTTGCATTTGTTTGTGAAATCGATAACAAGAAAGTTGAAGAAGAGGAGGTAGCCATGTTTAAAATAAGGAAATGGAAACGGAAAAGGACAATTTTTGAGAAGTTGAATGAGTTAAGAAGAGGGAAACAGCGGAATGAAAACGAAACAGAAAAGAGAAATTGCATTTGTTTAGGAAGGTTTTGAGCTGCGAAAACCTCCAAATGGAAACTTTTGTCTCTCTCTCCTCTCTTCGGTTTCTAAAAATTTTGTTTTCGTTTCGCTTATTTCATCTTTATCTATCTACTTATTTGTCTTTGGGTGAAGTTTGAACAACCAGAAACTCTTGAAAACTTGGATTAGTTTGGTTTGTACCATCTCTTTGGGTTGGGGATGACGCGAAGATAAGTTCTTGGAGCTTTGTAATTAAAGATTTCCGAGTTATCTGTCAAGTTTCCGGTTTTAATTGATTGATTTTAGTCGCGATGCTAAAATGAAAAGACTCGAAAATTATTTATTTGTTTTTGTTACCCAAATTTTTCCTAAAGAAATGGATTCATATCGATTTGATATTAATATAAATTACTTTTTTATTTTCAGGGGATTCGGCAAACAGGGATACCAATGCCAAGGTAATAAATAATATTATATATTTTATTGCTTCACTTTATGAGTTTCTAATAGTTTATTTTTAAAATGGTTCAGGAAGACTTGAATAAGGTGAAGAAATGATGGAACAAATTTATGGCTTTGAATTATTTTGTTAGGTGTGAAGATCAGCCCCGGCAGAGATTTTTTAGAGGGAGGACTTAACGCTTAGCTGATCGGCTTTAAAGGGAACAGAGTCTATAGACACTTCATTACTGTTTGTCCTGTGCCGCCTTCAGTTAGACATCCCCAAATATTTGATTTGGAACTCCATGTTGATGTCACACTACTCTTGATCCTCTCTTAGTTTCTCTCTCTCTCTAAACGTTGTGCTTTTGAGTGTTTAATTTCTAATTGTAATGACTAAAAATAAATTACCCTCGAAGGCATCCCAAGTAATCAAATCTAGGATTTACAGATTTTGATCAAAAAGATGTGAGAGAGGTCGTAGAATAACTGCAGGAACTACAGCGGTAGAAAATTTTTAGTAGTTGAAATATTTGTGTCAGCAAGTACTTGCTGTAGCAAAAAGACATCGTAGTTGATTCAGAATATGAAAGAAGCTGCGTCACCAAAATATGACCACAGCACTAAGCTGTCTCATAGTCACCATTAAAGGTGTTATATTTGTGAATCACGTGATCCCGGAGAGATGTAACCAAATTTTTATTCTAACCAAAAATTATTCTCAGGAGTCATAAGTTCTATCGAAAACTCACATCATCGAGTAGTGACTCCCAAGTGGGAAAGTCAAATCAGAAAATCTTCTTAACAAGAAGAATTGAAGTTCCAAAGTTAAGTTTCTGTGTTCAAATCAAAACACAAGTTTGAAAGGAGACTTATAACTTAAAAATTCGAATCGACAGCAAAAAGTTCACGTTTAGTTTTGCTACAATGACTTTGTAGTCACGTGACCACAACATAATACAAACAATCGGATCGCTGTACTCGAATTTTTTTCGAGGTGAAGCTCATAAAAAAAAATTTGTGATTTTGGCGGAAACTAATGCCCACACTGACCAGTTATTTCCGTTTGTGCTTTCTTGATTTGGAGCATTCGACTTTCTCATTTTCTTGCCTACATAACTCCGGTCTATGAACCACCGAATGCTAGCATACACGACTCTAATAAATCGATCGAGAGGCCTGGTGGGCGAGGGGTTAGAGCACTCGGCTATCACTCCAAGGACCGTGGTTCAAATCCCACCTGGGTGCAAAATTCCCAGCCTAAAAATTTTTCCTTCAATTTTTCCACTATCCTTTCCTCAAAATTCCCTCCAAGGCTCATAACCTTGGTAGTAATGTTCAGTCAGCGAGTTCAAAGGTAGCTGACTCATAATCAAGTACATTTTCAACTTCCTCCAACAAATAGGAGTGAAAATGAAAACATCGTGGTCCATAGTTGGCCAAAACGGGGGAAAAAATCAATCAATTATTAAAATATAAATTTATAAAAATCTCACCCGCAGAAAAAGCTTTCTAGAAAAGCTCTAAAAGGAAAGTAACGTTATAATGTCTATTATTAGAATATCTCAGAAGATTTGTAAAAAAAATGTAAATTTAAAAGGAAATAGAAAGAAATGAACAAAACAGAGAGAGAGAGAGGAGAAGGGATTTAGAAAAGAAAATTTTCGATTCATCCGAAGCGTAAGCGAAAGCTTTCTAATATTTTAAACAGTTTTAAACCCTTTTTTCATTCACATTTCTTAAAACAAAAACAGAAGAGAGAAAAAATCAGAGTTTTCCCCATTTCCAAGAAGGACGACGACATTTTTCCTTTTAAACATTTACCCGAGTGTGCCCAGAGGAAGGTCAGAAATTAATTAAAAAATAAAAAGGGAAAGGAGAGGGTAGAGCGGGGTAAGAAGGAGAAGCGGGAAAATTGTTTTTAAAAATTTAAAATTTTTTGTTTGAGACAAAAAAAAATTTCTCTTTTACTAATTTACAGGAAAATTTTTCCGTGGAAGAAGAGAGGCTGGGAGTTGGAAGCGGGGGCACACAGAAGAGGGCATGATAACTTGGGCTGTAACTCTTATTACTACGCGAGTTTGTGGTTTTGGAAAATCCGGAAAAGAAATTTTTTTCTTTCTTTTTTTATTTTAATATATTTTTTTTGTGGTTGCTGGAAGCAATTTTCCTTTCGTTTCCGGTTTCGTGATGGTACATCAGAGCGTTTCTTTCTTTTTAAATTAATATTTTTTGGATGATAAAATTCTAAATTTAAAAAAATGGAAGAGGAAACGAGTGAAAAATATAATTGGGAGCAATTTAAAATGAGGAATGTTTAAAGATGAAGCCCCTCCTAGTTGTTTTGGGGAGGATTGCGGAGAAAGTGGTTGGGATACGAAATGTGGTTTTAGGAGGTTTTTAAGAATAAGTTTAACCGAAAGGAATTTCATTGGATGGTTTTAATTCTTTTTGGAATAATTATAATTCACAAACGATTTAGTGGTTTTTGTGGGCATTTTTGCTACCTCTGTATTGGTTTTTTGTTTAAATTCATCCCCCTCTTCTCTCCTGTTAAAAATAATTTTTGGCAGTAGACATTTAGAATTTGTAAATTTTTAAAAACTGTTTGATAATATGAGCGATATATTATGATTAAACTAAATTCCTCTGCTGTTAATTGGATATTATGGTTGCTCAGGAATTTGGTTTGTTTGCTTTGCCATTCCTTCACCTCCTTTACGATTTTTTAATGTTGTGGTCTCTGAGAAAAAAATTTTTGTTCTTAAATGGATGAGAATGACGGAAAGGCTGCTGTGTAAGCGATAGCCTACAGAAATAAGTTGTCTCCTTTCTTATTTTAAAAATTCTGGTCCTAGCGTTAAAAATATTTCACGTTGTACTGTATGTTGATGTGTGAGTAGGCTAATATATTAGTTCAATGTATCGAATAGAATCAACGTATAATGGGAACACTAACAGAAGGTACTTCCACTCACACTAAATGTAGCTACCAGCTTTGGGTCGCATCAACTGTCTCACACGACTGTCGTAAGACCAATCAATCGCCTGATTCTTGAGGTAGTAAAGGCCTTAAATCCTTGGTACTCGAGCTTTTTCCTTCCCGGGCCAAATTTCCACTGTAACCATTGCGACTGGGCCCCACGACTTACCAATAAAAACCTTTTACCAATCCGGCTTTCGACGCATATAGTCCACCCTCAGGACATCATCTGTATGTATATCTGTCAGTCTGTTTCTGTATGTATTTTCTGTATATTGCCTGTTGAGGCAAACAATGTTAGCAGTTTCTGAGCACAGGCCCGAACATTTTCATACTGGTCAGGCACTATAGTTCAGGCTTAACAATGAGCAATGAACCTTTCACAAATTTTCACTTAGTCGGTACTCACTGGGTCACTCAGTACAGGTTGGTGGGCCGCAGTTTGAGTACCAAGGCTTTAAATACACTCAGGTAGCTTTGCCTTCCTTCAATTTCATTTTTAGTAGTTTTAATATTAATAATAATATAATACTATCTGTTGAGAAGGTCATCACAAACTGTACCTTTGAATTGTTTTTAGTGTCTCAATTCTGTCTCGTTTTTTATTTACAGTATGCAGTTATACAGTACACAAACGCTGCCACGAATTCGTATCGTTTACATGTCCTGGAGCAGACAAAGGAGCCGATTCAGATGTAAGTGTAAAGATTTTCTAAAATGTTTTCCTCGTTCTCTTCTCCGTTTTCCCCGTTCTACAGACACGTTTACAAATATTTACGCTTCCCGTTCGAAATCGAACGGAATTGAGTCGTCTGCTGTTGAAAGGTGAAATTTTTTTTTAAATTTAATTTTGCCTTCTTGAAAACTTTTCCTCGAACCACCCTCTTGAAGTCAGAGGTTCCAATTATCTGTCGTGAATCATGTAAGGGATGGTGGTGAAATATTTTGGGGAAATTATTTCCGTGGAAAGCGGCTCCACTTCGGGGAGGTTATTTAGCTCAAAATATAAGTTTGGGGATTTTCGCTTTTCCGACTTTCGCCATTAAAATTTCTGAAGGAAGAGGGGTAGAGTCTTGCTTATGCTACCGTTTGATTCTTTAATTATTAATGATCAAAAATTAATTAGCTTTTCACGTTATTATTTTAATAAATATTACATCCGAACGGGGGATGTAGGAGTTTGGAGCGTAGGGATCGCGATCTCATTTAACGGATTTGCTACCGTGAAAAATGAAAAGGTCATAGGTCACGGAGCATGATGTCGGTCGGTCGGTCGGTCGGCTACGTCACTTCCCAGGACCGGCTTACTTTGAAGTTTGAAAATTTGAAAGTCAGCTCTCCGGGGCAGAGTTCCCACGATGATTGTTGGTTTTGTTTCCGTTGGATTTCCTATTTAAATTTTTACCAATCCCTCCGGGTTGTTTCACTCAAGTTTCTACCATCCTATAAATGCTTCTAGTTTTTGGTTACGGTAGAAGTTATGACGTCACAGATTTTTTTGGGGGAAGGTTTTTAAAAGGGATCACGTATGCGGGGGATTTCGGTTAAAATTTCCCCGAAGTGGTATCATTGATCAAGTCGATATCTTTCTGTAATTACTCTTATAAGACGTGTGGGAAAGGATGAGAGGAGGACGGGAAAAAGGATTTGGATGAGGAGAGATAGTTGAGGGAAATAATAAGCCTTTTTTAAAGCCAATTTTTTTCTCAAAACATGCTTCGAAAGCAAAATCTGAAGGAAATTTTCCTTTTCGCGTTATTTTCTTTCCCCTCCCCCGTTTTCTCTTCTTTTTCACTTTTACCATCCACCCGAAATTGTTTTTCATTTTGTTTCGCAAGTTTGGTGAATCGATTTTGAATTTTTCTTGGGCAATTTAAATGTTTAAATTTTTCGAATTTTTCTAAAATTGAGAAGAAGAGAAATCTTTTGGTGTGAAAGTTTTTAAAGACTTTGCCTGTCGTTGCCACCTGGTTGAAGAACTCGTTCGCGTGCTCAGAATCGTTTTTCTGCGTTGTAGTTTTGATGAATTCGATTACATGTTCGGCTGTAAACAAATGTTAGGAAATTAAATAGAAAAAGGATTTTGGGAATGGGTGTTTGGGGGGGGGCGCATAGACATAAAGAGAGATTTATACCCTGCAATTATTATTACTTTTCTTTCGGGCGATTCCTTAAAAAAAAAGATTCTCGGATGAGAATCTATCATTAAAAAGGTTTTTTCTCATTAGTGTTTGATTCTTTGAATGGAGTTCGTTGTAGTGTAGAGTTTGTTTTAGGCGCGTGACAGATTTCTGGTTTTGTTTTGGGATGTTGATGCTGCCTTGAGAACTCAAATTTTTTTTTGTTCTGCGTGTCGGGTTTTCTGAGAGACGAATTTTGTTTTAAAAACATGTCCATCAACTTCCGGTTAATGAAAGAGATAATGCGATTTTTGGTATTCCGGAAACAAAAGAAAGGCGGCGGGGAAAATTTTTGTTTTTGTTTTGTTTTCGTTCTCTTTCACTAATGAGTCGAGATTGTGAATGAAATTTTTAGGAAGGAAATTTAACCCGGTGGACTCCTCTGCGTATTTTTGTTTTTCTTCCGGTTTCCGGTTTCCTTTTATTTTTTTTTTTCATTTCCCAACAGTCCCCCAAGCATTATAAAATGATACTGGGAAAGAAATGGCGTTATTGCAAGTGGGAAAACGATTCGAAATGAATTTTTATGAGGTCACGGAAGGGAAGTTTTTATATTTTTCTCGCACGGGATCACAATTTCGGGAAAGAAGAGGTGGCGGAGGACGAACTGGAAAAGAGGAAATGGGCGTACAGAGAGTCAGAGCTGGAATGTATAACTATGGAAAAATAAAGGTGCCCTGGGCATTTATGACGTGGAAATTTTTCGTTTTATTCAAACGGGAACCCATTACTGTTTTCCCGCTATTTTCATTTCGTGCTAGTAAATTTTCCGATGTTGTCCTGCTAATTGTTTCATTTTTATGACCAGGAACAAAAATTTGGAAGAATGTCCCAACTGAGAGGACCGGGGTGGGAGGATCCACGAGCTATGGGTCACCGAGTTTCGGGTATCCTTTGTCTTGAAATCATTTTTGTTTCTGTGTTGTCTTCCGGTTGAAGTTTGACGTTTATATTACTACCAGGGAGAGAGAGGAGGAGAAGTAGAAAAGGGGGGCAGGGGGCCTAAGTTTGTAAAATTTCAAACTAGAAGATGTTTTTGCGGTTTTGTGTGAGCTTTTACCGAAAGTTTCCGGGGTTTTGGATTTCGGGATAGCGAAAGTTCAACGTGGTTACAATGCTTCCTTTCCCCCCCCCCCCGGCCTCCTCTTTCCTCTCTCTTCCCATAACTCTCTCCAGTTTTGTGCTAAACAAAAGAATTGTTTAAACAAATTAAATATTTTATTTTTAAATTGAATGCGCGAAAAGTTGAACAAGTCGGATCATTTTCTAATTTAAAAGGAGGAAGTCGAGTTAATTTAATGTTTCTGCTTTTAGGGACTCGGGAATTTATTTTATCCGGGAGAAGAAAATTTCGAGTTGAACTAGATTTCGACTTTTACCAGTGGTTAGGCGAGGGTAAACCCCCGGGTTTTGATGGAATAAATCCCGGCGAAACGAGGTGAACGAGAAAATCAGGAAAAAGAGAGAATCGTGTGCTTATTGTTAATTTTCAGGCGCGTTTCCTCGACTTCTCTTCTTCCCTGTTTAGGATAAGAGGTCTTAAATTGAAAATTGATTATTTGATGATATCGGTTTTGAGTTTCATTAAGTTTCTGATTTTTCTTGAGTATTCATCCATCTTGATTTTTTTTCTAAACCTTTATTGAAAACAGTTTTCAACCTGGAAATTGGAAAATTCAAAAAACAAGATGGCGGAGTCAGAAAATAATTAAATAATATCAGACAGAATTAGGTAAAATAGGAGAATTGGGGTGGGGGTTGGGGAGGTGGTTGAAGGCAAAGACGTTTTGAACGAGTGAAAGGAAGGAGTTCACCCGACTCAAAATCCAAATTTGTTTCATTATTCCAGCCGACACTCAGTCGCGATTTCATTTTAATCCAATTAATTTCCCTTGAAAGAAAATGAAAGTCGAGCGAGGGGAGGGGGGAGGAGGAGGAGTATTTGAGAAAGATATCTCGTAAGACGAGAAGAGATTCAAAGAAGCGGAAAAGGTTAGAAATGAAAGGAAGCGACTTGTAACTCAAATCCTTTCCTTTTTTTGTCTGTCATTTTTTAATTCATGGGAAAACATTAAAATTTAAGTGGAAGCTTATTAAAGGGAGTTGGAAAGGAAAAGAGATTAGAAGGAAATTTCTGAGAGGCTGGAAAGCTTATAAGAAAAAGAGGAAATGAAGAAAAAAAAATGGGGAAGATATTAAAAAAGTTAAGTTGGAGAGTGCTAGAAGGTACAAGAAAGAAGACAAATATAGATGAAGAGAGTCGTTAAAGTATGACTAAGAGAGATATAATTAAAATAAGAAAAAGTTTTGGAAAAGGAAGAAATATAATTTTAAGAAACGGAGGAGGGGAGAAACCGAAATCAGCAGAGAGCGAGAAAGAATGGTTGAGGAAGAAGTGAAGAGTAATAAAAGGAAAGAGAAGAAAATTTGGAGAAGCAGTATAGAGAGAGGAAGAGATGGGGAAGAGTGGAATATGCGTAAATAGAACAAAAACAGAGGACATGGGTGGTAAGATAGATAAATGGATATATAGATAGATAATTTTTTTTAAATTAAAAAAATTGAAAAATAAATAAATAAAAATAAATCGGGGAAGCTTTCGAATAGATATTCAACATTTAATCTCCTAATGTGAATAAATCCGAAAATATGAAAAGGATTTCCGGGAAAAGGCGGATAAGGGATGAAGACAGGGGTGTATTAGATAATTAATTCTCTATTATTGTCGGATTGTTTTTTTTCCCAACAGCAAATAACATATTGGTGGCAGGTACGGGGGAAGGGAAAGGGCCTTAAATGAGTTTTCCATTCATGAAGAAGCGGAATAAAAGGCCATTATTCTCATGTCGAAGCCTTGCCTCGTTTGCTGTATAAATTGTTTGATATCTGAGCGGAAAGGGAGCCTCTCATCTCTTTCTCATTTATCTCAGTTTTCCGAGCTTTTAGAATTTCAAAAAACAACGAAAAACACTTTTTTTGATTGACATGATTGCTATTAAACCTGGAATCGGATATGATTCTCCCGCGTTTTTTGATCTTCGGAATTGTGGATGATAATTATTTTTGATTACAAAATGATTTAACGAGGTAGTTTGTCGCTGTCGGCGATGGGGGAAAGTTTTCGATTTCGTTTTGGGTGTAAAAAGAGATTTTTTTCCTAAAGTGACGGGATGAGTTAGAAGATGGACCCCGGGACACACCCACCAACATCATGGAAACTAGTGGTTATTGCCAGGTTTAATTATCACTCTCTTCCTGTCGGGGGATATTTACATTTTCAGAATCTGTTGAAAGTTTTCGTTTCCTAAATCAGTTGGACGTGATGGTTATAAGAAACCACTTGCGAGAAATTGAAGAGTCAAGGCCGATTGATCGATCATCAATATCGAAACCGCTAAGAACGATTCGGTTGCAGTCAAAGGGTGTCATTTGCATCCGGCTCCTATTTTCTCTCTGATAAAGGTTATGAAGTTGACGGTGGTAAATTGGAAGAAGTGGTTGTGAGAGGAGAAGGGTGTGTTTGCCAAAACGCTTTGTCGCGGAAGAATTTTTTTGTACTTTGAGCTGAGAATCAGGCGGATCAACATGTGGGTTCAAAAGGGATGGGGTGAAAAGGTGAAAAGGTTTCTCGGTACGTGGAAACTTGTAGGAAAATCAGAATTTCCAAGACGTGGGCGCTTTTCCTTTCGACCCTTTTCGAGATTGGAAGTAATTCAAAGCTGGAGAGGATTAATGAAACTGTTAGAACCTGCAGTCGAGTTCAGGAAAGGATCGGGAAAAGGAGGAGATACCCATCTCCTTCGAAGGAGATGGGTATCTCCTCCTTTTCCCGATCCTTTTCTCTGAACTTTCGACTCCTCGTTTGCAGGTTCTGGCAGTTTCCAACTAATTCTTTCCTAGTTTTGAATCACTACTTCTCAAATTGCTTCGGATTATTTAGTCTTGTTCGAACTAATCACACCATAACCTAACCTTTCCTAAAGCTATTCCCAAAAGACCAGGAATCCTGTCTAACCTTCGGCTGTGGAAATCAGACGGAGACGAAGAAAATATTTTCCGGGAATAGTGGAATGATCGTTTTCGGCAGAAGACGAAGAAGAAGGCGGAGAAGGAAGACCGATTCAAAGCGGCTTACGTTATAATTACCCTAATTAATTCTTCCAATTAAGGAACCGAAGGAGGAAGGAAGAAAGGGAAAGAAACGAGTGAGGTCACCGAAACTTGCGAGAAGAATCATTTGACTTGTCTTATTCTCCTCCCAAAGGACCAATACAAAAGAAAGAAACTATCATTGTTGGGATGCGGGGGTGAGGTGGGGGTGGAGGTGGAGGGATGGAAGGAAATTTCATCCTAAGAGAAAATCAGGTTTTTGAATTATTCAAAAGCTTCCGACAGATCTTTTTTGAATTACAATTGAAGGAACTCATTATTAGAAACGGATTTTGCGTGCGTCTGGAAACCGGAAACAATACGCTCGCGTATCGCAAAATGGCTTTTGTTAATTCCAAAACCATAAATTTTAGAGAGTGGAGGATGGCAAGATGGATTCTCCTGAGGTAAATCTTGACAGATAAACGATCCCAAAGATAAAATGTGTTTTCACGGCTCTAAGGGGCTGAGAGTTCAGCGGTTAGTTGGGTGGAGTTGATTTTCTGTGAATATAACACCGGAAATGAGATAAAAAATGGCGAAAGTTTTTTTTTTGAACTTTCCCAGAACGGAAGTCCATCAATCCGTTACATAATGTTTCCGGTTTTTTGTGTACCTATCAGCTGTCTATCGATTGGACGGACAAGATTTTGACGGTTTGTGAAATAAAAATGGCGTATCACCTCTCAGTCAACCTGAATTCTGACTTTTTTTTTTGGTTTTTGTGTTTCAGGATTCCAGGACCAAGCATAGGTTCAAAGTTCACACATATTCTAGTCCGACATTCTGTGATCACTGCGGGTCTTTACTCTATGGGGTCATACATCAGGGAATGCAATGCGAAGGTAAGTTGGTTGTGTTGACTTCATTTTGCTGTTGTTCTCAATTATGTGTTTCCTCTTGGGATTCAGAGAAAGCAGAACAACGTCTGGGGACACGTCATGAATCACATTCTGCACTTCCTTCCGCACTCCTCAGAATCCTCATCCTCCTTCAAGCCTTCACCGCAGTTCTAGTATTGGCAATCTAAGTGCGTGACCGTCGTAGATTTAAAGCTCTCCTTCTTCGACACGACAGTGTTAGCGATTGTCATCAGTCAGCGACTTTTATTAATGGAATTATCTGAAATTGACTCGAACAGGATGTTGTCGCTCAAGTTTTTCTGACTTTGTCGCTGTCTTTTGTTTGTCGAGTTTTGAAACGTTGAACGGTCCTCGCTTTGTACTATGAAAGCTTTTATAAGGTATCTATGAGGTGTCTTAACGTCCTTCTAACTGGTCTTTCGATCGTAGCTTTTAACTTTTGTAATTCCTGCGTGAACTTTTATCTTCTTCTGCTCTCTTCCTATCTATTTATATTTTGTCAACGTCTTTCATCTTTTAAGAAATTACTCTCACCACGTCCAGACGGAATCCAAATATTGACTTGAAGAGCGCGATAAGCAGAAGAGTAACATTAACAGCGATAATCGCGCAAATCTCCAAACTTCCATTATCTAGAATAGACAATTTGAAGTGTCTGAAAGTTGATAACCGGTGATCTTGCCAGGCGCTGTTGAGATGAGACGTTCATAATACTTGCGAGCATAAAACTCGATAACATAAATCGTCTAGACTAGACTGGGTGACGTGCGAGAAGAACATTTTCAAGACAAATTGAGTTGTCGGTTCGGTCACATTGACTGTCATTCTAAGGGACAATGGAAAGAGAGTGAAATGGGAGGAGACGGGAATTCGGGAAGAGAAAGATTTAAAAACAGGATCCTGGAAAGAAGGAAACGTTTGATTGGATTTGTTACTTTCTTCTTCTGATGTGGGTCAGGCGGTTGGTCGTCTGGTTTAGATCACTCGATGGTTTACTATCTCGGATGGGGATGTTGGCGGTGGCTTTTGGGAGAGGAGATGGCAGGTTTGTACACCTGTTTTCATTTAATTTCCTGACGTTTAATGGCCTTTTGTTGTGTCTTGTGCCACGTGCTCCTTGTCCTCTTGTTTATAATTCCTTTCCTTCGTTGTCATGTCCGACTTTGGGTTGTTGGTGCTTCACTTCTGGAATCTGTATTTTTGGATATCGTTTTACGAATCGTGGAGGATTGGAGTGAGATAAATCACGTGACTGGAATAAGTTAAAGGAAAGGACCTTACGGCAACATTTTACTTTTTATTAACATAAACGAACTTTCGAAGAGAATGAAGTTAACTTTATTGCTGTGGTTCATATTTATTAAGATGTTAAATCGATTTTTCGTGAGATGAATTTATTACGCTATCAATATTTACTCAAAATATTTACTGACTTCTTATCGTCCAAAATTTGCTGACATGATATTTAACTTGTTGAAGTTTTACTAAGATTATTTCTTCAGCATTGTTAACATAATGTTTGTTTCGCTTTTGTCTGCCATCATTGTTTGCGGAAGGATTTCTCGTCATATAATCTTACTTTTCCAGAGTAAAGATTAGCTATTCTGGGCGTTGTGTTTTGAAGAAATTTTGCTGTCGTCGGCATTTTGCTAAGCTGAATCTTCGTATCCAAATCTTAATTTTTGTTTTGCTACTTTAATGTTCCTGTTATTGGAATTTCTTTTTGTCATGGTTTAGGTATTTAAGTTGTAAATATGCTGTTGGATTTTGAAATGAGTATGAATGTGAGAACTCAAATTGGGTTAGAGGAGGTGGTCCCACTTTGTTGGTATAGATTGGATTGAGGAGGATCGGAAACAAAAAACGAAGATCTGAGGCAGAATTCGATGTTCAAGTAGGGAGCCATAACTCATTAAAATCAATTTCTCTCAAAGTGGTTACCCACTGAGTTCACAGTCGATACATGTGAAGTGTTAAATATAACTTCGGATTTTGAAAATCCTGCCAGCTCGCTGTGCCTCCCGTTCTCAAATCAAATTCTTTAGCTCTTCTTAATTTTTCCCTTTCCTTTCTCTCTTACAATATATACAAGATTGTTGATTTTTGTCTATGTATCTGTATATGAAAGGAAATATGTATGGGTATGTCACCCGAATCCAAATTTCAGCCAAATTCGGTACAGACTTGAATTGCTTAGATCTGTCTCCACTGATAGTTATTATCGTGTGGCGTTCGCCACATTCCGCATTCCGGAATGGCACAGTGGAAAGAAGCAGACGAAAACCGAAACCAAATTCATTCAGTCCCGGAGCTCCACACAATCAGGATCCTTGCATTTTCGATTCGTATTCTAAATTATAGTTATTGTACAATTTATATATCAATATACAAATTCGTTCGGGATTAGTGTTGTCCATCATTCGTCCATTTACAACGACGCAACCTGGTCCCGAGATTTGGTGATCTATACCGTCAGGTCACGAATCTGTTGTTCGAGATTCGTCGTCGACTGAGATGAGACGGGCAGATCGGTTGCGGTGAGAGCTCTAAGATCTTGTCAGCCATTAAAGTGAGAGAATCCAGCCCGTCGCTGCTGGCTGCTAGAACACCGCGATGGTAGTCGCTGTAAGAATAAAGTTTTTAGAAATTGGTCAGACATATTGTTACCCGCTAGTCATCTCATCTCACGGAGCAGGGTTGAGGGTCTCCTGTCTCCCAGCTCCAACTCCTCTAGAAGCTTCCTTGTTTTATGAGTTTCGGACTATTCGAACTCCCGTATCAGACGAGTTTTCAGGTCGGAATACGGGGTGGTGCTCATCGGTTGCGTTAGAAGATCGCTGAAGGCATCGGCGATGTCTGCATCCAGCTCTGCTACTACGTGATGATACTTGGTCTCCTCCGCAGTGATACCGGCCGTTGCGAATTGGGAGTCGACCTGGACCAGCCAAATTTTGATGTTCTTTCGCCACAAGGGCGGAATTTTGATAGAAACACGGTCGATGTTGATCCTGGACTCACCGTCGGCGGTCACCAATTTAGTAGGCGTGTTCATTTTCAGTTATAAGAGAGCAAGTACTTATAGAATGCTTAAAAATTTTATTTGTTATTGATGTGTACAGAATGCAGCCGAAAAATTGACATCTTGTTTTTTTTCTTTTTTTTCCTTTTTCCTTCCGCTTGCGCGGCCTCCACGAAAACCAAGTTACGCGGCCACCACAATCCAATCAAACATTATATAATACAGTAGACATGCTACAGTTTGTGTTTTGATGCTTTCATACTGATTGTGTTTTTTATTGAGTACTGTATGACGCATGGGTCTCTGCCCATTTAAATTGAGCTTAATTTTGTAGTCGATCGAATTGGCGTAATGGAAACGACTTTTCTGTAATGGGACTTTCATTCATATGTGTATGTGTGTAGACCGTCAGCAAATATCGAAAGTTTGCGGTTTTCCCATCCGGCATTTCGAAAACCAGAAAGAAAAAAATTGAATCCGGTGCCAAATAAACGTCACCTGTTCGTAGAAGGAGGAGGCCGGAATTAACAATTGTTTGATTTGTCAGAATTTGATTTTTTAATTTGTCGAGAGCTTTTCACGGTGGGGGTGGACGTGGTGACGCCATTTGTGAGCGTCATTTGATTAATATCCTCGGAAGATTTGTCGCCCAGATTGTGTGCGGGTTCCTTTTCCGGGAAGGTTTTGAGCTTTTTTTTTTTGGGATCGATAGAAGGTCAATTGACTTCTTCACTTCTCTTGTTTACTTTTCCTGGTTTAAATTTTTAATGTAAGCCAGGATTTCGAATTTAATTTGAAAACTCCGATGGAGAAAAGGGCGGGAGCGGAGGATTAGGACACGAGTCGAAGTCAACAACTTCAACTTTCCGTCAGCATCGCGGAGTGACAATTCCGTAAACACTCTGTTAATTATTTATACTCGAAGACTAAGAAAGAGGAAAAAGTTTTGCTGTCTTGCGAAAAAAGGAGTGAAAAGGAGGACCGGGGATTTTTAACGAGAGGTCAAAGTCGAAGAGGCCCTGAGGTTGTTGTTGGCGAGCGGTAAGAGGAAGGTCTCGGCTTTGTCTTGAATTGGAGATTTTGTTTAAACACCTCAACGGCTTTTTAGTTTTCTGGCCTGGAGTCTCCTCTCTTTCTCCTCCCGCCATCTTCTCTCACCTCTTTCTCCGTTCTTGGTGTTTCTTTCATGGATTTAATTTCCCATAACATTTGTCACGGCGTCACTGAATTTAAAAACGTCTGCTTGGCATTATTTATGAGTTTTGTTTTTGCGGTGTGGGTGGATGGGTGACTGGGTCCGTCTTTTTCTGTTGGAAACGTCACAAGGAATTTATATAATCGTTTTTTTTTGTTGTCGCTTCGTCTCTTCTTCCCCTCCGTGTGAAACCGAGCTTTTGTTCTCCTTTTATTAATTTCTTTTGTTATAAAATTCTTTGACGACTTGCCACCGACCGTGAAACGGTGATTTTTTTGTTTTGAACACCATTTTCCAGTCAGAATTTGATTTTGATTTATTATCCAAAACAGACACACAGCCCCTTCTCCTGTCGTTTTTTAAGCTCTCGATAAATTGCTTACGTTCTCACCTCTGGTAAATGTCTTCTTTGGGAGGTTGGTAGCTTGGGGTTTTGAAACTGTCGCTTTGTGTTGTTTCTGAAAAGAAAAATTTTTGACTCCGTTTCGCTCCCTTCTTTAATGTATTAACTCGTAAAAGTCCCACCGCCTTTTTAAAAGCTCATGTTTTGTGTGTGTGTGTTTCGTTCTCACGGGATTAGAATTTAATGCATCGCCTTTTAGCGTCAAAAAGCTCAAACGGAGAATGAGAAAAGAGGAAAATACAAACCGGCCCCAAAACAGAAACAAGTTTTGGTTTTAAAAATGATTTGAATAACAGAGAGCGGAAGAACAGAGATGAGTAGAAAGAGGAGAGAAGGTTTCCGGTGAATTTTTTAAAATAAAAATGGGAAAAGCGGCCTTTTGGTTTTTCCACTCATTTTTAAAATTGTAAAAAGAAAAAGAAAAAAAGCAATTAAAACCTTAAACAGAAAGCCCGATCCTGAGGGATTTCTCATTTCTCTCGGTTTGTGTTTTTGGTTCTTTTTTTGTTTGTTCGTGTTTCCATTTTTCAGTCGACACCTTTTTCTTGGCTGGATTCGTTTACACGGGAAGACAAACGGTTCGAAGATAGTGTTATGATTGCGGCCCGATGAACATCGATCATAATGATTTGTTAGATTGGATTAGAAAGAAAATGGCGGAAGGATGGTGAAAATCGTTACGGAGGAGAGAGTGGGAGGGAAATGAAAGAAAATTAGATGAGAACCTCGCCTTATCTCCTCCCACCCCCACCCCGGCAGCTTTTTTGGGTTTATTCACCGTCATTCTTGAATTATAACGTGATAAATTATGATTTAATTCATTATGGCAAGGGGTGGACTGTCGGAGAAGGCGGGGAGAGGAAGAGGTTAAAGCCTATTTTGCTGTGGCTGTTTTGTTTCGTTGCCAGAACAAAGTCCAGAGAATGGTTCCATTCATTCGAGTCTTTATACAAAATGTCGATTCCGGTTTTTCGATTCTAATTTCTGACTTTTTTGACCAACTCTATCGTCCATCTTCCTCTGTCGTTTGGTTTAGGTTGTTCTTATCTTTAACTCGTGATTGTAATATTTGTGGGGATTTTGACAGGTGAGAAACAAACTCCGCCACTTATCGGTGAACTTTGAGTTGATGTATTGCTTATCCCTGACTTTGTATACACCGGAAATGAATCCGATAGGGTCATCGTTTCTGGTTCTTCGGTTAGTTTAATTAGTTCTGATTATATTATTGTGATCTCTTTGACTATAACAGTTGGATTCTAAGTTACTCCTTGTCACTAATACGGCATTTTTGGTTTTTCAAGGGAAAGGATCCTTTAGAAGTCGAAAGAGAGATATGAACTAATGCTTTTGTCATCCTTCACTTAATGAAAGAAAATTCGTTGAAATTTATTTCGATGTCCTCGAGGTTCTTCAGAGTTACGAGAGGGCTTGAAAATATATAAAACACCTTCAAAGAAAAGATGAAAGGCAGTGAGCCATGAAGGCTGGGGAGGGAGGAGGGGGTATGGTTTTGAATTTCAAAAATGGAAAAAAATTTTTCTGTTGAATTCGATATCAGGTCGTGAGAAGGGGGCAAAGAAGAAAGTGAAAAGGTTTCTTTTCCTCCTCCTCCTCCTCCTCTTTCCGGGCTTTTCGCAATATCGTTAAAACATAAAACCTGACGGAAGGTGTGACTTTTTGGTTAGGCAAACGAGATGGGATTTGTCGAATCGACGGAAGGAGGAGGAGAGTTTTCTTCGAAGTTAGGCAAACAAATTTTTGATACAATGATTTCCCAAGTCGAATCCTTTTGGAAATTCCTTTTTCAAAGTTTGATGACTGCCTCTGGGAGGTGGGGGGAGGGTTAGAAGTGGTTTTGGCGTAAAGTTTCTCGGATGTTGGAAGCGTAAGACTTTCTCTCTCTCTCTTTGGGTTTCTCTTTCTTTTCCTTGAACCTTTTGGCAAAAGCTCTTTTCTTCTCATAAATTTTTCCCTCAATTCTAAATTGAAAAATTTAGACTTTGGAGTCGTTTCACGGGGGTTAAAGGGCGTGAGAGGGGAAGGAAGGTGAGATAGAGTTCATGCTCTCGCTTGAAACTTTTTCTAATCTCTCAAGGATCTTGTGCTCCGATCGGTTTTTCTGATGTATTTGAAGCTTTGTTTTTGTTTTTCCTTCGGTTTAAAATTTATAAATTTTTAAGGAAAGAAGTACGAGTGGTGTGAGAGGTTTTTGAAACTTTAGAAAAGCTTTGCCCTAACTGTTAGCTTTACTCAACCTTAAACTTTGAAATTGATTTCGATTAACCTTCGCCAAAGCTGGATTGACACCTTCCTTCTAATTTACTTTGTTTCGTCCTATCCGCCTCTCTTTCCTGCTTCTTGGTTTACAATTAAGCTGATGTGAGAAAGGGAAACAGATTTTCAAAGCAATCTCAGGTAGGATTTTACCGGATTTCATGGATCGGGTCGAATGAGGAAAATGGTAATGGTCATTATTGAGAAAACATTTATTGAAGCCAAACCTTTCTGGTGTAATTTCCGGTCGTTGTGGTCTGGAAGGAAGGAAGGGCGGGCGGGAAAAATGTCGATTAGGCTTGGAAAAGAAAGAAAAGGAGAACACAGCAATAACCTTGATCGCCGATTAATTTTTAAATGTCAAATAAAAATTTTCTTTTTCCCCGGCCTCGCTCCCCTGCCCAAACTAATGGCAACAGGAAGCAATTTTGTAATAGAAAAGCGTTTTTATTTATTTATTTATTTGAATGCTAGTTTTCTATTTTTATCGGATTGTTAATTTAGTGCGTTTCGAAAATGAGAATTTTTGTTTGTGGTCGCGCGATTGTTTCATTAGTTCGCACCTAATTATTTTTGGAACTTTTTCGGGTTGGGGAGAGGACACCTTTGTCATTCGGAATTAACTTGTTTCATTAATAATGAATTTCTGTTGTGTCTCTTGGGCTTCTCATTTCCCTCCTCTCTCTCTCTGTTTTGGTCCCTTTGGTCATGGGTTTGTTTTGGCAGAGGCCCTCAGTTCGTGTCTTGGCAAACCGCGACTACAATTCAGTTTTTAAATGAATCCGGTCGAATGGTGGCACAACTCCCGATTTAGGATGTCTCGTACCATTCAACCTTTTGTCCTCTTGATGCAGGGTTTTGCTTTTAAAGTTTTGAAAGGAAACCAAAAGAATTTCAATTTTGGATTTGAGCCTTTTGTAAACACAGGATGGTGAGCAACCACAAAGAGTCTTAATGGACATTTTTTTATTTATTTATTGTAAAAGCATGGGCCTCATCCTCTTTATGTCCTCCTCTTCACTTTATTTTCAATCGGAAGTAGAAAAGGTTGCCATTTGAGTGGGAAGCCGGACACCATTTCCTTTTGAAAGGAAATTCTTTAAGAAGAGACTGAAAGCCTTTTTTTCTCTGTGGTCATCACCGTCGAGTGGTTTCGAATGATTTTTTGTGTTTGAGCATTTTGCTGTGGTTTTGAAAGGCTTTTCCATATCTCCGATTTCGTCAGTTCTCTTTCGTCAGCTTTTGAAATTTTTTCTTTTGCCATGGACCATGGGATTTCTTCTTTTCCCTTTAGGATTCGTGACGATTGCGAAACCGTGTCACGCGTTAAAACAAAACGCAACAGGATGGCAAGGGAGGTAGTGGAAGAGGGAAGTATGAGACGCGTGATGTCGCGTACGCGTTATAGCGTGATTGCTCAAGGGAGACAGCAAAGAGAACACTTCTGAAGAAACACAGTAAAGAGTGGCAAGATTTGCTTCTTTCTGCTGATGTCGACTCTCGAAAATTTTTTAAAACGCACTTCTTCCCATCATATTTCTTTGTCTTTCACTCGTGTATGTCGATCATAACGTAAACGCTTCACTTGTCTCCTGTAGCTCTTTCAATCAGAATATTTCTTTGTTTCTATTTTTTGGTTCAGTTGCTTTTATGTTTCTCTTCCTTCCTTCCTCTCTTTGCGTTTATGTAAACTTGAATCGAGCTATCTTCTTATAAAATGCTGACAAAATCGAGTCTTTTCACTGGATTTCGTGTGATTGTAACCCAACACTAATCTTCTATCCTTTTGAAAGCTTCTTTCCTTTTCTTATCTTCTGCCAACAGCAATGGAAAAAGAAGGGAAGAGAGAGGGAGGTCGTGTTTGATTCGAACTGAAACAATAGGCGTTTCGCTGTAGCAATATTTAATTAAATTGCGACAATTAAATTAAGATCTCGAATAAATAAAAATTAACGAGGGACATTAAGGAAATTTGATAAATAAAATTTTGAGATCGAAAAGAGGATGGGTTGAATGATTGATTGATCGATTGACTGATTGTTTGCCTAAGAAATAGTTTTTTGTCTTTCTGATAAGAAAATAGAGGTGGGAGGAAACTATCCTCGGGTTAAAACACTCCGGTGATTAAAAGTTGAGAGCTTTACACAGTTTCTCGTTAAACTCAAGCAGGATTATATATGGTAGATAATTTTTTTATTCAGAGGGTTAACCAGACCATAAAAAAAGTTGGGAGAAAGTTTTCTGGCAAGGATTTTCTCCCCAAACAGATTTGGTGGGAACGTTCACCCGGGTTTCGTCGTCAAACGGAAGGGGATCGGGGGATTTGAATCGTCTGGGAAGGCAGTTTGGCTGTTGATCTGGATTTGTATCAGTCGGGTTGGGATGGTCACGTTTGATTTCGATCGTGGAAAAGTGTCGAAGAGGCAGAATGCGAATATCCCACGCTTTGTTTTTGTAGGCGTGACCCGCGAGTCGATTCAACCCACGTCGCCCCGTGTCCTTCATGGTTGTTTGGCATTCATCAGTCAAGGACAGGATTCTTTCTCACGTACCTTGATTTTGTTGATGAGTTTTGTGAGATTGGTATTTGAGGTAGTTGACTCGGGATGCGAGGCATCCCAGAAGTCAACTGCCTCCAAATACCGAAAAATCCTCCAGACAATTCACGAAGATAACCATCAACCCAAAATTTCTTTTATTTTGGTAGATCTTGTGACCTACATCCGCTTGCTACTTCAAATTTTGACTTGTAGTCAGTTTTGTAAATTTGAGGGCCAACAGGGATATAATTTAGGTCGTTAGACTTTGAGGATGTAGGGGTTGTCATCATGAACAGAAAATTTTGGAACTAAATTCGACTTGGTACACCAAGGGACGGTTGTGGTGATGAATAATTGCTTATAAGGAGTCTTAGTAACCGCAGAACAAATTAGACGAATTTGGAGATGAAGGAAGTTTACTGAGGTAAAAACAAAATGAAGAATGACGTTCGGTCAAAGAGTTGGATCGAAATTCGGTAGCGGGTGTACACATTTAAGACCAGATGACGTCACTTCTTGAAGACTAAAAATTCATTTGAAACTTTACACAAAAGTCAAAACAGAGGGACTGTAGACATTTGCTAGTTCCACAATCAATAACTCGATAAGAAAGGAAAAAGGAACAAAGGAAAAAATTAGTTTTGCTAATGAGGGTTCCTGTGAACGTGTTTAAATTTTTGAATGTTTATTTCGAGACGATGGGTGGCCTATTCAAATAACCATAAACAAATCTGAGTTTGAATTTTAATAAGCTTTCGAAATACGACACGGAAAGGTAAATAGAAACAGGAGAAGCCGGAAAATCCGACCGTGTTGAAAGAGGTGGTGGTGGAGGAGTGGGAATCAACCTGAACCCGCTGCCCGGGACTCTTGCTTTGATTTCCGTTAAACGATTTTTGCTGTTGGAGGCTGCATCAGGTTTCTCGTCTTGACCTCGATTCTTTTTCCTTTGTTATCGTTTTCTTTCTCTCGGAACAAAACATAATTTTCCGTTCGTTAAAATTCAAATTTGAAATTCACAACTTTCTGCCAAGTTTAATTCAGCTAATGAAGGAATCCTGCTTCTCTCTCTTCTCTTTCCCCTTCTCCTTCCTTTAGTTCTATAGACTAAACTCAAAGGCTTATGCGAGGTTTGTACAACCCCCGGAGGGCTGTTCTTGCAAAATTTTCACTTTACGAGATGAAATTTTATATGAAACTCTACGCCTGGGCTTTTGTCCAAAATTTCAACCTCCGGAATGCTCACATGTGAAGTTTCGAAGTCGGGTTCTGTTTTGGGAAAGGGAAAATGGAAGGGAAATCGCAGGAAATAATTTTTTATTATTTTCATTAGAAAGAAAAATTATTCAAAAGTTTAGAAAGAAAAGTTTCTGCTTTTCCATCTTCTGCCAATTACCATTAGGAATTGTCTTTTTTCCGATTTTATATATTTTCCGAGAGCTTTTCCGACGCTTCGAAACTTCTCTCTCCTCTTCTCTGTCTACCTATCTACTTCTCTCTCTCTCTCGCTTCCTTGTTGGAAATTTCTTTTCCCATTTTCTGAATCTTTTTTTTTTTAAATTTATTCTTCGAATTATCATTTCTTTCGGGCGAAGTAGATGGAAGGAAGAGGTAGTGGGGATTGGTTAAGAGTGAGAAGATGGAGTTTCATCTTGATCTTTTGCGTCTTTTTTTAATATTTATTTTCTGGAATCGATTTCGGGAAGAGAATATTCCGATAAATGCGAAAAGATGGGAAGTTTTTCTTTTTTTGTCTTGGGTGAATATTTTTGTTCAATTTGGTTTTTGCTTTGGTTAGTGCTTGTCAGCGAATGTCTTCCGGCTGGGATAGAGAAACACAAAAGAAACATGCACCAAATATTTTTTTTTTGTCGGGAAAATGAAATTTGAAGTATTGGTTTTGTTATTGTCCTCTCTCACTGTATTTCTTCCTCCTGTATCACTTATGAACGGTTTCGTTTATAGATTGTTGTGCTGTTTTTCCTTTTGTTAGAAGAGTTTGAATTTAAATCAGGTTCGTTGATTTGGAATAGATAGGATTTGATGTATTTGTGGTTGGACTGACAAAGCCTATTTCCGGTTTTTAGTAATTTTCGTCAGACTCTTGGAATATTTCGTTTCTGTTGAAATTAGACATTGAAATTCAATTAGACTGTCTGAAGAAGTAGGAACGGATGTCTAGGTCCTTGGCCTGCGGGACACTAGACTCTACTGAGTGGCCCAGTGGAAACTGATTGAGTGAAAATTTGTGAAAGGTTCATTGCTCATTGTTAAGTCTGAACTATAGTGCCTGACCAGTACGAAAATGTTCGGACCTGTGCTCAGAAACTGCTAATATTGCTTACCTCAACGTATCTTTATGAGGCGATATACAGAAACAGACTGACAGATGTACATACAGATGCCCTGAGGGTGGACTGTATGCGGACTTGTAAAATCTTTTTTTTCTTGGCCCAGTCGCGATGGTCACAATGGAAATTCGACCGGAAAGGAAAAAGCTTGAGTACCAAGGGTCTATGTGGTGTGGTAACATTTTGACTTTAGGCTTTAAAAGATAATTTGAATGGTTTCTTAGGTTAAAATTAGTTTTTAGTTTTGGCTTGACTAAAATTTGTTTCTGCTATTGTTTGGTAGTAGTTTCTTGAGGACCATACTATTTGTCGGGATGGCTGTTTGCTAGGATCAATATTTTACTGAAATAAATGTTTCCTGTATGTATGTTTCGTTGCTGATTTTTAAACTGTGTATCAAGTATTGAAACAAACCCTCGACAGGAAAATTCCTGGGAATGGTAATAACACGAAGGTTTCTTACAAACCATTAATGACCGCCGATAGGTTAATATAAAAGGTATCGAAGGGATCAAATGCCGTTGGGGAGTAAAACCTCCTCTGACAAGAGATAAGGCCAAAAGGAGATCTTTCGTGACAGATAAATTGAAAGCGTATTCAAGAAAAGAGACCGAATGATAAAAGACCGGAAGAACTCATTTTGAAAACGTGAAACCTTTTTTTTCTTCTTCTCAAGAGAAATTCTCTCGAGATAACTGTCCTCCCTTTCCTCCGAAGAAGAGAAAAAAACAATTTTTTAAAAAGTTTCGAGTCTCCGTTCTTGAAACGTAATTTTAGCTTGACATATCCTCACCTCCTGCCCTCCTCCTTCACCGCCTTTCAATATGGAGTGACATCTTTAACCAACTTGTGCGGTTTTTCATCCAAAATTATTTTACCATTTTTTTTTTGCGGGTTGTGGAAACCTGTCTTCTTCTCTCCCCGCACGTCGAAGAACACCAGAGTTCTTTCTCTTTATACTGTAAATGATATTTTAGTTAATAGTATTTACAGTTAATAACTGAAACGTGGGACTTAAGTTAATTTATTTGATTCTAACTCTTTTTTATTGGTTTCTGTTAATTAAATTTCTGTCCTCTAATTCCTGTCGAATTGGAATTGAATTCTTTCCATTTTTTTTGGTCGCGTTCACTTCTTCTGTAGGAAGAAAATAATTTGAATGATGTCAGTTTTGACTCATTCCGACAATTTTAATATTTTCTGTTTAAAAGTACCAAACGGACAGAACTTTCTGGACCACCTAATTGGTACTGTATATTGATTCCAAGTATTTGGCAAAATCTTTGGATACCAAATCTCCATCTGTTACAGATAGTGTTGACCGTAGTAAAAAATGTTTTGTTGATACCAGACCAAGTCGATTTTCGATTGTTTTCATATTTAAGGACTCGGGGGACGGGGGTGAGGTTGAAAAGGGCAAAACGCAATCGAATCTCATTATTTACTAAAAGAAATCAAAAGGAAAAAGGCCGACAGCCACGGAAACGTATCATTCATTAATGAAGTAAACGGATCTGTGGCGAATGGGGGGGTAGGGAGTGGGGGAAGCGATGTTTGGTGAACGTTCTTCACGTCAGCGGATTAATAATTTAAAAAGATGGCAGAATGATTTTTGGAGAATTTGATTGACGGATCGATTGGTTTGCTCTTACTCTGCTGGGTCAAAAAGTCAAAACGGCGGGGCTGTTGTAGCCCGTGAGGGGATGTAATAGGAGGAAAAATTGTTTCTGTCGGGGACGGGGAGGGAGGGAGATAACGAAACAACAGAAAGTCGTAAAGGACAAATGGTCACTAGCCCAGCTGAGGAAGGACGGGGATAGTGGTGGGGGTAAAAAACGAAAATTGGTTTTCGGCAAATTCCAAACAATTTTTTTTTGTAATATTCTCGTTTCGAGTTTTCTTCTCTTTCATTATTTGTTCCAGGACTCCGCCCCATCCCTCTTCCTCACGTTTTTCAGTAGTAATAATGAGATTTTCTGTCTTTTCCAACAGCATGTGACATGAACGTGCACAAAAGATGCGAGGAAAGCGTTCCAAATTTGTGCGGCTGCGATCACACGGAGAGGAGAGGGCGAATCGAACTCAAAATCGATTGCGTGGGCAACAAACTGACGGTCGAGGGTAAGTAATCTGATTCCGTGCTTCTCTTTCCTCTCAACTCTACATCCTCTTCCTTCTCCTCGTTTTACCCCCCATCCACCAACCCCCTCACTCGTTATTTCGTTTCATAATGTTTCCGCTTCCCTCTCTCTCTTTTTGGTTTTTGGGCCTCTCATTCCAAATTTTTGAAATCCTTTTTTTTGGGAGAGTCCTCTATATAGAGTTTGTACGATTTCCCATTGTTGTCTCTTCTGGGTTATTAGTGTAGTCACTCAGAAATTCAGTAACAAGGTGAAACCATCCAAGGAACAAAGAGCTTTTAAAAATTACGAAACCTTAAAAGGATGTATAACTAAGTAACCAGATACTTAAGAGAGCCTCGACAAAATGCCTTAATGGCCTGGGTGTAAGGAATTTTTTTTTAACCAGAATTTGTTTTTTAAAAAAAATTCTAATGGAGCCTTTTTCCCCTGAAATGCCTTTCCATTCTCCTCTCAACTAGGAAATTTGAATAATTCCATGAAATTTTATCTCTTTAAAAAGCAACCAAGAAAAGGTTATAGAGAAGAGGAGAATCGGTAGGAGGACGGCTGGCAGATAATTAGGGATAAAGGAAAAGAAGGTGAAAAACTTTTTATTTTCTTTCTCGACGTCGAGAGAGAGAGAGAGAAGGAAATTCACGAATTATCAGGAATATAAAAGAGGAAGGAAAAAGTTTGTGTCGGATAAAAAACTCTTTCGAAAGTCGGATTTTTATTGCAAAGGAAGAGCAACAGAAAATGGTGGGAGTAAAAGGGATGATAAACCTAGGAAGAAGGTCGCGGGGTGGGTGGGCGAGGGGATAAGTTTCTGGTTTTCAGTTTTTCTCATTGAATTTCACATCCTTTTCCGCGGAGGAAGTTTGTTTTCTTTTTCCTGCCGGGGGAGGGGGTGATGGGATGAAATCTAGGAGTCGATATTAGAGCTTGAAGGGAGGTAGGGAGAGACGCCGTTTAAATCGGTTTATGTTACTGTTGTTGCTTGGTTTCCATATCTGAGAGAAACAGTCTTTGAGAGTTTTCCTTTTTAAAAGATTTTTATCGAGAGGAAATACGTTTTCCTTTCTTGTCGGAAATAAAATTTTGAATATTTGAGCCGTGGGTTTTTGCTTGGACTGTCTTGGGTCAACGTTTACATTCAACCTTCTACTCTTGTTTCCTCTCGTTGAGGATTTTCCAGGAACGAAGCGAAGGTTGATTAAATGTTGATTTAATTAACTTTGACCAGGTTTGAAGGGTTGTGCTCCGGGAAAACACTCTCTCTCTCTGTACGAGTTTGAAGTGGGAAAATTTTTGGGTTTTGTGAAAAAGCAATTTTTGAAAATTTTTTTCCCTTCTGTGTCGGAATTGTAATAAAATGTCCACATGTAGTGATGTGAGAGATGTTTGCATTGAGATAGGGAGATGTGGAGGAACGTGATGCGAAGAGAAGGTTCGTCAAAGGAAAATATAATTATAGATTTATCACTTTATGTTCACTCTCCTTTGTGGAAGGCCTGCGGTTGAGTGGTCAAAGCCTCTGGCTGGCGAAGTATCGTTCGAGAGTATTAGCCCCAGTCCGTCGCATCCTGTCCCAAGAGTGGAAAACGGGATTAAAATTCTACCATATTCACTGCTTTGAGTATTTTAATACTATTCAGTAATAATAATAATAATAATAGAGGCCTGGTAGGCGAGAGGTTAGAGCACTTGCCTATCACTCCAAGGACCGTGGTTCAAATCCCACCTGGGTGCCTGTTTTTCTCCCGCTCTTCCTTGCCTAAAATGTTTTCCTTCAACTTATCCAATATCCTTTCATCCCGAAAATTCCTCCAAGGCTCACAACCTTGGTAGTAATGATCAGTCAGCGAGAAAACCTTCAACGAAAGGTAGCTGACTCCATCAAATATTTTCAACTCACTCTTCAGGAGTGAAAATGAGTTGAAAACATCTTGGTCCCCTGGGTCTTAAAGGGGAGCCATTACCAATCACAAATTACACACCACAATCACTAACAACAGATAACTAACAGTCAAAACTGACTAATCTACTTGTACACGACCCAAAGTTATCTTTGTAAACACTGTGACAACCCATCCATCATAGTTTCACTTTGTTCCAGTCACTAGTTTGTTCAAAACCAATTAAGGTCAGTCAATCCTTACCTATCGTCTTTCCTCCGCACAGCCTGTTTCTTAAATTCTCCTAAAATAACTAAACCCTCGTGACTAATATTTGTTCACGTGATGGCGATCTTTAGGGAAGTAAGCACTCGTATCATCTGATTTATGAATTTCAAAATTTAGAGCGACGAGGCGGTGATTAAGGTCCGACCACCCACAATCACCTTTACTAGACCAGTGAATTTTGATGGAGAATTGCAAATGGACGTAGTTAACAAACGCATATCGTAGTTTAGTATAATAATATTTGTTGAATCGATAATATAATTTTTATTTTATTAAAATACAAATAAATTTTTAGTTTTTATTTATTTTTTTGTTTCTTTTGTTTTGTTTTAAGCGCGAAGTAGCTAAAGAACGCAACCTTAGATTATGATATAGTATATGTGAGTGATAAATGCGAGTCACGTCCTCCGAAACTGTTGCCTTGTCCATACTTTTAAAGTTTTTATCTTTTTGGTTTTATCGTGTTTTCTGGGTTGTATGATGGTAAGCACTTAAAGTGGATGTTGTTATGGTTTTCGTGGAAGAAAGAAGGTCATTGGGTAGAGGAAAGATGAGTGCTGTCGTCTTGCTTGAATGATGATGTCTTTTAAGACTTGGTTTTGAACTTTGAAATGGCACAAGTTAAGAAGCAAGGAATTGAAAGGAACCTAAAACCGCATAAAAATGGGTTGTTTTGAGCATTCGGATTTTTTTAATGCGTTTCCGACGCTGAGTGAAAATCTAACGATGAATAGTCCTCACCTCACACTTCCTATCCATCCATCCTCTTCGCTGTTAACTCATCTTCTTCGGAGGAATGACGAAATTCAAGGATTCTAATAATTATTATCGAAGAGATCACAATTTTTGGTAGTTGGGGAATGGTCGAGGGAGGAATGAAAGTAACCGGAAACAGATTCTGTTGAGACGGGAACCAGAAGTTGTGACGTTAGTGAAGTAGTGAAAAATCCTCCGATCGTAGATGATGTTGGTGGCGGTCCACATAGGTTAGTACACGCTTGTAAATGCTTTTTAACGTCGCAATTTTTGTTTTTTCATTTTTCTGTTGTTTACAAACAGTGAAACAGGGTAAAAATCTAATTCCAATGGATCCGAACGGATTGTCCGACCCATACGTCAAACTCAAGCTGATTCCAGACTCGGACAACGTTAAGAGAAAGACGAAGACTATCAAGGCGTGCCTGAATCCGGTTTGGAACGAAACTATCGCTTTGTAAGTATTCAAAATTTGTATTCCTTTCTCTTTGGGGGGCTGGCACGAAAGGATGAAGAAATGAGTGGGAATCCTTGCTTTTGGTCGTTGGACTGATTTGGGACGAATTTTCCATGGGTTCGGGGCCTTAAAACTGGGAATAGATGTATTAACGATTCATCGTTGGCGTCGAGTTAACGATATTTTGAAAGTTTTAAAAGCTCTCTGGGATAGGTTCGTGGAATATTCAAAAGACTTGGATTGGATTTGAGGTGGAGAGGAGAGATACCACTCCCGCTCCCGTTGGAGTTGGTGATGTGGGTTAATTTGTGAGAGGTTGTAAGCTTTTCATTTTAGCTGAAAGATTAAAGATTTGAGGTCGGATCTGACACGTATGTTGACATCTGACAAGAAAAATGACGGACGTTAAGACTCGATATTGAAATAGTCAAAAGACATGCAATATAACAGAGGAAGCAATAATACTGTGAATATGTAGGGAATCACGTTAAGAAAATTTAGTGTTAGTGCCTTGTATTAAAAGTAGGTGCATTAAGGTTAGAATTAGTATTAGTATGAGTTACATAAGACCTAAAATATTATTTTTGATTAGCCAGTATATCAATAAATAAATAAAACGTGTCAAAGTTACAAATCACAAGCTTGAAACCCAGAAATGGATTTTAAGTTTGAGAGGAGAGTGCGGATAAGACAAAAGTCTTGAAACCCAAGATGATTTCCGGAGGCGTTAATTCGAATTCCGTTTGCCGATCCTCCATCTTTTTTTTAATTAAAAATATAAATAAATAAATAAATTCAATTTGGTTATATGATTCAAACGAGATCTGTCTTTCCGAGAAACGAATTTGATCTGAATCAGGGAGGCAAAATGAAAATGGTGAACAACAACAAGCTGACGTTGGGACTCGTGGGACTTATTTATTTTATTATTGTTGTCGTTATTATTATTATTATCATTTTGCGTATTTTTGTTTGCGTTCTGATAAACATGTAAAGAGTGTCAGGAGAGAAATAATCGCTGAGGCGGAAGTGAGTCGCATGAAGTTTTTATATTGAAGTGAGCACTCTATCACGCTCGCAACTTTTTGTTTGAATTTTCCATATTCATCACGCGATTTTTCCCATGATTTTGATTAAACGAGTTTTATGGGGAGGTGGGGGCGGGGGGTTGCGAGAGGTTTTGTTCAGTTTCCGCTATTTTGGTTCTGGAGGATTTGAAATGTGCATGTGGAATATATGTAAACTGAGAGGAGAAAGAAGAGACGGAGTGGGACGTTTTTGTTGTTGTTCTCCTACCCAAAATGTCGAATGTTTCCGTTTTTAATTCATCTATATTCAATTTAAGTTAATATTATACAACTATTAATATATACTATGCCTTATAATATTATAAAATTGGCCGAAACCAGCCAAGACCAGAACTAACAGGCAGGAGCCTCTTGGAAGAAGATCGTGGTCATTAGGAAAGAGAGTCAAGGTTCAGCTTTAAACAACTGAAATTTTAGTTTAGTTTAGTTTAGTATAAGTTCGAATCCCATTTTCCACCCTTGGGTATAACAGGATGTGGGAGATGACTCAAACTCCCAACCAAAACCTCGAGCACTTTAACCACTACACCACCGCTCTCCCCACTATCAGCTAAAATTTTATTGTTGTTGCTGTTGACAGTGATCTCAAAGCGGAAGACAAAGATCGTAGGCTCCTCATCGAAGTCTGGGATTGGGACAGAACATCGAGGAATGATTTCATGGGCTCTCTCTCGTTCGGGATATCAGAACTCATCAAAGAACCCGTCGACGGTTGGTTTGAGTTGCTTACGCAAGAGGAAGGAGAGTTTTACAACGTTCCCGTACCTGCGGAAGGGGTGGATTTGGCACAGCTAAAACCAAATCTGAGGGTGAGTATTGACATCCGGTTTTGTTTTCTTAAACGGCGGTGGTTTTAAATGATCCTCTCGATGGTTAATAAAAATAAATTTCAGTCCTTTAAATGGTGGAGGAATTTTTTTCATTAGAGTTTTATGAAGTGTTTTTAGAAAGAGGAAAAGTAAGAGGAGGAGGAGGAGGGGATTGTTATAACTTTGGGAGTGGTTGAATAAGAAGTAAGCAGTTGAGAGGAATTCGCAGATGTGAAAGAAAAATTTTCCTCGTAGAAGAAGAAAGAGAGGAAAGAAATTAGTTAATTGCGCCGTCAAAAAAATGGGAGAAATTAATTGTAATTACAATTGCAATTAAGAAAAAAGGCCTTTCTCTCTCTTTCTCTGTCTATCTTTCTATCTATCTCTTTAATTCTCTTTATCTTTCTCCTTTTTTCATTTCTTTTTTTAAACACTAGCACCAAACTCTCCTCTTAGAGAAAACAAATTTAGGATTTCTCAAAACCTGGAGAGAAGGTTTCAGGTTCTAATACTTCCCGTCTTCCTTCGGAAATTTTTTTTCCGTTCCGACTTGGACGTGTCACGTGACTCACGTTATAAACTTGGTTCGGCTTGTCACATTGATTTGAACGATTTGAAAATTTTCCCGTGTCAGGGAAATCATTTTTAAAATCGGATTTTGACAGATTGAAAAAGCTTTTATAGTCTTCCCCCATGTGTTTGAGCTACTTGACTTGCTTTCTGATGGCTTCTCTCGGGTTGTACACCACCGAGTTTTGTTCTTGGTTTGACAGAAATTCGAAAAATTCTAAAAATATTTGCATTGCCGGTGTGTGTAGAAATTTATCTTATCGCTTTTCCCCAAATCCTCGATAATATAAATTAAATATTTTCAGAAGTTATGAATTTGAAAATTTAAACTAATATTTGTTGTGTGTCGACGTTTGTTTTATTAAAAGTTTCGAATTCGAGTCAATAACGATTCGAGAGGAAAGGGAAAATGTCAAAGGGAATTTTGTTGGTAGTACAAAGATGAGGGAGAGGAGGTGGCAATGGGCAGGAGGAGGCACTGTAGAAATGGAAATGCCGGTCCCAAATCACCATTTTTATAAATTCATTAATTCAGTACAAACGGAAGCAATTAGTCCATAAATTTCAAGTAGTGATATCAATTTGAAATGGTAAATAAATCAATCAAAGTGAAGGAAATCCAACATTGTGACCTTGTTTCTGTTTTTTAGATTCTGTCGGTTTAGAACCCAAAGAAATTTTTCAGCTGGATATGAGTAGTCCGGAAATTTTCCTTTTTAACTAAACCCCTGAGAGGACATCTTAAGGTCTTGCAAAGAAGATCAGGAGCGTGTTAAAAATCATTTGCGATCTTCTCAAACCTACGACTTTACAAGTTGGACTAGTCCCTTCCCCACGACCTGACCACAGCCGTCTTCCTCAGAGGCCGTGTGTATTCCGGACTGGCCCATCCAAGTCAGTTTGGGATGCGACTCGAAGGGCACCTCGAACCTCTTTTTCTGTGCCATCACCTTCTCACAGAAAGCGACAAAAACATCACAATTATCCTCGCTGTCTAGTAGCTTTGATACTGTGTTCGACAGCGAGAGATCCCTCCTACAGCGTCTCCTCTGTCTTGCCACGCCGGACATTTGTCCTTATCCTGATGGAGTTGATGAAAAATTAGCTTCAAGACTGTGAGACGTAATTGTTGCTCGCTCGTCAGGGAAATCTAAAAAGGTTCTTGCACCTGAGTCCAATCAGTTCAGGTGTAACAGCCATGAGCTGAAAGGAAAATTCGATTTCAGAGGATTCCAACAGCTAAATAATTTATTCTGACTAATAATATACAGATAACCTCACCCGATATATACACGACTAAAACAAACCCGACACCGCAGGCAATCATCAAAAACCCTGCGACAGTGTATTGTAGAGGACTTCACAAAATTCGTAGATAATGTAGTCAAAGAATATAATCTTTCAGGCCGGAAATTAGCCATCCCTTTACCTTCCTCTCATCCCTTCCTGGAAAAAGACTTTGTAATTTGTTTAAAAATTAGTCTTAACTCTGTTCAATTTACTTCAAACGAGCTTTACGCAGATCTTCCAATTTAACACCATCACACCTCTCAGTCTCCAAAAGGACAACAAAAAGAGAGCGAGAGGAGAGAGACGTTTCCTTTCGAAAAGAAACAAAACACTGAAAAGAGACTAACGAGGGATTTAGTTAATCCGACTTAAATCTCTGATAACTTATTCCATTTTGTCTGTCTTAATTATACGCAAACGCAACATGGAAATGACATCAGTTACCTTAGCGTTCATCTCTCTCTGTGAACAAACCAAAAGAAATAAATTTTTCTGTTGTCTTTTGACCTACAGTAATTAAATAGGAAATTTCAACGCTCTACCTCCTCCTAAGCCCTCAAACTCACTTCCTCTCTGGTCGTTTCTCTGTCTTAATACGTTTTCAGAGGTTTTCTTTGAGTGGGAAGGTTGGGGAGAACAGAAGAACAAAATTCAAAACTCGGGCTAAACCCACTTTAATGGTACTGCTTAATATTAACTCCTCGCCCTCAGTTCTTTTGTTTTCCTCCTCCTTTTTCCCAGAACTTTTTAGTTTATTTTCATTAAAAAAATTTTTTGTTTTGTTCTTCTTTTTTTTCTGATTAGTCCAATCCGCTTTCAACAACAAATGGGATGCTTGTTAAGCGAAAGACCTAATTGAATTTCTGAATGAGAATATAAAAAAAAAGGGAATAAAGAAAAATTCTTCCTCCCTCCCTACCCTCAAGGGTTGCTTATTATACTTTGCTTTATTTTGGCTTCTCATCCCTTCCCATCATCATCATCCATTTTTCTTTTCTTCCTGTTTTCTTTCTTGCCTCTCTCTCTTCCCCTTTTTTCGTAAACAAAAATTGAATTTCATTTTTTATTTACCTGGGAAATTATTCCCCGGGAAAGAGGATTTTCCTTTTATTCAAAATGTAGTTGTATCCTTTTCCCTCCCAAATTATATAATTGACCTAGACATTCTAAGTTTTAGAACATGGGTCTTGTGTACTGAATCTGTCTAATTATAAAACACTTCGCGTACTTTCTAAGGGTTTCACCTTTAGGTCTGTTTTGTTGTGTTCATTGGAACTACTGAAAAGTCAGTAGACCGTTGGTACTCAAACTGCTACCCACCAAGCTGTACTAAGTGGCCCAGAAAATCTGTTAAAGGCGGGTTGCTCACTTTTAAGTCTGAATTCTGGGACATAGTGCCTGAGCAGTACGAAAATGTTCAGGCCTGTGCTCAGAAACTGCCTCAACATATCTTTGTGTGGCAATATACAGAATACATACAGAAACAGACTGACAGATGTACATACAGATGATGCCCTGAGAGTGGACTGTATGCGTCGAAAGCCGGTATTTGTAAAATTTTTGGTAAGTCGTGTGGACCAGTCACAATGGAAATTTGGCCCGGGAAGTAAAAAGCTTGAGTACCAAGGCAGAAGACCATAGAAGGAAGGTGCCTTTTTTGAAATTTTTGCTGAAGCTGTGACCCAGAAATATAGACTATTCAGTATATTTTTCATTTAAGGGGATGTATTTTAATTTTTAAAATTATCTTAAGCTCTGGATGTTGGTGCGGTCTTAGCCAGAACAGTATTATACTTTTAAATAGGTCGCAAGTTTGTTTATTAGCCTAAAAATTCATATACTAAATGCTTTTAGTCTATCTCGACTTTTATTAACACTTGTAAGAGAGCAATAGGGTAAAAAGGTGGTTGGGTAGACTCGACACTAGACATAGAAAAGTGAGAAACGCATCGAGTATAAATCCTCGAGTCTTTTTAAAAGAAAAAGTCGGTCGATTTCGTAGACTAGAACAAGAAAACAAATAAAAGAGTCTTTAAAAAGTTTCTTTCCTTCTTTTAAAATGTCACTTCGACCTTTGTCACCGTTTTTACAACTCAAACAAAACCACAACTTTTGGAAGAGAACGGGGGTGTTCGACTTTCTCTCTTCTCTTACCAAAGTCCTAATAAAATCCGCCTTCGAATCAGTTTCCATCAACACACTCACATCGATCTTTGAGTGACCTTTATGTAGTTGTCACGTGACCATATTCACCATTTCCAGTTGAAAAACAAAAGAATTTTCAAATTCGACGGGTAGGAAAAAAAAAGGTTGAGCAAACAAATCTTGGAACAAACAAGCCCCGATATCCCCCGAAAACACAGGTCGAAAATTGTAAGAAATTGCCGGGATAGCTGTCGATATGCCGAGTCGCTCATAAGTTAAACATGGTTTTCCCTGGAAAATGTAATTTTTTCTTTCTTTTAAAATGAAAGCCTTTTCATGAAAACAATATCAACAAGGAATTTTTGTTGTTGTAAGACCTCTTGCAACCCTTAGAAAATTAAAGAAAAAGTCCGGGATGTGTGGAGAGAGAAGGGGTTGGAGGAGGAAGACAAAAAAATTTTTTGGAAGGAAACTTTTAAAATAGGAGAGAACAAAGAGAGAAACTTTATTTCCCCCGAAATCGAGGTTTCTATTCCTTTTTCTATCGATATTATAATAATTTCCGGTCGTGAAAGAGGAGAAGAGAAAAGCTGACACGTGATTAAAGCTTGTGTTACAGGATGTAAGCGACGACGAAAAGGCTCCGAAGGAAGATGGAAGACTTTTTGAGAATTACCCCAGCTTACGGTGGTAAGCTTCGGGAGTTTGAAGACCCTGCCAATTGGCCTCCTCTATCTTTTCTCGATCTTTCTTCTTTTTTTTCTCTTATCTACTTTCGTCTTTTCTTTTGTCTATCTATTTCCTTTTCAGGTACTCTTGATGAATCTTTTTTTTTTTCGTTTTTCCTTTTTCTGGTTTTGTCTTTTAAGATACTAATCCTATGATGTTGTTTTTGCGTTAGGGATCGACGATTATGGCCAAAAGTCAAAAGATGAACACGGTGGGACATTTTGACTTTGAGCACGATCGCTTTCATTTCCGGTTTAGATTTGCTTTCATTTTTTTGTCATAGTTTTGATGCGATTTTTTGTTGTGTTTTAGAATTTTAGTTGAGGGTGAGAATCAAATTTTTGGGTTTAGTTAGTACTGCGACTTGGGTTTAGATTTTTGGACGGACGAAACGGGGGTAGTAAACACGTCCGAAGACTTGAGAACACTTTTTACCAAAGTTTAGCTGATTTCTAAGACTTAATTTCGGCGATTAAATTTAAATTCGACAGCGAGATGGATTTGAAATTTTTGTGGGATGAGGAGTGCTGGAGGGTGGGAATCCAGAAGAGTTGTGTAGAACTTTTAGGAATTTTGCCTCGAAAGCTTTGTTTTGTTTTTCGGGAACTGGATCGGGGTTTCGTGTTTCAAAACTTCTAAGTTTACCAGAAGTCGAACAAAGTTGGGTCTCGTTTTACGCGTGTTGTTTTTACTCAACTCTTTGAGATATCTTATAAGAGACGACGTTATAAATATATTTCGGTCCGATTTTATAATATAAATACAACCGTGGCGTTCGCCATATTCCACATTCGGGAATGTGTACAGTAGAGCAAGCAGCTGACAACTGAAGCGATATTCATGATTCAGTCCCATAGCTCCGCATCGTCCACATCATTCCATTTGTATTCTAAATTCTAGTTTTATAATAATATCAATATACAAATATACCATAAACGTTCGGAATTAGAGTTTTCAATCATTCGTTCGTCATTAACGATTCTTACTCGCTTCCGACAATATCCAAAAATATATTTTTAATAATTTATCTTCGTTTAAAAACATTTGAAAGATATACAAAGCTTCTTAAAAACAAAAGCTCTTGGATAAGATTAAGGTTCTTGGAATCTCGCTTAACTTAAAACTGTGATAACTACAGTAAATTGAAAGCTCACTTCGTTTGATCCGCTTCTTTGATTAATATTATAAACAGAAATCCAACTGAGAGTCTTTAATTCTTTATCCGTACTTTATGAGTTTTAGGTTCTCCTATTAAAATTTACATAAATAAATCAAATAATATCAACAATATATAAATAATGTATTGTTGATAATATTATTTAATATAATTATAATATAATATAATTAAAAATAAATTAAATAATAAATAAAATAAAAATATATAATATATAAAAATATAAGATATAGAAAAATAAATTAATAATAAATATAAGATAATAATATAATATAATTGTCCGTGGGCATTAGAGGATAAAACACTATTACAACAAAATTACAGTACAATACAACACACCACCGCTAAAAGAGGTGTTCTACATTACTCTCCAACCTTTAAACAGCCTTAATTTTCTAACGAATGGATAAATACAGCGAGTATATAAATATATATAAGTAACGACTTAATAAATAATAACAAATATATAAATCAAATAACAAATAAATAACGAAGACATAAATAAAAACAAAAATGTATACAAATAACGGTTACCACAATTAGTCTGAATGAATATATATATATATATATAAACAAGTTAATAAGAAATAAAAGTAAAAAATATATAAAGAAATCAATAAATTATGTAGTAATAATATGTTTTGACCCTTATTCCACCGGAGAACCTTTAAAAGTTGATAAGTGACAATAAACAAGTCACAATAAATAAGCTACGATAAATTCGGAAGCAATAGTATAAAAAATAGAATAATAACAAGAGATAATGAACTATATATAAAATATACAATTACAGACATAATTGTAATAGTAGTATAAGTATAAATGTTGTGATAAGAAATTAAAACAGAGAAAAGTAACAACCAGTACAAATGTATATGTGCAAATAAATAACTAATTAAATATATGAATATGAAAGTGCTATAAATATATATACACGTCAGTTTATACTTAATACGAAATCTTTTGTGCGAAAATATTTGAAATTTTAGGATTTTGAGAACTTTTTTTCTTTTCTTTTTTTTGAAAATGTGATTCCCAGGGTTTATTTTGTTTTATTTTATCTCCATTTATTTATTTATTTTATTTTTTGTATATGATGTATTTTGAATCAATCAAATTTAATTTGTCACTGGGCTGTGACAAAATACCAACAGCACGGAACGTCATTAGTATCGGAATATGTTCTAATTAGGTTCGTCATTCATTTATAATAAAACTTCTTAATGTATGAGTTTTAGGTTCTCCTATTAACATTATATTAAATAATATTATCAACAATATATTATTTTTATATTGAGTTATGCAAATCTTAAACATAATTACTTAGGCAGTTGTTACAACATATTTCCTTTATACTTTGAAATTAATATTGCAGTGAAAATAAGTTTTTATAAGTCAGTAAATCGATACATAACATTCAATCTTATAAGATGTTTATACCGATTATAAAACTTTTCATTTTTCGATACAGTGTAACGTTTAAGAAAAGATTTTACGATCGCATAAAAAAAGGTCAGAGCTTTTTTGCTTACTGTATCTCCGAGTCTCTCTTTGAGATACCAACAGCACGGAACGTCATTAGTATCGGAATATAAACCAATCAGATTTGGGTAAGGAACGCTGTCGGGCAGAGGTTTTAAAGGTTCATAAAAGCCTACACAACTTGGAGATGTTTTTATTTTAAATCGTAAAAACTCGAAATTACTTTCTCATTTAACAGCTTACGAGTTTACTCGTAGAGGTTCGGGGGTGGGGGTGGGGTGGAATGGATGGATTGATGGCGGATCGGAACGGAGAGGGTTAATGGCGGTTGTGCGCGTAGTAGACATTCCACTCAAAGTGGAAGTGGTTTTAATAAAATCTCAATAAGCTCCCGCTGAGCTTTTCAAGATTACAACCGTGAAAATAAAAGTCACTAAAAATATTAATAAAGAGGGAATAGGGCTTTGCTGAGATGACCCGGGGTGGAGGGGGTTGAAATGAAAAGTAAGAAAAGATGATGGAAATGTCGGCGTTCGTTTTATTACCGTCTTGTGAATGCACCTTTTTGTTCTCCAGCATGAACGTTTTTTGTTCTTCTGCATGATTTCTTAAAAGAGCTTTAGTTTATTTATTTATTTATTTATTTACTTTTTTGGTTTTCTTTTTCATCGTCTTCCGTCCCGAAATTTTATTTCTTTTGATGGCGCTTAGGATTGGGCGGGCGAGACTGGGAGAATCGTATAAGACGGACATTTTGAATTTATTTTATCGTAGTTCGTTATAATGTAATTGATTAAATTTGTTTTTTGTTTGTTCTGTTTTTTGGAGGGAATTTGTTCTTAGAACGTTAGAAAATTTTGCTTCTTTTTTTTAGGTGTTTGGGTCTTAGTGGAAAGAAAGGTTTTCCATTTCCGGTTTGTGTTTGTGTTAGATAGATTATATGTTAGATTTATTTTAGAATTGTTTTCTTTTTAAAGGCTTATTTCATAAATAATGCACACGAATTGACAGATAAACAATAGAGTGAATCAAAAGTCTAGAAGGCATCATTTTGTATGTGGTTGAGAGGGACTTGGACAGGTTTGGAGGACATGTTACCTTTGAGGGAGTCAGTTGGCTGACACAACCTTCCTGTGACAAACAAAGCTCTTTGAGAAAATTTTGTTGGGAGAGACAAATGGCTGAGATTGAAACTTTATTGCATTATTTATGGAATGAGCCTTGAATCTAACCAATCAAAGAAATCGGGTTGGGAAGAAAGCCTGCCAGGAGATGCAGAAAAGGGGGGGCAGGGGGGGGGTCGGAAAAATCGAATCAGGAAAAATGGGTTATAAATCTCAAGGAAATAAAATTGAAGAAGAAAGGAATCCACAAATCAATATGACTGTCATGAAGGAATTTGGGAATTCCCAACCTGGCAATCAATAATCCAAAAGGCAGAAAAAAGTGCCGGGGGAGGGGAGGAGAATTGCAAGGACGGGTACAAAAGAAAATGGAAAAACGGAGGGATGGAATGAAAAAGGAAACGGAAGCGAAGAAAAATTGGGTAAAGTAGGAATGAACCGCAGACGGAAACGAAATTTTCATATAATGAAAAAGAAACCGGAAACAAAATAACGAGAACTGCATTGTATAAACCGGATATAGGAGGCAAACGGATTTTCTTCTTCTTTTTTATTTATTTATTTATTTATTTACTTCGAGCTCATCGATTTTCTTCTTTGGTTGGGTTGGATTTGGTTTGGGTGGAAGGGAAGGGTTTGGTGACACTCAGCACCTAAACCTAGATAATTGTAAGCACGGGTCTTTAGCAAAACTGTGGCCAATGTCAATGGGCTCTTAGATTTTTAGATTACACAAAATGTGTTTGTTCATGATGTTGTCACGTTGGTAGAACTGATGTGTCTGTGATTTGAATTGATTGGTGATTGATTGAAGAAATAAATTCTTTCAGTCTTCTCTGTCGAAGAAAGCTCCGGTTGTGTCTGACAAGGATGTTCCTCATAATATGGGCAAGAAGGATGTCATTCGAGCTTCCGATTTTAACTTCTTGATGGTTCTCGGAAAGGGAAGCTTCGGCAAGGTTTGTCTTCAACTTTTTACTCTTAAGTTTGCTTCGCTTGTGTCAAAAGACAAACAGTCCAAGCAGCTGTGTTGACCTGTAATATCGCTCTTACCGACATTATTTTCTGGTCCACCTAATACTACCCTCTTCTCTCCTTACAGGTGATGTTGGCCGAACGTAAAGGGACGGACGAACTTTACGCGATCAAGATACTCAAAAAAGACATAATTATCCAAGATGACGACGTCGAGTGCACTATGGTGGAGAAAAGAGTTTTAGCTCTGTCCCAGAAACCACCGTTTCTCGTTCAACTTCACTCCTGCTTTCAGACAATGGTGAGTGTCACTTTCGGCAAATGACTCGTCAACCTCCTGTTTCGTCGGTAGCCTAATGATTTTTTGTTTTGTTTTCCAACAGGATCGACTCTACTTTGTCATGGAATACGTAAACGGCGGCGATCTCATGTTTCAAATCCAGCAATGTGGCAAATTCAAAGAACCTGTCGCCGTGTTTTACTCCGCCGAGATAGCCATCGGATTGTTCTATCTTCACGTTCGTGGAATCGTTTATAGGGACCTAAAACTAGACAACGTTCTGTTGGATCAGGACGGACATATCAAAATAGCGGATTTCGGAATGTGTAAGGAGGGGATAACAGGAGATAAGACAACTAAAACCTTTTGCGGGACGCCAGATTACATTGCCCCTGAGGTGAGGACGCCATTATCAGTTGTGAAGACCCTCTGTAAGAGACGTTCACGGTTTCAGTCTCATTATTCCGTGCTTGTTACAGATTATTTTATATCAACCATACGGAAAATCCGTGGATTGGTGGGCGTATGGAGTTTTACTGTACGAAATGCTCGTCGGTCAACCACCCTTCGACGGCGAAGATGAGGAAGAATTGTTTGCGGCCATCACCGAACACAACGTCTCCTACCCGAAGAGTTTGTCCAAAGAGGCTAAGGAAGCTTGCAAAGGGGTGAGTTTTGAGAATGAGCCTTTTGGAAGGTTTGGTAAAAGGATGGGATTTTGATTTTGGTTTTTTTTTTTTTTTGTTCAGTTTCTGACAAAGAATCCGGGGAAAAGACTAGGATGCGGAGACACGGGAGAGAGGAAGATGTACGAGGACACGCATTCTTCAGGAGAATAGACTGGGAACGAATCGAGAATAGAGAAGTTCAACCGCCATTCAAACCTAAAATTGTAAGAACGGCCTTTCTTTTGTGACACTTCCGGCTTTTCTGAAGATCTCACGAATCACATAAACAATTTTTCGTTTTCAGAAACACCGGAAAGACGTAAGCAATTTCGACAAACAGTTCACATCCGAGAAGACGGATCTAACGCCGACGGATAAACTCTTCATGATGAACTTGGATCAAACGGAATTCATGGGATTCTCTTTCCTCAACCCGGAATTCGTTCAACATGTGTAAAAAGAATGAGAAAATGAAAGAAATAATAAAAAGGTAACAACAGCAAAGCGAAAGGGAGGAGAAAGGAATTTTGAAAGGGGTCCGCTGCAAATTCCAGACAAGGCGGGGTGCCTCATTTAAGACGTTCCTTGTCACTGTTTTGGTGATTTCTTCTATTCACTCAAAAAGTCATTGATTGTTTAAATTTCTAGAAATTTGAAAGCTTTTCCTTGTATCTTTCGGAGGGGGAGCTTTGAATTTAGTTGGTGTAAATGTTACCACGAATGATGTGAGGCTTGAATTCCTACATTAGTCTTTGGTCGTGTTGAGTAGGGATGGATTCTTATTTTAAGTATTAATACTCACAGAAGGTAGTTTTGGTTGTGATAAGTTTTTTCTGACCTCTCTCTTCGTCGATTTTACTTTCATAGGTCTTGTAAAAATGTAGTTTTGGTTCTTGTAGTTGTTAGTTTCTTGGTTATTTAAGACCGAATCTCATTTTCCTTTTGTACTGCTTTACAAAGAATCCTCTCACCATCATACTCCCCATCATTCGATTCCCTCCAAATAGGAGAATTTCCCAACTCTTCATCGTCCTCTCTCTCTTTTCACTTCTCTCCTTTCACTAATTCGTGTTTAAACGTATACAGTAAAATACAGAAATTAGTCAGTATTATCTCAACTAATCAGTATAAATGAGTATAAACTTGATAAAGCGTATAGTATTGAATTAAGATTGTTACTCTCACTCTCTACTCCAACTTATCTACGTAATAAGGTTTGTGAAACTTGTGTTACATACTAACTTTCTCTCTTCGGTATTAATTTGTGATAGCTATTATTATATTATAATAATGGAAAATTAATGTATTAATAAGTAACATAATTTCAAGAGAAATTATACATTTTTTGTGTGTTGCTTTGGTTTGGTTTGGTTCTTTGAGAACAAAAAATTTCGAAACACATTCTACCTCACATTTGTTGTTTTGGTTTGGAGGACCAACGGAATGAGTATGGCTGTTTTGTCATAGCTTAAACTCGTTTCTGTAGAAATTGGAAGAAATGAAACAACTTGTTGGTTTGTGATCGGTTTTGGTTTTTGGTTTGTTTTCCTAATGCTAGTTATACTTAGAAAGTATAATTGTATTACTCTTAGGACGTTTTTGTTCTTTTTGTTTGTTTTGTTGTAGGAAAAATTGTTTTTCTTTTCATTTTATAGTTGTGAGTGATTTTTGGTTACTTCTTTGTCCTTGTGAATAGAAAAATTTTTTATAACCAGTCGAAATGCTCTGAAATTGGCACTGGATGGGCTTGTTTCAGGTTTTATATTTCGGTATATAGGTTTAAAAGAGAATATCGAGTTGTGTTGATTTGTATTAGTGGGTCTTGTAAGGTTTTGTTGGTTTTGCAAAAAATGTATTTTGCAGTAGGATTGGTTTCGTGATATAGGTTTTTCTCTATTTTGATCGTAACTCAACGAATAATTTAATTGTTTTTTTAGTCTGTATACTATATACTGTATAATGTAATATACTCTAATGTTTATTTTCCCACTCCGTCATTTTGAGTTTGGAAACTTTCGCTGTAACTGGTTTTGTAAATATCATTTCAATTGTCGGAATTTGGTGTATAGGTTATGAGACAAAGCATACGAATTCCTAACGAAAATATATTTATTGAAATATACTAATAATATATACAAAAATAGTGCGCGCGTTCCGATATCCGTTCGAGCTTCTTCGCTGACTCGTTATGCTGACAGTTGGTCGCGTGTTCTATTTATACGATTTGTGTAGACTCTTTCCTACAAGTCTCTTCTGCATGTCTTTGTGATTTGTTTGGTACTAGTTTGAGTGTGTTGCCTTGGTCGCCATATTGAGGAAGTTGGAATAGCTTTAATCAGGTCATAGAGAAAGTAAACGAAGAATGGTTTGGTGGGTCTTCCGGTTGTAACTTTTGGAAAGATACCATCGAAATTGATACCTGTCGGTTTGGAGGTCTATCAAGTCACGATAGAGATATTTATTTGAGAAACAGAAATTTAAATTTGTAATTTACAAGTGGTCTGGGATTATTTTTTGGTGATAGGGAGCCAAAAATTAATTTGAATTATTATTATACGTATTTAAGTATCTTCATGAAAACTCTATACGAAGGTGACTAAGCCTTTAAGTATTTAAATTAATTAACAAAATAATTTAAATTTAAACAATCAATGAATTTATAGCTTGAGGAGTATGAATAGAAGAGATTCGAAAGATAAAATTACAATCCTCTCCTCTCATTCTTTCCGAGATTCTGTCCCTCGGATGACCAAATTTATCGCCGAGTAGAGGCTCACGTAATAGTTTAAATACCTTAATTTAAAAATTAAAAATTTGACGTACTTTTCTCTTCCAAAAATTTCTTTCTTTTTCGGTGTACGATTGATGCGTAATAATCTTTATAAGTTTCCATTCAAAGGCAACAACCTTTAAAAATGTCCTGTTTTTTGACTTAATTCGCCACTGTTAGGTATTTTCTTTTCTCTTGTTTTGTTTACCAGTCAGTCGTAAGGACAATCACTGCCCTCTTTTCCACTTTCGTGTGTGGTTTCTTTTTGTTTTGTTTTGTTTGTTGTTTTGCGTACTCGAAGTAAACATTCCAATTAGTTTTAATCGTAATTAGTATTATGGTTTTGGTTTCTCTCTTCAACCGTGATGATATTGAAAAGCTTTTGAAAAAAGCCACAAGTGTTGAACGGATATTTCCTCTGTTGGTGGGTTTTTGACTGTCGTGGTTAAGGGCTAAACAGTTTTATATCTGATATCAAAAGCAATTTCGTTTTAAAATTATCATCCGTCTCTTTATTTATTTATTTAAAGTGTTGATTTGTATTTAAAAATTCCCTAGTTACGGTACTGATTTGCCAAAATAAAAAGGAAAAATCGTCGAGTTAACTTGTTCAAAACGGTCGATTCGTGTGGGGAGGGGAGAGACTCATTAAAGAGAACAAATGGTTTTGAAACAGTTTCAGAAACTTTTAATTGAAGTTTGTAAACTCGTAAAGACGATTAATCGAAGTTTTCGATGTGTTAACGGTTTTCTTCAAATGGCGGAAACTAGTAAACGACGCTGATTTTTCGGTTTGATGCTTGATGAAGTTTTCTTTTGAAGTTTTATTTATCTCATACAAGTTAATTTGATGAAACTATTAATAGCTTAAGTGTGATAGCATAAAAATTGAATTGTTTTTAAGTTTAATGTGAAGTTGGGTGGAAGATATACGTCATTCTTGAGTTGGCAGTTAGAATCAAGTTAGTCTCTCTCATCTCTTTTCTTATACTAACTTTTAGTCTCTGTAATCGAATCAGACGGATTTTAAACTTATTGGTAACATCCCAAAACCTTTTATGACACTAAATTTTTCCTTTTAACTTGGTGGCAAATCAATTTTTTCCACTCACTCGAGAAAACCATAACCTATCATAGCAATCAATTTGAAACCTTCCTCATGTGTGTAAGTATTCTTAATTAATTTTTAATTCTCAGGCTGATTATAGTTAGAAAAATAAAATAAAAATAAAGTTTTGAGTTAGTATTACTTCATAACTATTATTTTTAAAAACAATGATCTGGTAAGATATTAAAAACTTGGTATTAATTGTAATTATTATAATGATTTGATTACTGTAGTTAAATCTGTTTCAGTATGTAAATAGTATTTTGTTAATTATGATTCTTTTTTTTTTCTTTCTTCAATTCCTCAAACTTTAGAAGTGTTCTCTGATGAATGTATCAAGTGTGGAATGCTTCAGGGTATTATAAAGTGGAAAGAAATTTTTATTAATTATGTTTCACTTGGTTGAAATCTAATTTAGTTGATTATGATAATTAGTATTTTGTTAATTTTTTTGGAATTTTAGGTTGTATTATGATATTTGTTTTTTTTTAACTAATTTTTTTTCCATTATTTGGACTAATTTTTATTTTATTTATTATTAATTGGAGTTTTGCATAATATTTGTTTTGATTCTTCTTTCAAGTTTTGTCATTTTTAATATCAATTGGAAAGTGTGTTGTCAAAGTCAAATCAACTGATTCTGGAATGTTTTGGGGGGTGTCACTCATGTTTGATTTGAGTAGAACAATTTTTTGTTTTTATTTGGGAGGATAGAGTTTTGTTTGCTGGATATTTGGGAGGAAGACAAATTCAAATTTGGGAGGGAGTAGTGTAGTGATCAAGTTCCTGACTTGGACGCAGTGAGTTGAATCCTCCTCCCGCATCCTGTTGTACCCAAAAATTAAGGATGAAAAACGGATTGAAACCACCACCAAATTTGGGTGAGAGACCTGCTGCTGTAGTGGTTACAGTTATGGTCGTGAGTTCGAATACTGTTATACCCAAGAGTGAAAAACGGGGTTGAAACTAAACTAAACTAATTTTCCAAATTTAAACTGGTGTTTTGGTAAGAAATTGTCACGTGGATTTTCCGGAATCGTTGATTTGATTTAAATGAAAGTGATCGTAGCTGGGGAAAGGGAAATTCTTTTCGTTTTCTTTCTTTCTCTCTAATTAATAACGCTCTTATACTGATATCTGATGTTTTCATTTCCGGTTCGAAAATGAGAGAAGTGGGTTTCATGAAAGGTGTTTTGATCTTTTTGTTAACAGTTTGAAAAATGTTCTTATCTAATTTATCTGATTGAACTATGACAAAAATTTGCAAACAGATTTTCACTTTTTTGACTACTCAAGAGTCTGGTGGAGTTTAAATAAATTTTTCTCCTACTAGTTGGAAGAAATAATCGAAACATCAAATTCTACCAAAATCTTATTGCTTTAGTTTTTTCCCTCTAAAAGCTTTCTTTTACTTTTTTAATTACCTTTTCGTTCAATCAGATAGTATTCCTAAATCTGATTATCAATTTTCTTTCAAATTGACAAGCTCTCACCTGAAAGGGATTAAGAAACCAACAGCACTCCCAGTCAATCATTCAAAATGCTTTTCAAATATCGATCACCTGTCTCAAAGCTCAAAACCTTTCAACCAGTCATCCATGAACTCATTTCTCTCCATTTCGAACATACTAAATAATAAATCTCTTTCGTTTTAAAAACTGTTCTTAAGGAGACTGATTTACTTCTCACTTTTTTTAACGAATTTTTTGTGATTTGCCTTTTTGTATTATTAAAAAGAGGAAAAAAAAGAGAAAGCTTTCTATTAAGAAACTATATTTCGCTTTGCCTTTTTGAGGTCTCTTTTACGTATTTAGTCATACAAAGTATTTCCTAAAATAAATATATATACGATGAATAAATATATAAATAGATTATTTAGAGACAGACATGAATATTATCGATAGGCTCTGAATTTCGTTTCCGGTTTCTATCTTTGCAGTTGTAAACTTTCTCGCCGAAATCTTTTCTTATTTTGTCTATCCTAATAGTCGTTTTTGTCTTTCTTAATAGAAGGAAGTATTGTCTTGTATAAGTCTAGGGAGAAAATTGTAACGTTTCCTCTTTGTTTTTTGTTTTTGTTTTAAATCTCACCTTTGTACCTGGGAAAAGTTTAATTTTCCTTCTTCGAAAAATCCAAATTTTTTGTAGCCAGTCTTCATTTTTTTGTAGTAATCCTATTTGTTTATTTATTTATTAGTTTAGATCATCCTGTTGATGAGAATATTGAATGAAATATAAATAATGATTTCCTTTTTTTTTCGGAGTTTAAAGAAATTATTAGAAGTTTCGAAATCTATCATTATAAGATTAATTACGTTTTAAAAAATCTTTTACATATTTAATTAAATTATAAATATATATATTTACTCGGATTGTTTTTCTACTTAAGTTGTGAACTTTAAAAGAACCAAAATATCGTTTGAAAAGATTATTTAAAAATTATTTTAAAAAAGGGAAAAAACCGTTAGATGGTGGTATTGAGGAGGGTTCATTGCAATTCCTGGAATTTTGCGCGCGTTTGGATTGATTTTAAGGTGGCAACACTGACTAAGTTCGTTAGTCGTTCGTGTTCGATTTGTTTAGCGTCATGGCTGATAAGACTTTTAATTGTTTTGTCAGTTTTTTGTTTGTTTGTGAAGCTTTATTTATTGTTCTGTGTTATGAAATGATTTTGTAAGATAGTCGTTGTATCTTTTGTGATTGTTAAATGTTTATTTTGTTCTTTTAGTAACAATTCTAGAATCATATTTGATTTGTTTGGTTTTGAGGTGATGTGAGTTTTAAAATTTTTGTTGTTTTACTTACTTTAAATGATGATTTCGTGCGTATTTGGCAAAAGTTTTGCAATGATCATTTACAATTAGTTTGAATTGTACTTCAATACTGCAATTAATGATTTGAAATCGTAAGTAATACTCATCTTTATAAAGATCTGGTTGATTTTGTATTGCATAAATTGGTTAAGTGTATTTGGTCTTGGTCCACTTTACTGTGAACTTTAATTATGGCTCTGATTTCGATTTCCTTTCTTATTTCCACACTCCTAATCATATCCAATATGTTGACTCCCTTCAATCTCCTCTCTCTGTGTTATTATGAGTTCCTCCTTGAGGCTTTTAGCTTATATTCCATCTCAGGAGCTATGGTATCCCATGGCTTTTGAATCCTCCTCTCTTTTTCCTTATTGTAACCTTTCTGATATGAATTTCAAATTCCAGTACTTCCTCCAGGCTAATGCAGTCCTTCTTTTACCCCTATTTCTGTTCTTAAAAGTAACTTACAGTTGGTGTAAAACTGTAAAGTGACAAATTCAAATAATTTGTGTTGCCCTTTAAGAAAAACTAACAAAATTTATCCTAAATTTGTTTGTGAATCTAACTTGGAGAACAGCTTCAAATCAAACTTCAACAGTTTTAGTTTGTCTGTAGTTTAAGCCTTAAAAATAATTTTGGAGGCTCAGTACCACCGGAAAACGTTTTTCCTCAAATAATGATTAAATCACTGTAAATAAATAAACAAATAATAATTTATGGAGAAAAAAAAAAATTTGAAATTTAAATTTACTCAAGTTTCAAGTAGATGTCAAGTTCAGACGGCAGTTTGAAGAAAAAAATTTAGAAAATTGTTCGTTTAGAATTTTGTGAAAATTTTCAAATTTTAGGGCATTTTCTTCTCCTTCTCCTTCTCTCGTCTCTTGTTAGAATGTTCTATTGTTCGAATCGTTTTAATGGCAATAATTATAATCGCTGTCTCTTTGAATGAAAAAAAAGTAATTTAAAAATTAAATTGAATTCACTATTTGAACTTTTTAAATAAAAGTTTATTGTATGTTCTTCTTTCTTCTTTTGTGAGGTTGAAATTTCTAAAGATAAATAAAAACTGAAAAGCTTTATCGCTTAATATTTATAATATAATAAAAACTTTTAACGGTTTTTCTGTCTGCGTTTATTTACTCCATGCGTCAAGGTCCTTTGTCTCAAAGGTTTTGTTTTTCAAATAAAAGTTTTCATTGAGTCTATGTATGATTTATTGTTCTCATGTACTAGAAATAGTTTATTGAGGTCTTTATAAATAGCTTTTGGGTGGAAATCGCTTCTCTTTTAACTCGTCGTCTTCATTTTTCTTCTGCTTAGGATTGGAGGACCCAGGGAGCTTACCATTTGGTAGATCTTGTGTGACCAGTTAAGGTTTTCTAAACTTTTGCCATCGTTATTCATCTCAAAAAGTACTTTGGGATGCCATGGGTTACATGAGTACTTTGGGTTGGGTACATGCCGCGTAAAAAAAGTTGTAGAACAACCACAGAGTTCTTACTGGGAAAGACACACTGAAAACAGTCTCGAGAACGAACTAAACCGTTTTGTGTTAGGGAAGTTCAGAAGGAGTGAAATTTAAGTGAATCAATTTTGTGCTTGATTGTTATCAGATCAATTAAAGTACGTAATTAACTTGAAGATAACTTTGGGGAATTGGAACTTTGTTAATTAACAAATTTCCTTCCTGTTTACCATTTAAATATTAATTATGATAATGATAATTTACACTTTATTGAACCCCCGAAGGATCGATAAAGGAAACTACATACAAAACTCGTTTGGTAGGTTTTTATCCTCATCACTGTATGCCAACTGGAGCGCATCGGAGGTTTTGTGGCTTCTTATCCACGTCCTCATGGATTTTTCTAGACTTTTACCTCTTTTTCAGAAATTTAACAAATTGTGTCATCTCTTCCATAATTGGCTTGGGTTGAGCATTTGCTTTCTTTCTTATTCTCTACTTTCTGAAATTATCTCTACTTTTTATGCACACCAGTTACCAAACGGTTTTCTTCATCCCTGTTGGTGGACTCTGTTGTTTATTTCAAAAATAATGCACACTTATGAGTAGACTTCGTTTCAGAATGAATACGCACAGGCGGGATGAATTCATTCACTAATAAAAACATTTTTGATAGGATTCTCAATTTATCTCTCATATTTCGGGTGTTTATTCTAATCTTTCAGCCTACTTTTTTCATAAATATTGCACACCTTCATCGGTTTTATTTCAAAAATAATGCACATTTGTATGGGGGATATATTTCAAAATTAAGATACACCTCCTAGAAGTCAGTTACTCAGTTAATACAAAATTTTATTTAAAAACTTATTTCAAAAGTATTGCACATTCTAAGGAACAATTTATACGAACAAATATTCTTAGAATAATTAAAAACTGTTCAATCAGAATTTAGTAATTTGCCAAAGATTAATAGGTGTCATTGATTTTTAGATATTTTAGACAATTCCTTTCTTAAAACTGTTTAATGAGTAAATGGTTTTCAATAAATGATAACTTCACAGTGTTTTTAAAGTATTTGTAATATTTTTCAAGGGATGAACATTCTTTTTAATTATTTTAAAAGCATATAAAATGGAGTTTGAATTTTGAATGGAGGTTTTGCTAACGGTCGCGTGGTGATGTCATAGAGTAACAATATATCGATCGCCACTCGAACGACTCGTTGTAAATAACCTACTTTGCTACGGTTAAGAAACGTCGATGACAGTATCTGAAACGAAGAAACTGATGTGATTACTAGTTTGACATCGTATCATTTAACAGTTTGACATTTTCTGGGGTATTAAATTATCAGTATTATTGAAAACATGGAAGGAAACGGTTTTGATCCTTGCGAATGCGTTTGGTCGCATAACATGGCCATGCGTCGACTTTTGGCTTTCTTAAGACAATCCCAAGCATATTGCACCGATTCAGAATGCCTGGTGGAATGTAAGTAGACAATAAGAAAAAAAAGAAATATTCATTCATTCTCCCGTGTATTCGGTCGTGTTCGTCACGGATCGATGAGAGTAAGCCTAAAAATAGGAAATTAAGTCATTTTTATGTTGTGTTACGATTGCAGTGCCTGGAAGTAATGTTGACACTTCAGGTCAAAACATGTATTACATGTTTTTCGGATGGGTTTTTATCGCTATGCTTTGGTTCTTCCTACGACCCAACCCCGTCCGAAGGCGAGCTGAAGACGTAACGAAAGTGAGAAATAACGAGAATGATAGGAGTGATAACTCGTCAGATCCTCCTCCACTTTGTTAAGGGGGCTAATATTAAAAGAGGATGAGATAACAAAGAGTAACATTTGTAATCCTTATGAAATCACTTTCACAAAAGAGAAGGGCTAGAAATTATATGTAAAATGTCTTTCATTTAATATTTCTTTATTTTCTCTCTACTAAAACCAAAAATGTTTTTATTTATTCGCTTGTTCCAAGGTAAGTAATTAATTAAGTACTTAGGGTTGCCAGTGAATAAGAAGTAAAAGGAATGTTTTAACGAATAATGAATCAATAAAAAGAAATGGGCAGTTAATTAATTATCGTTGTTATTAATTTAACTAAATGTTTAATTGCTTTTATTTTTCCTATATAAAAGAGCTTATTTATGTTGATATGTGATAAAATTTTATGATTAAGATTTTCTTTAATTTGATAACAAAGCATTTATCATATTAATTGTTAAATTTTGTTTTGCCTGCCCTTTCTTTTTAATATACTCCCTTATTATACTTAATCGATTGACATAAATTCTCTCTCTCTCTTTTTTCAAGGAAGTAAATTGTGTAAAGGCTCTGGGCTGTAGAAGGTTTATACAGAAACTTGCTTACAGTGTCAAACTCACTGTGCTTTGAAGTTTGTTTCAATGGTTATTTCAACAAATTTGAATTGTTTCTGCCTGAGAGCTACTTAATCAGCACTTATAACTTGGTTTATGCCTTTTTGAGTTTGTTTAATGAACATGGTTCTTGTTGAAAAATTTTTCTTATCAAAAAGGAAGTTAAAAAGTTGTTTTGTTAATAATGCAATCGGGATGGTTTTGTCAACTTTTTTTTATAATCATGTTGTAGTAAAATGAGAAACATTTGTGATAAATTGAGTTTAAAATGTTTTCAAGGTCATGGGAAACCTATAATGAATTTTATCGTTTTAAGCTCTGAAAGTTTCAAGTTGATCATATATAGTTCACAAAAGGAAATTAATTTTAATATTCTCAGTAGGAAGAATATATATTGAAAAGCCATTGTGATAGTAAGTTGTAAAAATGAAATATTTTATTATTTATGAGAGTTAACAATGGGATGTGTGAAAACCAAAGAAGTGGGCTGACTGGCAACCCTACGAAGCATTTAATTTGGTTTTTAAATTAAGATTATTCCCCCTCGATAAAAATAAAAGGAAAAATTTTTGATTTGTGAAAGTGAGTAGTGATTTCTTTAATCTCTAATTAATATAAAGTAAAAAGTTTTGTTTCTTTGCCTCAAATATTAAGAGGAAATGAATTTTTATTAAAAGAAGAAAGGATTGTAAATATTTAATATTTTATGTATGTTGTGTGATGAAGGGTTTCGTTATCAAAATCTCACTATAATTTTTTTTATCTGTCTTAATATGTGTAATTCTTACATGGGAGTAGGTAATTGATTTTTCCATATCATTTATATGTACTTTGTTTAATAGATAGTTTATATTATGTAAGTGTAATAGTCTCTCAACAATTGGCCAAGTTTGTATTGTATGTTTTACCCTTGTCTGTGATTTTGTTTGTTTTGTTTTGTTTTCTATTATTTGGTTGACAGTGTAAAGATTTGATTGTTTGGTTTTTTTTGGTCCTTTTTTTTTGAATGGCTATTTGTGTTGAATATGTTTTGGAAGGATTTGTATATTTTTTTAAGTGTTGGGAATAAATTGAAGTGTAGTTGTACTTTTGCAAACTGTTCTGTAAAGATTTGTCTTTTGTCTAGGTCTAAAATTAACTGATTCGAGTGTAATCTTAATATACTTTATGTCTATTCTCCTAAATAATATCTTAATTCTTGTGGGTTGTGTAGTTCTCTATATGGTGCTTTTCAAACCTGAGGGTGAGAAATGGGTTTTGCATTACCCATCCCTCTACTCATTGTGTTACTAACAATTAAATATTTTAAAGCAAAAGATCCATCATCTCGATGCCCTGATTCTGTCAGGAAGTTGAGTGTAAATTCTGTTTTTGATATTCAGCCAGTTTTTCTCTTGGACATCTGTATTGTATGTTGTCCTTTGGACAAGAGGTAACGAATACTCAGATTGGCTGATTGTGTTGTATTTTCGTTGCCCAGGTTTCTCTAATAGTTCCAAGTTTGTTAGTTTTGGTGGGTTTGGTTTAACTGGAATTCATCAGGTAGTGGGTTTCTTATATCTTGTTTATAGACCTGGTTCTTACTTCCGGTTTTTAGAATGTTTATCATTAATGAGGAAGTTCTGTTGCCAAAAATGTGACACGGCATAATATCGAAATAATAACAACCCAAGTTGGTGTTCAGGAGGTGATAGACTATGATTCCATATTTTCAAAATTGTTGACCAAATCAAAGGACAAATCTCAGTTAACACTGTCTATCTTGTTAAACGTTTTGTTCATTTTCCAATGTTTTAAAAAGTTTTCTCGTTCTACAGGGGATGTTGACTTGTTACAAGGTGTTGGTAACGATTGAAACTTGTCAGTCAGGTTGTATGGACGACAATGTCAGATCTCCTAAAACATTAAGGCCACAAAGACATGGAAAAATTTTAGATTTAGTTTAATTCTTGTGTTTTAAAAGAGTTTACAGAAAGATTTATTATTTTTCACAGCGTTTTAAAAATGAAGGAAATTTTATGTTTCTTGTTAGTCAGAGTGAAAAACTTCAACGATCGTGCGAAACGATTCCATTTCTCGCACGTTTGTTTGGGGGATGAAATTGTTTTGTTTAAAACTGTTAAATTTCATTTCAGAACGTTCACTCGAAAGTATTTCCTCAGTTTCTACTTCATCCTCTTTTAGGTCTAAACCGATTTGTGGTTTTGAAATTAAATTTTAGTGCGATGCGTATACAGGGTGTGCTGCGTTGATTTTCGTTTAGACCGCCACCTTACAGAGGACTCTTATTTGAAGGTTTCTTTCAATCTTTGGTTTTGTTTTTGTTGATTCGACATCCTGTCGAGAAGTTGTTCTTGTTTTATATTCTTAAGGTTGATGGTCAGAATCAACTAATTGAGATTCCTATGTGAGTCTTTTGAAACAGGTGGAGTTAAAGGTGAATTTATTTATGTCTGAACGTGAATTGAGTTTCAGGGTCATAAATACATAAATTTTGAGATGGTTTCATGTTATTCCTGTCGTGTATCAAGATGCTGTGAAAGTATGAAACAGCACGACAGTTGGAGCTTTCACGTTATAAACTTTGGTGCTTATTCTGTTTTTACCATGACCCCTTCTTAACTGTAGTCCCGTGTGCACTTGAAGGCTTTCCTAGTCATTCAGTCTGACGGTGAAAATCTCTCTTAAGTCGTGGTTGTCTCTGAATACTTAGGAAACAAAGGACTTAGACCATTTTCAAAACAACCAGTCTTACTCTTACAATCTCTTATCTTTATTTATTTTTCCATTCATTCATTTTCTGATATTTATAACTCGGTGTCAGGGACGTCGTTTCACAAAAGCGAACTTTTTATTTTAGTTTTTTGACGTACAAAATATAAATCATAAACTGACAAACAGCAGGGGTGTCGGTAAGATTTCGCTGCCGTTGGAAAGAAGACAGGGAAGCGGAAATGATGACGCCAACGTCAGACTTAGGAGGATTTAAAGAGAAGATAAAATAAATGGCGAAGAACTTTTGATAAATTCAGGCTAAGCAGAGTTTTATCTGGGTTTTTGGCGTGTGGCTTAGTTTTTGGTATGTTGAGGAAGTTCTGTTGTCTTGAAAGAATGCGTCATGATATTCGAAAGGTTTATGGTTGCTGAACTGGTTTGAAAGATGAAAACGTTTTTCAGTGTGTGCAGGCAAAGTCCTCACCCAAAATTAACCCAAAAACCGTTAAGTACAAATTAACAGGCCAGTTTTAGGAAAATAGGTAAAAATATTAATTCTGATATCGTGATTAATGTTATCACTTAGGCGTAAAGTAGGCTGCTCTCTATAACACGGAATAAATCCAAATCAAAAGTACTTAACACGAATCAGCTGCACTGTAGAATACTGAATAACAAGTGTCAAGTGCATAGGGTTCTAAAAAGACCTTTTAGAAGACGGAGGTTAGATTTCTTGTATTCTCTTTAGCAACACCCTGTATACGCTAAACAAAGGCCAAATTATAAATCGTTAGTATTATCAGCATCAAATTGTTAGTTTTAATTATGCTTGTGTATAAAAATAAATGAACATCGGTAATCAATTCCAACCACTCCGCCATTTCGATTAATTCAATAATTCCCAACGATTTGTTTGATCAGTCTATCATCCCCATAAAACTTCTCACATTAACTGAAGGCTAGTTACTGATCCGGAACTTGTTTGAGCGATTTAATCAGCTTACCTTCCTCTGTGTTACCATCTTAGAGGAGGAAAATAAGCAAAAAGACAAGTAGTCAGAAATGTTTTAGTAGTGCTAATTAGGCCGCAATGTTTGTAATTAACTAAATAACTTTACCATATAATTTGTCCAACTTTCCGGATCCGCGCACACAGGATATAACCGAACGAATGTTATAGAAAAAAATTTTGTTTCTCCTTCCTGTCTTTCGAAATGAACATGCGGATTTAAAAGACATTTTTTTGCCACTGGAGGGTTCACTTTATTTTAAGGAGAAAGAAAATTATTAGTAAATATTATTATATATTTTAAAATTGATGTAATGGTTTAATATTAATATATTATATATGTAATACTGCTATTTTAGTTCTTTCTTGTGATTTTGGCTTTGATTCATTTTTAATTTAATGCCATAATATAATTATAATTAATGATAATGTAATGATTCGAGTGATTAATTTCTTTGTTCTCCATTTGAATTTATTTGATTCTTTTTATGGGAAACCACCTGAAGAAGAGTAGTAGACAGTGGCGAATTTAAGTGGTACTAAGGCCAAAAGGTACTCGTCAAGAGTCTTAGTTACTATACACAAAGAGGCTTCAGCAGAATCTTTACGACTGGATGAAATCTCCGACAACGTAAATACGGGACCTTAGTCCCTTGTCTTTTGGACACCTTACCTGAAGCAGATCATAATCGGAGATCAAAGACTACAATCAACGTAACCTTTGTTATAATTACGTGACGCAACTTGAAGGTTTATATTAATTAGTCCTAATTTCTATGCTGGGAGGCAGATTTGTCAAAGACGCGCGTTTAATATTCTTTGCCAAATGCTTTCCTACCCGTTTTTGCACTAATCCTGTCCTAACCCTGATGAAAGTGAATCTTGAACTTGACACAAAAACAGGTGACAGTTAATTCTTCACCTACAGTGACCTAATTAGCCCTTAGAATTAACATCAGCAGAAGCTATGTAGTAAGTCTTAATCTATGATTACAGTAAACCGCGTTTTGGGGTTTTGTTAAAAAGGTGAAATTCGGGACTGGACACTGAATTTTAGATCCGCACACAGCCATGTTAAGACAAATTATTATTTATAAAAACGACCTTGAAGTGATAAATTAAAATGATGGCGAACCCAAAGAACGCTGGCGGATTTTTCACCCACGATGTGTTGACGTGGGTGGTTAAGCGCTTTATCCGATATTTAGACACATATTCTGTGAAAAATGTCGCCGTTAAGGCCCTCCTTTTGTTGATTTCACTATCGACCAACTATTTTTGAACATAAAAATGTGCAATACTTTTGAAACGATTCGCAATATTTACGATATTTGTTTTAAAATAAAATCTGGAGTTGCCGTTAGAGTGCTTTGAATGTTTGATTGAGGAATGACGTGGGTGTTATCTTATTGTTGACAGTAGGCTAAGTCAAGCTTTGTGATTTAGGCTTCTGGCTTTTGCAAAAGAGGGACCTGCAGTTCAATAGACAACCATAACTTGGAACGGTTTGAAGCAATTGCTATTCCGTATTGCTTGGTAGTACGTTGACATTTCCATCACTCATTCGGAACAGAAATTCATAGCATAATTGTGTTGATTTCTTGTTGTCAGATTTTGTGACTAGAAGTAAAAGTAACGCATTCTATAGTACAGAGTGGGACGGAATTTATTTTAAATTCAGAAGTAGAATGTGGTAGATTACTAAAAACTTCCATGGTCTTTT